>JARHVA010005215.1:0-627500 GCA_037957365.1 Torreya grandis | reverse complement strand
CATAAAAATATATTTAAAATTTTGGAATACAAAATGGTATATAATTTATTCCAAAAGTATTAGATATACTTCTAAATTTTATTAACAGTTTTATTTACTAAATGAAATATATCATCACATGATAACAAAGTCAAAGGTGTAGATACCTAAAAATAGTTACGTAAAACTTATTTTGTAATAAAATTGTATTATTCTAGAGTGCATTTACATTTATCAATCATTGATCAAAATTAGGTTTTTATTGGCATATTTTCCTTATGTTTCTAGTAGTTTCCTATCATGTTCCACTCATTTGATCTTTCCTCCCTTCTTCTCTCTCCTCCCTCCTTATTTCCTTGTGTTTATGTGGTTTTTCCCAAAAATGTACAATAGACATTTTTTGGGGCCTAAAAACATACAATGTTCATTTCTAGATGTGGGCCCTTTTTACCTAGTTTCTAAATATTGGTTTTGGTGTTTTTTAAATGTGTATTATTTTTTTAATCGATGTTTTTAATGAATCCTTATTACCAAAATAATACATAATCTCAAATGTCAATTAAACATGTATTATATTTTTTTTTCAAAAACTCCTTATGTTATAGTCGATGAAATCCTTATATCTTTAATAAGGAACAACAACATTGTGTTGTATGCTTCAAAGACATCATATCAAACACAATCTAAAAAATATAATTTTAGCCCCTATCTTTCTAAATAAATAATTATGTCCTTTCACATTGATCATAAATTTATATTAAAAAATTATAAATATTTAGAGAGATTATTTTTTTTAAAATTAACAATCATTAATTAATAATTTAAATTTTAGAGATTTAATGTTTTCACAATCCATAAAAATATATTTAAATTTTTGAAATAAAAAATGGCATACAATTTATTCTGAAAGTGTTAGTTGTACTTTTAAATTTTATTCGTACTTTTATCTATTGAATAAATTATATCATCGTATGATAACAAAATCAAAGGTATAAACACTTAAAAATGGTTATGTGAAATTTATTTTGTAATAAAATTATATTATTCTAAGGTGCATATATGTTTATCAATCATTAATCAAGATTAGGCTTTTATTGGCACATCTTCCTTGTGTTTCTAGTAGTTTCCTATCATGTTCCACTCATTTTATCTCTCTTGCCTTTTTCTCTCTCCTCCCTCCTTATTTCCTTGTGTTTATGTGGTTTTTTCTAAAAACATACAATGAACGTTTTTGGGGCCCTAGAAACATACAATGTTCATTTCTAGATGTGGGCCCTTTTTACCCAGTTTTAGGTTCCCTAGGATTTTAGGTCCTATTTTTTCATCATTTTTGTACTTGTTGTGTGTTGGTTTGTGCACCAAAAGGGTCCTAATTTGAACTCGATAAGTCTATTTTAAAACACATATATTACATTAATACATTTAGAACATAAAATGAATGAACACAAGCAACTAATTCAATTATTTAGAGAAGGCATTCAAGATTCTAAAGAAATATGAAGAATATCAAAAATTTACTACTATATTATAAAATAAATCAAGCATTCATTGAAGTATTGAAAGTCATAGTAGATAGGCATTCCATCACATTGCACTTCTTGATTAAATTACGTTGTACGAAGCATGTTGTCTTTTATATTATATATGTTTTAAGGCTTTGATAAGTAATCGATACTTAACATTGCTAAACTTTAATATTTGCCCCAAAAAAAATATATTCGTTTTCTTTTATAGGATCAAATTCCCTAATAGGGTTAAAGAAAAATATCAATTTTCCATAAATCAACATGAAATATCAAAAAGTTGACCCAAGTTTTTGGACCCCAAATTTGATGATCATAGTCATCCAATCATATTTTTATTAAAATTTATTTTTCATAAATATAATTATGGTTCTATAAGTGTACATATAGTTACAAAAATATGTTTTTTATGGTTCTATTTATCAAAAAGTCAAGTGTATGGCTCCAATAAAGTGCTCAGACCAAGTTTTTTATGTTCTTACTAACTTGCCCTAAAAATCCATGATCCTACATCAACTTGTGACCATTATTTCAATATTTTCTTGCTCTAAACCCCTCTCCTAATCATTTATTGCTCTAGATTTAGAATATTAATTAGATCTGATTTTATTATTTTACATTTGATAAGTGACATTTATATGAGTAGATGGGATGAAATTTTGACTTAGATCCATTTTGGTGAACCTAATGTAAATAGAATTTGTTTTGTTGTACTTTTTAAAGTTTTTCATCGATCTTGCACAGACCAAATCACATGCAAAAAATGTGGTAGTTAGTGTTTTAGCACAAATTCATGTTATTGATGTGTTTAATAAAAAACTTATCATTTTAGGCTTTGTATATGAAAACCAGTATACAGGTTACCTTAGCCTCTAAAGAGACACACTGAAATCTAAGTTAATAACTACCTATTTCATAGTCAGTAAGTTATTGTTAATATTTTTAACTTAATTTTGAGGTTTAAAAGAAATAATTATCATTACTCTTTCATTAACAAATTTTAATCTTATTATGTTCACCATGATTTAATATTTTTAGATTATATTTTATAAATAAGACAAATATTCTTTACAAATCATATTTATATTTCGACAATCACATTTATATTTTGACAACTTGGACATCCCTTCAAAAAATAAACTAAATTTTCATAATCCAAGCAATAGCTCAAGCTTATAAAAAATATGATTCATCTTAAATTATAAATTTTGTCAAGCTAATTAGCATAAGCAAAGGTAACTCCCAAAACATACACAAATTTGTAAATCTTTAATAACCACCAATCAAATAACAAAAGTTTCCATGATCATTAGCTTGTAGGATGAAATCCACTTTCTTGTTGGGAGGAGGGTGGTAAACCGGAAGCACACAATTTGATTACCAAACCAAGCAACTTAATATGCGGAAATTAACCAGATTCACCAAGTAACTAGAATTCAGAATAACACAGCATATGAGAGACAATACCAAATTGTATTAACACTTTATACAGAAAATAATACAATAAAGAAGATGCCACTTCTTCTCCACCACCTTACAGAGGTTTCCCACACCTCAAGTGAACAGTAATTCTCTTCCCCAAAGCTCTCCCTCTCACAGGTCCCAACACCCAACTCAAATACAGAGTTGGTGTTCACCTCCCGTGCTCCACGCACACCACAAGTGCTCCACGCACTCCACAAGCACTCCACGTGCTCCACAAGTACTCAAGGTACTTCAAGTAGATCTCCCATGAATCTGCAACAACCTGCAATTCAACAGACCATACTTATGGAAGGAACTCCCTTGCCTTCCTCTTGCTCTATCCGAGTACACACCTGTACTCCAAGTAGATCCTGCCTGATACTGCTCCCTGTTGTGTTGCTGTCTGTATGACCTTGCACACCTGCAAATCAATCAATGGTTCTATTCACCTGTGAACCTCGACCTTGCACACACATACACCTGCAGATCAACGATCTTACTTACCATGTAGATCTCCTATATAGGCCATGCAACTGTGACCAAGATCCTACACTCTTGAAGAACCCAGCTGGCTCTCCAATCCAGCACCAACACACCTGGTACTGTGGCACTAGGAGGAACGCACCATAGCTCTACCTCACACACAGAAGGAGCTTATAATTATACTCTCTTACTCCCTAGCACACTTTTCCAATACAACCATGAGTCTATTATATAGATCTCATCCAAACAATGATTAGACATCTAATTACAATAATTAGATCCGCAGCTATGAGTCTAAAATTAGCACTCATCATGCAAACTCTTGGTTCGTTAGCTCACTGCCCGTAATTAACTCGCAGTCGAACTACACAGGCGACCGACGTCGGTCCCTGTCTGCCTGGGGTCGCCGACGCCGGCCGATATATGACCGACGTCAGTTGCCTTCCTGTCTTACCCTGCCGACGCCGGTTGGCCAGACCAACGCCAAACACTTCTGACACTTAGCAACTCATTCTGCAACCTCCTCCATGTCTGCATCAGTGAAGCTTTTAGCTCCACAATCCTAACATTTCTAACATCTATTCATTTGTTAATCAAAAATAGCACTTGTTTAAATTTGATATAATGAAACATATATTAAAAGAAACTTCAATAACAAGGATATACCAAAATTCAAAATATAAATACAATTTGGGACAATAGTTGATTTTCTTCTATCTATTCTTTTTTTTTAAATATGTTTACAAGAACACAAAGAGAAAGCAATTCTTAAAGAGATTTTACTAGCTAAAATTATCTTAACATAATAAATAATGAATTTTAAAAAATATATATTATATTTTCTATTATTCTAACTTTCTTAATAACAAAAATTAGGGCCTTGTATAGCCAAAGTGTTTTAATCCTTATGCATCTCCACTAATCTCGAACAATTATTAGTTACTTGGGCCATTGACTTATAGCAACTAAAAATCTTAGGATCCTTTTGTTAATGAATTTATAAATAATACCATAATACATCTTAGAGAACAATCATGTATGTAAGCTAAATCCACCAACTAACATCTTCCAAGTCTTTTTTATGCTTCTAGAAGGCTTGTCCTTAGATTTGAGATTGAAATAACAATGTGTCCTATTAACATGCATACACATTCCACCTTTGTAACTGGAGAAATGACATAACCTTCAATTTAATAGTCTTAGACTCACTTCCAATCAGTGACTTCAACATTTTTTTCATTTAACATCTTGTCAACCATGTCTTTGAAATTTATCAGTTTATCCATGTTCTATTCACAACCTATAAATCAAGGATTGAAAAAGGAAAGTATTACACGGGTTTTCATTTCAAAGGACTCAAGTGCCTTGACCATTTCCTCATTATTTTTTCTCGTGTCTTATAAACCCTCTAAAAATAATTGTAGATAGTTAATAACCATTTCTGATTTGAATTTTGTGAATTCTATTGAAGCATTTTGAGTCTGGTATTTATTTATAATTTCAATCATCTTTATGATTTTTAACAATTTATTCATTTCTTCTTTCAACTTATTTTTCAATGTCCTAACTTGTGATCAATATTTATACAAGTGTAAAAAGACTAAAAAATAGTTCAATCAAGGTTAGATCTATATCATAGAAGACTTTTCATATTGATAGTTTTACAACTATCAAATCCTTTGAGTTCTTGTAACTTGCCTAAATTCTTCTTCTAAATTAAAAATCCTTTTATTGTACAAATCATAATCCTCAGTTAGCCTTTTTTTTAGCTAGGGTCCCCAAACCCTAGAAGTACATCAACACAAAGACAAACCAAAGCAAGATATAGTCTAAAAGAAGTGGAACAAAAAGAAATAGACCAAAGACAACTGATAAACAGCTCCAAAACATCTAGTATATTAACTTACTTTACACTTCTAGAAATGTCTTCCCAACATGCCTTCATTTTGCTAAGTTTCATATCAATTTATTTAATAATACTTTCATAGTCAATGTTGTGAAATTCGTTGTTGCATTGGCCCTTTATCTCTTTTCTTTTTCCTATATGGTTGGGGTTAAATAAGTCTCTGAGATATGCCCAAATATTTTCCATATTTTGTATACCTTCATTCATTATGGATTTGCTACAATTAATTATGAAACTGAGTTTGTTCTGAAGGTTTTCATTAACATGCTCAAGAAGGTCCACCCTAAAGCTCAGTCTTTAGATCTATAAATCTTCCTCTATATCATCCCATGTTTTGGACATCTTTTCATTTTCCTATTGTATTATATTCATCTTGATTTTTAGGCTCGAGAATTCCCACATGAACCACCTCATGAGGGATTTTTGTAGTTCCAGCTCTTTATTCAATTTTTCAGTGTTCTCTCTTCCTTTGAGGTAATTCGTAATTTGGTTAAAATCTTTGTTTCTATCCTTTTATGTCTAGGAAGTCTCCTCTTTTTTTGTATTATCATTTGTTTCTTCTCCTTATGATGATTAGTCCCAGTCTGTGTATTACTCTATGTTGTAGTATTGTCCTTTTTTATGTTGTAATCTGCCCTTTCTTCATTCTCACTATCTACAATGGCAAATTTCCTTGCCCCCTTTTTAGAGAGAGGAGCATGTTGTCTTTTGAAATTCTTCCTTTTAGGGTTGTATTTGTTGATGTTGGTGAGTTTGGAGGCTCCTCTGAGACACTTTTTTATACTCTCCTGAACCTTGCTGGTCCTTTCACCTTTTATGATATTTTCTTTACAGACCCATTTCAACTTATTTCCCACTTCCCTACTCAGACTTCCTGGATATTTGATCCAAATTTTCCTTATCTTTCTTATGTCCATTGGCCCTTCTTTAGTTTTCTCTTCCTTTTTATGGGTTAAATCTAACATGATTTGATTCATGCCCTTAAAGTACTTATATATGAGAAAATAACTCCCTCATGTCTTGGGGATGTGTAATTGCCACTTTCAAATTTATGAATGGAGTTTACCAAGGATTTAAGGATGAAAAGAGGAAGGCTGAAAGCAATTCCATGTCTAAATTAGTTTAACATTCTAAACATGGACCACCTAACTACATTATATAGACCCTCTAAAGTAACATTAGATAAGGTGAAAAGTTACCTCAACATACGGTTTGGGTTTTGGTTTCTTTATATTTTAAGCACATCATTGAATACTTTAAGCATTGAGATGGGTTTTGGCTTCTTTATTTTAGTCAAGTACACCAAAACCTGTGTTGATTGGTTATATTTTTTTCTCCTCCTCCCTTCCTTTTTCTCATAGTGACTGATTTTATTTTCTTGTATTCATAGTTGAGTTTAAGTTTAGGTTCCTTTGTTATAACCATGTCTACATTTTCCTTTATTTTCTATAAAACTCAAATCTTTGTTTCCAATTTTGATATTAAAGTCTAGGAAGACCTTCCTCAATATTTTGAACATCAACTAAATTTATGATTAATTTCCAAGGACAATGAAAGATGGTGTAACTTATAGGGGTGAATTGAATGAACTAGGAAACATATTATAATTTAAAACAAATGGCTTGGACAAAGTATAAGAAACTGGGATACTTGAATTAATTATTTATGTACTAAAACTAGGGTTGAAACAATAGGTTTTGAATTATTATTATTAAGTAAAACAAGGTATCCACTTTGTCATCCACATCAATGACTTCCATTTACAAAAATTTTGATGTTATAACTTTAGTTAAACAAATTTCCCACTAGAAAAGTATAAAAACCTAACATAGAGGTCGGGGACACTTGAGGAAGAATAAATGGTTTATGGTTTACCTCTAACTGTACTCCACATTTTAGAGCATTTTGACCTGATTATAACTTCAAAGGTTGAAGTCACATGAGTTTCCTTCAACTATAATTCCTCTAATTTTTCATTTTTTTTCATGACTGGGCTTTCCAACCTCATCCAACCTGATTATGGCCTCTTTATTATCATATGCATCCATAAAAACATCATGTTATGGATGGGCCTAGTGTTTGCATCTGATGTTGTAATTATGTGAAATTAAATCCAAATAATGCTTTAATATTTTAAGAGGATCCCAAGTCCAATACTTAGATTCAACATAATAAGGGGTCAACTCCTCCCCTCTTATACTCCACATGATGAAATATTAAAATATGTCTTCACCTAATTTCATAGGAAACCTCGGTATCATAGCCTAGTTTTTCTACTTCAAAAGTAGGGTGATCCCTATGAAAAAATCTTTAAAAAAACCCATAATAACTAGACAGTTTGGTACATACACAGGAAATACATGTGGTGGTTTCAAGTCTTCTTCAACTCTTATTACAATGTAGTCTTGGAAATAAAACCATTTTCCATGCTTGGAAATGGTTTCTATTATAGACGAAGAGATTTTGGAACATTTTGCATCATGAATGGCCTCATGAATAACATGAATAAATTTATTGCATTTTTTTCGCATAATTAGGGGCAATATAAATGTTTATATAGAATGTTAAAAATGACCTAAATGGATTCCTCTCCAAGGGAGACCAAGGACTAAATAAACTAGGGTTAAACATGAAAATGGGTAACTGATA
This sequence comes from Torreya grandis, assembly GCA_037957365.1. Taxonomy (NCBI): domain Eukaryota; kingdom Viridiplantae; phylum Streptophyta; class Pinopsida; order Cupressales; family Taxaceae; genus Torreya; species Torreya grandis. The sequence continues at coordinate 619,496 of JARHVA010005215.1, read as the reverse complement.
CAATCAACCCAATAATAAGTCGTAAAAATTCTTGCCTTATTTACATTATTTAAATGACCTGATGAGATAGAATGAAATTAAATCACCCCAATTAATGGGATTTCCTTCTTTCAAAAAGTTATTAAATAAAGTTACACATGCAACATCAACATGTTATGTCTAAGTTTTTCTAAATATTATATTGAGTAGAACCATTGCCTCTGAAAAATGTATCCTAAAGAGCCTCACATAAAAATACACATCCTACTTTTTTGTTTGGGAATTGGGCTTCTCATTCCATTTATTCAATACCTCATAAATCAACATTTAATTTTTAAATTCATAATCCACTCTTTCAAATATACCCATCTAGGTTTGAACATCCTTAACATTTTTTTGATGGTAAATCCAGTGATAATTCTCCATTTTGGGGAATAAATTTTACCATCCTTGACCTCATAGTAGCTACACACATCTCTAATAATCTCCCTACAAGGTAAAAATTATGGTTTTATAGCCTCCTTATGCAATTAGGTACTTCTAATATTCCTCATATTTTCTTCTTCATAACTAGGGTCTTAAATATTTTTACAGTTCTTTAAGAACAAGTATAAGTCATTGTAGTTGCTCCTAAAATACATCTCTAATATAAAAACTGTATTTATCAATTCTCTCCCATAGACATAAGTGAATTTTTTGGATGCCATTATTAAATGAAGGCTTCAATTGGATAATGTAATGCTAGAATTATATACCCACATTGATTGTGCATCATTTCAATAATCACTTAGGATTTAAAATTGGAGCATCATTTTCAATGCTTATCAACTCTCAAGATTTGAAATAGTTACGTCATAGATTTTTCACCTTAATTATATTTTATTTTTCATGAGTAAAATAATCCATCATTAAGAAAAATAAATGACCAATCATAAATCACCAAGTAATTAAAAAAATAAAGAGAAAAAAAGAGTGCTAAATTTAATATAATCATCCAAGACACATGTCATGTACATGTTTTCTTAAGGAGGAATTATGTTAACAAAAAAGGATGTGTGATTATTTTTATGGTCTATTTATGCATGGGATGATGAAATGTGTTTGTCATCCATGAAGCACCCAAAATATCATCAAATGGTCATGATATTATGAGGTTAACCTGAGAAAACATGAGTTGGAAGGAGCCACATGGCTCCTTCCTGTATCACTAATGAAAGGAAGGCAACACTCAGGGAACACAAGTGATAATTTGGGGTCCAAGATGCAAGGAATAATGAATACATGATTGAGATAATATAAAATCTTGTAAATCTAAAAACTTAACAAAGTAAACCTCGAAATCAAAATTTAAATATAAAATCCATGACTTGATTATTTATTATAACGCCCCTCCCATTTTTTTGTTAAATTAATTCAATCAAATGATATATGAAGGTTAGAATATAAGTGAAACTTAAAAATCAAACCCCACACACAGGTGGCCCTAGGTTCTTTAAAATAACTTGGGATAGTTGGTGATACTAATTGAAAACTCAATGGGGAAATACTAATGAGAATTTGTAGAATTTACAATCTCTAGTTTCATATGAAAGTTAAAAGAAATTAAAATAAATTTAAAAATTTAAGTCTAAGTAAGAGTTACTAATTATCACACTATCCCTTGAAATGGTGTTATTTGAAGAATAAATATGTCAGAGCTTAAATTTCTAATTTGAATCAAAATCAAGTTCTTATTTTGAATTAGGTTGTAAGTATAATTATAGCCTTTAAATAACATATGTATATTTAAATTATTAAATAGACATATTACTTTTTTACCTAGTTATTTCTCAAGGGTTAGCCGAGTATCCATAGCCCTAACAGAGATACCCTTAGTTCAATCTAGGCATTACTCTATTGTCAATTGGGCATCCATAGCCCCGATACAGTTTACTTGAGTCACATATTTTTATTATTTTGAAACAATCAAGACTCTTACGAGTTTTTGAATCACTTTGGTGAACTTAGACTAAATATTTTCTTTAGATTTCCTTTGTCAATTAGATCACTTAATTTGACTACATCTTGTTTTTTTCATTTATATGTATTTCAAGTAATATATGACCTTTCTTAACATTTTACTTAAAGCAACCATACTTTATTTTATGTACCTTGATCTAATCTAAATCAATTATTCTACATTGACTCCTATTTCAGAATTTACACAAGAACATTTTCCAAAGTGAGTTTATGTATGTTCATTGGGATTTTATGATATATTTTTTACTTGGATAATTTTATTAACTATGTTTATAAGTAAAACCACTTGTCGAAGGGAAACATAGAACACACTCTATCATAAATAAAAGTGACAAATTAAATAGAAACAAGCACGGATTTAAAAAACACACCAAACAAAATTAAAATGAAAAGCATGACAAATGAAAGAAGGAAAAAAAGATACTTCATGAAATTAGAGGTGTTTGGCTAGAGTGGCCTAAAAATAGTGTTTTAGGTGCCTCTTGTTTATTGACAATTATAAATTTGTTCCCTTCAATATCTTTTTTAATAATATAATTTAGAATTAATTGGTGTATTAACTCTAAGTAATATAAAATGAGTATAAGGGTATCAAATACTATAAATAACTTGTAACTAGTAGAATGAAAGTAAATTACTAACTTTGACAAAGATTGAATTAATAAAACATCTAAATATGGAGAGCTTAAAGAAAAAAAAAAAGACTTGGGTGATTTCTACCTGTAAGCTAACTGTGTAAAACTAAGAGATGGTTGGAAGGACTAACATATATAATTATGCATGTGCAACTAAAACATATATTTTCACTATTGTAGGTTAGGATCGACTAGAATGGGATATGATCAACTGTCATTACTATCCTCTGTGGGTTGATCTTTGTTATATCCCAATTTCATCCTATGACTTATAAACCTTTAATCTATTGATTAGTATGGTTAATATTCGATTACTATTGCTTTGATTTGAGCTTTATGACATATATTAAAATAGAACAATGATATTATTGATTAGTATACATGTTGTGACAATTGTATGTTATATTTTATACATTATGGATATGTATTAATTATTTTTTGCATCATTGGTGATATTTATGATGACTCAGACTAACTATTTACTTGTTTTGAGATGGATGTAGGATAGATCCTACCCTCAGAGCTTGATGAGGGAGATAATCATCAGAGAAGATGGGCTAGATGAGATGATTGAGGGAATATCAGATGAAATTGCTAGTAACCCTACACACAGGTACATTAGATTTTAAATATTATATGGAAAAAATGGTAGTGCATATTGGTTATGATTATATTTGTGTGTGTGAAATTAGTTTTAGTATGTATTAGATTTCTTTTGTCTAATTGACTTGATTTTTGAATTTAAATTAGGAAAATATGTATCAATTGCTATATAGATATTATTATTGTGGAAATAATCATCTTACAAATAAAAGGCAATTAATGATTTATTTATCTTTTAGTTAAATAATTATTTATCATTGTTTTAAAATTGCATGGAAGTTGAGAAATAGATAAGATTATGTTTAGTTTAGTCAACTTAGACTTAAATTAAGCTAACTAGATGAACTAAGACATAATGGTTTCTTGAGAAAAAATTAAATGTTTTATTATTTGTTTAGAATGCTTAAGTAGTTGAGAGACTATGGCTTAGGAGAAGTAAATAGCAGTTAATAAATTTAGAAGAGAGTAAATTATCAAGCATGAGATAAATCAAAATAGAGAGTTTTCATGTAAGGGTATGGCACATAAATTAGAGGGGAAGTAAGTTTTATAAATAAAAGAAAATTTTGAAAGAGAAGGGGACATAGATTGATTGAAAGAGAGAAATAAAAAGATGGAGAGACACATAGGAAGTAGGAGAATTGGAAGAAGGAAATTGGAGGAATAGAAAAGAAAGGAAAAATCGTCAACAAAATATCTAGGTTGGTCTTGTAATTATTTTTCTATATCAAATAGAATATGGTTAGTGCTGAGTGTTAATAAATAAAGGTCTATGTTCCTTTTTAAAGTATTATGGTTATAAGAATTAAACCTATGGTTATTAAAATTGGTTAAACTCTGTATTTCTCTAAGTAAGCAAATATAAACCTTGCACAATGAATATTGTATAGGCTACGTAATATATTCCTTTACATGTGTTGTATATATATAAAGATGCATAGAAATTATGGAGTACAGTGTTTCAATCTTTTAGTGCATTGTATAAATATATAAAGTTGTGTTCTATTATTTTAAGACCTAAGAAATACCTTTTATGTTTTCACCAAATTATGTAGACTTGTATCCCAAGAGTCTTCATTTAAATTGTTTTGACTGTGTGTTACCCATTTAGCCAATGAATTATTGTTATGAGACAACATTTTAGTCAAACTTAGGCTAGATTGAATATATGTAAAGCTAAATTGAATTTGTATAGGTTGTGTTCTATTATTTAGACCATGTTTTTCTTTATTGTCTTTAGCCTATGTTTACCTTAATTTAGCCTATGTTTGATATTTAGGCTCTGTGTAATGGATTTAAAGGTCAATGTTTGAGTGTTGTAAACCTACCTAATGTATTTAATTTTGTTTGCATTGAATATATGTGAAGTTGCATTAAAATTTGTATAGGCTGCATGTTTTGCCAGTGGAGTGTTTTAAATTAGATAAAGCATGTGTATAGGCTATATTCTCCCTTTTTGGAAGGCATTTCATTTATTTTATTTATTAGCTATACTTATTTATCATTAGTGTGTTGTTAGGAAGCATCTCATTATTATATTTAAACCTACTTTTGATTTTAGAAGTGGTGACTTAATTTCTTTTAAGTTTGAGTTCTAATCTGTAAGACTAGCTTAATTATTATCGGCAGTGTTAGTCTTATCCAGCATTTGCCTATTCTAGACCATCTTCCATCCATTAATTATGTGTTTTAATTTATTTTATTTCAACATTTTATTAGATAAAGGTTGGATTCCATATCATATTCTAATTTATGCCAAGACAATTCTTTAATGCATATGCATATATCAATTGATTGAATTTATAGAGCTAAGCCTTAGAAAAGGAAAAATGAGAGTTCAGGATAACTTCATTTGAGTCCTTTTAATTAACAAGAAATAATAATTAAAGAACTATTATTTATGCGTAAGTATTAAGTTTTCATGTTAGATTTATATAGGGATAATACCCTAAAATCTTTAAAAGTAAACTTAGTATTGCCTTAGAACTTGATTCCACTAACTTAGGTAGCACCACCAATAGATAATCCAATAAAGTGGTGTGTGATGAAATTGACCGATCAAGATGATCATATGTTATTTGAAAACTTTGGCCAAAGTAATGTTAGATATACTTTATCATTTCATATGTTTGATTTTCATGTTGTGTGTGGATAATTATCATTGAGCCAAAGCACACATACTTCTTGTGGTTTATTCTCCACCAAGACCTCCTTGTTGGATCTTGATTGGTGCACCTTGGTATGGATCCCTTGTTTTGCTCTATGTGTAAACATACATAATCCTTAAAGCATATTTTATGGTTTTGTAAGTTTTTTCAATCTACTTGGTAGTGGATTCATGCCTTTTTCCAACCCTTCCATCTTGAGATATTTACCTTGAAGATGGTGATATTGCATGATATCATATTTTCTTTATGATACACATCATGTAATAGTAAATATTACAAACACACAGGGTACTAGCACGTCTCATTGGATTCTCACATCGTTCTTTCTACATATTTAAGAAGGGAGAGCCATTCCCTGATAGAAAATTATGTAGGGGATTGTTGGTCTATGGTTAGATTGAAAAAGTGATCATATGATGCTCTCCCTCCCCACTACAGTATTTACCTAGAGATGACATTTAAGATTGTCAGTGATACACGAGTTACATTGACTCAAACTTCAAAGAGCTTGGTATCTATTTATTATATTATGTTGAATACCTGAAGTAAATATAATTATATTATATATTTGTTATACTTGAATAACAGTTGTTGTATTATAAGACCAGTCATAGTTGTGTCCTATTATATTTACTTTCTTGAAGTTGTGTAAGATTAATATTATATGGTAAATTGAATTAGAATTACTATTGCTCATAGTTATGGTTTTGATATATTGTATTATTTTATTCTATGGAATGAATATTAGTTAATTATTTTAAAAATACTACCTTTTCTTAAGTACAACTTGAGGGGTTGTAATAAGTGGTATCAGAGCTTAGGCTCAAACTCTAGGACTGAATGATTCCACTAACATTTTTTTATTCTTCTTTTCAGTAAAAATTAAGAATGGTGCAAATGAGAGAATTGGGTGAGGGTCCTTCATATCTAAATGATAGCAAGCCTCCCATTGATCCCAACCTAGTTGCCATCGAGCATTTAATAAATTTAGATCATATTATCGTAGTCATGAATGATATTAGGGATTGAATCATAGTCCTAAAATCAGAAGTTCATTGCCAAGGTGAGGAAGAACATCATGAAGTACCTGATGAGCACTCTGTTGAATAGAAAAACCTTCTAAATGTGAGATCTTAGGTAGCTATAAAGTTTTCAATGGACATGAAAAAGGTGAATCCACCTAAGTTTGATGGAACTATTATAGGTGATGGATTTGAGACATGGTTGATAGAGATGGAGAAGTATTTCAAGATTCAAAACTATTCTGAAGTCACCAAAGCAGTATGGGGAGCTTACCAGTTAGCTGGTGAGGCAACTACTTGCTAGGCTAATAAAAAGATGGATATGAACCTTAACTCAAACACCACAACTTGAGAATAATTTATGACATAATTCAGGTCATGGTGGTTACCATAACTTTACTTTGATCAATAGTTTACATATTTTTAAAATCTAAAATAATGAGAGTTGTTAGTGAATGAGTATTGAGAGTATTTTACCAAACTTATAAAATATGTACCTTAGTATCAAGATGATAAGAGGTTTAGAATTAGGAAGTTTATCATGGGATTAAGACCCCAGATTGGTGGTGAGGTAAATTTTCATGGACCTACCTCATACCATGGACTAGGTTTTTAAGAAGGCAATGAAGCAAGTGCAGAAGCTAAAGTCTCTTGCACAAGCCATGAAAAATTTTAAGAAAAGGTTTGAGAATTATAAGCCACCTTTCAAAAGGAACTAGAAGCAGAGGAGAAGAGACTCCAAGGGGTAGTCTAGTAACTAGAATACCAAATTTAATAATAAAATTGGTAATAGGAAACTAGGCAATGGCTCCAAAGGCATTTTTTAGGGAAACACTCCAACTAATAGGAAAGGACCACTAGGTGATTGTTTCAATTGTGGGTGAAATCATTATGCCCATGAATATCCTCAGGGTAAGTCAAAGAACAAAGGTCTTAATACTCAACAAGGTAATTTTTAGTAGCATATTCATGCATCAATTGATAACTATCATGTTGAATTTCAAACATCATCTATAGAGCTATCAAGTATTTTGTTTGAACATCTAGCTTCTATTTTGATAGATACATGGGCTAATGAATGTTTTATAGCTCCTAGAATGCATATCAAATTTATTAGAAAAGATGGATATATGATAAATGCATGGTTGGTACAATATGGGAATAACTCAAAAGTCATGGTTGATAAGTGTCTAGTTGAAGTAGTAATTGAGTTACCTAAATTTTCAACTATAGTGCATTTGTATGTAGCACCACTAGGGTCATGTGACGTGATCCTAAGAGTCAACTAGATTTTTAAACACAAGGCCAAGGTTGACTACTTTTTAAATAAAGTTGAGTGTCTAAATGATCTTGAAAATTAGACACAAATTTAGAGAGAAAAGAGAGAGTTATGGTTTAAACAGATTTTTGCAATACAACTCAGGAGGGCTCGAGCAAAAGGGTGCCAAGAATTTATCATCAAGATAAATGAAATGGAGGAACCTATAGAACCATTTTTCAAATATTATCTATTTCTTAGAGATTTCCATGATGTGTTTCCTAAAAAATTACTAGGTTTACCTCTTAAACATGAGTTTGATTTCTCTATTGACATCATACCTGGATCAAAACTGCAATCTAAGGCACCATATAGGATGACAACCACTAAGTTGGTTAAATTGAAGGCTCGACTCTAGAAACTATTCTCAAAAGGATTGATTAGGCCTAGTATGTCACCATGGGGTGCAAAAAAAAAATTTGTGAAAAAGGATGGTACTCTTCGACTTTGCATCGACTATGGAATATTGAACAAGGCAACTATCAAAAATAGGTATATGCTACCTGATATAGATAATTTTTTTGATCAAATGCAACAACAACAATCTTTTCTAAGATATATCTTAAATCAAGATATCATCAATTGAGAATTTGGGATGAAGATATTCTAAAAATAACTTTTTGAACTCGTTATGGGCATTATGAGTTCACATTTTTAGCTTTTGGGTTGACTAATGCACTAGTAGCATTCATGAACCTCATTAATAGTGTGTTTAGAGACTATTTAGATCACTTTGTATTGGTCTTTTTTGATGAAATTTTTATGTATTCAAAGAATGAAGAGGAGAACCTACAACATCTAGAATTAGTTCTACAAAGGTTGTGGAAGCACAAGTTATACAAGTTGTCTAAGTGTGCATTCTTCTAGGAGAGAGTGAAATATTTAGGGCATATTATTTTTGTAGATGGTATTTCTATAGATACATCTAAGATAAGGGCCATTATGGAGTGGTCATCACCTATAAATGTGCATGAAGTAAGAAGTTTCATGGGGTTAGTAGACTATTACAAGAAGTTAATTCTAAACTTTTCCAAGATAGCTAATCTAATTACCTCTTTGAAACGGAAAAATCAAAAGTTTGTCTACTTAGATAAATGTAAAGTAGCTTTTAAAGAGTTGAAAAGAAGGCTTATGTCAGCACCAATATTGAGAGTTTATGATCCCAATGGTCAATTTTTAATGATCATAGATGTGTCAAAAGAGGGTTTAGGTAGAGTCCTTATGCAGGATGGTGCAGTAGTGGCTTTTGAATTGAGGAAGCTAAAAACTCATGAGGTGAATTATGCCCCTCATGATCTTGAACTTGTAGCAATTATTCACTCTTTATAAGTTTAAAGACACTATTTGTCTGGAAAACCATTTGAGTTCAAGACTGATAACTTAGGACTCAAATATATCTTCACTCAACCAAATTTAAATGCTCATTAGAGACATTCGTTAGATTTTTTTTTTTACTATGACTTTGATATCAATTACATTAAAGGTAAAGAGAATAGAGTATCTAACACTTTGATTCATATAAGGTACATAGCATTTGTAGCTACTATCAAGAGTACTTTCAGGGATCTAGTGGTTAAGTTCTCACCAGGAGATGAATATTTTGAGCAGGTCAAAAAAGCATTATCTGATAATGCTCAAAATCCTCAATTTAAAGGATTTAGTTTCAAGAGTGATGGTCTTCTATGTTTCAATAGGAGAATGTATGTGTCAAATCAAGAAAATATGTAGAGCACAGTGTTGAAAGAATTACACAATGCCCCATATTTGAGACATCTAGGAGTAACCAAGCTCATGGAAAAGCTTAGACCTTATATTTATGGAAGGGAATCAAAAAAGATGTGATAGATTTTGTGTCATTTTATCTGGAATGTCAATGAGTTAAAGTTGAACATATGCATCCAGTTGAATTTCTATATTTGCATGATATACCAAAGTGAAAGTGGTAGGTGATCAGTATGGACTTTGTTTAAGGTTTATCAATGTCATGGATTAGGCACAATTGATCTTGGTAGTTATGGATAAACTAACCAAGGTGGCTCATTACATACCAAGAAATTTGATAGATGATGCACCTACCCTTGCAAAGAGGTTCATAAAAGAAGTGTATAAGTTATATGGATTCCTAGAGAAGATCATTTTAGATCAAGATCCAAAGATAACTTCTAGGTTTTGGGTGACTCTAAACGTAGATTTAGGTACATAGCTAAATTTTAGTACCACATACCATCCAAATATTGATGGTCAGATTGAGTGAGTGAATCAGGTTTTAGAGGATCTTCTATGTATGTATTACATGGATCAACAATATAAATGAGAATATTATATTTTATTGGTTGAGTTTGCATACAACAACTCATATCAATTAGCATTGAATATGGTTTTTTTTTAGGTACTATACAAAAAGAGGTGCAGAAAAACTAATCAGTTGGGACAGGTTAGAGGATAGGGTAGTGTTCGGGCCAGAGATGCTTTCTGAAATGGAAGACCAAGTTAATTTAATCAAGTAGAGATTCATTGAGGCCAATGATAGATAAAAGAGTTATGATAATCTAAAGAGGACAGATAGGAGGTTTGCTATTGGTGACAAAGTTTTCTTGTGGGTTAAGCCATAAAATAGGTCGATTAGATTCAGGAAGTTAACAAAATTATCATCAAAATATGTGGGACCCTTTGAAGTGTTAGAAGTGGTCAATCCTATTGTGTATAGGCTTGCATTACCACCAGTCCTAGCTCTATTACATAATGTTTTCCATATATCTTATCTTAATAAGTATATAGTTGATCCTTTACATATTTTGGATTGGAATGCTTTGTAGGTTTTGGATCTTGGGGTGGTCATGGTAGAACCAATCAGAGTAATTGATTCATGCAAAATTCAATTTCGTAATAGAGTTGTGTTAAAATGTAAGGACTTGTGGGACCAATACTCTGAAGATAGTTCTACTTGGAAAGACTATGATGAGTTTTTCAAGTTATTTATGCATTTGTTTGTATGATATATACTTGATACTATGTTTTTAAATTCTATTAAACGCTTTTAATATTCAAAACTATTATTTGAATAAGTGTCATCGAGATGATGATCAATTTTAAGGGGGAGGATGTTACATCTTGATTTCACTATATGACATATAAACCTTTAATTCATTGATCAGTATGGTTAATATTTGATTATTATTACTTTGATTTAAGCTTTATGACATATATTGAAATAGAACAGTGATATTGTTGATTAGTATACATGTTGTGACAATTGTATGTTATATTCTTTACATTATGGATAAGTATTAGTCAATTTTTACATCATTGATAATATTTATTATGACTTAGACTAACCACCTACTTGTTGTAAGGTGGATACAGGATAGGTCTTACCATCAAAGCTTGGTGAGAAAGAGCATCATCAAAGAGTATGGGTTAGATGGGACAATTAGAAGAATATCAGATGCAATTGGTAGTGACCCTACACATGTACATTAAATTTTAAATATTATATGCATAAAATGGTAGTGTGTATTGGTTGTGATTATATTTGTGTGTGTAAAATTAGTTTTAGTATGCATTAGATTTTTTTAGTCTAATTGACTTGATTTTTTAATTTAAATTAAGAAAATATGTATTAATTATTATATAGATATTATTATTATAGAAATAATTATCTTACAAATAAAAGGTAATTAATGACTTATTTATCTTTTAATTAAATAATTATTTATCATTGTTTTGAAATTGCATGGAAGATGAGAAATATATAAGATTATGTTTAGTTCAGTCAACTTAACCTTAAGTTAAGCTAACTAGATGAACTAAGACATAATGATTTCTTGAGATTAAATTAAATGTTTTATTATTTGTTTAGCATGCTTAAATAGTTGAAAGACTATGGCTTAGGGGAAGTAAACAACAATTAATCAATTTAGAAGAGAGTAAACTATCATGCATGGGATAAATCAAAATAGAGAGTTTTCACGCAAGGGTAGGGAGCAAAAATTAGAGGGGAAGTAAGTTTTATAAATAAAAGAGAATTTTGAAAGAAAAGGGGACTTGGATGGATTGAGAGAGAGATAAAAAATATGGAGAGACACATAGGAAGCAAGAAAATTAGAAGAAGGAAATCGGAAGAAAAGAAGAGAAAGAAAAAATCTTCGATAATATATTCAGGTTAGTTTTGTAATTATTGTTTTGTATCAAATAGAATGTGGTTAGTGTTGAGTGTTAATAAATAGAAGTTTGTGTTCATTTTTAAAGGACATGTGGTTATAATAATTAAACTTGTGGTTATTAAAATTGGTTAAACTCTGTATTTCTCTAACCAAATATAAATCTTGTGTAGTGAATATTGTATATGTTGCATAATGTATTCCTTTAGCTGTGTTGTATATATAAAGATACGTAAAAATTGTGGAGTACAATATTTCAATCTTTTAGTGAAACATATAAATATATAAAGATGTGTTCTATTATCTTAAGACCTGAGAAATACCTTTTATGTTTTCACCACATTATGTAGACTTACATCCCAAGAGTTTGCGTTAAAATTATTTTGACTATGTGCTACCCATTTAGCTAGTGAATTATTATTATGAGACTGTGTTTTACTCAAAATTAGGCTATATTGAATATATGTAAAGCTGAGTTGAATTTTGTATAGGCTGCATTCTATTATTTAGCCCATGTTTTTCTTTATTGTCTTTAGGCTACATTTACCTTAATTTAACCTATGTGTGATATATTAGGGTCTATGTAATGGATTTAAAGGTTAGCATTTGAGTGTTGTAAACCTTTGTAATGTATTTTCTTTTGCCTATGTTGAATATATGTGAAGTTGTATTAAAATTTGTATAGGTTGCATGTTTTGCCAGTGGAGCATTTTAAATTAAATAAAGCCTATGTATAGGCTGCATTCTCCCTTTTTGGAAGGTGTTTCATTTATTTTATTTATTGATTGCATTTATTTGTCATTAGTATGTTGTTGGGTAGTGTCCCATTATTATTATATTTGAACTTGTTTTTTATTTTGAAAGTGGCGACTTAATTTTTTTTAAGTTTGAGTTCTAATATGTAAGATCAGCTTAATTATTATTGGCAGCACTAGTCTTAGCCTATATTTCCTTATTCTAAACCATCTTCCATCCATTAATTCAGCATTTTACTTTATTTTAGTTCAAAGTTTTATTAGATAAATCTTGATATCCATTTTAGTTTCTAATTTATGCCAAGACAATTCCTTGGTGCATATGAATCTATAAACTGATTAAATTTATAGAGCTGAAAATGAAAAATGAGAGTTTGGGATAACTTCATTCGAGTCCTTATAATTAACGAAATAATAATTAAAGAACTATTATTTACGCTTAAGTGTTAATCTTTCACATTAGATGTATGTAGGGATAATACCCTAAAATCTTCCAAAGTAAACTTAGCATTGCCTTAGAACTTGATTTATGTTAGAAAAACTTGCAATGATTTACAATAAAATGCTTTAAAATGTCATTAAGATGAATTATCATAATGGACATGATTGCTTCAATATTGAAAGAATGCATATTATAAATAAGTTCTGATTAAAACCATTTATGTAAGTTTGTATTAGCAAGTATGTTACCTTTTTTAAAGGATGAAATAGATCTTTTAACTGGTAGTTAAATCGGTAGTTATTTTTATAATGCATGCTTATATATTCTTTATATAGAGCATACCTAGATGGTATTATATTAAATGTGAATATATTATTGTTAGAGCGTTATCTTTGTGTTAATAGCACATTTTAGATTCATAAGCATTGGTGAAATGAATGAGTGTTTAAGATTATTCTATTCCTAGTATAAGAGAAAATCTATATGAATCATGGAAATATGTATATATATTTATTTATTTATTTATTTTAGAAACCATATTGATGATGATAATAGGTAGTGAGACAAATTTCACTAGCCTAGATAGCATATCCAATAGATGGTCTGATCAAGTGGTGTGTGATGAAATTGATCAATCGAGATGATCATATATTATTTGAAAATTTTGGCCAAAGTAATGTTAGATGTACATTTTCATTTTATATGTTTGATTTTCATGTTTTGTGATATCATATTTGAAATATATTTTATTTATGATACACGTCATGTAATAGTAAATCTTACAAGCACATAGGGTACTAGCACATCTCATTGGATTCTTATACTGTTATATCTACCTGTCCATGAAGGGAAGACCATTATATAATAGGAAATTATGCAGAAGATTTTTGGTCCATGATTGGAGTGAAAAAGCACTCAGATGATGCTCTCCCTTCTCACTACAATATTTTCCTAGAGATGACATTTGAGATTATCATGGATACATAAGTTGAATCAACTAGAGCTCCAAAGAGCTTGGTATCTATTTATTGTATTAAGCTAAATACCTAAAAAAATGTAATTATATTATGTGTTTGTTATACTTGAACAACAGTTGGTGTATTGTGAGACTAGTTGTACATGTGTCATATTGTATTTAATTTTCTTGGAGTTGTAAAAGATTATTATTATGAAATAAATTGAATTAAAATTAATATTTATCTTAGTTATAGTTTTGATATATTGCACTTTTTTATTTTTTGGAATGAATTTTAGTTAATTGTTAAAAAAAATACTACATTTTTTTAAGTACAACTTGAAGGGTTGTAACAATGTTGATCTTATTAAGTATGATGCCAATGTCAACACTTGATTGTTAATGTTAGAGTAGGGTTTAATAGTGTTTTATTAGTTTATGAATATATTTAATTTATTTTTATCTTAAATTAATTATTTGGTTAGATTTTTAAAACTTCTTGAGAGCTTTCTAAAAATTAGCTAGAAGTGTCAGTTAGAGTCAAGTTCATTGGATGTATACTTAATTGAACTCAAATGTGTATCTATTCATCTCCAATAGGTGGGACACAATTTTAAGATATGATTTAATTAAATTTAATATTTTTTTATTCAATTTCTTATTTTATACTGATTTGAGGCACCTAACTTGTCTAGTGTGCATGTTTGTGCTTACTTGTTGAGAAAGGCATCTTACATGTTGACATTATCTTATCATTGAGTCAAACTTATTTTTTTAATTCAAGTTTTAGTTATATTAGATATTTTTTTTAGGATTCAATTTTTAATTAACTTAATTTTTAATTAAGGTCTTAATTTAGCATTAACTGATCATAAAAATTATTTGTAATTAGCTAGTTTTATCTTTTATTATTAATAAACGATTGTGCACAAGTGTGGCACAATAGTTCTTCTTAGAAAAAATTACATATTTTTATCTCTAATTTTTTATTTAAGGTATTCAATATGTAAAACCAACAAGCTTTAGTAACTTAATTTTAAGTTATTCAGTACATATTTAGTTATTTATCATAATTACAACACTACTAGACTAATCATTAGTAATTATGGAACAGATTAGATGATATCTAGCTTCATTTCCAAATTCAATCAGAGCTTATTTGCACTCTATGCATTAAAAATATTCATTTGGTATCATATCCTTATTCAATAAAATTTTGGAATGGTTTTAAGCCATTATCAAGATAAACATGGATCGGTGAATTCTACCTCTATAAATATTTTCATCTTCAAAGGTGACATCTTTGAATATTTGAGAGATCAATTGAAGAGAATTATTGTATGGAAAAGAGTTTGAAAAAATGCTCTCTATGGGTACACAACACCTCAATATTTGAATAATTTAACTCAATAATAGAAAAGAATAAAAAGAAATGAATAAAATGTGGAAGCAAAATATTGTTTCTATCTTTAGAGTGTCATAGACATAAACATTTATCCAAAGATTTCATGATGAAAAATACCCCTGAGGCATGGATACCTTGGAAACTTCATATTAAGGATATACTAAGTTAAGACAAGTAAAATTTAAAACTCTTAAGATTAATTTTAAAAATTTGAGAATGTCAAATAATGAGGTAGTTGGAGAATATTGCATAAAGATAAATGACTTAGTACATAAAATGAGGGTTTATGGAGAAACTATAAAAGATAGTGTTATAATGAGAAAATTTTTAAGATATTTATATTAAAAATGGTTGCATATTTTTATCACTCTTGATGATTTTAAGGACATGAACACTATAAGTGTTGATGAGTTAGTGGGTTCTCTCTTGTCCCATGAGGACAAGATGAGATTTTATGCAAGAGATCTAGAGCATGCACTTGAAACTAAGACAAGATTTTAAAATATCAAAGAGAAAAATAAAAGTAAGAATTAGGGGAGTTTAAAAAACTCAAATTAAAATGTGAAATTTGAAGCTAAATTCATAGGTAAAAGAAAAATAAACCTTACTTGTCATTATTTAAAAAAACAAGGGCACTTTATACAATATTACAAGATACTAGTAGCCAAGAATCAAGTTCATCAAGAGGGTGAAAGGGAAGCATTTCAAAATAAAAAACGTGAGGAGAAATAGCACTCAAATTATTGTTTCATATATACTGTGGGAATAGATAATGAAAATTTTTGTCTCTTAATTCAAGTTTCTCAATTACAGGGCAAGTCACAAAAATGATTTCAACAAGTTAGATGATTCATTTAAAGGCCAAGTATAATTGGGAGATGGAAAGTCCATCTAAGTTGAAAGAAATAGAATCATAAAAATCACCAAAATTAAAGGTAGGGGTGAAATAAATGATGTTTATTTTCTCCAAATTTAGAAACTAAAAGTATTGATCATAATTTCATAGGATATAGTGATGAAAGTAAACCATACAATTTTATAATTTTACAAGTAAATCCACAATTGTTTCTAGATATTGTAATCTTTTTGAGAAATATATGTATGATGATTATAATAATATAGATACATAGGTAATAATTAAATGTGGGAAGTCTCTTGAATTTTATTTTGATGGATTTCAAACACCTAGACATGTTTCTAGTTCAATAGGAAATAATACTATCTCTTCCTAAGAAACTAGTCAACCATCTTCATCAACTTCAAGCAAGCACAAGTGGTTGTTGAATCCACATAAAATTAATAAAATATTAGATAAAAAATATGAGATGAGAATAAAAAATATTTAACGTCAAGAAGTAACTTTTTTGATAATGTTTATGATGAAAGTATTATGTTTGCATTGACATTTATGGCTAGTGAACCTAGAAGTTATGTAGAAGCTAGTCAAATGAAACATTGAGTTGTTGTTATTGATGGGAATGAACATGGACTATTCTTCATCATACATATTATAAATATTTCATAGGAATAAAGTGGATTTATAAGACCAAAGTCATTGATAAGCTAAAATCTAGACTAGTTGCAAAAGGGTTTGTATAGACATGAAATTGACTATGAAAAAACCTATGCACCTATGACACGCCAAGATACTATAAGAATAATGATTGATTTATAATCTAGTAAATAATTAAAAATATATAAAATTAATGTCAAAATTACATTCTTAAATGTATTTATTGAAGAATAAGTATATGTGGGGCAACCACAAAGTTTTCAAGTAAAGGGTAAATAATTTTGGGCATATAAGTTTAATAAGGCTCTTTATGGGCCGAAACAAGCTCAAAGATCTTGGTACGTAATAATTGATAGTTTTTTATTGTATAAATTCTTTAGAATAAGTTAAAATGAACCAAATTTTTACATACAAGCATTGGTTTCTAATGTGTTATATGTATGTCTCTATGTAGATGACTTTATATTTATAAGTAGTTCTATAGAGATGTTGAATAGCTTCAAGGAACCTATTATATCATAATTTTAAATTACTAATATTGAACTTATGAAATAATTTTGACATGAAATTTCGTCATAATAAATAGGAACTATTCATTTATCAAGCTAGATTTGTTTAAGATATGTTAAAGAAGTACAATCTTCAAGATTATAAATCAATGGACACCTCAATTGTTAGGATTGTGGAGCTAAAAGCTTCACTGATGCAGACATGGAGGAGGTTGCAGAATGAGTTGCCGAAGTGTCAGAAGTGTTTGGCGTTGGTCTGGCCAACCGGTGTCGGCAGGGTAAGACAGGAAGGCAACCGACGTCGGTCATATATCGGCCGGCGTCGGCGACCCCAGGCAGACAGGGACCGACGTCGGTCGCCTGTGTAGTTCGACTGCGAGTTAATTACGGGCAGTGAACTAACGAACCAAGAGTTTGCATGATGAGTGCTAATTTTAGACTCATAGCTACGGATCTAATTATTGTAATTAGATGTCTAATCATTGTTTGGATGAGATCTATATAATAGACTCATGGTTGTATTGGAAAAGTGTGCTAGGGAGTAAGAGAGCATAATTATAAGCTCCTTCTATGTGTGAGGTAGAGCTATGGTGCGTTCCTCCTAGTGCCACAGTACCAGGTGTGTTGGTGCTGGATTGGAGAGCCAGCTGGGTTCTTCAAGAGTGTAGGATCTTGGTCACAGTTGCATGGCCTATATAGGAGATCTACATGGTAAGTAAGATCGTTGATCTGCAGGTGTATGTGTGTGCAAGGTCGAGGTTCACAGGTGAATAGAACCATTGTTTGATTTGCAGGTGTGCAAGGTCATATAGACAGCAACACAACAGGGAGCAGTATCAGGCAGGATCTACTTGGAGTACAGGTGTGTACTCGGATAGAGCAAGAGGAAGGCAAGGGAGTTCCTTCCATAAGTATGGTCTGTTGAATTGCAGGTTGTTGCAGATTCATGGGAGATCTACTTGAAGTACCTTGAGTACTTGTGGAGCACGTGGAGTGCTTGTGGAGTGCGTGGAGCACTTGTGGTGTGCGTGGAGCACGGGAGGTGAACACCAACTCTGTATTTGAGTTGGGTGTTGGGACCTGTGAGAGGGAGAGCTTTGGGGAGGAGAATTACTATTCACTTGAGGTGTGGGAAACCTCTGTAAGGTGGTGGAGAAGAAGTGGCATCTTCTTTATTGTATTCTTTTCTGTATAAAGTGTTAATACAATTTGTGTATTGTCTCTCATATGCTGTGTTATTCTGAATTCTAGTTACTTGGTGAATCTGGTTAATTTCTGCATATTAAGTTGCTTGGTATTAGTAATCAAATTGTGTGCTTCCGGTTTAACCATCATCCTCCCAACAAGTGGTATCAGAGCCAGGTTGTAGGTTCTTGAGCTTGATACCAACAAGTGGTATCAAAGCTAAGGTTGGAGGAAGCAGGTTTTGTGTTTGGTTACAGGTCACTCTCAGGGGTTTCTGATCGAGTGGGAGTAGAGCAACAGCAGATCAAAGTAAGCTAAGAATGGAAGAGTTGAAAAGCACAGATGGTCACTCACGGTCCTATGGAAAGAAAGAGCAGGTAAAAGATTATTGTTGGTTGGTAGCAGATCAGCATGAAGAAACTGAAGATACAGATGTAGCAGGTGTTGTTGCACAGGATGTGTTTGCAGGTTTCTTGGATAAAGTTGAATCTTGGATAAAAGATTCGGTTGCCTCTTTCCATGCAGCCCTAGGTAGAGGAGCTGGTAAGCCTTGCCAAAGAATTGGCAAAGGGGAAGTGAAGCTGAAATTGCAGGCGGCCAACACACAGGTGTTGATGAAGGTCATGCAGGTCCCAGGTTTGGAGATATGGCTAATTTCTTCAGAAAGATTGGGTGATGAGAGATGCACAAAAACTCTCACAGCGGATGCACTTGAATTAGCTGGTGGTAAGAAAACAGGTATCCTTTATCTACTTGTTTATATTACTGATTCTTCTTTTGTTGCGGAGACGTGGCTTCGTAGGCTTGGTCACATGAGCAGGAAGGAGATGCATGTTCTTAAGCGGAAGACAGATATATTTGATAGGCTTAAGAACTGGAAAGCCTTGGTGTTTATGGAGGAGATGGCGGACAGAACCCAGTGGATGTGGCTGGATACTTCTGAGCAGGGCAGTTTGGACATGGGTTTTGATTCAAAGAAGCTCGCGGGTAAAAAGTCATCACTCACAGGTGAACACAGGTACCGATGTCGGTCAGGAGGAACCGGCATCGAACAGACAGGTGCCGATGTCGGTCATGTGCAGACCGAAGCCGGCGATGTCGGGCAGGGTAAGACCGACGTCGGTCAGGAGACCGACGTCGGCAGTATGTAAGACCGATGTCAGTCAGAGGACCGATGTCGGCAGCAGGGACACCAGCGCAGGCAGGTTGGTAGTCAGGTACAGACGCATGGAACCGATGTCGGTCGGATGCAGACTGTGGAGTGACCGAGGTCGGTCACTGTAACGAATTTTGGGTGGACAGCAAGCTGTCAAGGAGTCTCAAACACCCATACGGAGGACTGAAGGCGTAAGTAGGCCCTCAAATTCGTTGTTCCTCTTCTTTATACATGTTGCTGATTGTAGAGCAGGAAGGATCCAGGAAACAGGTGTGAGCTTGGCATGGATGAGGATGTGATTCCTTGGAGGAGAACCAGACAGGTGTGTTTTGGTAGAGATGCCAGCAGGTATAAAAGCACAGAGACGAATGGATTCCTTAGTAAAAGAATAGAGAGAACGGATACGTGAGACGGAAGATCAGGTATATGGTCTTGTGGAGCTGCAGGACAGTGGTACAGGTTTTGACAGGTGGAGGACAGAGCATGGCTTCAGTCAATGTTAGGGTAACTACTGTGGTTTTGGCTTACCAGGGGGATGATGAGTCGTGACATCATTCTGTTGCTGTATGTGGATAGTATGCTAGCTAGCAGGTGTGTACATACAGGGTTTTGCTGAGCTAAGGGTAAGATTAGTTCAGTGGCATGTCAGGAGGAGTTTGGAGCAGCAGAATTCTTTGACATGGGAGGCATGGAGATCACAGGTTGATTTTGTCTCGAGTGGGAACTGATGTGAATCAGGTGTTGGCGAGGTTCGAGATGCAGAACCGGAGCACACTAAGGGCTGGACAGGTACAGTGTCTGAAATCACATGAGGTCTGGTATAGACCTGAGTATTCCCATGCAGTGGGAGCTGTCAGAGAGTTAGGAGCCAATTCGGGGAAGTGGATTCTCAGGTTTTCTGAGAGGGACCGGCAGCAGGTGTTGCTATGCAGGGTCAGGACTTCACTACATGTATTTGTAGGTTCGGATGTGGCAGGTTACTCGGATGACAGGTGGTACACCACGGGATGTGTGGTGGGTTGTCTTCAGGTGGGAGCTTGAAGAGGGATACAAACCAGGAAACAGATTAGACGGAGTACAGGTACAGGTACAGTGCAGCTGTTTATCTCCAAGTGGGAGATTGTTAGGATTGTGGAGCTAAAAGCTTCACTGATGCAGACATGGAGGAGGTTGCAGAATGAGTTGCCGAAGTGTCAGAAGTGTTTGGCGTTGGTCTGGCCAACCGGCGTCGGCAGGGTAAGACAGGAAGGCAACCGACGTCGGTCATATATCGACCGGCGTCGGCGACCCCAGGCAGACAGGGACCGATGTCGGTCGCCTGTGTAGTTCGACTGCGAGTTAATTACGGGCAGTGAACTAACGAACCAAGAGTTTGCATGATGAGTGCTAATTTTAGACTCATAGCTGCGGATCTAATTATTGTAATTAGATGTCTAATCATTGTTTGGATGAGATCTATATAATAGACTCATGGTTGTATTGGAAAAGTGTGCTAAGGAGTAAGAGAGCATAATTATAAGCTCCTTCTGTGTGTGAGGTAGAGCTATGGTGCGTTCCTCCTAGTGCCACAGTACCAGGTGTGTTGGTGCTGGATTGGAGAGCCAGCTGGGTTCTTCAAGAGTGTAGGATCTTGGTCACAGTTGCATGGCCTATATAGGAGATCTACATGGTAAGTAAGATCGTTGATCTGCAGGTGTATGTGTGTGCAAGGTCGAGGTTCACAGGTGAATAGAACCATTGTTTGATTTGCAGGTGTGCAAGGTCATATAGACAGCAACACAACAGGGAGCAGTATCAAGCAGGATCTACTTGGAGTACAGGTGTGTACTCGGATAGAGCAAGAGGAAGGCAAGGGAGTTCCTTCCATAAGTATGGTCTGTTGAATTGCAGGTTGTTGCAGATTCATGGGAGATCTACTTGAAGTACCTTGAGTACTTGTGGAGCACGTGGAGTGCTTGTGGAGTGCGTGGAGCACTTGTGGTGTGCGTGGAGCACGGGAGGTGAACACCAACTCTGTATTTGAGTTGGGTGTTGGGACCTGTGAGAGGGAGAGCTTTGGGGAGGAGAATTACTGTTCACTTGAGGTGTGGGAAACCTCTGTAAGGTGGTGGAGAAGAAGTGGCATCTTCTTTATTGTATTCTTTTCTGTATAAAGTGTTAATACAATTTGTGTATTGTCTCTCATATGCTGTGTTATTCTGAATTCTAGTTACTTGGTGAATCTGGTTAATTTCCGCATATTAAGTTGCTTGGTATTAGTAATCAAATTGTGTGCTTCCGGTTTAACCATCATCCTCCCAACATCAATTACAAGCGAAAAAAATATAATGAGAGAGGATGAGAGTCCTTCAAACAATAAAAATAATTTTAGAATCACAATGATAGGTTTGATGTATCTCACTATGACAAGACTCGTATCAGTTATGGGGTTTCAATAGGTTTTAGATTTATAGACAATTTATCACTCAAACATTTGGAAGTAGTGAAGATAATTTTTAGATATGTAAGAGGTATCTATAATCATAGTATTCATTTCAAAATAAAAATTTTATTATGTCTAATTGGATACATATATTCATATTGGGTGGGATTTTTTTATAACAAGAAGTCAATTTTAGGTTATTATTTCTCATTGAGAAGTCGATTGGTTTCATAATTTTCAAAAAAACTAGCTACAATTACATTATCTTCTATTGAAGCTGACTATACAACCCTTACATCAACTTGCACATAAATATTATATTTTATTATACTCTTATTTTATTTTAGAGATGCTCAATTTGAACTAACACAAAAATTTTGTGATAACAATGGAATAATATAATTGTTCAAGAATCCAATTTTCCATGCTAGAACCAAACATTTTGAACTCAAACATTATTTTTCAAAGAATATCAATATTTTTTTTTTTCATTGAACATATGATAATTTAAGATCAATATTATGATATTCTCATCAAATTATTATTGAATAATATTCAAGAAAAACTTAAGGAGATGATAAGCATTTATACTCTTTACATCAAATGGGGGAATGTTGAGTATGATGTCAATGCCAGCACTTTATTTTTTAAGTTATAATAAGATTTATTATTTTATAATAATTATTTAATTTATTTATTTATCAAAATTAATTATTTTATCTTTTTTTTATTTTTTACGAACTTCTTAAAAATAGCTAAACGTACTAGTTATAGTCCAGTTCACTGAATGTGTACTTAATTGAGTTCAAATATTTATCCATTCATCCCCAAGAGGTGGGACACACTTTTAAGATTTGAGTTAACTGAATTTAATTTTTTTAGTCAATTTCTTAATTTATAGGG
The DNA here is from genome assembly GCA_037957365.1 of Torreya grandis. NCBI lineage: Eukaryota > Viridiplantae > Streptophyta > Pinopsida > Cupressales > Taxaceae > Torreya > Torreya grandis. Next base: position 596,347 of record JARHVA010005215.1, on the reverse strand, counting down.
ATTTGGGGAGCCTGACTTGTCTAGTGTGCATGTTTGCACTTGTTGAGAAAGGCATCTTGCATGTTGACCTTAACTTATCATGACTTTATCTTATTATTGAGTTAAACTTATTTTATTGAGTCAAATTTCAACTATATTAGAGTCTATTTTTAGTTAAATTAATTTTTAATTAAGTTTTTAATTTAACATTAAATTATCATGCAGGTTACTTGTAATTAACTGTTTTTAGCTTTTCTTATTAATAAAAGATTGTGCACAAGTGTGACGTAGTAGTTCTTCTCAAAAAATATTTTTTATATTTTTATCTCTAATTTTTTATTTTAGGTATTCATAATGAAAAACCAACAAGATTTATTAGCTTAATTTGAAGTTATTCAACGCATATTAAGTCATCAATTACACTTACAACACTACTATATTAACAATTAGTAATTGTGGGACTTATTAAATGATATATAGTTTCATATTTAAATTAAATTATAGTTGATTTACACTTCCTACGTACATTTAAAACCTTTAAAAATTAGTGGGTAAATAATAAATTGAGGGTGCAGTCCCCTGTGCTTACTTGAAATATGTCTATGTGCAAAAATTTGACCTTTAACTATGCATGAATGACTTACAAATGACCTATTCAAAGTTGAAACCCTAATAAGGCTTGAACTTAAAACTAAAACAAATAAAAAAAGGATCACAATGGGTTGAGTTGACCCCAATCAACTCCATGATGTTTGAATTCCTACGTATCCAATACTCCAAGAAGGACATTCAACCCCACATAGTTCTCCCACCTAGAGAGCTTAGTGCGATGGTGATCCTTTGCTAAATGTATGCATTTAAAAAAGACTTGAATACTTGATAATGTTTTTATTGAATTAGATAGAATAGGATTATAACTTGGCTAAGGGATGCTTCAAGTGATTATAATCAAATTTGGAAAGAATAGGGAAGTTTTTCTCAATGTGTAATAGTGTGTGCCTCAATAGTGAATTTGCCAAATGATTACCAATTAGTAGAATATGTGACTTAGATGTGATTTTATAACAATTAAAAAAGGTGAAACCTTATGCTAATTATCCTAAAAATAAGTACCAACCTATAAGGGAGGCTTTAAATTTGAAAAAGAGTAATTACTAGGTTAAAGGACAGGATCGACTCTTAAGTTTAGGATCAACTACCAATCCTAACCCATGCGGGTCGATTTTATCCTAAGGAGAGTAACATTTTATCTCAACGATTTTAAATGTATATACAAATGCTTAAATATAGCTTACTAATTAATATTATTTGTTTAGGTGTAAGACCATAATTTAGAAAGGGATGGGCCCATATGCGTACTTAGGATAGAGAGAGGTGTAAAAATAGGACCAAATTAAATGCTCAAGTCAATTAAAGTAAAAGTGGTTCAAAATTAACATTATCAAGTCTTCATAACCAAATTTGAGTGTCTAAATTCCCCCTACTTCAATCTAGAAATAAAATTATTAGAGTAAAATCAAATATACCTGAGTGTGTAAAACACACTTTGCCTTTGAGAAAAAGCTCCAATCAATAAGGTGTTCCATAATGAAACCTGTAATGATGTAAAAGTAATTAATTCTCATATTCAAAATTGAAAATTTGAATGTAATTAAAATTTTAAAATATTTTAAAGAGCAAAGAATGAGTACACATGTATGTGTGAAATTATTGTTGCTCTTGAATTTTTTCATGAAGATGATGATTCTTTGAAGCATTAGAGAATTGATGTTTCCCATGAAGCACTTAAAGAGATTGGTTCCTTTGTTGAATCAAGGTGAATATAAGGTGATCAATCCCTAATTTAAGTTAATGTGTATATAAAATATAATTCATTGAGAAATGCAAACACCTTAATTATTGTTGCTGGTATTTTTAACCCAAAGATGGAAATAGGTTAGAATCCAAAATGGATTAACAAGATATAATGTTAGAGGGCACTAAATATTCAAGTTATGAACTTTACATTTTAACTAAATCAACCACTGCATATGGCATAAAGATTCAACTACCATGTTTTATCTTAGTTCATGTATGCATGATCAAAAGATAATGGATAATATCCAATAGACAATAAGTAATGATGAAAGTATGACATGAATCTATATAATGCCTCCAGAATTTGAAAAATAGTATAGTTTGCATGAATTTGTATTGTGTCCCTATGTGATAAATGTGAAATTTATAACTATATGTAAGCTTTGTAAATTTATATTTGAAACTGTAGATGATATTTTGTGATTATGTAGCACCTCATTCTTATACACTTGGAAAACTTAGATCTTGGTTGTTCCTATTAGTTCTACACATGTCTTGTTCCTGCAAGCCTCACATCCACTCTATCTTGTGCCCCTTGACCTATATCTTAATCTAGATGGTATCATATTGACAACATAGACATCTTATCTTTCCCACAATGCTTAAAATGTGCTCACCTTACACCTTTATAAGTTATGAGCCTATAATTGTTCTCCTGCTCCCTAGACACTAATGTTATGGATAGACAACAACATCAACGTTACTTTCCTACCCTTACGTAAGTGTCTAGTGCCCTAAAGTCATCTAATTTATAATTAAAACATATTAAAATGGTCGACTTAAGTGATTTAATGTGAGTTATCTCTAGATAGGATTGGTATAAATATAATATCAACCCTCATTCATTCATCACCTAGCAATCAAACTAAAAAAGAACTCAAGAAGCACTCAAGCTACCAAAAGCTTTCATATTCTGCCCTATGCAAATAGCAGTCAAAAGAACATCATAGCTACAAGTTTGAAGTACTAATACTAAAGGAATAGTCATAAGGTCTTATTTTCTAAGTTATAAGCTAGGTCATTGTTGTACTTATTTTACACATATTGCATGATTCATACACAAGCCAACACATAAGGGAGAACTACATGAGTTTGAGGCCCTCTTCTAGATTATTGGCTATGTAAGTAACACCCTTTGACAATGGGGTCATTATGGGTTAGCTTGACATCATGTTTTCGTTAACCCATATTCCTTAAGGTGACATTGAATATGGAAAGCTAGGGTTTTTCTATTTTACCAAGAGTGATAGTCCATGACCCAGATCTAAATATACCAAAGCAAAAGTGAAGCCAAACTTAGAATCATCCATGTGGTCACATCCTATTTTAATTAACATTTTATATTGGACACTAACATCTAACCTAGATAGTAGTGTCAACACAACCATCCCAGACTAATGTAATTATCAAGAGAGCCAGAAGCACTAGATCCAAAATCTGATAACTATTCCATAATCTAATTACTGCCTACATTTTGCTTATTCTACATTTAACACTTTATTAACATCAAATCCATCTAAGTACATCACTTTTGTATAATTTGTATATCTATCATAGTTGTACTTTTTATTAATAACATATCTCAGTTTAATAACTTTAGCATATGGTACAACTAAGTTTAGCATATTAATTGGCCCATTGTAGATTTGATATTCACCCTTATGGCTTATCATTTCTATATACTTAACCCTATATACCCAAGTAAGATCTTTATCCAAATTAGGGTTAAATATTTGGTGAACCCGATCCATGTGAATGCAAAAAAAATTGATTCCTAGGGTTTTAAACTAGTAGGGTATGTACTTTTTAATTTCCTATTGATACTATTTAAAAAAAAACCTAGGTGTAACCCTACATTGGGGGGTGTGTCTATTGAACATATTGAGTTTCCCTTAACCCATCCAAAATGTCTCAAACCAATGAGGGATCTCATACCTTGGATCATGATGAAACCCATTTTAATAATGAAAAAAATCTTGATATGGTTATCATAGAAGAAGATTCTGATAATGAAAATCTAAAAACAAATGAAAATGACCAAGTAGACAATGACCAAGTGCATGCAATTGCAATGTTTCATGAGAGTATTCAACAAAACCCTAAACATATTGATAAAATCTTAAAAACTATACTTGAGGCCAAAAATTAAAAAACTTTAGTGGATACATACCTCCCCTTAAATGCATTACAACTTAATATATCTAGTCTTGCACGGATTATGTGTTTCAAACTTTGTTCCCTAAAACTACTATTGATACATTTATTATGAACCTACTTGTTGTTCCAACATAAATACCAGTTTCAATGCCTATTACTACTCATAACATGTTTCCATCCCCTTTGGTGACAACTCAAATTGCTAATTTAAATCCCACTGGGCATTGTGTTGAATCACTCCTTAAAGTCATAAAGACCTTGGAGGACAAGGTTACAAACATTGAACAGAAGGATTTAAAGTATTCACATGCTATAGATTTGCAATATGTGTTACATAACCCTCTTGCACTTGAGATCTCTTTGCACCCTTTTGCCAACTAAATTTATTGCACCTAAGTTCATATTTTATAATGGTAAGGGTGATCCTGAACAACATATTCGAATCTTTTATGTGACATGCCTTGATTATGCTTCCAATGATAAAATTTTGGCCAAATTATTTCAAAGGAGCCTCAAGGACTATGCTTTGATGTGGTTTTATGAATTATCTCTCCAATCCATGAAAGCCTTCAAACCTCTTGTAGATTAGTTTTTGACACACCTTTCTATTAGCATTATCAAAAACATTTCATATACTCAAATTACAAAGATTAAACAAGGAACCAATAAAAAAACAATGAATATGTCTTGAGATATAAGACAATGCTAGTCAAAATGGCCAATCATATGGCAGATAAGAGTTGCAAGACATATTCAATCAAAGCTTGCTTGTTCCTTTACATGAGTCCTTTGTTTTCAAAAAGTTTTAATATTTTGATGACTTATTTCATGTTATATGAGATAATAAAATGAAGTGTATGTCATTGAATAAGCTCAAGTATCTAAAAAATACACTAGCTAGATATACATCTAGTAAAAAATTTAAAAGCAAACCAAGTTATAATATAAAACCTTTTGAGCCTATTAAATAAACAACCACCATGGTTGACACAGTTGCATAATAGCCTAATCATCTTGTCGTATCTAATGTACTAAGGAGACAATTTACACATTTACCTGAGCCTCCTACTTCATTACTTCCATGGTTGTTAGAATTTCAATTAATATCTCTCCCTCCTCCTATAGAGGTTGATGTAAATAGTTCTTTACCCAAAGGATATGATGAAAATGCTTATTGTGCCTATCACGAAGCCCCTAGGCATTCTATGAACATGTGTCGTACCTTGAAGCATAAGATCTAGGATCTCATCAATGACTAATAGATTACATTTGATGATCCTCTAAAAGAATTAAGTTCACAACCTTGTATCACCTTAAGTAAAACATATTTGACAATCATTTGTAAGACCATTCTAAGAAGGAACCAAAAGTCCAAATGGCATATAATTCACATCCTCCATCATATTATGGAAACCCACTAAATGGGGTTATTGCTACTTACACATGATATATAGCTTCTATAGTCTAGAAACCTATCATTTTCTTTGATGATAGTGAAATTAAGAATGATGACTCTGATCTTCATTCTCTATTAATTCAAGCAAACCTTGATAAACACCCCATACATAGTGTTATGATTGATAATGATGCAAGCAAAAAAAATTGCACCATGACATTACTTATGCATTTGGGTTATACTCATCATGATTTACACCCTTCTACTAGATCATTCAGAGCATTCGATGGGACCTTCCAGAAGGTTCTTAGTGAGATTGATCTACCTTTACAGGTTGGTCCTACACATGTGGTTATTAATTTCTCAATTATACCTTATACAAGTGTCTTTGACATGTTTTTGGGATGACATTGGATATATACTCTTTGAGCAATACCTTCTACAATGCATGGGTGTGTTAAGTACATTCATGTCAATCAGGTAATTATAATTTCCAATATTCCATATGAACAACCTCTTAAAAAGAGAAATTCATACCTAGACAGTTAATTATCAAGCCTGTTAAGGCTAATCCATTATAAAAAGGTAAGTAACAAGCAATCCCATTTACTAGGTGACCAATAATTGAGAGACCTTTACATCATAGACGTATAGTGGGTTCCATAAAATATTCATCTTCTATGCACCATATTTAGATATCTAGAGCACCTAAACATGTTCCTACTATTACTATTTCAAAGAAACCATAGAATACACAGAGATGGATTCCAATAACCCCTATTCCTTCTATTGGTACTTCATGACCTCAAAGTCATATTATACATACATCGAGCATCATAACTACTATGGTGATATATATTTCACTTATACATGCTCCTTGGTAGTACCATCGGTTTACTATGATAGGTTTTGAGTTGGGAGATACCTATGATCATCTTTTAGATGAGATGATATGATGATCTTGTCACTTCAAAAAAAACCCAAAAAACAAAAACATTCAAAAAAATCCAAAAACATTTTTAGCACTTACACATTCTATTGGCTCCTTGGCATCTATGTATTAGTTCCATGTTGAGGGTTAGCATATTATTTACTCTTACATACACATATAAAAGCGTACATAGATACATGATACACTCCAATTTTGGATTTTAGCCTTTCCTTCTACTCATATCATATAGACATTGGGGGCATCCACGTATTCAATCTTGATACACATAGGTTATATGATTCGATGATCAATCTACACTATGCTACTATTACTATTTAAAAGAAACCATAGAATACACAGAGATGGATTCTAATAACCCCTATTCCTTATATTGGTACTTCATGACCTCAGAGTCATATTATACATACATCAAGCATCATAACTACTATGGTGATATATATTTCACCTATACATGCTCCTTGGTAGTACCATTAGTTTACTATGCTAGGTTTCAAGTTGGGAGATACCTATGATAATATTTTAGATGAGATGATAGGATGATCTTGTCACTTCAAAAAAAACCCAAAAAACTAAAACATTCGAAAAAATCTAAAAACATTTTCAGCACTTACACGTTCTATTGGCTCCTTGGCATTTATGTATTAGTTCCATGTTGAGGATTAACATATTATTTACTCCTACATACACATATACAAGCATACATAGATACATAATACACTCCAATTTTGGATGTTATCCTTTCCTTCTACTCATATTATATGGACATTGGGGGCATCCATGTATTCGATCTTGATACACATAGTTTATATAATTCGATGATCAATCTACACTATCATGTTTGAGCTTATATATGCCTATTATCCATGATTATATCTAGCACATGGTACTTGATATATTATATACTTGAAATTTTTTGTTAACACATTTGATCCATGGACTGCTATGACATGTTTATGTTGGTTACTTATGCTTTTTATTTATGCACTTCCTTGAGTGTTTTACCTTGTTATTTTCTTACTTTTTTGTGCATTTGAATATGCTTCATTGTATGTGGCCCCTATGCCTATTTTTATCTTCTTGGACATTTGAATATGTCATTACCTTCTTAGACATTTAGATATGTCATTACCTTTTGTTTGGACATTTGAATATTTCACTCCTTGCTTTGTGTACATATGAATAAATCACGCCCACTCGATTTTATGGCATTTTAACATGCCCCTTATTTGTGATCTCCTTAGACCATTAATGTCTACTTGATTTTGAGTGCTCTTGTGTGTGTGGTTGTTTGCTTGTTAAGCTTGTATTATTACTATATAGACATTTCCATGATCTTTATCATGCATCTTAGGCCTATATATGATCACATTGGTTCTATGTGCTTCAATGATATATTTACCTAGACATGTTTCCTTCTATATCCTACATAGTTACTTTTGCAGATTTTATAGTTGTCTTACCCTTTTGAGGTGAGGTAACTTCTAGGTTCTATTTTTCCCTCACCTCAAAGGAAGGGAATATGAGTGAGGGCATGTTTGGGAAGCATGTTCTCCACACTTTGCACAATTCTAAAATTCAGTGGATGCATGTCATATAGACATGGATTCCACACATTCACAGTTTCTATATTATAGTGTGGCATGCTTTGGAAGCATGTTATCCACATTTATTTAGTATTTGATTCTTATACCAGTTTATAGATTTAGTGGTGGCATGTCATATGGACATGAATTCCACACATTCACAATTTCTAGATTATAGTGGAGACATGATTTGGAAGCATGTTCTCCACATTATTCAATATTCAACATTTATACTAGTTTATAGATTCAATGGGGGAATGTTATATGGATATAGATTCCACACATTCATAGTTTTCATATTTAGTGGGGGCATGCCTTGGAAGCATGTTCTTCACATTCATTCAGTATGGTCCTTATATCAATTCATCAATTTAGTGGGGGAATGCTTTGAAAGCATGTTCTCCTCACCTACTCAATATTCAACATCTCTAGTTTATAGTGGGCATGTTTAGAAACATGTCCTTCGCATTGGTACTTACATCAATTTTAGATTTCTCCATATGGGCATGCTTTGAAAGCATGTGCTCCACACTTGCCTAATTATCTAAATTGGCCAAAGCACATAGTTACATGAGTTAGATTCACAGTTGTGACATAATTATATACATGGTATCATTTTTATACACAGTTTCAACATGAGACATATATAAGGTGCATATACTATGCAACATGTGACTAATATTTAAAAATACAAATCAATCTCATATTCTAAAAATATTACACATATTGATACCTTGTAGACTTTTATGGACTTTAGCGAGCCAATCTACTAAAGTAGTTGGTTCAACTTTTTGGTATGGTTGAGGTGATTAAATCACTCAATCTTTCCAAGTTTTTAGTTTGGACTTGATCATATAAAGTCATTAGGTTATAATTATTATTGGGTTACACGGTTGAGTTAATCTCAACTGCCAAGTAGAAACTCACTTTTGCTTCAAATTTGGGGTCATGTGCCTTCCAACCTCTATCTCTATATCTCCTTGGATGCATGCACTTTAAAGATTTATCTATATTTATCTTAGTATTAGTTTTAAAGCTTTATAATGATACATATTTTGCAAATCCACTTGTTAATAGGCAACATGGTTACATCAATACACAGGTGTACTCCTAAACCTTGCTCTTTCAATTTCAATCTATTTCAAATACTTTTGACCCAAATTATATGCATTGATTATCCATTGTAACATGCTCTTAGTTGCAGGTCAGTCACCTACAAAGCATTCAAATTCAACTTTAATGAAGCACTCAAATTAAATTCAAGAAAAGACAAGGTACGCATACACACCTAGGTACTTATTCCTTTCCTTTAAACTAGTAATTTCATTACTAGATTAAAAGGGGGAAATATAGATGACATTTTTTGATTATGTAGAACCTCAGTCTTGTATACTTGAAAAACTTAATACTTGGTTATTCCTCTTAGTTTTACACATGCATTGCTCTTGCAAGCCTTGTGTCTACTCTATATTATGCCCCTTGGCTTATATCTTAGGCCGAATAACCTTATATTGATGACATAAAGATCTTATCTTGCCTACAATGCTTAAATTGTATTTATCTTACACCTTTGTAAGTTATGAGCCTATACTTACTTCCCTACTCCCTATATACTAACATCCAAGACAAATAGTAACATCGATGGTACTATCCTACCCTGACACGAGTGTCAAGTGCTCTAAAGTCATCTAATTTTAAAATGAAATGTATTATAATGGTAAGCTTAAGTGCTTTAATGTGATTTATCTCCCGATAAGATTGGTATAAATATAATATCAATTCTTATTCATTCCTCACCTATCAATTAGACCAAAAGAGCACTCAATTTACCAAAAACTTTCTTATTTTGCCCTATTCTGATATCAGTCAAAGGAACAACCCAATTACAAGTATAAAGTACTAAAAGATCAATCATAAGGTATTATTTTCCAAGTTACAAGCTAGGTCACTGTTGTATTTGCTTTACAAACATCACATGATGATTCACACACAAGCCAACATGTAGGGGAGAACTACATGAGTATGAAGCCCTCTTCTAGAGTATTAGTTATGTAGGCAATGCCTTTTGATAGTGGGGTAATTGTGGGTTAGCTCGACACTATGTGCTCACTAACCCATTTTCCCCCAATATCACATTGAAGATGAAAAGCTAGGTTTTTCTATTTCACTAAGAGCGACAGTCCATGACCTATATTTGAATACACTAGAGCGAAGGTAAAGCCAAATCCAGAAGCATTCAAGTGGTCACATCCTATTTCAATTGATATTCCATATTGGATACTAGTGTTGAACCTATATAGTAGTGTTGATGCAGCTATTCAGAAAGCCAAAGGCACCAAATCCAAAATTTGATGACTATTCTAGAATCTACTTCCTACTTGTTTTTTACCTATTCTAAATCCAAAACTATGTTAACATCAGAGCCAACTAAGTATATCATTTATATATCTACATAGTTATACTTTATATTAATGGCCTATCTTAGTTTAATAAATTTAGTATATGGTACATCTGAGTTTAGCACATTAATTGGCCTACTATAGATATGATATTCATCCTTGTGTCCCATCATTTTTATATCCTTAACCTTATATACCTAAGTGGGATATTTATCTAAATTAGAGCAAACATAATCTTCTATGAATATGCACCTAAAATGGATTAATATATAACATGTTCTTGTAATGTGAATGCATATGTATGGCATATTCCTTCATAATCTATACCAATTACTGAATTTTGAATTCTTTGAAACTATATTTTGTACTCGAATTTACTTTTTGATCATATAAGCTTCTCTCATGTATGAAAAAACTATTGAAATGCCCTACTTTTTAGGTGAGGGATATATCTTGAAAATCACTCATCTCAAAAGAAATGTTAAATGTAGAATGTGTATCAAGATATGATCATTGATTATCATGGTATATATGAAAATGTATGTCATCATAGTAAGATATGTATCATTCAAAGCATGTACGTAACATATGAGGCAAGGCCTAAAATTTGAATCTAAATAAATATATCAATGAAGCTCATAATATTAGTTGTAATAGAATTATCTTACACAATATTTAATGCATGATATGGGTCATGCCACTCATCAAACTTAACAAGCTCAACAAGCATAAAAACAAAAACAAGCACAATTTCAAATAATAAAGCTAAGGGCCACATACAAGGGATATGTTCAAATGTTTCATAAAGAATAAATTCACACATAAGGCCAAGGGCCAAAAGCAATGGACACGTGAAAATGTCACAAAATCAAAGATTGTGCACATAAGACTAAGGGCCACAACAATTAGACATTTTCAAATGTCGTACAATTAAATATTTCACACACAAGACCAAGGGCCACAAGTAATGGACATGTTTAAATGTCAAACATATCAAATAATGTTCTAATAGTGATGCTCAAATAATTTTCACACAATGGTAAAGGGCTGAACACAATAAACAGATAAAGTCTAATATATTATGTATAAGTAATAACAACAATGGCGTATATAACTAGATATATAGTCTACACCATGTATATGTAATGTGATCATATCCTATAAAATAACATATCCATATACACAATGTATGATATAAATGTTATCAAAACATCTGTAAAGAGTGTATAACTCAACATACTATAAGAGTTATAAAATGGTAGAATTTTTAAATATTGTAGCTATTGGATAAGATGCCCCCAACATAGCATGGCCATTGGGTAGAGGCAAGTCCAACATCTAAGTCCATGTAAAATATGTATGTCTCGCATAACACTCATGAATACCAGTGAAATACTTGTGTGATAAAAATATATAGTGTTATCTACCAATCTTGAAATAAATAATATATGACAATAAATTAAAATAGATGTTTAATTGTGATTAAGTCTTAATTTGGAATTTTTAAAATATTTTGAATGTTTTTATATTTTTGAACATTTTTTTTTTTTTTTTTACTTTTTTGAATTTGAAACAAAAGGAATAAAAAGTTGGAGATAAAACATGGGTTTGAAAGTAGAAGAAAGGGAAGGGATCTAAATAATTTGTAGCATGTGTTAAGGTAATGTATACACTGACTATGATGACATGGCCATGTATGAGCAAGATGCCCTTACAATATATATGAATGTGATAAATAGAATATGAATGTAGAGAAATGATTGTGCATCCTTATCTCATCAAATGTACACTTTTAAATATATATAACACACATGTATGCATAATGAAGTGTATATAAAATGTTTTTGCATGAATAACAATGTTCTGTAAATTAAAACATTAAAAATTATATGTATTAAGGCTATTTTTGCTCAGAATTTGATTTAACTTTGTAAAAATGCTACATGATAGTATCAATTGGTTTAGGATAGTAATGATAGTTGATAGATGATGATCAATCAGTGAATAACTTGGACTGAGATGATGACTTGTTCAATCCCCATTTATGGGTGGCTCAATAACTCAATCTGGTTTTGACTCCATAATTACCCACTCCTACTTGGTGGATCATAACCTGTGAATAGCTCGGATTGGACTGATGGTGTGTCCAAACCTCTCATGTAGGTGGTTCAAGAACTCAAGTAGACTATGACTCCATCATTTCATAACCATGTGTAGTAGTGCATTTGAAACTAAAACTGCACCATGAAACTAGAAATGTGTAATTGGAGATGTTGGCTTTATGGCCACTCAGGTATATTAGGTGACTCTAGGCCACTCAGGAATGCCAACTACTATAGATGAAGTAAGGCATGAATCTGGTGTGTAACTTGAAACATGGTGTCTGATGTGTATAATGTAGATAATGACATGTAGTTTGTCATTCTAACTGATCAACCAGTGTATAAGTGAGTATACAAAAATAATGTGTTATGCACATGCCCCCAAATTTGATATCTGAGCAAATGGATTCTAGATTGAGTTGTAATAATCTATATTTGTGCATCTAAACTGAAATAAAAATGATCATGTCGTGCATGATGCCCCCAATCTGAGTAAACTGATATGAATCTGAGCTAAATTGTGCTAACATTGGTAATCTATAACTAAACCTATACAAACCTGGACAATACCTACTGTACTTTTTTAGCCAATTTAAAATTTTCTAAAGCTGAGGCTACTAGACAACAATACCATATCTTGGATAGTAATACCTCGTGGAGTTAGTTTCCCAATTTGGGTGCTAATGTCTGACTGTTTTGATTTATGTGTAATTCTAACTAATCTTTATGTCAGTATTTTTCACTATGTTTTTCTGAGTTTGATTTTTGTATTTTGAGTCTATGTGTTGAAAATTATACTCTGAGTGCATTCTGATACCCTGATCTCGATGACAAACCCATGTGAATGCCCCTCTTTAGAGGGGAGCTGTTAAACCAATATAAGAACCATCATAAAAAAAAGAGCTCTATAAAATGTGTGTTAGCTAGAGAATATATAATGTCTACATGATAAACTAATATAATGTGCACACATAACATCAAAATGTAAGATAATCTGAGCATAAGTTTGTAATGTGTGATGTATGTTAGATCTAACATACACAAGGATGTCAAGATAGATATAACAATGTATATAAACATCACATCTAAGTAATAACTGAGTAGTTACCTAAGGGGATGGGGCATGATGTCTATCTCGACACCCAAGTAGGAAGGGGAGATGCATGAGGTCCCTCATGGCATCTAAAATTGAAGTTTCTAATAATCAAGAGACAAGTGTCATGAACATGATGTATATAAGAAAGCATACATACAACAGACATTATGCATGCAAAGTAGGCCAAGGGACCATAATACAAGGGGCATAGGCACATGTCACTAAATCTGAGAAAGAAAGACATATAATGACATGTTTAAATGTTCATTTATTCAAATAACAAGCAAGTTGGCTTAGAGCCACATAGAAAGACATGTTCAAATGTCCGCATACACAATCGAGAAGGCACACACAAGGAAATAGGCAGATGTCCAAAGCATACATATAGTGAAAGGAAGTGGCGTAGAGCCATAAATAAATGTCATATTCAAATGCCCTCAAATAAAAGAAGCATAGAGACATAATCAAGTCTAAACTAGAAAAGCTATAAATGAAAGCATGCATGAACATGTGATACAAATCTGTATAAGAGCTAAGATGTACATAGGCTGAGTCTAAAGTAGTAGTAGTTAGAAAAAAATCTAAGTAGGTGTAGGATGATCAAGATCAAGATATAACATGCTAAATATGTGATGTAGAGTTTAAAAAGATGTAACCTGGCAATTGAAATTGTGTATAGGATGCCCCTAAATGGGTGAATGTGTCGAATGAGGAACTCGTGTATCTATGTATATGCCCCTAATGGGTAGATAGTAGCAAATCTAGATTGGTTTAGTGCACCTAAGTCCTATAACAATCTTCAAGCACTCAAAAAGAACAAATGAAGCATGTATTTATGATAAAAACTGACTATACTAAGATAACTAGCATATGTAATGTTTGGCAAATATAAAAAGTGTAAACATGGCAATGTATACAATCTATAATTTATATATTCTAAGTAAATATTTGAATGCTTTTGTGTTTTGAAATATTACACTATTTTTGTATTTTTTGGATATAAGCTATGTACAAGCAACATGAAAATGGAACTATATAGAAGGAGCAAGAGTGAATGAGACTATGTACAAAAAGGGAGGAACATACTAACCTATGAGTCTCATGGGAGACTCAATATCAATGTGGCATGTGTCAAAAATAGGAATGGTAATCTCTTGTGTTGTATGATTGTTATGTTATAGTTGAATTATGTTGAAGTATGAATCTTAGTATTTTTCATTGTCGGTATCATAATAATCATAATAACCTGGAATGCTAGTGTTGACTTTTGTTGTATATAGATGAGTATAGGAAATTATCTCATATTATGGAGTTGACATTTTTGAATTGTGTTTTGCGATATTAATTGTGAATTTTCCCTTTAAAAATGTGCTTATTATAGGCATATGGTGCTCTGGAGGCTTTTTTACTAGAAAGCCTCTTTTGAAAATGCTTTTTGGCTTAGCGTGATTTTGACTTTGCAACTTAAATTCTTGCTCTTTCTGTAAAATTTCTTGTGTATTTGGATATTTCACCTCGATAAACTATATTTGTGAATGATTTGACTTAGGATGTTCAATAAATCTCAAACCTTGTTGACCGACATTATTAACTACTAAAATATGGGTAGTGATGCCTTGGGCCTACTTGCCCAAACCTTGATCGTGATAATCAAACTGTTGTAGATATTTTTGACCAAACCCGTACTATTTTGAAAGTTGAGCCTCATTTTTAAGAGGTAGATTTTCATCTTTTACTAGCTTTACCTATGTTTTTTATACTATTTCTTCCTCTGATTGTGCTTTATGAACCTTTTGTTGTTCTGAGTTATGCAGTAACCACTTTTGTACTATTTTTAAATTTGACCCTTTTTAAATTTGTAGATGTGCCATTATATGTTGTTTGGATGATTTGTTATTATTTGAGTCATATGCATCCATTATTTGTTGTATTTTCCTTTTCAATGCTAAACATGAATCAATGTGGTGCCCATGCATCCTATGATATGCACAATAATATCTGAATCTCCTCACTGGGTGTAGAGGAGGTAGGTTGATCAAATTAGCTTTAATCATTTCCCTTAGTACCTCACTTGAACTCTTATTGGACCCTTTTAAGATTTTTAAATCACTTATAAATAAGCATTATGTTGTGCTTTATGATTTGGATATGAAAGAGTGTTCGGCACAACTTTTCTAGGTGTAGATGCACATACATGATGAACACTAACATATTCTGAAGACTTTGTACATGTAATTTGATTTACCAATAATGTGACGTTTTCAATTAATAATTGATTTTGATTATGTAATTCTAATATTATCTTGCCCATATTGATAATTTGATACCTTATAGTCTCATAAATGTAAATCTTAGTTGCTTCTGATTGAACATGTAGACACACACCCTATAGGGGAGAGGTGTGGATAGGCTGAGTATGGGAATTAGTGACAATAGTATAGGCTGCATCATCTTGTGGAGAAGTGATAACATGGACCGTTAGAGGTAAGGTAATTATCACCCTCACAGAGATGAGGAGGAGAAAGAGATTTTTTCCTATGCATAAGATATGACATTAAAACTTGAAACATAATTGTTAGCTTATGTAATAAATCCTCCATGTATGTAAGCGTTTGCGTCTTAATGAAATTCTACATAAGAGAAAGATAACATGCTATGAAATATGACATATATTTGAACTGATTTAAAGCATCATGTACATATGTGTTTATGTCATCTTTGAATTCATTCCAAATGAAAGGAAACAAGCATGCAAGAGAAGCTAAAAAACTTTGCATCAAAAAGTAATTAACTTCATCTGTCATTATTATCATGATTATATGAAATATAAATCTGGCTGAGGGTCATAGAAGGCTAAAAACATAAACCCTAGGGTTGTCTAGGGTTAGGGTTTGAGTAGTATTCAAAGTAAGTCGGGTTCACCAAATGTTTTAACCTTTTAAGACTTAGATGTATGTAAATCCTATGTTGTTAAACAACCGAGTATAGTAAATTAGGGTAGAAATATGTAATAAATACAACCACTGATATGTAAAATAATTGACTTAATTAACCTTTCAAAAAATAACAATCAATAATATGAATAATAACTTAGCTAAAAAATGACTAAAATGAGATATATGGAGGCTACAAACTGAGACAAATGTTGATCTGAGTGTCACAGATAGGATCTAGGTGTCAAAACTCAAACAATATCACCATGTGGCACTAGTGTCCTTTATGCAGGGTTATTCCAAACTTTTAGGTACACCTGTGTCTGGGTATGCCAAGCCTATTCCTGTGTACACAAGTTATAGATCTTTGTAGATATTATGTTTTTACTTATTTTATATGCAAACCCTAAACTACCATATTGCTAGGGCATCTAGTTGACACAAGTAGTAAAGTATGCTTGTTAGTAGGGTAGGCTGGACATCTTCAACACCATGTTGTGATGAGAGTTGCCTATACATTGATACTCTGAAGAGGGATCAAACCCGATGTAGTTTTCCCCACCTAAGTGATGGTACAAGTGCAAGTGAAGCTAGTATGATTATTGACTTGCGTTCTTTAAATGTGCTTGAGATTGGAAATTTGAATAATCTAAGCTTAGGAATGTTGTAGATGATTGTATGTAGAAGTAGGGTGGAATAGGGATTGATACCTTTGATGGTGCACAACTTATTCTGAGTTTGTATGTATAATTTGCATCTCATTTCTATCTAGTAGTTAGAGGGCTAAAAGTCATGTATATAAATTGTTTTGATGCTTGTGCATGTCTTAAAAGAGGTATAGGTTGACCCTAGGTGCTCTTAGATTTGAAAAGATATTCATTGATAGAAAAAAGAGGGAAAGGACAATAGCACCAAAATTGGGACACTACTATCCTTATTTTGGCAATGGCGTCTAGATAGCATAACCTAAGCACTACGGGCTAGGATGTCAAGATGAGGATCTAAGACTGCTTTAGGAATGTCTAGGGATGCCTGTGGCCCACACGAAGGCTAGATAAGTATGAAATAAGGCCTTAAGGTAGGTCTAGGGCTAAGTTCAGGATAGGTGGTCTCAAGTAGCACTCTTAGCACTCAAGTGTCATTTTTAGGTGATTACAAGTGCATTACAACATTTTCTCCTCCATATCATCCACCCTGATCATTTCATGACAATGATTTTTCACAATGTTATGCTTTCTCAAAACATCTTCAAGACTTATCTTAGACCCCAATGCCAACTCAACTATGATTTTCTTATGTATTTTTTCTTGAGCATTATTTGGATTCCCCTCTTGTACTTCTTAGGGGTTCTCTTCCCAGCCATAGATTGAGTTTTACTTTTCATGGTCTCAAAACCCTAACTTTACGTGTGTTTGGTCTTTATTCCCCTCAATGCCATTTGCCATAGTGTTTAACTCTTCTTCTTCATAGCCTTGGATTCTATTATCCTCTATGTATTTCTCTTGAACCCGAGTGTACCCTTCCATTTTAGTATTTTTAGGAAATTTCCATCTTAATATCCTTAGGAAATTTCCATCTTAGTATCCTCATAAAAATTCTTTCTTAGTTGATTCCCCTTAAATATCTATGATATGCTCTTGTTCTTATATAATTTTAAGGGGTTTTTCTCTTCAATGATCCTACTTTGTATTCTTTCTTCCTATAATTATTTCCTTCGTCTACTTTGAGTCTTTTTGACTTTCCTTTGTTTCGATTTCTTCCAAAGTTTATTTTTTTGACTTGACTTTTCTTTTCCTTTTATTGTTATCCCTTTGATTTTTATACCTACTTTATTTGGTTTTTGGAAACCTTCCTTATCTACTTGATTTTTTATTTTTGGCATTTGTAACTCCTACCTTTTTGTGGTTATAGAGGCATCTTGGTTATCTGGGATAAATGGGAAATCACAAACCAGATGGTTATATTCATAGACGACCCTACAACTGAAGGAGATGCATTTGTATTCTATGGACTACACTCACTCATTACACTATGATTATAACATGGTATTATTATAAATACACACACATCCTTGCATAATTGGATGCCTTTCTACCTCTGGTAGTGGGTTTCTTCTTTTTCAAACTAAAATCATTCTGTCAAAATTTTGAAAAAAACCCAGATCACAGTTTGAGAGAAATCGTCAAAACTGTAACTGTGGTTTTTCAAAAAAAGGAGATCTTTTTTCTACATTTTCTACATAAACTTTTGATGCTAGAATGTATCTATTAATAAAATTTATCAACGCTCTAAAGAACATAATTTGTTAAGAAGTCATGCTCCAATATGTACAATTGGATCCAAACTAGGGCTCTTGATGACATTTCCTTCTTTGGCTTATACCCTATGTGCTAGTATTTCATAAATATACATGCATTCTAGAAGAACAATGGAGCTTCTTAGATGATCCTTTCATGATTGCTTTCATTAGAATAAACCATAATAAAATACTTTTGTGGACACAAGTGGACCTCATAGTCCCCTTAAGTTTTTGAGTTTCATCGTGCTCATTCATGAAGTTCTTCAAGAGATAATTGCACTCATAAAATTTTACAAATAAGCCCCCAGTTTGCAAACATCATAATATTATCTCCTCATTTTGCAATATGATCCAATTCAAGATCTAGGCTTATTTCCATTGCTTCCATGCATGTACTCTTAGTGTTCTTCTCTACTTCCTTTTGTTTTATTGTTTGTTCGATGACATCCTCCAAACCTTTGTTTGACATAGTTTTCCTCCCTTCAATAAGGATTCGATGATAAGAAGGGCATAAAGGGGCACGACGCTCTTCTTTGTCTCTTTGCATCCTAAATCTTTGCTCTTTCTCATTAAGAGATCCTCTAATTAGAAAAGAAATAGCATAAAATCTCTTTAAATTCCCCTCATAACATACATGCTTGCATCAAACCCTCGCAGAGCTTTGAATCTTGAAAAGGGAATTGCCTAATTGAGAGATAAAAGTGGTGCATGAATGGCATCGATTCATTCCAAATTGTTTGGAATAAATCTGACCATTCCATAACATAGGATTTTGCATCTTTTTAAATGTCACCAATTTGAAAGTCGTCCCCTGCAGTGGGGCAAACTGCGAATCAGTGATCGAATCCCATATAGTCGGGCAAAACTGTGAATGTCCGTCTAAACAGATGTGACAAGCATCATCATAATGTTTTTGATTAAAATATATGTACTATTGAAAAGAGTACTAAGTATTAACAGTTTAAAACAAATTATTGAGTGGGATTAACCCAAGTGATAAAATAAGTGTTCATAAAAAAATTCCAAATTCAAATCTCTAAAAAAATACATGAAAATATTAAAATCAAATAAAATATAACATCTAACTTATTAAATGTAACATATCCTAATAAACACCACTTTAATAAATTTAATAAAAAATTACTTTAAATTGCTAAATCTAAAATAAAAATAAAAATAAAAATTATAAATATATAAAAATTAAAGAAACTTAAATTGTTGGTACATTACTTTAATGAATGTAAAACAAGAGTTTGATTCCCAAAGAATTAATTGACTTCTAAAATGTAAGTCCACACCAAAACACCAACCCGGGATGATTTGCAACAGAACGCGAGCGCCGACTATGATTGGACGATTCCACATTAATGAAAAAGTTGGAGTGGGGTCTTGTGTTGCCGCCATTAAATTTCTGTTTAATGGAATGGGGTGGGGTGCAATGGGAGGGTGGGTTCACGGGGAAGTACTTTAGATTTGGATGATTGCCAAGCTGGCACACCCACTCCCACGTGATTGGAAAAGATGGAAAGAGTGTCAGTGTTGATTACAATACTATTTTAGAATTTGTCAGGTTTTTCCGTGCTTGCCGACGTGTCGAGGTATGCATTCATTTCCAGCGTGTCACTTCTTTAATTTGAGCGGCATATTTCTCCAATGCGCTGGAAGCGTCAAATGCCATGAATATAGTACAGCACAAGATATCCAATAGCTACCCGACACAGAATCCTAAACCGCCGGCGACGGATGAGAGCCCTGGCAGTGGCCGGACAAAACACTCGTGTGTATACTCTCCCTTGGAATATATTTTTTGTGTATATGCTTGCCACTCTGATCGGATATGAAGGCGTAGAAAGCTGGCGTCAGCATCGCTCGTGTCTGAATAATATAATTCCTCGTTCTGTGCAGATTTTTTGTTTTTTTGGGCAAGAATTTCGAAGTGGTTTCGATGAAATCACGGTCAAGAAGAATTGAGAACAAATAATCCGAAGTACCCAGATGGTTTCTTTCAGAGGTCTTTTCCACCTTAAATTTTAGGGTTGTTGGGCGTAAATTTATCTATTTATTTCTTCCCAATCTGGGCTTTGTTTCCAACTGCCCTTCTAAGACTTTCTCAAATTCTCACGAGTAATTCCTATCATATAGCTGTGGTTTCGGATTGGCTGTTGAAAATTAACTTCTAAGTTTTTGGTAAAAAATATAGTTGTTTTTGGGAATATAGTTAGTTATGAAGAGGTCCAATTCTAGAGGCCTTGGTAGTGGCAGTGCAGAGGAGAGGGGCGATACCATAGATTGGGAATTACGGCCTGGAGGGATGCTTGTTCAGAGGAGAGAAGATGGAGCTGCTCCTGCTGGACCTATGATTAAGGTCAAGGTGTCCCATGGATCATACCAGCACGAAGTCTCTATTCCTGCTCAGGCTACTTTTGGTATATCTTCTGTCCATTTCCTCTGCAATGCTTTCTGCGAATTTCATATGGGTATTATCATTTCCAATGTGGGTAATGCCATTAGTTAGCTTTTAGGCCATCCTGAATTATGCTCATATTCTAAGGTACGCTGTATAGCTACATTTTGTGGCATTCGATAGGAATCTATGCATGGAGGTCACCAAATGGGATTGATCTTAGGTTTTAGCCCCAGTTAAATTATTTTGCATTTTCTTGTTTATAGGAATCTATCAATGGAGAACACCCAAGTATAGGTTTGAGCCCACGTTTGAGTTTCGCTAAATTTTGGGGTTTTAGGGGGGATTTTGTGGCATTTCCTTTTACCATGCTTATAGGCATCTATGTGGCATTTCCCTTTCAATGCTTATAGCTATATGCTGATTATTTCTATCTGCATGTCTAAATAACCAGGAGACCTAAAAAAGCTGTTAGCCCAAGAAACTGGTTTGGAGCCTCAGGAACAGAGGCTTTTGTTCAGAGGTAAGGAGAAGGAGAATGATGAGTTCCTGCATATAGTAGGTGTGAAAGATATGGCAAAGGTAATTTTGCTGGAGGACCCTGCAAGTAAGGAAAGGAAATTAGAGGAAATGAAGAGAAATGAAGACATTGCGAGGGCTTGCAAAAAAGTTGCAGTAGTAAGGGCTGAAGTGGATAAGTTGTCAGAACAGGTATGCTTAGTATGATGGATTACATTTTTTGTGTTTTGTTTTTTGGTCCTAACTTTTCAGATTTCATGCAAAATTGAGTCTTCAAAAAAATGTTAGTAAAACTTGTGGCTACAAAAAGGATGTTTTCTCATGCAGGTTTCGGCTGTGGAGACGGCTGTAAGCGGTGGAGCCAAGGTTGCAGACCAAGACTTTGTGGTTATCACGGAGATGCTAATGGTCCAGCTACTGAAGTTGGACGGCATTGCGGCAGAGGGGGAGGCTAAGGTGCAGAGAAGAATAGAGGTAATAAGAGCTGGATTTGTTTTCATGACTTGCAAACTATGAGGCATTTCCGACTACATTTGGATTAATCAATCAATTAATTGAATGGCTGGGACTGCATATCAAGTGTTTTATTAGGGCATCCTGATTTTGGTTGTTGACGCTTGACCTTACAATCCCATACAGGGGACTAGCTAAGTATTTTTAAGGGGGTACTGCTGAGAAATTATAGGAGTCTGTTTCCATGTGAGTGGTCCCATGATTCTCTTAAGTTTTGTGCAATACATATTGCCTAGAAAAATTAGCATAATTTTACAAATAAAAATTGTGTAAAAAGTATATAAAAGATATTTGATTGGATACAAACTTTTAGTTGGCAAAAAAAAAGTAGGCACAGCCACGCAAATGTTCAGGCCCTTACTGCTTCTCACCCCCTAAAAGCTTCTTCCTAAACAATAGATGCTCTTTATGTTAAAGTGTAGATATTTCCTTAGCATTTTTTTAATTTGTGATGGAGGATGGGACCCCTGTGGGCAAAATTATAGACGCAGAAGGCCCCAACATGGGACCTCACCATAAAACAATTTTTTAATAATTACTATTATGAAAAATTTATAGGCTGGCTTTTGGGCCTTGGCACTTGCCTTGCATAGTATATAACTGAGCAAAGGCCTTGTTGTTAAGTGCAATTGATTGAGCTATATACTGAAGTGGTGAATGCCATATTATAGGTAAATGCTTATTAGTTGAATGCAGGGTTGGGGGACTTAAAATAGTGTTCCGCTTAAAAGCCATCTATGAGGGGTGTGGAGACGGTTTAAGCGGCGGAGCCAAGGTTGCAGACCAAGACATTGTGGACTGCCAAAATTCACCTTGGGACTTGTACCCAGCCTTGTATGGGTGGGCACTGGGCACAAATGTGTTATCATCAGTGGCGCTTGAGCCTGTGTTATCATCATAGTAATTGTTACCCTTACTTCAAGACTGTGGCCTGCTTTACAGTTTAAATAACCTTAGGTTTGTTTTACTTTTAAAAACCTCTATTGCCTGCTTTACAGTTTAATTACTAAAATGCTCAATTTTTAAAAAAAAGTCCTATGTCAGTATATCATTTTCAGGTTGGATAAATGTTTCTTTACTCTGCAGAAAATTGCAACATTTGCAAAATGTGTATAGAACTTTGAAAATCTAATCGTATGCTATCTTATTTTTTTCTATGAAATCATTGGGGATTTTTATATGCCCTATACAAGAAAGGACTGCTAAACTTTTGGTCATGTTAAATAACCTGGGAGAGACAGCAAACAAAGTTGACCGGACTTAGTTTTTAGCTATTTCATCCTTTTTGCTCCTCTTTTGGGGTAGTCAAGAACTCAACAACAATATTGCTGGAGTTTTGGTTGAGCCCGAATGTCAGATGAATGCCTTAAGACCCTCCCTTGACTTAATGATTGAGCGCCTAAAGGTCCAACATCGTGAGAGGATTTCCGGGTAATAGCTAATACCAGTACAGAGCTAATAGCGAACCATTATTAACGTAAATAAACTTCATTCCATCTCTGCTTTGAGCTTGGGCATTCGACCCCATGTTTTTTTCAGGGTTTTAGTGTTCTCCCTCGACTTAAAGATTGAGTGCCTAAAGGTCCATCATTGTGAGAGGATTTCCAGCTAATAGCTAATACCAGTACAGAGCTAATAGCCAGCCCTTATCAACGTAAATAACCCTCATTCCATCTCTGCTTTGAGCTTGGGCATTTGACCCCAAGTTTTTTTTAAGGGTTTTAGTGTTGCCCATTACAGAAGTATGCAGTCTTGTTCATAGGTTAAAACCTGTTCAACGTGGCAATGTTCTCCCCTTAAGCAATTTGTTAGAATCATATTGAAACACATTCCTTTTAATGGCCCTTACTATCTCAATGAATTGGCAATTGAAGGCTGTTATTGTCGTGTTGAAAAAATCTGTACTAGGCTTGATTATGTATAAGCTTTATTTTCTAACAGAAGCTCCTCCTCTAAAGATCTAAATAGTTAATTAATTCTCTAAGCCAGAAAAGCTTTATTAATGTTTTCGAAGTAGAGCTTTATTTAATTAATGAACTCACTACACTCATTTACATAAAAAGTTTGTGTATAAAAAGCAAGCTAAAGAGCAGAAGCTATGGGTACATGGAGGTAATTAAAGTTTTGTTTAATTTAAAACAAGAGCACATAAGTCAAGGAAAATGTTTCTCTAAGGAGCTATAAACTTAATTAATTCTCTAAGTAAGAAGAGCGTTATTAATGCTTTAAATAAGAAGCTTATGTATTTAAAAAGATAACTAAAGTGGAGAAGTTACGTGTATATGGGGTTAATTAAAAGCTTTTCTTTTAATTAAAAGGAGAACACATAAATTTTAATGGCATTTACATAATAATATGTAAATTTCTATATTTTTTTAAAATTTAATATTTATGAAGTTGAGATAGAGAGCTGTGATTGACAAGCAACTTTTTGCATTAGCCAAAGCATAGGAAAGAAGGGTGATGACAGATGGAGAAAGGAGGAGTAAAGGCAAAAAAAAAATATATGGACAAAGTATTGCAAAAACCTCTAGGGCAGTGGGGAGAAATCCCATCATTAAGATTTATGACAGAGATAAATAATTTTGCATCGTAGAGAATGTGCCTTGATTTGCAATTTTATAGTTGATTGGCCTAGCATGATAGATCTCCAAAAGTGGTTGGGGAAGAGAAAAAATGGATGGATGAAGTATTGCAATAACTTCTAGGGCAATGGGTCCCAAATTGTCCTAGTGGTAGAGGAAATTCCAATTCATAAGGTTCATGACAAAGAGATAGAAGGAACAATTTAACCCTAAATTGGTGGATATGGATCCTATAAAGATAAGAGTTAAAAATATAGAAATGAATAAACACAAGGGTGTTAAATGGATCTATAGCAGGGAAACTCAGATAAACAATATTTTGAATTAAATGTTGAGATATGTTAAAACTAGAAAGTACAACGATGTTAAATATGCCAGTGACAAATAAATGAGACATTTATTTGGTTTTGATACTAATATAGATCTAGATCTAGAACAAGCAAGAAACATACTAGAAGAGTGTTCTAAAATAGTCGTCAAATTTTGGATAAGTATCTCTATAGCTGTAGACATTTGTGTTAGCTTTGGATAGTTGTGTTGATGTTAGTGTCTTGGTTGGATGCATGTGTCTTATGCGGAATAATTGCTGAAATGAGATGTGACCACTTGGATGTTTTTGGGTTTGTTGTTGTCTTTGCCTTTGTGCATTTAGATTTGGGTCATGGACTGTCGCTCCTTGTTAAATAACAAAAATCCTAGTTCTTCATCTTCATGGTGGCTGTGGGTAAAAATGGGATAGTGGGCATACGGTGTTGAGCTTTTCCAAAGATTTTTTTCTCAATGAGCATTGCTTACATTGACATTACTCTAAAGATGGCTTTAGACTTATGTAGTTTTCTACGTGTTGGTTTGCGTGTGAATTATGCAATGTGTGATAAGCAAGTTCAACAATGATCTAGTTTATAACTTAGCAAATATAGTTCTTGGGTTGCTCCTTTAGTACTTCAGATTTGTAGATGTGGTATCCCTATGATTGACATTGAAATAGGAGAAAATAGGGAAGTTCTGCTCACTTGAATGCTTGATTGAATGTTTTTAGTAAGTTGCGTGGTGAGTAGGTAAGAAGTTTTTATGTGAGGAATAAATGAGGTTTGATCTTGTATTTATGTCAAGCTTTTTGGAGAATATCTCGCTTTAATGCACTTAGGCTGACTATTAGGATACGATTCATTTGCAAATTAGATGACTTTAGGTCATTGGACACTTGCGTCGAAGCAGGACACATGCATCGATGTAGGTGTTCAAGACATAAGTGTCTAGAGAGATGGAAAGCAGGGACAAGCTTAGAACTTGTAGAAGCATAAGATAAGCATGTTTTAAGTATTGAGTAAGATAGAATGCTTAGATCATCAACATAAGGTTGGTTGGACTAAGAGATAGGCCAAGGGGCACAAGAGCGTAGATGTGAGACTTGTGGAAGCGGGAAAGTTATAGAACTGAGAGGAAAAAATAAGGTCTGAGTTTGCTAGGTGTACAAGACTAAGGGGCTATATGATTCATATATAGTGTCTACACTTCGAGAATGTCTTGATTTGCAATTTTAAGTGGTTGGGAAAGAGAAAAAATGGATGGACGAAGTATTGCAATAACCTCGGGCAATGGGTACCCAAATTGTCCTAGTGGTAGAGGAAATTCCAATCCTTAAGGTTCATGACAAAGAGATTGAAGGAGCAAGTTCGTGTCTTAGAGAATGTGCCTTGATTTACAAATTTATGGGGTATAGGCCAAGTGTGATAGATCTTCAAAAGTGGTTGCAAAAGAATTGGAATACTAGGTCTCCGAATTAGGGAGTTCTTCTCCCTCAAGGGTTTATTCAAGTCATTTTTAGTTTTGCAAAGTAAATATATGATATTTTCAAAGCCGGTCCACGGATCATGGGGCAGTTGGACTATATACGAGACCCTAGGATGTATTAAAATGGATTTGTCCAAGCCATTGCCCGTAGCATTAAAATTCAAATCTATATCCAGAGAATGGTTGCTAGATTTAGATTATGAAAAGGTCATTTCAAATGTAGAAATTGTCATTCTCATGGGCATTTTGTAAGGGAATGCCTTGATTAAAATCCATTATAGGAACAAGACAACAAAAGGTTTAGGGAACGAAAAAAGAAGCAAAGAGGTTAAAATCACAAATCTGAAAGCCAAAGGAAACAAACACAACAAATAAATTAATCATTTTGCAGTCTCTTCTTGAAGAGGAAGGAAATTCTGTGGAGTAAAATGCCTCTTTGGTCAAGGAAACACTACTTGATCAACCTAACGCTCAAGACCAGGGGCAAAAGCTATAGAAGATAGGCTTAAGCGAATCCACCTAATGATTATCATGAAGAATTATAGGGGGAGGAGATCTTTGAAGAAGATAAACTCAAGGAAGAAGATCAACTAAAATAAGAGTGTGTTTTGGAAGATTTGTCTCATTCATAGTAAACATCTTTTAAACCAAATAGGTATAAGCAAGATAGGAATGTCAAAATTAGACCTAAAGTTAGGTCAAAGAGGGAGGAAGCCCATAAGGCCTCCTTTTTCAAACTCGAGGAATATGGAAGCACAAGCCAACATTGGGAAAGGCAATCAGAAGCAAATCTTAGACATGTTATCCAAATTGTAGGATTCAAACTTCAATAAAAAAAATCAAGATCTAGCTAGTGAAGGGGAAGAGGAAAAGGGAAAAAAGGATGGGAGTCAGAAGCCTCAATATCAGGGAAGAAGCAAATTCCAATTTCAGGTGGGATAAGCCAATCACTTGCAACAAAGTTTTAAACCCCCATGTTAACTTTCTCATGGAATTTGTGTGGGCTTAATGTCTTACACAAACATAGGCTACTAAAGCAGCGTATTTTAGATTTAAAAAACTTGATATCTTATTCCTTCAAAAAACAAAGATAGAGGCTTCTCTCGTTAGCGAAAGTATTAAGAAAATTTGGAGAACTAGTAACTTTGCAACAAAAAGTGCATTAGGCTCTCTAGGTGGACTAGTTGTTGAATGGAACCCACTCATTGCTATTGGATTTTCGCTAGATAAGTGTGTAAATTGGCAAGGAGCCAAATGTGATGAGATCAGAACAAATCAAAGTTTTCTTTTGTATTAGTGTTTATGGCCCAAATTCAAATCACGATTGGAGACTTTGCTGGCTAAGGAGCATTTACCCTAATAATGAAATTTTGGGTGGGCATTTCAATACCTCTTGGAAGCCTATAGAGGTTTAGGTCTGATTTTACAATTTTCCATGAACTTTGTTGAACTCACAGAGGATTTATCAGTGTTTGATGTAAAGCCAAAAGAAGGAATGTACAATTGGTCTAATAGAAGAACAAGGAGTACATTTATAGTTGAAACATTGGATAGGTTTCTTCAAAGTTTAGATTGGATGCATCATGAAATTGATTTTGATTTAGAAATTCTGTTGGATGATGATTTCGATCATTGGCTCATCAACATCTCTTTATCTTTAGCTTCTCCCAAGAGAAGACATTTTTAATTCGAATTAGACTAAAGAAGACTCTCAAAAGATAAAATCAAGGAATGTCATAGCCCAACAACTAATGATAGTTAAAAATTATTTAATAGATTGGAATAGAAAGGAAATAGCAAAAAGGTTTGATATTCAAAACAAGATCCACATTGTTGAAAACCTCATTGGTAGAATAACATGATTGAAGTTTTGAAAGTAGATGAAGAAATGCTTATGGGGATTTAGAATAAGCTGTTTTTTCCAAGAAGAAATTTAGTGGAAATAGCAATGTAGGGTGAGATGGTTGAAAGAAGGGGAGAGGAATAAGAGTTTTCTCATAAGACAATTTTAACGAGGAGAAATTGTAAGATCTCAAATTATTACCTCAACAAGGGAAATTTTTTGGTGGGATTAGGGGAATCAACTCAGAAGTCGAAAGGTTCTACAAAGTAGTTCTCTATAAATCTATGAAAGATGGATTTGTTGCTAGAAATGAGATGCTGAGCCAATCATTGATTTATGACGCAAATAATTTCTTCCTTTTTGCTCTTATCACTAGTGAAGTCAAGTTGGTTGTATTCTCTCTCAAGCTAGACAAAGCCCTTAGATTGGATGGATTTTTGGTTGGTTTATTTCAATTCTATTGGGACATTGTTGGGAATGATGTTATTGCATTTTAGGAGTCAGAGATAACTAAGGTTGTTCTAGAACAATTGAGTTCCACTTTTATTGCTTTGATTTTCAAAAAAGAAAGATTTGTTGCTAGAAATGAGATGTTGAGCCATATCATGTCAATTATTTTTGATGTGGATAATTGCTTCCTTTTTGCTCCTATCACTAATGAAGTCAAGTTGGGTCTATTCTCTCTCAAGCTAGACAAAGCCCTTGGATTGGATGGATTTCTAGTTGGTTTCTTTCAATTATATTGGGACTTGGTTAGGATTGATGTTATTGCAGTTCAAGAGTTAGGGAGAACTAAGGGTGTTTTGAAACAATTGAATCCCACTTTTATTGCCTTGATTTAAAAAAAATAAATGCCAATTATTTTGATTCTTATAGGCCCATTTCTCTTTGTAATGTCATTTAGAAGATCATTTCCAAAGTTATGGCCAATAGGCTGAAATATCTCTTGCCCAAAATCATATCCTTGGAACAAGGTGGCTTTGTTGTGGGTAGAAAAATTATGGATGGAATTGTCATTGCCCACGAACGGATCAATTTTGTTTCTTTTCAAAACCAAAGTAACATGTTGATTAAATTGGATATAAGCAATTTTTTTGATAGAGTGGGATTTTCTACTATGTATTATGTAAAGATTTGACTTTAATAAAGATTGGAGAGATTGGGTATTTAGTTGTATAAGCTCACCAAAGTTTTTTGTTGTGATAAATTGTAAGTTAGTAGGGTTATTTTGAGCTTCAAGGGGTCTTAGACAAGGAGATCCACTATATCCTTATCTTTTCATCATCTTTGTAGAATCCCTTGGTTATCTCATCTCAAAGAAGAAGGCACGTTGAAAGGAGTATTGGTAGCAAACAATGCTCCTTAGATTACCCACATGCAGTTTGTTGATGATATTGGTCTAGCTAGAGTTGCAACCATACCCGAAGCACACACATTTAAACAAACCCTCAACCTTTATGAAGAAGCGTTTGGACAACAAGTCAATAAAGATAAGTCTATTTTTTTGGGTTTAAGACTAACAGGTATGCCCAAATTGCCATTTGTAGAAATTTAGATATAAATTCAAGGAAATTACCTTGCACCTTTTTGGGTATCTCTCTCTTCAAAGGAAGAAACTCGTCGAGTCAATGGAAGCACATGGTGGATAGGATCCTCGGGAAGGTGGAAGGTTGGAAGGGAAAGTGGCTTTTCTATGTAGGCAAAATTCAATTGCCAAAGCCTTATTAGCAAGTTATGCCTATATATAAGTTGTCGATACTGTAAATCCCTTCCAAAGTTGAAAAATGCATAAGATCTATTCAAATTAGATTCTTATGGGGCCAGAGTGATGAGGTCAAAAAGTTTCATTTAATCAAATGGGATGAAGTCAATTTGCCTCAAGATTTGGCTAGAGGTGGGGTAGGATGGGGGGAGATCAACAAGAAAATGAATTATGCCCTAGGAGCTTAAGCTGACTTGGAGACTATTTTGAACAATCCCTTTGGAGCAAAATCCTTAGAAAGAAATATTTAGACAATATGACTCTTGAAATAATCTCCATTGTCAATGTTCATTTGAAAGGTTCTCACATTTGGAATTTGATAACTAAAGCTCTAAGCATTTCAAGACCCCTCGTCTAAGATGGAATGCAGGGAAAGGTAACAAATTTAAGGTTTGGACTAAAACATGAAATGCGCATATCCTCTAAGCAATTTGACTCAACTAAACAATTTGCAATGTTGGTGTATTTGTTATGTCATCAACGATAATAGCAATGGGTGGCAAGACTTGCAAATACTTGTTCATCTCTAAGATGAAAAAGCAGCCCTCTTAACTTGCACATTTGGAATTTGATAACCAGGGGGGGTAGGCTGGAGGGAGATCAACAAGAAAATGAATTATGCCCTAGGAGCTGAAGTTGACTTGGAGACTATATTTTGAACAATCCCTTTGGAGCAAAATCCTTATAAATATTTAGACAATATGACACTTGAAATAATCTCCATTGTCAATGTTCATTTGAAAGGCTCTCACATTTGGAATTTGATAACTAAAGCTCTAAGCATTTTAAGACCTCTTCTAAGATGGAATGCAGGGAAAGATAACAAATTTAAGTTCTGGATTAAAACATGAAATGCACATATCCGCTAAGCAATTTGACTCAACTAAATAATTTGCAATCTTGGTGTTTTTGATATGTCAAGGTCTATGTCAACGATGATAGTGATGGGTGGCAAGACCTGCAAATAGTTGATCATCTCCAAGATGAAAAAGCAGCCCACTTAACTCACACATTTGCAATTTGATAACCAAAGCTCTGAGCATCTTAAGACCTTTTTAAAGATGGAATGTGAGAAAAGGTAACAAAGCTACGTTTTGGACTATAGCAAGAAATGCTCAACTTTGCTAAGCAATTTGGCTCAACTAAACAATTTGCAAGGTTGGCATATTTGTTATGTAAAGGATTGTGTCAATAATAATAGCGATGGGTGGCAAGCCTTGCAAATCCCTGATCATCTCCAAGATGAAAAAGCGACCCTCCTAACTATGCTTAGGTCTTTTCATTTTTCAAATTAAAAAGAGAAGTTAGTTTGGATGGGGTCTAAGAAGGGAAGCTATAAAGTGAAAGATGGATACAAAGTTCATATTGCTATGGATTATAGGTCTTTTGATCTGTTCCCCTCAAAACAAATTTGGATTGGGTATGGTCTTCGTAAAGCAAATACTTTTCTTTGGACAACATACTAGGATAAGATTCTTACTCAGACTAATTTAAGAAAAAGAGGCTTTCAAGGCCCTTCTTGGTGTGTTTTGTGCAAATAGAACAAAGAAGATACCAGCCATCTCCTTTTGCATTGTCAATTTTTACATCAAATTTGGGCCTTTGTTTTGCAAGTTGAACCTATCAAATGGTCTTTCTCAAAATGTCAAGGCCTGGGTCTTTGCCTAGTCATTAAATATTATTTTTTTTGGCTAGGTAATGGTTTTTGATCGGAGCTTGAAACCGGTTTGGGACACAATTGGGGCCCATATTACAATTTATTAACCACAAAATACCACCCACTAATGGTTTAAGAATCACATCAATAGTCATGAACAACCTTGAGAATTGTACCAATGGTCATGAACGACCCTGAGAATCACTCCAATGGCCATGAATGGCCTTGAGAATTGTGCCAACGGCCAATAATGGCCCCAAGATTTGCACCAATGGCCATGCACGACTCAAGTAGCAACAACGGTCACAACTGGTCTCGAGAATGTAAACGGCCATAATCGGCCTCATATGTCATTCTTGAGATTTGAACCTGGGTGGGGCTTGGAACAACCAAACCACTTAACCATCCCACCTAGACTAGTTATTAAATCTTAAATATCCTCTCTTTCAGCATATTTGGAATTCAATTCCCGCTATAGTTTGTTGGAATCCATGGCATGAAAAAGGACAAGGATTTTCAAAGGGGAAATAAAGGATGAAGAGGCAGTCTTGGCTACCATATAAAAGTCATTCAAAGAACTTCCGTATACTTGGCCCTCAAAAGAAGGAAAAATTGTCCTAGAAGATTTCGCTTCCTCAGAGCACTAGAAAAACACTCTTGTTGGAGTCCCTGTGGCAGAATTAGCAGAGTTAGTTTGCAGATTAGATAGACTCCTCCTCAAGGCATAACTATTAACCTAAATTTCGATGGGGTTGTAATAGGGGCTGGAGGCATTTTCCGAAATGACAAAGGCACACACATTCTTGGCTACAGTTAAGCCTTAGGAAAGTGCACCAACAATTTTGTTGAAGTGAAAGTTCTTTGGAGAGGTCTAGAAGTTTGCCCTAAACAACAATTGAAATAACTTAAATATCAAGGGAGATTTAAGAGTGATCTTGGTGATTTATGAAGGGAAGCATTGGCAGTTGGAAACTCTTCAATGTAATTGAAAATTGCAAGATCCTCCTCGCAAACTTTAATAATTTCGTTCACATTTGGCATGAGGACAATCAAGTTGTAGGCCATCTGGCTAATGTTGGTGTGGATTTCTACTCATAGTGGCAATGTTTGAAAATTGTGACTTCACCTGTCCTAGGTGGCAGGATTAGAACCTTAGTTAATATGGATATGCACCAATCAAATGGCAATCATGATGTTAATTATGATTTGGCATAAAGAGATGGGATTTTTCACTTTAATATTTATTCCAAGATCTGCCTAAAGATTGAGGGTAAACGAGGGTATAAAAAAAAATGAGGGTAAACCAAAATCCATTCATCCTCGGTATCAGAATTCTTCACTAATCAAAGAAACTTCCCTTATCAATCCCAATACCACAAGGCATCTGAACAAGCAAAAGAGTGCAATTGATTAGCAAAGAAGAGAAGTGAGGGCATACTTGTGGGAGAGCCTTTAGACCACCACGCCGACCACCACTTGCCAAGAATGGCAAGAGAGGAGGTGGGTGATGAGCCTTAAGTCTCACCTCGCACGTGCTGCCCCACCTATTCCCAATCAATGCATACATTCCCCTCAATCTTTTGTAGTAAATGAAAACTTTTGTAGTAAATTATCTTGTACTTTTGGCAATTGGCAGTTGGGATATTCAAATTTTCTCCCTACTCTATTTTTTCATTTTATAAAGAGGGAGCTCCCTCATTGTAAAATCTATGGGGGGTTTTGGCTCTTTTTTGGATCCACTCGGGCCACATTTTATTTTATGTTGTCATGACCTCTGTTCTGTCTTATGTATAGAAGACAAGCTCTTGTATGGCATATTTTGCTATGTAACTAGGAATATGATATATTATTGTATATGGGTTGATGGAGATGCCGATATGTGGCACACATCCCCTTAGTTAGTTATATAGGTACAATATATTAGGATAATAGAGTAACTTGTGGAAGTAGTACATTGGGTAATGGTCGGCCTACATTGGGATTAGGAGGTTACCCATCCATGGGTTAGATAGATGTATATATATATAGGAGATGATTATCATGGTAAAGATATCAGGGATGCATTGAGTCTTCTATTGTAAGAGGCTATTGGAGGTTGTCCCCTTGAAGAGACATTATGGAGTTATTCCTTCCTAAAGGAGTATTATATGGTGTTTCTCTACCTTAAGGGTATTTTTGCATATATTGAATATCAAGATCGTTACATATTTACCTTTGTGTATGTGTTGAATAATTGATAAAAAGATTTTTTTTCTATCTTGTCTACCCTTTGGTGTTCTTCTTATTTGACAGCTCCATTCTCATAGTTGAGCTTGTTTTTACCTCTTGCATTTGGTCACACATTGTGATTTGACCTATCTTGCATGTTTAGAAGTTGTCATAGTTAGGTAGAGGAGGAGCTCAATGTCACCTATTTCAATCTTGCACATCACCGCTTTTTTATTTTTCTTGTTTATCCCTGCAAGTCTTAGATTAACATCAGTTTAGGTAACTAGCACTAGGATAGGAACATAATTCTGGAGGTTGTTTTACAAGGAACAGTTCTACATTGAGTAGAACCTCCCATGTTGTGCCTGAAGTGCTGGAAGCATTTAAATCAAAGACTTTTAGCATTAACTAGTTGCATGATTGATCAGGTAGCTTTACAAGGCAATGTTAGCATATTGTCCATATTTCAGCTTCCAAAATATGTTCTGCCTGTTTGAAAAGTCACTGGAGTATTATCTTTTGACCCTATTTTTTATGTCATGGACACTTGAGAGTTCTGTCTGCTTCTTTGGAGGGTTTGATTGTCTTACTTTCAATAAAGGCTGCTATCTCTTTCTTTTCCCAGCATTCAATAGACTCCTCAAAATCCTTGTAACCACTAGAAAAGCTTTTGCAACCTCTTGATTTTTTTGTATTAATCATTTCTGTGTAACTCTCTTGCTGTGGGCCTTTTCATTTTATTTATTGGTTTCTAATTGTTACCCCCACAGCCCTCACACTAGTTTTGCAATAGTTTTGTTTATGTATCTGTAATTTTAATAAAGTTGAAATCCATATTTGACTCTGTCTAGCAAAACCTTTTTGACATGTTTGGACTTAAGGAGCGGCCATTAGTTATACCTTCCTCCATCCCACAAGATTGCCCTTTGGATTTTGACTATCATGGATAATAACTTTGCTGTCTGAAGTTTCATCATATCACCGAGCCGGCTCAGCTCGACTTTTCCTCTTTCAATTTTCGGTTTATATGTAAAAATTTAAATTTCATTTTAATTCAACTATGAATATGCATTTGCTAATTTTAACCACTATGTAATTGTATCTTTAGGATTAATCATTATTTTGGCCTTTTGAAACTTGATCATTAGTTCTCATGCCATATTAGACAACTCGGTAATTTAATTGTTTTTTACTGAGGCAACCCAGTAAATTTCCAAGGTTGAATCCCTTTCTATCTGTATCTCCTTGTTTATAATTATATCCTGAATCCATATTTTCATGTCTTGGCTTCGAACCTAAACCTTTACTTCATTATTAGAGGCAATTCTTGTTAGTTTGCTATACATAATAGAACAGTTCCTTAAAGATGGTTCGTTGCACTCCAATCTCCAGCCACTTCTGGGTTGGTCTTAAAGGACACCGAATTTCTAAAGATTATGTTGTGTTTTTAGGTGTACTATTGGTTTTTCTGGGTTCGTGCATCTGTCATTGTAATGGACACTATATCGATATAACTAAAAGGATTTTGGAAAAACCATGTGAAATATTCTGGAAACTATATTGATATATCTTATCGAGTATTATTTTTACTTTAATGTATTGGCCAGTGGCAAGCACTGCTCATCAAAATTTTGGTAAGTGAACAATTTACTTGTAGTTGATTTAAGTTTGTGCAAATTTTAGTTTAGTTTGTTCTAAATGCATTTGCTATATTTGTTACAAATTACAATGCAAAACAAAGCATACAAAGATGAAACACACCCTGAACTTGCAAAAATTTATCAGGCAACTATATCTTAAAGTGAATTTCTGGGTGGCTCTTAGTTGATTGTTTTAGGTTCTGCAGGGATTTTACCATTTTTAATGATGCCAATGATGAGTGTCAATGATGAATGCAATTGTAATTACGATCTGCATTCATCAATCGTTTCATTTTTCCTAAATGATGCATTTGTTATTACATTAAAAAACAGGGAGGTTGTGTAAGAAGCTATATTAGAAAGCATAATTTATTACATGGCGGTGTTTGCTCCCAATGCAGTCTAGCATCCACCTCTAGATTCTTGATTTCATCTTTGTTAAAATGCCCAAACTCGCTGAGACTTTAGCGATGATTGATTTTAAACAAAGTGAATACCCCTAGGTGAAGCCCATAGGCATATCGTTGTTAAAGATTGCTTTACAAGCATACGATCAAAAAATGTAATTAATTTAGAATAAATTGTGCTTTGGATACCTTTACTTTGTTATCTGATCATTAACGAATTCCCTAAACCACCTCCTTATGTGGGGGACGAAGAAAAAGATAAGTGTATTTGAAATGGCCGTGCTGTTTGACAGTGCTAAAAACTGTGCTGCAAAGTTTTCCGGTAATGTTTATTGCATATCCCACAGTAAAGCTGGATTTCTGCAGTCAAGTCTTGAAAGCAAGGCTTCAACGGAGCATCAACCACCCATGTATTTTGAATGAGATAGTTATTCATTATTCTCTAGGAGATGGATTTGTTTAAAGTTTAAATTAATGTCAGTGGCGTAAAATTACCATTTACCATGTCTTAAGATATAAATTGAAATTTGATACTGGAAATTATCTTGTTGTTTATGAGTCTCAGTTAGGTGTCAAAGAATCAAAACTGAGTTATGGTGACTAATTTTTTCTTGATCACTAATCAACAGATAAAGTGAAAGACCTATAGAATCTAAACCGTCAGGTGCCCTTGGCATTTTGGTGCAATTACATCGAGGATGTTAAAGAGAGTTGGAGGTTGTGACGGTTGCTTAGGATATTTACATTGCCCATATGGTGCTGTTCTGGTATCATTCAAACAGTGCACTTGAACCCAATGATCATACCATA
The DNA here is from genome assembly GCA_037957365.1 of Torreya grandis. NCBI lineage: Eukaryota > Viridiplantae > Streptophyta > Pinopsida > Cupressales > Taxaceae > Torreya > Torreya grandis. Next base: position 559,452 of record JARHVA010005215.1, on the reverse strand, counting down.
TTTTGATCATGTCTATAATTGTTTACTTATACAAACCATAGATGTTTTCAAATAAATGGAGCGTTCATAGTTATTTTCAATTAGATTTATAAATTGTGTGGATAGCACTGTGTATATATAAGTCATCACCATGATATCCAATTTCCATGAGTAGTTATTATTCTAAATACTTTTCCCTTATGTATTTGGTAATAATCACAAGGCAAGAGGACCCACAAAGCTTACAGGAATCTCTAAAGCTTGCATTAGTATGTGAGAGGAATTGTGATTATTTTAAAGTCCACTGCTTTGGGATTTTCACCATCTGGCCTCACTTTCAATAATATAGATGGGTCAAAATCCCACAAAAAAAAAAAAAAATTAAATCAGAGTTTGCTTAACCTATGCCACTTGTCTACTTAGCAACAACTAAATCTTGGGATGCTTTGGTCCTTCATGATTCATGCTTTTCAATTATAGAGGACAAACAGTGACTATTGGGCTTTGCACGAAAGAGTAAATAAGCTATCAGATGGATTGGGTAAGAGATCACATATAAAAGGAACACAAGAGTAAGCATGGAGTTCAGATGGCCCAGTCCATTCATTTTTGATGTTGCAAAAGATTCAGATTGTTTCATTTTTAATGTCGCAAAGGATGCACATTGTTATAAGCCTTACGATTAAGGAAGCATTTTCCATGACATTTAACCCCTTTCAAGGAGTAAAATAATATCCTATTAAACATGCTTCTACTTCTTGACCACGTGTTGGATTTTGCCTTGATTCCTTTTCTTGATTTGCGTCTTTGTTTCCTTCTTGATTTGTATCTTATTTTATGACATTGGGTATTTGAAGAATGTTTGCTCTTTATATATATATTTCCCCTATATATTTGTATTTCTGATCCACCTTGTTATCTATGAAGATGCATTAGATGTTCAATAGACCTCGATTGATTCAAGAAAGATCATGTTTGATGCATCTTATCAATGCACCTGTAGATGTGCTACCCTACTTCATTGGCATAAAGAATGCCGTCTCTTGTGACAAATTCTTTAAAATATGCTGCTGTTTTCATGGTTCATAGTTCACGATCGTCCAATTTTTATTCTATTAAAGAGAACTTGGATAAAAAGTCTCTAGTTCATTAAATTTGTCTTTGGTAAATTTAAATTCCTCGTGTTTCATTTGTAATATCGCAAAGGATGCACATTGTTGTAAGCTTTACGTCTAAGGAAGCATTTTCCATGACATTTAACTCCTTTCAAGGAGTAAAACAATATCCTATTTAACGGGTTGGATTGTGCCTTGATTCCTTTTCTTGATTTGTGTTTTTGTTTCCTTCTTGATTTGCATCTTCTTATTTTATGGCACTGGGTATTCGAAGGATGTTTGCCCTTTACATATGTATTTCCCCTTTATATATGTATTTTGGATGCACCGGGTTTATCTATGAAGATGCATTAGATGTTTAAGAGAGATCATGATTTTGATTCAGTAAAGATTATGTTTTAGGCATCTTATCAATGCACCTGTAGATATGCTGCCCTACTTCATTGGCATAAAGATTGCCGGCTCTTTGGACAATCTCTATAAAGAATGCTGTAATCATGATTCGTAGTTCACGATTGTCCAATTTTTATTCTATTAAAGAGAACTCTGATAAAATCACTCGTAGACAAGGGAAACTTTGTTAAAACGGTCTTTAGTCATTGGAGCTTATGATCAACCAAATAGCAAAATCCTTCTAAATTTGTAAATTTGAGAGGGTTAGATATGTTGTTTTTGTTTGGTGTGGTTGTTTGAGCTATATGATGTACTTTTACTGATGATCGAATTGTTAATGAAATTAAATCATAGGTACGAAGGGTACAGAATTATGTGGATATAATGGATGCACTCAAGGGCCAAAATGTAAATCCATTGTGCAACAACTCTGTAGCTGTCACTACACAGTGGGAGACGTTTGATTCAGGTGTGGGTAGTTTAAATGCTCCCCCGCCTGTGGCAACTACTACAAAGATCACCCAAGATTGGGAGTCATTTGATTGAGGATTTTTAATTTTATTGAAGAAACAGTGTACTGTTATTTTTTATTGCTACCTCAAGTGGGAAGCATGAGAAATGAACAGCTTTTCTCAAATCTGGAATTTGATGTAATATTATGTAACATTACGTAGTGGGGTAGTCACCTTGACTACTCGAGTAGAAGTTTTTCCTGTTAGATGAGTTTGTATTTGGCATGCATTTGGTTTCATTTACAGAACTACTGGCAGAGGGTTGTATATTATACAGCTGTTTCTCCATATGAATCTTACATCTAGAAAAGCTTGCCGTTTCAAACGTTCAAGACTTCTTATCCAAACTGCGTTTTTCGGCCAGCTTCACTACATGATTTTTTTTTCCATGGACTTGTACATTTTAATTTTTTTTTGTATTGAAATGATTGTACATTGTATACTGGACCGTGTTTTCTTTTTTGAATTTTAGCTAAGAATTTGTTTTGACAGCATCCATCGATTAACCATTTATCAAGTGCATCTTTCAACTTGATGATCAACTTCTGTCAACTCGTTGAGATTTGAGTTTTTGGGTTATAATTAATCTCTGCATGTTAAAAAAATAAATTTGTTAGTTATTAATTTTTTTGTGCAATTTTATATATTCATCTGTGATTTAGTCATTTGCTTCATGAGATTTTAATCTTATTACCTTAAACACTGCAAAGGCAAGGGGATTCACTCTAGCACACAAGCATGGTAAGCATTTGATATTCATTACTTCTGGGTTCTCACTCTAGCATTTTTCTTTATTTATTGGCAAAGCCATTGAAGTGTGTACTGTTTAATAAATCACTCAAATACTATCAATGTGGGATTAAAACAATTCTGTATTTTGTGTTAAGTTGAAGGCTTTTGTAAGCAATTTTTATTAGATATTGTGTGAAGTTTTATACTTGTATGTTTTAGTCATACTTTGTATTACAAAGACAAGTTAGTGGCAGAGTCATTTGTCTGTGTTAGATTTGTTCAACCTTTGTAGACTGTAATTTAATTTTTTAAACTTTGCTGCAATTTTTTAATATGTAATCCCGAGTTTTTCTCTAATTTTATGCCAACATCAAATATTTTCATTCATTTCATATGTTTTTGATTTGAGAATACAACTTATTTAGAATGTTACTGTAAATACCATTGTGGTGAGTAGGATGCACCTTACACGGTCTTTAAATTAATACCGTCTTTAAATTTCTATTTGTTGAATGTGTTCATTGTATCTTCGAGACTGGCCGATCCACCTTAAACACGACAATTTAAGAAATCAAATCATATTTAGTTTAGGAACACGTTGAACTACCCAGAATGAATTGACCATGATTGGATTGGCAAATTAGTATGGGTTATATTGACACGTTAACAAACCATGTATTTTGTTGAAATTGAGGGGCAATGTTGAAAATATATTTTGCAATAAAAATATCGGATATGCTGAGCGTATTAATCAAGTTTCTTGTTATTTGGAAAACTTTAAATGATAATAAAGGAGGATGTTGAGACATGGATCAACTAGGACTTGAACCTAGGACTTTCCATATCCTGTTGGAGTGCTCTACCACTGAGCTACTGGTCTCTCTTGGATCAGTCCATCTTCGGTTCGAGTGTGGTTTAACACCAACACCCCCTTTTAAGCCACATCTCTTGTGTGCTTGGGGCTCTTAGCTTGGGCTTGGCTCTGATATCATGTTGAGACATGGACCAACTAGGACTCGAATCTAGGACCATCCATACGCTGTTGGAGTGATCTACCATTGAGCTATTGGTCTCTCTTGGACTAGTCCATCTTCGGTCTGATTGTGGCTTAACACCAACAAAGGAAAATTTTTTAATTGCTACAATATTCATATGTAGTGAGGGGATAATAATTATATGATTCAAAGATGTTGGTGTATTTGTTAATTATTGGTTTAAATTATGTCATTAATATAATTATTATTTGTGGTTTTATTTTGTTTTTAATTTTTTTTTGAAATATTTTTTGGACTTCATATTTTTTTGTTTTATTTTTATGTCTTTTTTTATAAATATAATTTTGTTTTTCTATCTCTTACATGAATTATATTTATATCATATCGTATGGCCCTATTATTTGCATTGTTTCTTTTTGTTTATGTGGACATGTTTTGCCCATTTTTTCTCTTAAAATAGTTTGTGTGTGAATAGTGTCCAAGGTTAAATATAAGATATTTTAAAATGTACGAATTTCTTAGTGCATTTAGACATTTATGATTAATATGTGATCTAGAAGTTGATAAATAATTCAAAATATTTTTAACATTTATTATTCGTGAGTATCTATTGAGCATCTACAAGCATTTAAAGTCATATATATTGGGGTCATGATTATCATATTTCAAAACAAAACACTTATTTACTCATTTGTATTTACATTTTTGTCCTAGACAGAGGGAGTTAAAGGTTAAAGTTTTCATTTTTGATAGTCTAGTCTTGTTCAAGGTCTTTGAAGCTCAATAAGAGGTGTCGTGGTGAGAAAGTGCCTTAGTGTTTAGAGTCCCTATTGAAGGATATCTAAGTTTTTTTCTTATTATTTGAAGTCTTCATCTTACAATATTTCTTACAAAGTGTCACTAGAGCAAAGGGAGAGATTTATGCACCAATGAGTCATTCTAAAAGCAAGTGTTTGTATCTTTATTTTATTTCATTTATTTATATAATAGATATATATTTTTTGCTTATTGTTATAATAGATGCATGTTTGTATGTGTGTATCTCCTTATACCAAATAAGTTGGTGGAGCTATAGGGTGGTTCTTAGGGTTTGCCATTTATCACATTATGTTGAATAGACCGTCGATTGGTTGCATTACATCACTTATTTCTTGTTTAATTTAATATTTGTAGTTATCTTGGATCTAGGTTATCTTTGTTCGTCATTTCTTGTATGTGATGATCTTGCTATATTCTTGATACACCCTTTTTATTATTATATCTGTATCATTTTATTTATTTTGCGATTTAGTTAGTCATACCCTACATTTTAAGCATAGGCTTTGAAACCTTATACTTTTGTTATTGAGTGTGGATTGCTCTCTGATAGATTTATGACCATTCCAAGTACTGATGTTGTATGGTTTAAGTAGGTTCTATATTATTGACCTCTTGTTTGTATCTTAGTTTATAGAGAGGATTGTTATTGGTCATCGTAGTCCATGTATACATTCTACGGAGCCTAACGTGAATTCTATCTCACCATTGGTTGGATTGTCTTCACGTTTTCATCTTGTTCCAACTTATAATTTTGTTAAAATTTTATTTTTCTAGATCTTTTATAATTTTTCCATCATCTTTTAATTGCATTTCTTTTTAGGATTTTTTTACTCAGTCTCAACTCATTCCGCTTTTGCATGGGTTGCTTGCTTCTACTTTCTATGACCACCATTGAAGACAATTCCTCATGGTGAAAATATTCTACGCCATTTCCCATGGGTGAAGATTGCCATGATGACTTTTCCACTTATGATGATTCTTACGAGAATCCTAACAACACCCATAGTGGGACCAAAGATATTCAATACAATGTTCCCACTTATGACGACCTTTGTGATGATCCCTTGAGCATCAATGAAGATTGTAACATAGTAGCATGTCTTTCCATTTATTGATTATTCCCACCTTCGACACTTTTAGGAAGTTAGAAGATGATTTGTATTTATTTTGTATGGTACTCATTAGAGTTTAATAATTCTTGGAAGTTAGAAGATGATGCCTTTGTGATATGGTCCTTACACCATTTAACATGTAGCTGGTGAGAATGCCTTCATTCTTGATCTGCCTCAATACTTGGGCATGCACCCAGTCTTCAATGTGAATATTTTCAAGCTTTACACTCCAACACATCTTTAGCTAGTAGTAACACAAAATCCTTTTGATTTGGATCTTAAACACTAGTGTCTCGCATAAAAGGAAAAAAATCATCGAAGTGACAGACACACAGACCCACCATGACACATCAACTTTTTAGATTTGTCAAGGTTGGGTAATACACTGATCAAACTAAGTAGTACACTTTGTAGTAACTTTAGGTGCAATTTCAACAACTAAACGTTATTGCAATGGAGACCATTGCTCTTCAATAAATGGGAAATGATCCACGTGTAGCGTTTGTGCATTCAAACTCACTCCTCATTTGCTCTACTATGTAGAGTATGCACCTTGCACCCAACCATGCACACTCCTTTACATGAAGCTTCCTCTGAACCTCTTGCATCAATGTTACTCTAGTGTCCCGCATAAAAGGAAAAAATCATTGAAGTGACAGACACACAGACCCACCATGACACACATCAGCTTTTTAGATTTGTCAAGGTTGGGTAATATACTGATCAAACTAAGTAGTACACTTTGTAGTAACTTTAGGTGCAATTTCAACAACTAAACGTTATTGCAATGGAGACCATTGTTCTTCAATAAATGGAAAATGATCCACGTGTAGCCTTTGTGCATCCAAACTCACTCCTCATTTGCTCTACTATGTAGAGTATGCACCTTACACCCAACCATGCACACTCCTTTACATGAAGCTTCCTCTGAACCTCTTGCATCAATGTTACTCTAGTTCGTAGACTCCTGTACACATCGCACACTTTTGCACTAAGTCCTGCATCGATCACTAATACACACTTGTGCCTAACATTCATGTGCCAAGTCCTACACATGTACCCCATACACTCCCATGCACCTCACCAACTTTTATGTCCTTCACACCTTACAGTTTCATGCACCTCATTGGCATCCACTTGGACATGTTGACTTGCTTCAGTTACATACCCCAAGTGATCTGACTACCATTACCACCAAAAAGAGATCCTAGATTCAAATTCAAATGGTTGCTATCCTAGAAATTAAATGCTCTAACCATTGCCAAATACCACACTGACATGATCGACACATCATAGATATCCTTATTGGTAATTGAACAATAGTTATAATTAATCTTGTATTCTTATGCTATATATGTAGCATATGCATTTAGTTTGAAGATAGAGAGGACTCGGATCAATACCATAACACACAGTCGTAACATCATTTAACTTGATCAGTGTATCTAATTAATACACACACATTGTTGATATTGTACTCCATATTATTTTCCTTATTCTTCATTAATGAATAGAAGTTACATTTCCTATAATTTAATACTTTCACTCTATTGAATGTATTTTATTTATTCTGCTTGAATTTTGCACTATGCATCGCTCCACTTAGCCATAACTTGGTTTTCCACCACACACCTTGGTCTTGGGCCCCGTAGTGCAGATCATATATGGTTTAAGATGTATCAATAATTAACTTTGTCAAGTACATGTGACTAGATTTAGGTATCTAAGTTATGTATGATATTAAGTAGGGTAAACACAAACTTAGGAATTCCTATAGGTGATTGATATAAAATTGATAAGGTTGAGTCCATGAAAGACAATAGGATAGTATAGAAGGGTGTACAAGATCCATGTGTGTATGCACAAGTCATGTAAGGTGAAGGTAGGTCAAAATGACATTACCAAGTGTCTAATAATATATTTTAGTGTTTAAAAAATATGCTTGTGAGGGGAGCCAACCCCTATTTTTATAGAATTATACTATAAGATAAAAGAATCCTAAGGGAATGAATTTAACCCTCGTGAATAGAATATTTATGCCTTTTATTGATAAATTGAAAGATGTGAAAATGAATCTTTAATATGATTGTGCATAATGTTATGATATTGTGTTGAAATTTCATACCTTTTTGGCTATTCAAGGGGAAATTTGATAAATCCTTGGGCTATTCTTTTACTTTGAATATGATTCGATTTATGTTATAGAGATATTGCATAGAAGTTGATCTTACACAAGACCTTCTAGAGACCATAGATATTCAAATAGGTAGGCAACGGTTCAACCAATGGGTAATGTAGATCAAATTACCCAACACTTATTTTTTCTACCATTCAGTTGAGCACCATATAAGAGATTGACCTCTAATGGTTGCCTCCAACCCTCCAACTGAAGCCATGGATGGGCAAAACAAACCCAAAGAAGGTACCAATGATGGTTAGTGCATTATAGGCCCTTGAAATAATTAAAATAATCCAAAATATAAATCCCCCCACTACAAACCCTAAACCAGTTATGGTTGTTGTGGTTGAGAACCTATTGCTAGTGGCTCAAACCCCAATTTATTAATTCCCTCAAGTTCCTCAATCTCTTCAAGCTAACCCTAGGCCATTTGTGTCAAGTAGTCCACAAGCAGCTAATCTAGTGTTTAGATATCAAGATTCTCAAACTCTCATTTTTTAGTTCACAAGAGTCTCTAACTCGGTTATTATTTAGTATGGAAAACATCCCTGCATTGTGGACACCACAACCTAAGGAAACCCTTCTCTTTATTAACCAAAAAACAACATAATTATTTCAGAGCCCTTCCCTGAGCAAATAAAATAATGAGTGTGTCTAGGAGGAGCGGCAACTAATAAACTTGCAAATTTTCTCACCAAAATTCAATAGCAAAAGTTTTTAAGTAATAGCTTTGTGGTGTTTGAAGGCCATGATGGTGAGATAACGAACTTTGATAGTTACTCATGAATATTTTTTCATGGAACATATGTAGTATAACTAATTGGAATTACAAGTTGATGGTTAAGGTGAGTTGTCGACAATTCTATGAAATGTGTATTTTATGTTTGTAAGAAGTTAAGATTATGAGTTCTTCCCAACACATGGCAACCAATATGATTTTACCTGATGCTACCTGTCACATGCCTAGGCATGACATGGGCTAATGTGGTAGACTCATCACTATGATATCATCGCCTTTTTCCTATTTTGTAATGGACTAGGTAGTGGAACCATCTAACCATGTCATTTGTTCATTTTTTTTATTTTAACGGGTGGTCTCTTGTCTAGGGTTAAGCTCTGTGCCTTCAATCACATCATTAAAATAGAGGTACTTTGGTGTTTGTTATTTGAGGATATTTTCTGAGTAACTTGGGAAGCAATAAAAGCATTTTGAGAAGTGAAAGCAATGTTAACAAGAGTAGAAGCAATATAAGTAGGATGAGAACGTGTTTAAGAATAAATTTGGGAAACAAATACATTATTAGGCATGGAAGGTGATCTCATAATTATTTGATATACATTATTACTATTAAAATATATATTATTCACCTTACAAGGTATATGAGGGATTATATCCTTTTTTGGAACCTCTCGACCTAGGTTTTTGCATTGAACATATTTTAATACAAACATCAATTATTTTTTATTTCATTGGGGTGCATCATAATGTGTTTCCTAAAGTGTGCAACTATTTATACTCTTTTGGCCTTACCTTAGTGATCACTATCATAAGTGTTACCAATTTGGGATCCATTCACACCATTATCATTCAAAGGCATCTCAACATCATGCACAACAAAACATACCAAAGTAGAAGTAATACAAACACCATTTTGGAGAGGCCATTTTATTTCACAAACAAACTCTAGGATTGACCAAAGTGATTTCAATAAAATCAATAGGGTTGAAACTTATCCCAACACTCCTACTAATTTGGGTTTCAGATATAATTAATATAAGTGGCATAAGAAACACTCCTCCTAATTTGGGTTTTAAATATAATTAATATAAGTGGCATAAGACTTAAATATACATAGCATGCGAATACCCTAAGGTTTGAAAAATATGCAAGCAAAAATACTCTAGGATTTGAATGTAACACAAGGGTTGGGGCTAGTGATTTTGAACAAATAAAATGGCACAAGCCCTAAAACAATAAGATTTATCACAACGAATAAATATATAACACTAAGGGGTGTAAGAGAGGATGTGTTCACCAAAGTATTTTATGGGAAAGTGGTTTTACATAAACATGAAATACATCTACCCACAAAACATGAAGATAAGCCTAATAAAATCTTAAACAATAAAACCATAGTCAATTGCATAAAAAATATCCTCATGTAGTGATAAATGACAAGAGAGGGGGTTGAAGAAGAATATTTGATTTGTTAAAATTTTGGAGAGGGTCGCAAGAAACAAATAGTCTAGAGCAAGTCCAAATGGCCAGGGGAATAAAACTCGTAAAATTTTAAAGCGAACAAGTAATTTTCCCCAAAACCATTATTGCACTCTTCTGAACCCATCTAGTGATGGCTCTCTCAATTCTTTTACAAGAAAAATATGATTTGACAATCCTGTTTATTAGCTTTATGGCTCCAAAAATATCGCTTGCTTTTCCAAAATTCTAAAGTAGATCTTTGGGAAATTGATCTTCTTCAAAACCCAAGTGGTGCAACAACACCTATAAAAAGAACATGAAAAATGGGGAATGTATTTGGGAGCATGTGCTATCTATCAATTATTATCATGTCTCTAAGATGTTTGTATAAATGTTGCAATTAACACACTAAGTATAATGCATGTTGAACACACACTCTAGTGAATGCAAGATTTAGTCCTATATGAATTTTCATACTAGAATGAATGCATGGCAAAGAAATAAATGCTTCAGTTCTACTTAGAAATAAGAGCTTGATATGAACTGATGATCAACAACACACAAGTACCCCAGAATATGCAATTATATGACTACTGAATACACGTGTACCAAAATTAGGTACATCTAAAGTTAAAAGACACAATCCACGCTTTTGATCGCAAAAGGATGAATAGTTTAATTGTAGAACACCTTAACATGCAAATTGTGAGAAAGAGGAAGTTCTTGGTTTAAATCCTAAATAATCTGGAAAAAAAAAAAAAACATAATTTCCTTTAGTAAAGAAAAATGTGTGTAAAAGAGCACTTTGTAAGAAGAGTGAATGGCACACCACCTCCCTTTATAAATTTGGTTGTCTAAATTTTTAATTTTATTGTTATTAAATTGTAGATCTATCAAGAAAATGGCAGAGGTCTCCACTCCATTTCAAGTGATTAAAAATATCAACAAATTATATAAATTAATAAGCTTAAACTTTTAATTCGAAGTGACCCACAAAATGTTAAATGTCCATGATAGACGAGTGATCGACCCTTAACACGCAATATTCAAAGAAGAAAAGATACAAAACTTGAAAGAGAAGAATGCACACTTTCTCCCTTTATAAATTTGGTCGTTTAAATGTCCAAGTATTTTAAATTATGCCAAGAGCCCAAAAATGCACACTTTCTTCCTTCATAAATTTGGTCGTTCAAAATGTAAAATGTACATCGGCACACCCCCACTGTGACTTGCGGAATTGGCGCCGCCCGGACTTGAACCGGAGACCTTCAGTGTGTTAGACTGACGTGATAACCAACTACACCACGGCACCGTTTTAGCTATTGTCATTTGATGGTTTAAAATTAGAATAGTAACGTAGCATTTTTATCTGGCAGTTCTGTGGGATTATAAGTGATCAAATAAAACATACTTAAAAACTCTTTTCCATGCTCCGATAGCTCAGTTGGTTAGAGCACCCGTTTAGTAAGCGGGAGGTCTTGAGTTCAACTCTCAATCGGAGCAGTGCTTAACTGTAATTGTCATCCTCTTTTGTATTCGTCAAAGACATAATATGAATTCCTCTGATCGACGTAAGTTGTTTCACGTCGTTTCATATCGATGCAGGTGCTACTCTCATATTACATACATACTTATTATTTGGTATGATTATGCAAGGCATACACTGACAATTTGTCTTATCTTGGAGCATCAAATCTTGTTAATAATGTGTTGTTAAGGAGACAATTTTGAACAATTGTTGGACAATAAAAGAAAGGCGATGACACAATTTATGAGTATCTAGAGGTCTGTCCAGGCAGCGTAATCCTGACCCACATTAAATCACAAGCAAGTACGCAAAGGTTCTAAATATAATATAGATTACTAACTGCAAACACTGTTACTCTGCCTTAAGCCCCTCTCTCTGGACACCTTCCACCTACTTTCATGCACTCCACTCCATGGAGAACAAAGAGAATTAATAGCTTAAAGTGCCACACCCCATTAGCAATAACTAGTCAATGCAGGCTTTGGTGCTGGTTCAAGCCTTTGCATGCTCCTCTTCGGAAATATTCCCAGCTTTCAGATAATCTTCAGAGCATCTGCAAACTGTCCTTACCTCTCAGGGTCTTCACAAACTCGAGGCTAACCAACTTTTAGCTAAATAATGGGGTTGCTTGTGCCAATCTCTCCCTTAGTTTTTAAACCAAGCGGGTCGTCTTCTCTCCAAAAACGGTCCTCTATTTCTTGGGAATCTCTCTTTTCTGAGATGAGCAAGGACCAAGTGACCAAATTCAAAGTTCTTCTTTCTTCTCTTAAGATCAGCATGTTCCTTATAGACTTGGCTGCTACGCTCAAGCTTCTCTTTTACTTGTCTATGCAAGTCTTTCATGTATTCAACAAACTCTTTACCTTCAACACTCTTTTAAGTGACCCTTAGATCAACAAGCTCTCTCGGTTCTGAAATACCTTTTGGGTTGTGCCCATACACAATTTGGAACGGTGTTTTACCTATGCTCCTATTCATGAAATCATTATATAGAAATTATGCATGTGGCAACACTAGTCTCATTGCTTGGGTCTATTACCAACCAAACATCTCAACAAATTGCCTAGACTTCTATTGACAACTTTGGTCTCTCCATCAGTTTGTGGGTGGATGATATGTAGAGCTGAATTTTAAGTTTGTAGTCAACTTCTTCTATAGGGCCCTCCAAAAGTGACCTAGTGTCTCAGTTTGAGACTATGCTTTTAGACAATCCATGCAGTTTAACAAATTTTTTGAAGAATAAACTAGAAATTTGTGTAGCATCATTAGTCTTTTTACAAGTTATGAAATTTTTCATTTTCGAGAATCTACCAACAACAACAAAGATTGAATCATTACCTTTCTAAGTTTTAGGTAATCCAAGTATAAAGTCCATGCTTCTGTCATCCCATGATCTCTTAGGCATTGGGAATCGCTGATAAAGTCTTGTGTTTTGACTCCTTCCTTTGGCACATTGACAAACTCTACAACCCTGAACATTTTTTTTGACTTCACTTCCCATCTTTGGCCAATAGTACCTCTCATTCCGTTGAGATAAAGTCTTGTCTACTTTGAAATGTCTTGCCAATCCACCACTACGTTTTTATTTTATTATGTTTTCCCTAATTGATTCTCAAGGTATGCAAAGTTGTTGTCCTTTAAAGAGTAATCTATTTTGTATGAAATGGTCCCGCCATGGCTTTTTGTCCATGCTAGTTGTCTAAAAACACGTTGTCTGAGCATCCTTGAAATCAACACCCTTTTTGCATAACTCCCTCATTGCATCAAATCCAACAACGTTAGCTCTTATTTAAGTCAACAATGTTTGTTCTTCTACTCAAATAATTAACTACCTTGTTTGACTTCTGCTTCTATGCTTAAGGACTAAATAGGAACTTTGTAGAAATTCAACTTTTTGCAGCCTTACCATACTTAGTTCATCATGCACACTCATCCTTAGGCCATTGAGGTACCTAGAAACCTTCTCATGATCAAATTCAATGTGACCAAACTTGATGGGAATATTGTAAAATTATTTAGTATAACTCTTTACACTTAGCTATCTCTACCTCAAGTTCTAAAATTTTCTTAACAAGGCAAGATGATAATCAATTGGTAGGAACTTGGTCTTCATCCTTGTTGACATCATATCCCATCTGGTGATATTTTCTTATCCTTTTCTCTTTCTGTCAGCTTGTACCTCCTTCCACCAAAGTGAAACATGGATTTTCAGCTTGGTTTGTGCTACCTTCACTCTCCTTGAATCCTATATCTCATCATATTCAAATTATTCTTCCATCTCTATCAGCCACTCAATCAACTCTTCAGGGTCTAGAGTTCCTTAGAAGCATGGCACATCTATCTTTTCTCCTCTTCCAATATTGGAGATAACTTTAATTAACTTCTTCTCTTCTACATCCATCTCTTCTCGAGCACATTCATCTTCTTTTCCCTTTACGTCGACTCTTTCTTCTTATTCAGTGTCACTGTCATCTTTTTCATTTGCATGGCCTCTTCTTATATCTTCCTCAAGGGCTTCCATTATTTCTTGCATATCTCTCATAGCTTCAACTATCCCATCTAATCACCCTACAACCTCTGTTGTTGTAACTTCTTCTACTCCTCTTTTGAGGCATATTATCTCTGTCTTGAGACTTTGTTCCTATTACTATAACTCTCCTTGGTCACAGACCTACGTAAGAAACTTACACAACCTAACTAGATTCATACTAACTGAAAGTCAAGATTGAGACTCTGTTCCTATTACTATAACTCTCCTTGGTCACAGTCCCATGTAAGAAACTTACACAACCTAACTAGATTCATATTAACCAAAAGTCAAGATTGAGACTCTGTTCCTATTACTATAACTCTCCTTGGTCACAGACCTACGTAAGAAACTTACACAACCTAACTAGATTCATACTAACTGAAAGTCAAGATTGAGACTCTATTCCTATTACTATAACACTCCTTGGTCACAGTCTTACGTAAGAAACTTACACAACCTAACTAGATTCATACTAACCGAAAGTCAAGATTGAGACTATGTTCCTATTACTATAACTCTCCTTGGTCACAGTCCTACCTAAGAAACTTACACAACCTAACTAGATTCATACTAACAGAAAGTCAAGATTGAGACTCTATTCCTATTACTATAACTCTCCTTAGTCACAATCCTACGTAAGAAACTTACACAACATAATTAGATTCATACTAACCGAAAGTCAAGATTTATGCACTCCTCTCTCTCTCTTCCCACTCACCTGTAGGCTCACAAACGTGTTTTAGGTCTTCTCACATCTACTACAGACCTTTTCTATTCTCTTACAACTCTCATACACTCTTAATCTCCTCTTGATAACAAACTGGTATAGATCTAGGTAGTATTCTAAGTGAATAGAGATCTGCCAAGGAAGCCTAATCCTAACCCACCCACATTCAAAATCTATCAAGCAAAAGTTTATATGGTTCCAAACATAATATACATTAATTCTTGCAAACACTCTTACTTTGACTTAAGTCTCTCTCTAGACACCATCCAACCACTTACACAAAATGTGAAACATAGATAATTAATAGATTAAAGTGCCATACAACATCTACACACACATCCCATCAACTTTAATTAGTCAATGTAGGATTTGGTGCTGGTTCAAGCCTTTGCATGCTCCTCTTGAGGTATACTCCAAGCATTCAAATAATCTTATAAGCATCTAAAAACTATCCTTACCTCTCAAGCTCCTCACAAACTTGAGACTAACCAACTTCTTGCCAAATAATGTAGTTACATGTGGCAACCTCTCCCTTAAACTAACTGGGTCTTTTTCTCTCTAAAAATAGTACGCTATTTATTTTTGTTCCTATGATCTTTGACTACAGAGATAGGACAAAATAGACCTTTTTCTACACCCACCCTTCCCATTTATTTTGACAACATTCCTTATTTCTTCTATGAGCAATCTTGCCCCAAATGAGAGCCCTTATAAACTTAGGTCTTTGAAAATTTTATAGGTATTGATCAATCTATATTGGTTTATGTAGGGTCAAATATTAATGGATTGTTAAAAGATAATCTAGAACTATTGCTGGATACTCATATTCTACTACAAAACAAAGGCAATGGCATGGGGAGAAGACACACTTTACGAGGATTTCTGCAATCCTAAAAAGGTATGCATGCATCTCTGACCTTTTAATTATAAATTTTATACAATGATAAAGACTTAATGAAATAAAGACACTTTCTAGGTGAGATTTATGCTTTTTTTTTCCCACATATATCTTAGAGAATACTCCTTGGAAATAAGAATAAGATATATAAATATCTTTGGGTTTGACTAGGCATTATATAAATATAGGATGACAATGAATAAAAGAGTTTGAAAGGAGATAGGGATAAGAGTGAGTTTCTTATTTTATTCTATACTATGAAAAGATTAGGCACCAATCTATTATGAGAAAGACTTGAGTTTTTTTATTGAAGATATATATATGTATTGAGGTGTCTTGAAAAGTCTCTATCTATTTGATAGTTGTAAGATTTTATTTTCACCTTTTTACGATAAAATACAATCATTTTTTTTAAAGATAAATTGTTTCAAATGGAAAGTTAATTTTGATAAAATGTGTCATTTCCTATTCACTGTGTAATGTGATAAATGTTACAATGAATACTTATAATCAAAGTTTATCTTATCACCTTTTCCTTAATTTTTATAAATTTTAAATTATCTTTAAAAATTTCTCAGGGTTTAGCTTTTTTGCATATGTCCTAGTTTTGCTACTATTACAGGTGACTTGTTTCACTATCCATGTCTTCAAAATGTTATTTTACTTCATTATTCATTTACTACTGTAGTTTAAATATAAAAAAATGACACCATCATGCCTTTCAAAAAAATATAATAAATATTAGCACTATTTCCAAGCATATTGTAGTTGCCTTTGTCAACTTTGCCTTAGTGATTGTTAGGTGTAATTGATTTTTCGAGATCTTTGTAAACCTAATGCCTACTAGGTATGAACAACTTATTAAAATATTTGGGAACCTAGTGACCACTAGGTATTAGTGACTTGTTAAATTCTATGGGAACCCAACGACCGCTAGGTATCAACAATTTGTTGTATTCTATGGAAACCTAGTGATTGATATATATCAATGACTTGATGTATTATGTGGGAACCTAGCAACCACTAGGTATCAACAACTTATAATTTTTTATGGGAACATATTGAATACAAAGTATCAAAAACTTGGCATATTCTAGGGAACCTAGTGACCACCAGGTTTCTTCGACTTGGCATATTCTTGGAAACCTAGTCACCATTAGGTGTCAACGACTTATATATTATTGGGAACCTAGAGATTGATAGGTATCTACTTATGGACCCATATGAGTAACATGGCATAGCTGAATCTTTGGGAATATAATAATTGATGGCACTTGTAAGGTCAACCTCTATGGAAATTTGGGATTTGTCCACTCCTAGATTTATATTAAAGAAAGTCTATCATGATGTAATTTTTTTAAATTTATAATCTTTTATTCAAGTGATCAAAGGTGTCTTTCGACTCCACCATTATTTTATTATTTATTTCTCTACATATTATGTTCTCCCATATGGTGTGCTTCTAATATGGTATCATAGCCAATGATTTGATCTTGGAGAATTAGTATAAAGCACTAAAAGTGAATATGCTATGCCCTTAACTATAGTGTGGCTAGGGATATTTGTGGCCGACTTGTGGCTTACATAGCTCTCATATTATATTTTTGCATTTCTCTATGTTATTAGTATGGTCAGTGTATTGGAATAACCATGGCTAATTAGAGTATATATATGAGGTAGTGGTTAGTCTTTTATCATCATATTATGAATTCTACTATTATTGCATTGTTGTGGAGGTTTCCCTCTCAAAGCAACTCAGTCATAATTATCAAGTATTCTATTCTTTTGTCAATTATTGATGTGAATATGATTATTCTAATCTTAATTCTATGCTATATTATTCCATTATTGTGAAACATCTAATTAATTTCATTATAAAAGATAGTGAGGATGATTTTAATCTATCAAAGCCAAAATAAATTAGAAGAATATGAGCTAATCCAATAAAAATGAGGATCATCATCATCACATCGACATTGATATCATATTGAGTTAATTCTTACTCCATTGAGTATAAGTTGAGAGCTCTTCAACAATTGGTCATTTTTTCAAAATTTGAGTGGTATTGAGGGAGTTATGAGTAGTTGAAGTTTGCACTTTTAAATTAAGGCTAATTTTAAATAATCACACATATTTTACAATCTATAATGATTTTTTCAAAAAATATTTTCAAAGAAGTTCAGGGTTTATGCAAGGAAGATATAATCCATTTTTTATACATCTATGACTTTTTTCAAGTCTAAATTATTCTAATTTTAGGGTTTTTAATAAAATCACTTTCCAAGCCACATTTTTCAAAAAAAAAACAAATATTTTTATTTTAAAAAAAAGCTCATTAAAAATTAGGTTGGGTATGTTCTTTTTATTTTTAAAGAGAAGGGCAACTTCATTCTGAAATTTGCTAAGGTGTTTATTCAAATATGGAGATAATTTATGGGGTTCTTATATTGAGGGGCATAATTTCAAGGATTGAATGTCATATATGAAACATGTATTAAGTACTAAGGGCTTGTGGTATATTTTTATGGGGACTGAAAGAGTTCCTTTTGGTAGAAGAAGAAAATTATTACTTCAATAGGAAATCTATAAGGTGGTAGGAAAGATATTGATCAATATTGCCCCTAAACTTAATTTTAATTTCAAATGGATGGCCTTTGTAAATTAGATGTGTCATAATTTGAAGAAGTTGTATAAAAATGAACTATTTGAAAAATATCTTGTTAAATGTAGAAAATAAAATAAGAAATTAAGGGAACTACGTACGATAATTATAAAATAAGGAATAAAGTATTTCAATGAATAGATGTAATAATATAGATTTGATAGTACATAATTCATATCTACGCAATTGGATAATTAATAATAACAATACAAAGTGTTAAAAAATAGGATATATAAAGTAAGTACAAAGGGATAATTAATGATCAAACTTAGTTATTATTGACTATTTTAACCACAAGTCAAAATAAGTCAACCCCCTATAGTACAAAACTTGATATAGGGGTATATTAAGATGTTATAGGATGTATCATGGTCCTTTTTATGTAATTTGATATGCTATTAACCTTGGTCATAGTCAAATTTAGTCCAAAGTCATTTCGTGTCATTATAAAGTCATATGTGATCCATTAATGAAGATTTTATGATTTTCCTTGGTAGAAAAGTGTTCCCAAATATTTATTAACATCATTCATGTCATATTATTGTCAATCATGTAAGTTATAACTGAAAATATTGTACGTATTAAGTCGGATCAAGAAAATAGTTAGAAAAGAGGAGGTTTTGGAGCTGTACAACCTATACAAGTATTTTGGCACATGTGGAAGGATGTGAAATGAATATTTAGATTCCTTGAGGTCACTTCCAAATTTTATATTATTTGGAAATCTCAAAATTGGCCTGAAACTATTCTAATCCTTCATCACTCTTCTTGGCATGTAGAATTGGTCAACAGGTTTTCTCATGGTATAAACAATAGGAGTTGTTTCAGGTCAAATGCCTTTGAGGGATGCCAATAAACTTATTCCAATTAAATTTCATGCTAGGATTTAAAATATTGATTTACCATGCTTTATGAAGTAATGCTAAGATGTTGAATACTATTTTGTACATGCTAATCCCCACACCCTGTAGGCTTTCTCCTTATCTGAGATGGTCCATAAAAAATAATGGATGAAAGTGATTCTATAAGGCATGGACATATTTATCTGATGGTTTCCATATTTTATTACATGTGTAGAGGTGATTTGATGAGCCAAACATCTCAAGTTGCAGGTTGAGTACACCAATGGGGTTCTAGGCATGTTCATCAATTGTAAAGGTTTTCATTTATTGTAGTGGTTTCAAATAAAATTATGTTGATGTTTCATGTTTCTCATAATTCATGGTTATCACCCTCTCCTTCTAAGCTCAGTCTCAAAGGCTAACATCAATAAGGTCACAATCAAAGAACATGTTAACACAATCAACTTTCTTCATGACTATCATATACAGTTAGATGGTAAGGGACCCTACATAAACATGGTGATGTAAAGAGAAATTTTTAAGGTAGTGAGAAATTTTCCAAGATGAAATCAACATGTTAAAATGTTTAAACATATTCATTTGGATGCATTTTCAATCAAATCTTTATCCACTACCTTGTAGCCTACATATGCACTTGTAGTGGTTTGACTATAGATCCACAGAGGTCTATGAGCTTAGGATGAATCATTTGAATTGGTTTGAACTCTTTCAAGATGGAAATGATCAAATGGAAAACTTTGAGAAGGTCTAGGATTGGTTGAAGAACATCCACCATGCACATTATTGATAACCTACCTTCATTGCCCTGTGTAATTGAAAAGTTCACCTACATGTGGCTCATACAAAGTATGGAGCAACTGGAAGGCATGCGTTAAAACTTGTTTGGACCTTCCATAAGGTCTTGAGGTGTTGAGGGTGACATAGCAATTAATAGTGAAGCAATTGAGTGGCAAACATTCTTGAAACCATGTTCCTACATTGATTAAGTAACTTTAGGGACCAATAACCTTAAAGTTTCCAAAATAGGGTTTTCACCCTTCTTTCAATCCTCCCATACTGAAATGTATGAGGAATTGGTAGGTTTAAACGTTTCCATCATGGAACCCTATGATAGGGGATATGATTTGACATGATAAGTGGTCTTTTTGGCCAAAGGAGTATGATGATGGAGAGCTTCCAACTCATGCAATATTTTACTATAGTCCCTTAATGTTATCTATAGGGTTTTGAACTCCAAATAGCCTTATGGTGATATAAGACATAATGTAGCTATGATTTGCATACAAATGACTTATTTTCTATAAAAATGGACTAGTGGCTCAAATAACACATTGAGGAGGATTGAAGTACATGGTTTTGACCCAAACTACCACATACATAGACCCCTATTAGCCCAAGAAAGTATACCTACATGTTTCAAAGAAAGGTAACATAATAGAACTTGTTAATTGAGTGTTATTTTCAGTATATAGGCATTCTATGAGTATGTTTCAACAATTCATGATGCCAAAATATTAAAATAAATCCTAAACATGAGATGGACTATGCATAACATCCTATAAGGGTCCATTGTTACCAAAGTAATCACCTACAACTGAGTTATGTACTGATAAGACACTAAGGGTATGCAACTTGGAGGTGAACTAGACCTATGGGTAGTGACAAGTCAAAATGACTGAGAAGTGGCCTTGATAACTTCAATGAGTTCTTAAATAATGAGACAAAAGGTCTAATATGCAAGTGTCACCTACATGCATCTTTTTTCTAAGGAGAAACATAGTACACAGTTGACTGCAAATTGAGCCTATCAAAGTAGAAGGAATACATTGAGGAGTTTGGCAAAGGTTTTGATGATTAACATATTTGAAATGACCCCCATAGTAGTAGTAACCATATTAGGAGATTCCCATATCAAGTAAATAAAGCATAGAGGGGTTCCACATAACAACCTATAGTCAACACACAAAATCTTGCATAGTGAGTTCTACAGAAGTCTGTCTTAGATTTTGTGGTGTTTTGGGGTACTAGAAACATGACCAAAACTTGAAATATTGTGCATAAGGTACCTAAGACCTATTTAATCCCCTCATCTCTTCATATTTCCTAGGATAATAGGGGAAGTGCCCTCTGTTCTATCTCAGATAGAGGGCACTCCCATAAGGATACATCTTGTAGACTCAGTATGAAAAGGTTAGAAAGATGAGTTGAAGACTATGGAAACTATTAAGGTGTGGAGTCTAAAAGCTTCACATATGAGCGCATTACCAAAGTTGTAGGTTTACACAGTCATCGGCGTTGGTCAGGAGCGACCGACGTCGGTCAGGAGCAACCAACATCGGTCAGGAGCAGTTGAAGAGACGTCGGCGTCGACAGAGGATCGGCCGACGATGGTCACAGGCAAGCAGGCAGGAACCAACGTCAGTTACCTGTGCGTCCAGAATGCTATTTCTGAGGACAGAACCGAGTGTTTGCATGATGAGTTTAAGTCTTAGTCTTAAGTTTACGTTTCTATTATTAGTAAGATTGTTTTTAGAGCCCTTGTTCAAGAGGCTTAACTGTTGGTTTTAAGTGCATGCTCAAGTTTCCTAATTCTATATGTAGGAAAGATCTTCTTAGCTTATTGTTGTGGAGAGTAGAACATTGTGAATGTTTGAAGAACAGTACAGAGTTGTATCAATCCAAGTTGTTGGAGTTGATTGTACTTGAGGGAGAGAGCTCTTGAGGAACATAGATCTAGAGAGAGATCTTGTGCATCTGAGAGAGGTGTGGAAGAAAGAAGTTTCTTCAATTGTATTCCTTTTGTAAAGAGTTTAATACAAGTTTTCAGGGTGGTTTCTTGTATCTCTTGTTCTTTGCTATTTATCATTCTAGTTACTTAGCTATCTGATTTAATTCCGTGTTTATTGCTTTCACAAGTGTAATCATATTGTTGGTTGATCCCCAACAAGTGGTATCAGAGCTCAGGTTCACTAACAGGTGGTTCAGATCTGTGTAGTGTGTATTGATTACAGTTTGCTCACAGAGGTTTTTGCAGAGATTTCTGTTTGAGTGGGAGAAGCAATGGCAGAAGAAAGTAAATTGAGAATGGAGAAGTTTAATGGCAAGAACTATCAACATTGGAGAATGCAGATAGAGGACTATCTGTATCAGAAAGATCTTTACTTACCGTTAGGTGGGATTGCAAAGAAGCCCAATGACATGGATGATGAAGAATGGGAAGTTCTTGATAGAAAGGCTCTGGGGTCTATAAGACTGAGTCTAGCATCTACTATGATATCTAATTTATCACAGGCAAAAACAATGGTAGAGTTAATGACTACTTCAGCAAATTTGTATGAAAAACCCTCAGCTTCTAATAAGGTATATCTTATGAAGCAATTATTTAATTTGCATATGCAAGAAGGTGGATCTGTATCTAATCACCTGAATGATTTCCATGGAATTGTTAATCAATTAAGTTCAGTCAATATTGTGTTTGATGATGAAATAAAAGCTCTTTTAATATTATGTTCTTTGCCTGAAAGCTGGCATGGCTTGGTAATGGCAGTTTCTAATACTACATCTGCTTCGAATATTTTAAAAGTAGAGGATGTTGTTAGTGTTATCTTGAATGAGGAAATTTGCAGGAAAAGCACAGAGGAAACATTAGGGAACACTTTAAATCTTGAGAGCAGGGGAAGGCAAAAAGAGAAGAGCAAGAGGAGATCAAGATCTAAGTCTAAGGTGAGAGGTAGATCCAAATCCAAAAATGGCAGGAGGCCACAATGCTGGAATTGTGGAAAGATGGGGCACATAAGCAGAGATTACTGGTCAAAGCCTAAGGAGGACAATCAGTATGAAGGAAAAGAAGAAGCAAAGGTTGTAGGTATTGCACAAGATGCTTTAATATTCTCTTTGCATAATAATATAGAATCTTGGGTTTTAGATTCTGGTGCATCTTTTCATGCTAACCCTAATAGAGAATATTTCAGTGACTATATCCATGGAGATTTTGGAATAGTGTATCTAGGGGATGATGAGCTGTGTAAGATAATTGGCAAAGGTAAAGTGCAGCTGAAAATGTAGAATGGAAACACATGGGTGTTGAGAGCAGTGATGCATGTTCCTAGCTTGAAGAAAAAATTGATTTTTGCAGGAAAGTTAGGGGATGAGGGTTGTACAGTAACTCTCACAGCAGAATCTTGGAAGGTGACCAAGGGTGCACTTGTTATGGCCAGAGGTAAGAGAGTAGGTACTCTCTATTTATGTAATTGTGTTACTAATATTTTTCCTTCTGTATTATCTGCTTCAGATGTAGTTGCTAAATTGTGACACTCAAGGCTTGGACACATGAGTGAGAAGGGGATGTCAATTCTTAAGTCTAAAGGTAAGCTTTCAGATTTGAAAAGCATGGATCTAGAATTTTGTGAGCATTGTGTGTTTGGAAAACAGAAAAGGGTTAGTTTTCTCAAGACTAGGTCTATAAAGAAGAGGCATAAGTTGCAGCTTGTTCACACAGACGTGTGGGGACCGGCTCAGGTAGCTTCTATTGGAGGATCACAATACTATGTTACGTTCATAGATGATGCTACAAGAAAGGTATGGATCTATTGTATTAAGAAGAAATCTAATGTATTTGAGACTTTTAAGATTTGGAAAGCTATGGTTGAGAATGAAACATGCAAAAGATTGAAGTGCCTGAGATCTGACAATGGTGGCAAGTTTTGCAGTTATAAGTTCAACTGGTATTGTTATATGCATGGAATCCACAGGCAAAGGATGGTTCTAAGGACACCTCAGTAGAATGGAATTGATGAAAAGATGAACAGAATAATCATGGAGCGTGCAAGATGTATGAGATTGCATGTTAGTTTGCCCTTAGAGTTTTGGGCAGAAGCTGTTGACACTGCAGTGTACCTGATTAACAGAGGACCCTCTACACCTCTGGATGGTGGAATTCTAGAAGAGGCATGGACAGGTAAAAAGGTAGATCTCTCATATCTCAAAGTTTTTGGTTGTGAAGCCTTTGTGCACGTAGATAAGAAAAATAGAAAGAAGCTTGATGCTAAGTCTATGAGGTGCACGTTTATTGGCTATGGCTCAAATGATTTTAGTTTTAGATTTTAGAATCTAGAAACTAACAAGGTAATTAGGAGCCGTGATGTTGTTTTCAATGAAAAAGTGATGTATAGTGATCAGCTAAAGAAGCTGAATCAATTTGGGCAGAGCAATGGAGAATTGGATGAGGTGATGGTCCAAAATGAGCTCGCGGGAAAAAGAAATAATCACTTGCAGGAAAACACAGAGACCGACGTCGGCAGGGTAGGAATTGACGTCAGCCGTACAGAAACTGATGTCGGTCATACAGAGACCGACATCGATAGAACAGGCACCGACATCGGCCAAGAAGAATCGACGTCGACCAGTAACAGGTCTGTAGGTGGCCGAGGTCAGTCACTGTCAGAGAATTTGGGTGGACAGTGTGTTGTGAACGAGTCCCAGACACCCATCAGGAGGTCATAAAGGGTAAGTAAGCCTCCAATTAGACATTCTCCTTCTTTATACTATTTATTGCTAACTGATGGTGGAGAACCAAAGAGTTTTGAAGAAGCATTACAGGTGGAGTCCAAGAGTCAATGGGAGCGTGGCATGGTTGAGGAGATGGAGTCCTTGAGAGAGAACCAAACATGGGATTTGGTTGAGTTGCCAGCTGGTAAGAGGACACTGAAGAACAGATGGACCTACAGGTTGAAGGAAGGTGAGAATGGACAGATGAGATATAAGGCTAGGTTGGTAGTGAAAGGATTTGCACAAAAGCCAAGTATTGATTTTGGTGAGATTTTTTCTCCTGTTGTTAAAATGACTTCTATACGGGTTGTATTATCTTTGGTTGCTATTGAGGATTTGCATCTTGAGCAGTTAGATGTTAAGACATCATTTCTTCATGGATATTTGGATGAGGAAATATACATGGAATAGCCGAAAGGATTTGAGGTCAAGGGTAAGGAGAAGTTAGTGTGCAGATTGAAGAAAAGCTTGTATGGCCTCAAACAAGCTCCTAGACAGTGTTATTTGAAATTTGATAGGTTTATGACTGAGCATGGCTATAGTAGGTGTCAATCTGACCATTGTGTGTATTTCAAGAGATTTGATAATGGTAGATATATTATTCTATTGTTGTATGTAGATGATATGCTGGTTGCAGGATCACACATGCAGGATATCTCTGAGCTTAAGGTGAAATTAGCTCAAACGTTTGCCATGAAAGATTTGGGAGCAGCAAAGAAAATCTTTGGCATGAGCATTAAGAGAGACAGGAAAAATCACAGGTTGATATTGTCTCAAGAGGATTATGTGGACAAGGTGTTGAAACGGTTCAATATGCAGGATGCTAAACCGGTAAGCACACCTTTGGCTGGAAATTTTAAGTTGAGTAAAGAACAATGTCATAATTCACATGATGAGGTAGAGTACATGAGTAAGGTTCCATATTCTTCTGCAGTAGGGAGTTTAATGTATGCAATGGTGTGTACTAGACCAGATATTGCCCAAGCAGTGGGAGTTGCAAGTAAGTATATGGCCAATCCAGGAAAGGAACATTGGAAAGCAGTTCAGTGGATCCTTAGATATCTGAGAGGAACCAATAGTAGACACTTGTGCTATGGAGGTTTAGATACTTCTCTACATGGTTATGTAGATTCAGATATGGCAGGAGATTTGGATGGCAGGAGGAGCACCACAGGTTATGTTTTCACTGTAGGTGGAACGGCGGTTAGCTGGATATCAAAGTTGCAGAAGGTTGTTGCCTTGTCAACTACAGAAGCAGAGTATATTGCAGCCATAGAAGCTAGCAAAGAGATGATATGGATGACACGGTTCATGGAAGAGTTTGGAAGGGAGCATGGGAGTTGCAAATTGTATAGTGACAGTCAGAGTGCAATCCATTTGGCTAAGAATTCAGCCTTTCATTCAAGAACCAAGCACATACAGCTAAGGTACCACTTCATACGGCAGGTATTGGAGGATGGTGAGTTGAAGCTGGAGAAGATCCATACAGATAGGAATCCTGCTGATATGTTAACCAAGCCAGTTACAAAGGAGAATTTGAATCTTCATTCAACTTCTATTGGTCTTCATGATTGAGTTGAAGATGGAGGAGCTAGAAGATGTTGCTGTACAGGTACTGGTGCAGCTGTTTATCTCCAAGTGGGAGATTGTTAAGGTGTGGAGTCTAAAAGCTTCACATATGAGCGCATTACCAAAGTTGCAGGTTTACACAGTCACCAGCGTCGGTCAGGAGCGACCGATGTCGGTCAGGAGCATTTGAAGAGACGCTGGCGTCGGCAGAGGATCGGCCGACGATGGTCACAAGCAAGCAGGCAGGAACCAGCGTCGGTTACCTGTGCGTCTAGAATGCTATTTCCGAGGACAGAACCGAGTGTTTGCATGATGAGTTTAAGTCTTAGTCTTAAGTTTGCATTTCTATTATTAGTAAGATTGTTTTTAGAGCCCTTGTTCAAGAGGCTTAACTGTTGGTTGTAAGTGCATGCTCAAGTTTCCTAATTCTATATGTAGGAAAGATCTTCTTAGCTTATTGTTGTGGAGAGTAGAACATTGTGAATGTTTGAAGAACAATACAGAGTTGTATCAATCCAAGTTGTTGGAGTTGATTGTACTTGAGGGAGAGAGCTCTTGAGGAACAAAGATCTAGAGAGAGATCTTGTGCATCTGAGAGAGGTGTGGAAGAAAGAAGTTTCTTCAATTGTATTCCTTTTGTAAAGAGTTTAATACAAGTTTTCAAGGTGGTTTCTTGTATCTCTTGTTCTTTGCTATTTATCATTCTAGTTACTTATCTATCTGGTTTAATTCCATGTTTATTGCTTTCACAAGTGTAATCATATTTTTGGTTGATCCCCAACAGAAACCTTGCATAAGGGTTTATGGAGTTTATTTTAATATGTAAAAACTTATAAAAGATCCCATAATCATGACCAACCACTAAGAGGTGGTTGTGAGTAATGAAACACTAGACAGGCCTATTAGGCTTGGACTAGGGCTAGAGCCCCCAAGGGTATCTAACCCTAGTTATATAACAAAATGAGTCATCAAAAATACATGATGGTTTTAATAGGAAGATATAAGGTTGTTTGTATCCTTTAGTCTATAGGGGAGATCATAAATTGGTCATTCTTTGGCTCAAACCTCTCACATAGTGCACAAAATGCAAAGGAAATCTCAAGAGGCTAAGTTTGAAAGCTCATACTAGTACATATGATTATCATGGGAGCATAAAGAGTTAGGATATGTTGGAGAGTTTCCTAAACTTTCATCTTGTGGAATTTTTTCACAAGTTCAATGTCAAACTTTTATGAATAATCATTAAGGGGTAAAACTACTTAAAACCCTCCAAAACCATTATTAATGACCCAATGGGAAATAAGTTGATAGAAATGAATCAAAGATGGATATTTTGGGAAGGAAAGTGATTTGGGATTTTAGACAATTCTCCCAATATCCTTCTCATCAAGTTTTCTTCTACCCTATTTGTACGGATAGGGTACAAAACTAGTTTTCTTGATAGTTTTTGATGTTTTATAGGTACAAAAGAGTTTGAAATGATGATGATAAATTTGGGAGGAAAAATGGTATCTAATATAACTCCCCATGTCCCATGTCCATATATTTCTTTATCTAATCACATAGATACCTCTGTAAGCACCTTCACTTTAAGCAGTCCAAATTGGCATAATGAATGGAAGATGATCACCAAGTGAGAATGTGATAACTCTAATTGGGATGAATTTTAAGGTCTACCTAATGGATTGGAATTCAATGAAACTATTTAAAGTTTTCATACCATCTGTTTCATGGGTTAGATTGGAAAATTGAAGACCATCTTGGTGCCAAGTGTGAAGGATGAGTGAAAGAAGGATGATAGTGACTGCAGGTAGTGAGAACACTTGTCTAGAAGAATATAAATGATTAGGGACATATATAATGCATGTTATATCCCATTTATAACCCCCAATTCATATTTAAATTATTTAATTAGTTCCTAGTATACCTTAGAGTGCTAAAGAAGGACTAACTGATGAAGGCAGTTTCCAAGAAGGTAGTTGAGAGACCTCTATGCCCAGTTTGGAGAGTTTGATGTTTATGAGGGAAATTTATCCAAAAGATACCTTGAATGGTATGTTACATACTCCATTATTATTCAAAAATAACTCTCTCTCTCTCTCTCTCTCTCTCTCTCACACACACACACACACACACACACACACACACACACACACACACACACACACACACACACACACACACACACACACACTCATCTTGACACATGTTTAAGTGACTCTTGAGCTTCACTCTTCTCTCTCCTTTCTCAAATTCTATAAGTACTAGCCATTTTGGCTCATGTATACTAATTCCACACCATGTATGGCAAATCCCTGATGTTTTTATGTTTTAATTTACCTTTTAATATTATATTTAATCTTTATTTGAGTTCATAAAAATATTTTCTAATTTTTCAAAGTGATGTATAGTGAGGTCTAGTGATGAACAACTATCCTTCTCTTCTCTTTGTCCTTTCATGTTTGGTGCAATAAGTTCTTGTTATAACAAGTCATATAGAGTATAGATAGTGTGTTTGGCTCCCTTAAAGTTTGAAAGTGTCCTTAAATAATACAATCTAACCTCTCATCCAATTACCTTGAGTTGTCTCATGCATATCACCTCTGTATTAAAATTCTGATGTTAAGATATTCTAAGACCTTGAAGTTAATGTTGTAGGTCTTATTTCTTAGTGAAAGAAGTATGATAGTCTTATGGAAATATTCATGGTGTATCACTTCCTTATAATATATTTATTTAATGCATACTTATACCCCTTTTCACACAAATAATTAGTTATAATAGGTGATAAGCACTTAAAGGTCAATTCAATGAGCTTGCCTTTAAACCTGGAGGTCTACCTCTACTATAGGAAACCCACAGGCCTAGAAGTATTCCAATGTTTCTCAAATCTTAGATAAGGTTTGAGAAATATCCTCTAGTTTGAAATATTTGGTGACAACAATTATGGCACGTCAGGTGGGACCATTGTCCTAAAGACAACTTGTCAAGGTGAATGCTAGTCTTGAGAACATCAACTACATATGGTGTGCTACTTAGCATTTGACAACTCCATTCAAGGTAAAATATGGTTTTAGACCATTTGTTTGTCATATTTTTGTGCTCATACTTCATGGTCCTTACTATGCCATATTCTAGTAGAGTTTTCAATCCCATCAATCCACCTCTTCAACCTGAACTTCCTCTTGAATTTCAACATCCTCATAATATTTTGTGCTTTGAAGAGCAAGAAGACTTTGCTAACTAAGAAGATCACAAAAGTGAGGAAGATTTTGAATAAAACATGGCTAGTTATCATGCCTTCCCATCCTTTAATAGTGAAAATTCAATCCATCTTGATTCCTAGATGACATTCCCCCCTAATACTACAAAGAGTGTTCCTAAATTCAATGGTGAAGGCCATGTCACTCATAGTGAGCACATTAGGGATATATCAAACTTATGAAGTTTTCACAATGCCACTAAGGTTAATATTTCTATTAGAATCCTTTCCATGTCCCTTAAAGGGAAATCACTTGATTTTTATAGGACTCTTCCTGATGGTTGCATCATAACATGGGTTGATTTTGGAATGCTACTAACATCAATATTTGAATATAAGATTTACCACACTTCACTCATCCACCAACTCAATGTAATCTAAAGAGCCTCTAAGGAAATAATTCATGACTTTAACAACATATTCCAAAAGACTTGGCATATGTTAACTCCTCCCATGAGACCACCTACTATCTTTGTCTTTACTACATACTTGAGATCCATTGGTACTGATATTTCCATCATGCTAGAATCCATGGGTGGTTTCACTCTACCTGAAGCACATGATATTGCCATTAGAAATGATAATTTCCTTGTTCAAGTAGGAAAATTGCCTCCAAAAGTGTCTCTACCTCTGCTGCCTAATGTTCCTTCTACTACTCCAAACATTGCCTAATTTCCTAATGCAAATGCTAAGCCAAAGACTACTCCTAAAAAGGTAGATGATGCAATGGATAAAGATGAAAATTTAATGGTTAAAAGCTCAACTTAGGCAAGAAATAATGCATAATATTTTGAATCAAAATAAATATCCCTATCATCATAAATATGGTCAATAATATGGGTAAGGGAGAGGTTAGGGGCAGCCTAATTTCAACAAGCCTACCAATGCATACAATCCTACTTCAACATCCAACATGAGCAATGGTACCAATTCATAGTAATCTAATACATGGAGAAGAATGGAAAAAAGGAAAGTTAATGGATGCAAATGAAGGTGGAGATCAAGATCTAGTTGCTCAAGGAGGATTCACTCCTCTACTATTAGTAGAATATGAAGTCCTAATGTAAGCAAGTGAAGGTTGACAACCTTAAAGACAAAATTTCACTCACTTCTTAGTTGAAGACACTTATGTATTTAACCAAGGAAATTATATTGTAGATAATACAGGAACTAAGATAAAGGCTCTAGGATATGCCAATGGTGTGCCTATAAGTGTAAACAACCCTTTTACAAGGCAACAAGGCATGACTGTAAGCATGATAGTCCCTAATACTCGTACATCTCCTCCAAGTCAGAGTGTGGGAAGGTTTATTTAAATTATTTCAATTCCTCAAGATACAAACACCCCATTGCCTCTAAGTACTCAAGATAAGGTAATAAATTCTTCTCTAAACATTGTAGATTCATTGAAGAATGCTAAGGTATCCATTTCCCTTTGGGATGTCCTTCATATGTCTGGCCAAAAGGATCTCTTGCAAAAATAGTTATCTACTATCCATGTTAGTCTTTCATCTTCAAGCCATGGTTATGGTCATGTATCTATTACTAATTCCCCTAATAACATTATGGAACCATCTACCAAATCTAATAATCCTCCACCTTTCTACCTCACTCTCATTATGGGGGACAAACTAGTTCATAACTGCATAGTTGATAGTGGAGCTAACATATCAATCCCATGGTTGTAGCTGAAAAATTGGGTCTAAAGTATGAAACACATAGTAAAAGAGTGATTCAATTATATGGTACACCTACACAATTAGTGGGATTGATCAAAGGATTGAAGGTTTTCTTGCATAATTATCCTAATTTCCCCATTCTTTAAGACATT
The DNA here is from genome assembly GCA_037957365.1 of Torreya grandis. Lineage (NCBI taxonomy): Eukaryota > Viridiplantae > Streptophyta > Pinopsida > Cupressales > Taxaceae > Torreya > Torreya grandis. Next base: position 527,999 of record JARHVA010005215.1, on the reverse strand, counting down.
ATGGTTATTGACTTACCTGCTGACTTTGTAATCTACCTTTCAAGAGATTTCAAAGCTAAGATATGAGGCTGCCTCTCAGTTGACTAGTCCTTATTATCCTTCAAGACAAGATATGGGACAAAATTAACCATAAGGATTCAACCACTTTCTCGATTCTACATTGAGCCCTATGTAGAAGCAAGCTCCAACTTGAATTATGTCATCAATGAGAAAGAAGAGTCTATTGTGGATGATTGTGCTTCTTCTAAGCTTGAAGGAATTTATGATTTGTTTCTAGATGAGTATGGTGTAGATGTTTTTGAACATTATCCATATACCTATTTTTTACAAATTTACCTTGGCACCTATATCATCCATGAAGAAGCATTTGAGCAAGATGAGGTGAGTATTGAGCATTATTTTTCATAAGTTGTTGAAGGTAATTACTTGATTCATGTGTATGATGATGATATATTAAAGAGCATGATAGATCACTATTATGAGAAAAATCATGTAATTCTACCTACACTTGATGAGAAGCATTACCCCTAAGGATGTTATGGGTAGCGATGGAGGGGTCGATTCCTAGGATGTTGCTATAACACCAAGCAAATGTTATGTTACATTCTTGGAGGAAGGAGGGGAAGTCCTAAAGCTCCTAGTCATTTAGTGAGTGGCCAATTTTGACAATGCATAGGTTATCTAAAGTGTACAAGTTGATATCGATAGTGGATTCATTCAACATGTTCAAAGTCTCAGGAGGAAGAGACTTGTGGATAGAGGAATCTTCTATACCAAGATAGGTGAGAATAGAATCACCATCCTAACACCTAACTATATTAATGATAGTAGAGTCATCTCCTATCATCTTAGGGTGGGTAAGAGGAATGGTTAAAATCATCCCCTCTTTTTGATAAGTCAGGGGTTCAAGGTTAATCATGTTGATGAAAACAAAATTAGGGGGATGATGTCAAAATCCTCAACTATCAATGGTGGAGTGGATGGTAAGGATGGGATTTCCTCATCAATGATGGTAGTGGGAAGTGGGTTGGTTTGTTGTTTAGGTGGTGTGAAATTGATTCCATGATTTTTTTGAGCTTTTCATGTTTTGATTGGAAGTAAATCATGTGTCATATGTTCGTACCGACCTAGACCAAATCCTTTCCAAGCACACCTATAAAGGTATGTCTAGGAAAAGTCTGGTTTATCTAGATAGGAGAAGCTAGAGGTGAATGGTCAAGGTGAAAAAGAGGTGGTATAAGTGTCAAGGGGTTTATCAATTCCCCCATAGATGAAATTGGTTTGACAAGTTGAGGGTCTGAAAGGTAATGGTTCTGATAATGGGGTCATAACCAAGTTGGTGGTCAAGTTTCCCATACTCTTAGGGAATAGGGAAGTCATCAAGGGTCATAAGGTGATACTCCCCGAATGAAAGATGCTAGAAGGTGGATTCTAAATGATCTATTGTATGGATTTGGGTAGAAGGGATGGATGAAATGGTGGATGATTCGATGGTAGAAGAAGATGGAAATTCATCATTTACTAGTAAAGGTTTGTTGGATGGAGGAAGGAGAACTGTCATTGGGTTGGTACATCATGTTGCATGATGTGAAAGGAATCAAGTCATATTGTATGGTAAAAAATTAACCTTCATGGTCAAATTCGATGCATTATTTTAGGTTAGATAAAACACAACCCATAGAATGAATCCAAGGGCATCCTAGCTAGACATTATACTAGAACTCTCCCTCTACTACATAAAAGAGCTCAAGAAGTGTGTGGGGTCCTAGGTGAATATGAAGGATAATAGTTCTTAAAGTCATGGCCATGGTATCATTAAATGATCAAAGCACCACTAAGGTTTTTGACATAAAGTTATTAGGTAATTTGAGTTGGTTTCATGCATGGGAGGAGATAATGTTGATACTATCTCCCCCTTTAATCATAACCCTCTTAATGCAGGTTTGTTGATGTATGCGATAATAAAGAGGGGAGGATCTAGGTCATCTGGATGAATGGAAGGTATTTTTGAATCCTTGAAGGTAATAAGGTTAGAAATTTGAATAGCTCTAACAAAGGCTACTAAAGGTTGAGGGTCTTCTGGCCTAACCTCTATATATTTCAATACTTCTATCACTTCTTGGTGATGATGAGGTGAGGTATTGATCAATTCATACAAACTCATCTTCATCGACATTTGGTGAAGCTATTTTAGAACTACTTGTTGGATTGATTTAGATGGGTTATATTGAGAGGGACCTAATATGGACACTTTGGGTTTGGTTTAAGGTGGTTGGGTGGTGGAAGAGGGATATATTAATGGAATGGACATACTTTTAATTCTCCCTTATCCTTTAGTTGGGCTTGTGATCATGTGATCACATAGATGGTGTGGATTGGGGTAGGAGTTGGGCTAGATGATTTCTTTGGTTCTTCTTCACTTTGAGGTGAGAATGGAGGAGTAGGTAGGTGTTAGTTGATGGTTTTTGGTTCTTAGATCAATGTTGAGTTCATAAGAGGATCATCTGATCATAAGTAAACATCGTGATACAATTGATGGGTTATCACTTGGAGAGATTTATAGTTATCCATGTCATTCCTGGGTATCCTATGGTATAAACATACTAATCTATCATTATACCAAGATAGTTTAGGAATGTGTGGGTCAAATGGTCTGATAAGTGGTAAGGTTAAGCAAGATGCTTGCAATAGCTTTTATAGGATGGTTGAGTAAGATAAAGGCAAAGGTGGCAAAGGCATGGAGGTCTTAGGTTTGGTAGTTGAGTTGGGAAAGTTGTTAAAAGTAGGCTTAGTGGTAGAGGCTTTAGGTAAATGAGTGTTCTTGGTAGATGGTTTTGGTTTTGGTAAAGAGGTTAGAAGTTTGGGGTTGAAGGTTTTGAGGTAGATGTTTAAAAAGTAAGTATTTTGTTTATAGACGATTAGAAGGTGGGAGGCTTGATCATGGGTGATTTAGTGAAAATAGGTGTGGATGAAAGCAAGAGTGATGGTGTAACCAAAAGTGGTTATTGGGTTATGATTAGGATTGTTGGTTTCCTAATTAAGGTAGAGGGATGAGGTTCCAAAATAGAGGGAAAAGTGGAGAGGGGGGGAAGATTTTTGGTTTTTGGGTTTTTTGTTATCTTAGTTTAGGGTTTGTTTGATATGCTTAATGGGCTTAAATCCAACTTGATTGATGTGTGAGTAATGTTATGAGTTAAAAATATGCCAAATTTCTTGGTGGGTTTGGTTAGAATGGTAAAAGGTGATTTAGTGACTTTGGGTGAGTTTAGTTCTGGTGGTGTTGCTATAGTTTGGTGGGTAAAGGTGTCTGATGGTTGGGTTGTGGTGATATTGAATTTGATAGTGGGAAGGGTAGGTTGTTATGATAAATAAGGCTCATACTTGGTTCTATATGGGAGCCCAAGTTACTGCCAAAAGGTGGCTTGATCCAAGTTACGGTTAGATATGAATTCTAAGTTTTTAACCAGTCTAGAGAAAGGTTTATAAATGGGTATGAATCCCCTAGTATTGGATTTGAAATATAGTCCCAAGGGTTGAGGGGGAGGAATGATTACCTCATCCTTTTCTTGATCAAGAGGTTCCAATATCTGGGAAAGTACCTACTTGATAGGAGGTGTAGGTAAGGTGGTTTCTTCCTTAGGAGTGATCACTAAAGGAAGAGTGGATTGTTGTATATTGAGGAAAATGATGAAGTGGGAATAGTTTCCTCATTTGATGTTCATATCAAAGAAGAGGTTGGTGTATCCACTAACTAAATAAGTGGAGTGGGGGAAGAGGTGATTTAGTTTATGGTTGTACCAAGAATTATATTGATAGTATGGACCTCATGATTATGAGAGGATTTTGATTTGTTTTTTTTATTGGCAAAAGGAGCATGGTTGGGAAATAGTTGTCTAAATATGTCAAGTGATTAGTTTGGGGGTGCATTAGTGTTATCTAACACAAATTCCCCCTTGTCAATGAGAGTTTGAACAACATTCTTAAAAGTGTTACACCTACTAACATCATATCCAATGACTCGATAGAAGGTGCACAATTCATTCTCCTTATACAAACTAGGTATAAGACAAGAAGAATTGAATTATTATGAAGGTTTGATCGGGGGAAGCTGTATGATATTGGATTTTAATAATTTATCCAAGTTTGAAGTGTATGAATCCTCAAGCAGGATCAATTGCTTTTAGGTTTTGTAGTTTGGGTTCTTAGTATTCTAATTGGAGGAATTGGAAGAGTTAGATTAGTTAACAATGGGTAGAGGGGTGGTCTTAAGGATGACCACATTCATAGTTCCCTTATTTTTGGATTTAGTGTTGGTTTGGTTATTGGGTTTGGAGGAAGAAGCCTCATTTGATTTGAAGGTAGATTTATTATTTCTTAATTTCAACTTCCCCTCATCGATGGATCTATTTTCTAGTTTGCATGCCATGGTAAAAGCCTCATTAAAGGTCCTGAAGCTCTAAACCCATAAAGTAGAGGAGATGTGTTTAGAGCAAGCCTAGGCAAAGAGTTTAATCAACTTAGGTTGGGGTAGAGAGAAGGAGAGTTGGTTTATTAGACTTCTCTAATGAACTATGAAGTTAGCAATGGATTTATCATCAAATTACCGAATGGAGCAAAGATCAGTGATGGAGACTTTCTTAGAGATGTTTATAAAAAGTGGTCTAATAAAGTCTGAGCTAGTTGGGAAAAAGAAAAGAGGGAGTGTTTTGTAATAACACTATACCAATCTAGTGTCAGACCTAATAGAGACATGGAGAAGGTATGAAGAAGGAGAACATCATCGTAGGCAATCATATAGCACGAATGCTTAAATGCTCTTAGGTGCTGTTGAGGATCCTCCTTTGAAAATTTGAGAACTTTGAAAGTTTCCATTGAGGAGGATATGGTCAAATGGAGATGGATGGGTGATTTGGTTCATTATAAATTTGGTCATATGAAAAAACATTATGAGCTCTAGAAATGGTCAACTCCAAAGTAGTCATTTTATCCATTAACAATTTGATAAGGTTGGTTTAGGGATGTGCACCCATATAGTTGTAAGGTAGGATTTATTGGGTTTGGGTAGGTGATGTATATGTATAGTTGGTGAGGGGTTAAGAGGATACCATATATTGGTATGTGGATATGGGTGGAAGGATGATGCCACATATAGATATGCAGAGATAGGTGGTTGGGTAGAAGGTAGAGGTACATACCCTTATGGGTTAGGGATGTAGCTTGGGTTTGGTATAATGGGAACCTATTGAGAGATTGATGTAGTTTGGGTAGGAGGTATGTTTGGGTTAGTAGATAGAGGGTAGGTGGTGATTTTGGTACTAATAGGTGGAAGGGTGAAAGTTATGGGAACTACCAAGCTCTACAAGGAGTGGGGGTAGGTAGGTTATAAGTGAAATGGATGGTGGTGGCATTAACAGAGGGTATTATTATAGTAAGGGAAGTACCAGTGTCTAAAGGGTGGGTTTTTCCTATATTAGGAGGGTTATTACTTGGGGAAGAAGGCACTTGGGTGTTGCTTGGTTATGTGGGTTAGTTTTAGATGGTGGTATCGATAGGGTTATTGGTAGAGGAGGATGTTTGGGTAACTAAAGGTTGGGTTAAGATGGTTGCTAAAAAAGTGTCACCCATAAGGTGGGATGGACTACCATAGGGTAGTTAAATATGAGGTACCAAAGTATGGGTATGGTGAGATATGGTGTCAAGGTAATGCTTGAGGGCTATGGGGTTGTTATCTAGAAAGGTGGTAAAATATATATCACCTTGGGAAACCATCTGAGGGATGGTAGGAATTAAAAAAGGATGAGGAGAACTCTTTACATCTAAGATGTAATCCATGGATGAGGGAGAAGAGGAATATGGATGATTAGGAGGTGGATCTTGGTTTACTTGATTTCTTAGTTGTTGCCTAGTCAAAACCATGCAAATGAGGAAAGGAAGAAGATACAAGGAATATCATAACTCAAACAAAGAGAAGACAAGAAAAAGTCAAGGAAATCAAACACACACTAAGCACATTAAATCCTAAGGTTCCTTTTAGTCTCTCTTATGGCTTATGCCTTAAGTTTTGAGAATTGTGTGACTGAAGTTGGCTTGTAGAGCGAGTACTAGAAATAAATTCTATGGTTGGTTTTAGGTTGTGTTTAGGTTCTCAATCTATATTGGAAATTAGTACATGGATTGATATTGGGGCCTACCCCATCACTTCACATATTGTAATGATAAGGGTGTCAAGTGCTTAGCCAAGATATATCGATTACCAGAGATTATACTCAACCAAAGAGCTGAGTTGGTTCTCTCCTTGGTGATGAAATCCAAGTAGGATGGTTGAGAAAGGTGATCGCTAGGTAATGAAAGCCCAGTTGAGACTTATGTCAATGTTTGATGTTTGATTGAGTGTAAGTGGTTTGGTCTTATGTGTGTGATAAGATTGAAGTTACGTTTGATTCACTTAATTAATTAAGTTATGTGAGCTAAAATAAGCAAGAAAATAATGGATTTAGTCAATTTTAAGCCCAAAATGAAATATTGATTTCATTATACGAGCATAAAGATAATAAGAAGAAGCACTTAGATGTAAATATGAACCCAAAAAAATACTCAAGGGTCCCACCAGGTATACCATAATATTTTAGAGAAATTTTACTTATGTTCTATGGAAGAAAGAGAAAAGAAACTTGAGAAGGGTATGGTTAGTAGAACCTGATATGTTGTGCATGCATTGATTTAGATGGTTGTAGATACTCCTCTTTGGCTTGCAAGGAATGACCTATAGATAAGAAAACACTCAAAGAAATGGTTGGTTAGATAGTAGGGTGGATTTACTAGCAATCTAGATCCAAGAAGCACAAGCTTCCTTGGAGGTTGTCAATCCATGATTTTAAACAATCAAGTTATAAAAATGAAAGATAATTTACTTGCATATATCACAGATGATACTAAAATGAAATACAAGAAGTGCTAGATAAATGAATAGGTGAATTTGACTAATTATATCAATAAATAGATTGATATTAAAGCTAAATGAATCAAGTATGGTCCATAAAATAGGGTAGAGTTCTATGGTCAGATAGAGAGGCAAAAATTTAGATTTGGTTGAGGTTTGGTGGATGAAAATGGCTTGTTATTTATTTGTCTGACAGTGACCATCAGCATTTAGGATGGCTGTCAGTGGTTGGGGAAGACCATTGGTGGTCAGAGTGACCATTGATGATTACTATGGGTTTTGGTCTAGTCAAGAAAAATTGATTGGTGAGGTTTCAAAATGAGATTTTGGAAGGTGGGTTTGGGTTGGGTTAATTGCAAAACAAAAAGAAAGTAACTAATTAATGGAAATAGATACTTAGATTTCTTCGTTGCTGATCTGAAGAATGGTTAAGGTGGTTGGTGAAGCTAAGAGTAATTTTGGTAGAGTAACAATGCTTATCTATTGGCCAATAGATGGTATCACTTTGGATCTCTATCACACTTGCTAATTCACTATAATTTTAGATGTGGATGATAGATTGATCGATTGATTCTAGATCCTTTTCACCTCCTGCTCTTATAAGAAAATGGGAGAGGTGGAAGTGTAGGTTTAAGGAGAGTTTTAAATTATTGTCTACATTTAGTTTTGACATGCATTGATTTGTGAGTAGATCAGGCAAGCTAATTATAAAAATCAAGTTGTAGTTGAAGTGGGTGTTTAATGTTCAAGCGGTGGAAACCTGACCATTGATGGTCAAGCCTAACCATCGATGGTTAGGGTGACCATCGCCGATTGAGGGTCAAAGGTTAAGTTTGGTCAAGGTGGTTTAGTTAGTTAGTTAATCAACTAACCTAACTCAAGTTTAAGGTCGAAGGGTTTCCAGAGAGTCCCTAGGTGGTTTAGGGGTATTTTGACATTTAGAACCATTATGTACATTTGTTTAGTGTCTACACCTCTAAAGGGAAGTGTTGGTTGAATATTTTGTCGATCAGCTTACTGATAAACAAAATAGGTCTGATCAGCCAAAGTAGGAAGATAAGTTGTCCAAATGTGCATTTTTACCACATCAGAAAGACACTGATCTCTCCTCTCATCAAGGGGAGGTTCCCTATAGGTATGCTATATATATATAAATATAAAATAATACTCATGGGTGGGACAAACCATCCATCTCTCTTCTTTCAGAGATGATGCATGCAGATCAAAGGAAAAACTCAGGGGAAATGACAGATAGTACTCCTCTTCTTTCAGAAGTACTATTCAGCAAACCACAAGAATACTCTTGGCAGTAACAACAAAATGTAGCAAAGGATGTAATAACTGGCAAATCAAGATGCAGCTCAAAGTCTTCACCTAGATTGTTCAAGAGTAAGATACTAAGGACAATGAGGGCACAAAGTTGCCTCAAGGTCCTTTATACAGAAATGAAAAGAAAACAAACTAAAGGCGATTATGGGGGCACAAAGTCTCTCCACAGTCGACTCTTTAGGACACCTTTTTTAATTGTTGTCACTAATTTTGCTTGTTGAATTAAAGGAACAAAGGATATATTGAAGAAAAATACATAAGAATAATTTCCTCAATAACAAAGATATTACAACACAAAGTCTGAAAAACCACTTGTTTTCTTATTCCAGTAACAAAATATGGTCAGCAATCTGAGCTCAAAGTCTCAGCAATGCCTTACAATTTGGGTAGAGTTTCATTCTAATTATCAAAAAAGAGATCCAGATTACAATAGAAGAAAGTCCCTTATATAGCCTCTTCAATAAGGACTTGGGAACAATCAATACATCATTTTGCATTGGAATTTGTTAAGAAGCCACGCTGGAACTTAGGGGCGCTTTACCCATTTGATTTTATCAATGCAAGGAAATAAGTCGCGCTTATTGAAATTTTGTAACTTTCAATGTCCTCCTGGTGATCTGATCTTATCTTCATCATTCCTCCTTGTTTGGCTAATTGAATCGGGTCCTGGATTTAATTTACTGTTCTTTTCCTTTTCCGCTTTCTGCTAGTCTTGGCTTTGAAATTTGTGAATGTATTCTAGTCTATATGTTTAAAGGATCAACGACTAATTCACTATGTTGAATTTGACATTTTCAGGCACGTCATTCCTTTGTCTTCTTTCAGCTTTTCTGTTTGGCACTTTTTTGGATTGAGCTTGCCCTTTCAGGCCTTAAGAAATGACCTGTTTTGAGTCAAGAAGAGCCTCCTGCAAGGGTATCCATTCTTCAGGCAGTCTTTGAATGGTATTTAGTCTTCTTTGGGAAACTCTTTAAACTTTGGCGATGAACCAACTGTTGAATCATTCCATTTAACCAAATTTTGAACCATTTGACGTTGAACCAATTCTGAAAATGACCAATTGTTAGAAACTGATTCTTTTGATTGAACACACCTATAGAAGTCGTGAAGCCCATTGAACTTGTAGAAGTAAGCCTGTTTGCAATCTATAGATTTATAAAAGGCTTGAAAAAAAAGAGGAATTTGAATGCCCAAGACAAAATTTGGAAAGGGAAGAGATAATTTTGGTCTGTAGGACCAAAATAATTTAAATGTTGTCCCAAAAATGAGTGATATTTTTGGGGGACAACTGGAAGTACTTATAAAAATTGTACTGATGCATCTAATTCTTCCAATAGGACTATGTATAATATTGTGGAAGACATGAATAAAATTAAGGTTAACATTACATTGTATGAGTTGACACAGATCACTGAGCAAAAAGACCTATTGTTGGAGTCCTTGCCTAAAAGCATAGTGCCACCTAAAATTGAAAATGCCAATGTTGCTTTGTATAAAGCTAAGACAAAATCCCCGCCTTTCCTAATTACTATCAGAATGTTTGGTAAAAATTTAAATAATTGTTTATTAAATTTTGGTGCATCCATAAACATCATACTAGTAGGTATTTAAACAACTTGGCATGACTCCTATTAAATATGATAGAGTTGTTACTCAATTAGATAAGTCTAGAGTCAAAGTAATTAGATAATTTTTAAATGTTCATGTGCATCTTTCCTCTAAACCTATAGTCTAATAATTCATTGGCATCTAAGTGGTGGACATTATTGATGCTTATGGGATATTGTTAAGCAGAGAATGGACAAAGGCCCTGAATGGATATATGTCCAGTGATTGTTCACATTTGTGGCTACCATGGAAAGGAGTCCCAAATTAGATCAGAGTGGAGAGAGAGCCTCGGATGAAGCACATGATCATTGAGTATAATGCTATGAATGAAAGGGTTAACATGATGGATTCTGATGAGATCAACATGATGGACTTTGAATTAGGAGCGTATACTCTTAAGACTTCTAAAGTACGTAATTCTAAGACTTCTCATGCTTTACCTAGAATGGGGACATTACATTTTGATGGTGTAAGGTGTAAGTATGGGTCTATATTAGGAATTATTCTAACCAATCCTATTGGGAAAGAACTAAAAGCTTCTTATAGACTTCAATTTCCTTGCACAAATAATCTTTTAGAGTATGAAGCGTTGATTCTAAGATTACAATTTGTCATTAAGCATAATGTTAAAGAGCTCTTGGTTCATGGTGACTCAGAACTTATGGTTAATTATTTGAGGAGTAAATACTAGTGTAAATTGTCATATCTCAATATATATAAGTTCAAAAACTAGGATTTACTAGAATCTTTTGATTCTTTCAACATTGTGTCCATCCCTAGGGAGGAGAACAAGGCTACTGATGATCTTGCCTCAATTGTAGCCAATCTTATGCAAAACCATGACTCTCAAAACACTAGCATTGAGTTGGTTCCATGCCCTTTGATCCCAGATAACATAAACCATCTATAGTTTTTTAATGATGACCAACTAGATTTCATGACCAACTCAAGAGTATTTAAGGTCCATGCCATAAATGAGGCCAATGAAAATACTCTTGAAGAGGATGGAAAATTTGATAAAAAATTCATTCAACTGAGTAACAAAAAAAATCCCAAAATACATGATTGCCTTGGAAAGGTTATATGATCAAGACAAACTAGCTGAAACCACTAGAATACCCAAGGTGAGTGGGAAGGATTACAAGATAGTTGATCTTGGACCTCAAGATCAATGTCAGATAGTTAATATTGGGATAACATGTATGAGAATTGAAAATAAAAAGGCCAAAAACTTGTTGATAAACTATAAAGACATAATAGCATGGTCCTATGATGACTTGAATATTTTTGATCCAAAATTCATCACCCAGACACTACCCTTGAAGGAAAACTACAAACTTTTCAGATAAAAGTAGAGGCCTGTCAATCTTATTTTATAACCTATGATTTTTAAAGAAGTTAAAAATTGTTAGATGACAAGATTGTATTTCCTATTAGGCACTCTACCTGGGTCACCAATTTGGTTCTAGTTAGGAAAAAGAATGGAAAAATAAGACTGTGCATTGATTTTAGGAGTCTAAATAAATCATCTAAAAAAGACAACTATCCTTTTCCTTTTCTAGACCAAGTTATATAAAGCATTTCTTGTTTTGCTATGATGTCCTTTCTTGATGGATTTTTAAGGTATAACCAAGTGCTGGTAAATCAAGAAGGTAGGATGAAAATTTATTTTACTACCAAGTGGGGCACATTTACTTACAAAAGAATGCTATTTGGGATAATCAAGACAGGGCAACACTCCAAAGGGCCATGGATCATGCTTTCTAAGGTTTGGTTGGTAAATGCATTATTATATACATGGATTATCTGACTGTCTTTTCTAAGAATAAGAAGGGCCAAATCATGCATCTACAATATGTATTTGAAAGGTGCAAAAGGTATGGAATTTATCTCAACCGAAAGAAAAGTATTTTCTATTTTACTAAGGGAAAACTATTAGGACATGTTATCACTAAAGAGGGAATCTCTATAGATCCAGATAGAGTAGATGCTATATCAAAAATAGAGCCTCCTAATAGTAGAAAAGAACTGAAATCATTCTTTAGCAAAATTCATTTTGTAATAAGGTTTATTTCTAGCTTTGCAAAAAATGTTAAGCCATTGAATGATATGCTGAAGAAAGATGCCAAAATCACTTGGAATGAGGTAACCAAGAAGGCTTTTAAGGATATCAAGGAGGTAATTGGACAAACTAGACTTGATAAGCCCAAAATTCTCCAAAGACTTTTACCTTTATTCTTTTGCTTTTGATCACACTATTATTGTAGTTTTAACTCATAAAATTGATGGATGTGATCATATAATTGATTTCATGAGCACAAAATTTAAAAATGCTGATTTAAATTATCCTTTAATTGGTAATCAAGCATGTGAATTATTTAAGGTAGTGAATAAATTTAGACACTAAATTCTTAGGAATAAGGTGCATGATATCTTATCAAACCTTGCCACCAAGCTCGTGCTAAATTAGAATAACCTAGGATAAAGGAGAGGTAAGTGGATGTATGTGATTCAAAAATATGACATCTAAATTAATACTAAAAAATTGGTAAGGTTCCAAGGTCTAATTCAATTGATTGCCAATGCTAACCCCGAGCTAAGTGCCATACAGGTTGAACAACAAAGTTTTTAGTGTAATGATTGGTATGATCTATTATCCATCTACTAATCAATGGCACTTGTCCTGTAGGGTTGACCAAGGATAAAATAAGAGACCTAAGACTTAAGTTAACCCACCACCTGATTAAAGATGGAGTGTTGTATTGAAAAAACTTTGAAGGAATTTACTTGAGGTGTGTATCCAAAGAAGCAGATGAAATCATGAGCACTTTTCATGAGAAACTGGAAAGTGAACATTCATTTCGAAGGATAAAATCTCATAAAATCCTTAGATATAGCTACTATTGGCTCAAAATATTCAAGGATGCTCAAAAGCATGTAATAGAGGGTCATTCATGTTAAGTCTTAATCATAAAAAAACTTAAAATAGCCATGCCACTATAGCCAATTATGATAGATAAAACTGCTCAATAGGGACTAGATTTCATGGGTATAATCAATCCCAATTAATTATAAGGTCACAAATACATTCTAACTACTACTGAATACTGCAATAGATGGACCCAGGCAGTGGCCACTAAGTAGTGCAGGATCGAAGAAGTGATCACCTTTTTAGAAGAAAACATATGTACCAAGTTTGAAACACCAGTCTCTCTAGTATGTGATAATGGATCATATTTTATATTCATTGAGATGAAAAATTGGGTGTATGATAATAATATCATTCTCAATTTCTCATCCAACCATTATCCTCAAGGTAATGGCATATCCAAATCAACCAATAAGAACTTGATGAAAGTAATAAAGATGTTTGTAGAAGATAAGCCTAGAACTTGGCATAAGTTACTAAAATATTCCCTATGGGTAGATAGAACAAGAGTCAAGAGGGCTCTTAAAACATCACCTTTCTTACTGGTAAATGGCCAAAACCCCATATTACCCATTACACTCAAGCTGCCAATATACCAATTCATGCAAGAGTACATGGAAGATGATCAAGAATTGGCAAATTCAAGACTGTTAGACATTGTTCAGATGGAAAATGCCAGAGAATAGGATTTTTCCAACTTTAACAAATACCAAACCATGAAAAAAAGGTGGTTTGATAAGTGATCAAAGATAAAGGTGTTCAGGAAAAGATATTTGTTTCTCCTTTGGGATAAGGCATCCAAACCCAAGCATAAACATGGCAAATTCACACCTTTGTGCATAGACCCCTATCAAAATGTTGAAATACTTGGAGATAATACCTTTAAAATAAAATAATTACAAGGAACAAAGTTCATGCTACCCACCAATGGGAAATACCTTAAGCACTACTTCTCTACTACCTCACTCAGAGTCTTTATGGAGTGAATTGTAAGAATGGTTAGAGTTAGAGTAGGTAAGCTAGATTAGTTTCTTTCTATTCTTTCCTTCATGTCCCTTGTTTGTACATATGTTTGTATATATATTTTTTATTTTCCTCTGTTTTATGTTTCTTTTGTTTTTTGTTCGGTGTGTTTGTTTTCCCTGTATTATTCTTTGCTTCTAATAAGTCCATTTGGACAACTTCAACTCAAAGTTCAAAAAAATCAAGAAATCCATAGTTTAGGAATGCAAGTATAACTCCTTAACATTTTTTGATCGTGGATCTAAAATATAAAGCTTAATGTTATATTTTAAAGAAATTAGTAAGGACTAGTGATTAGGTTAACTGTTCCATAAAAACATAAACATTGTTTTGATCTGAACTTGGTTTTAAGAAGAATTGTACATGTGGGATAAAAGCTTAAATTATTAGAACATAGTCATGTTTACACTTAAAAAACATCCTTGCCTAGGATAAAGTTTTAAACCATAGGTGATTATTTGAGGATCAAACATATGATCAAATCCCTAAACCTAGCTAATCTGGTTCTCAACTTTTGCTAAAAAGCTAAAAAAGGACCTAAAAAATATAAAAAATTAGAGATTATTACAAAATCAAACTATTTCCAAGAAAAGGTGATTATGGTAATCTCCATTAGGGATATGGATGCCTGGATGGAAATGGAATAAGGCCTTAACTGAAGCCAAAGGTATCTTTATTGAGGCTATGAATGTTTGGCTAGCAACAGAGAAATGCCCAAGCCTTCCCTAAGTTAAAGCATGGTTATTTATGAATATCCAAACATGTTATAAGTCAATGTTAAGATGAAAGGCATGTAATCTAGAAGTTTTTCCTTAAATACCATGGCAAACAGTAAGTGGAATCAAAGCACACACACAACATGATTAGGTTTTGATGTTTGATCATAATTTTATAGGTATAAGACTTATTTTTAACCATGAATTGATCTTGATAATGGTATTGATTAAGTGGAATAGTTAATCTATTTATTTGTTTGAACTAGAGTCTCTCTATTCCAACATATTACTATGTTTTCCCTAAAAGTCACCATTTGTTGAGGTTAATTATACCTCCATTTCTAATACATGGGGACCCTTGTGTCAAATTGTGCAAATTTATTCCTTGAAATATAATTATTCACTTGATCAAAGTTTCATTATCAAGATTGCATGATTTTTTATTTAAAAATCATCCACATCTGGTTTTGTTAGCATATTTGTTCATGGTTTTGGTTTGCCCTTATCTAAAAGTGCTAACATTGGATCTTTGTGTTTCAGGTTATGGGTATAATAAAGTCTACTTGTCATGAACAATGCTTGGGTTTCATGATTTTAGTGTTAACTTGATTCTTTACTAACCTTTGGTTTGTTAGATTCATTTTTTAATAGCTAAACCCTTAATCTAAGTACTTGATTTGAATCTAGTAGGAACTTTTTACGTGGGAACATTTTAAATAATGCTATGGGCTTAGTTTATTTTTATTTCCTAAGGATTAGTTGTGTTTTTCAAAAGGACCAAACCTTAGTCTAAACATACATGCTTAGTCCCTTTTATGTCTTGAACCCCCCTTTCAAACCTTTATATTATTCACGTGGTCTAATCTAAACGTGAAGTCCTTTTGTTATGTTTCTAACTTTCAAGCTTTTATTCAAGAATTATTTCAGGACTTATGCAATTGGTCTATGTTGAAAATATTCCTTTAGACTTATCTATGTCAGAAAAATTATTTGAGACATTTTATCTAAAACAATTTCCCTGTGGACTTATTCTATCAGGCATTTTGCTTGACAAAATTTCCCTTCGACCTCTTTGCACTTACCCTTTGACATATTTGTTTAGGACTTATTATTTTTTTATGATCCTTCTGATTTTTGCTAGTGACCCTTCAAGATTTTTTTTTTTTGGACATTTTATCCGATGCAAAAAGCCTGAAACATCTTTCTCACATTGATTTTGATGAAACTTACCTTCTAGTCTTTTTGAAAGAACCCTTCGGCTTTTTTCTGAATTACCTTTCGAAACTTTTATTCTACAAAAAATTTCCCTTTGGGAGAAATGAGTCAGACATTTTGTTTGAGATAATTTCCTTGAAATAATGATCCTTTGAAAATTTTGAAGGTACCCTTCGACCTTTTTTCAAAGAGCCCTTTGCCTTAATAGAACCATCCTTCTAAGCTTTTTAATGTACCCTCAGGATTTTTGTGAAGGGTGCATACCCTTTGGGTTTTTTGGAATGACCCTATGAGCTTTTAAACATATCCTTCAGGTTTTATAAAGTGACCCTTCAAAATTTTATTGTCAGACATTTTATCTGACATAAAAATCCTAAAGCAATGACTACAAGGGCATATACCCTTAAGCCTTTGTGCAATTTATCCTTTAGAAGTTTTGAAATGGATCTTTTCCCTTCAAGATTTCCATTCATAACTTTTTTTCCGAAAGAATTATCCCTTCGGGGGAAAAGTGTCAGACATTCTATCCAAGACAATTTCCCCAAAAAAATGATCCTTCAAAACTTTTGAAAGTGCCCTTTAGATTTTTGAAGGTACCCTTTGGATTTTTTGAAATGATCCTTTGGGCCCCTTTTTGCCTCGATTAATTCCTTTAGATTTTTTGTCTTAGGCATTTTTAATAATGAAATAGACCCTGCAGGATAATTTCTTTAGACATTTTATCCAACAAAATTGGTCTTCAAAATAATTTTTGCAGACAAAAAGCCCAAAATAATTTGCCCAAGATAATTTCCTCAAGACATTGATTTCATCAGACTCTTTTATGCCACGGTCATTTTAATATGTTTTAAACCTTATCCCAAGACTTTGGATTGAATATTTATTTATCAATACAAAATGAGAACGTTAATTTGAGTCTTTAACTTAAGTTTTTATTATTCTCGTGCCCTAACTTCAATATTTCTTATTATCTGTAGGAATTGACCTTGCTTGGATTAATGGACATGTTTTTAAGATGATCATGACTTCACCCCCTTCTAATGTCGCTAAAACTTGTTGATGGTGTTGTAGGATCAATTGAATATCATTTGGAAATAAGCATGTTTAATGTTTAAGCAAATATTTATTTGTCATTGGTTCAAGATCAATTGAATTTATATTTAAGCCATGCCCAATGTTTTAACCTAGGCCCCCTTTTGAATTTAATTCAAACTTGAATGGGAACAATTATCATACAATAGACTTAGTTTAATTTTTATCCTAAGGTTTGGTCATGTTTTTAAACACAACCAAACCTTAGGCTAAAAATCCCAACTTGGTCTAAATAAATGCATGGTCCCTTTATCATAAGGCTTAGCCTAAAATCCTATCCTAAGGATTATCACATTTATTAATATGATAAAAACCTTAGACTAAAAATTTATGCTATGTCTTTATTATATGCATGGTCCTTTTATTATAACTTAGACTAAAATATGAGTCTTAAAGTCTCATTCATGTTTATTAACATAAACTAGACCTTAGTCTTAAGATTTTATCCTAAGTTATGCATATCTCTAAATCCTAACTTAAAAATTGTGCTTGTTTACAGGATCAATGATCTGCATTCACTCAAATGAAATGGATCTAATGGAGCAGACAAGTGTACAAAAGTTAAGACCCAACCAAAGAGTTAAATCCCAAGCATGTTCTTGAGGTTTATAATCCACATGAGCCTGATATAATTGATCAAATGATGTGTGCAACATTAAATTGTCAAAGGTTCTATGGAGCTCTACGGGGGTGACAAGTGTCACCATCATGGGAACCCAATGCAAAGGTTAAATGACGCACATGATCCTAGTATAAAGATCATAAAATTACCTATTAGTCACCACGTGACACATAAAAGAAATAGGATGAAATATGATGTGACAAATGGGAAGCTCAACAAATAGTTCCAAGAATGTGGATGTCAAATTTAAGATAACAGACTATCTTGGGTACATGATTAAAACTGGTGGTCATGCTCCTATCAAAGATGTTCATGTGAATGTCAAATTATGATCATGAAAATGTCAAATTTAAGATAGTTGTTTGAATCCTAAGATCTACGAATTATGTTGATTCATACAAATAGATCGAATGATGTGAGATCAAAGTTGAATTTTCAAAGGCAATAGTCATAGTTTGTACTATGATAAATATGCCATAGAAATACCATGGAGATGACACATCAGAGCCATGTGGGTGAAATGTACCAAATTAGGGACCTTATAAACCTTGTAATATGAAGGAGAGCTTGAATTATCACCTATCTAAAGATAATTTGATCCAAGGTCCACCAGTGAGAGTCTAATACACCATGAAAACTCAGAGGAGTGTTTATTAAGGGAACATGGAATTCTGTTTTGACCTCAGAAGTAGAGAAGGAGATTACTTAGGGCCAAGAACATTCCAAAGAACCATGAAGATTTTGCAGCAGCATAAGGGTCCCAAAGATTAAGTGAAATAAGATTATTCTTTTTGTAATCAGAATTGTATAACATTTTAAAGTGGAATATTTTGTTTGTGAAAGCATGTGCTATTTTTCAAACACACTGCTTATGGATTAGTCCATTGGGAAATTTTAGTCTATTTCTAGAACATTTGTGGAAAGGATAGTTATCCCTACACTTGTACTTTTGTGATTGGATATGACTGATCGACATGCTTCTTTGTACCTTATAAAAAGAGCATTGCCAATTGTAAAGAGGAGGGATTTTTTGAGACAAAAACTTGTGTAAACTTTGAACAATTAATTCAAGCAAGTAATTTTGCAAAGATTGTCCATATTCATTTGTGTCATTTGTTATTATGGTTTCTCTCTCACTTGCTTTTTCTCATTTCTAGATTTGAATGGTTATTATGAAATCTTGGTGTGCATATTTTAATTTTAGAGTTGTTAACTTGTTCCATTGCTAGGTTGACTAAATTTTTCAAGGTTATTTCATTTACTTTACTCTTCTTGCATTTGGGCTAATGTTTTTTGTTTGCAGGGTAAATCTTTAAAGTGAACTTAGTTTTTATTTGGAATTTTCTCATTCCTTAGATGTTTGTCTGATGTGTAGTAAGATTTGAGCTCATGCTATTTCATATTATAAATTGGTTTATTGCATGCTTGGAGGACATTTGAACTTTGTCATGATGTTTGGGATGAAGATCAATAACATCTCTTTTCTGCCTTACCCTTTCTTTTGCTTCTTTTTTTTAACCAGATCACTCTAGCTTAATTACCATTATAAATATTCATCTTAGATTAGTATTTAGATAATTTTTTATCATTATTCACTAATATTAGCTAATATTTCTTCATTTTGTGCAAAGATATATGCCAAGGTAGATCCCAACCACCAAACTTCATAAATATTGTGAAACAGTCCACTTGCTTTGCCTCTATTCCATCAATAGATAAAAAGATTATCAAAACCTATAACTCATGCATTGAATTCTCTAAATTTTAAAATGATCAGTGTTATTTAAACACTCTGAGCACATGTGATACATATTAAGACATCAACACCTTACACATAGTTTTATCCTTGAGAGGCCTCTTCAAAGGAGATTTGTTATAAATTATAGCAAGCCTTTATCTACTTCTACATATCTTTGATTGATATTACAGAACACCATGGGTACTTCACATAAGGCACCAACACAAGATTCACATACTTTAATATGGGTTCTAAAAATCCCTATACTTCATCATGATCCACCATAGAGACAACATGCTAAAGATCAGTAATTATAGTATAATGGCTATTCCATATTTATAGTTTCCATTCAACTCAGTTAAATCACCATAACATACCCTTTTCCATTCAAAAAAGGTTACCATTCCTTTTCTCAACATAGGGCCTATCTATTATGAGTCCCTTGCAATACTCATCGGTTAATATCTCTTTCACTTTGTACATATTCTTTACATATATATGAAAAATAATTTAAAAATAAATATTCTAGAACATACCAAAATCAATACCTATGCATGCTTATATGTACTTTGTCATACATTAATTCATTTATGCACAATTATTCATTACTTTTTTAGCCAATTTTATATCATATATACTTCACTACATATTACTACATGAGTGACTAAATATTACATAGTATACCATTTTTAGACCTAGTTGTAGGTAATATGAATTTACACATTCATAAATTAAAATTGGATAAGAGCACCCTATTGGATAGGAGTTCCATGCTCTAGTGACCATCACCCCACTATTGTCATAGTGAACTTAGACTGTCACTACTCAGGTTCCAAACCACACATAAGTTTTCTATTATTGGGGATATCAAGCTCTAAACCTACAACCAAACTCTGATACCACTTGTTAGGGATCAAACAACAATATGATTACACTTATGAAAGCAATAAACCGTGGAATTAAATCAGATAGATAAGTAACTAGAATGATAAATAGCAAAGAATAAGAGATACAAGAAACCACCCTAAAAACTTGTATTAAACTCTTTACAGAAGGAATACAATTGAAGAAACTTCTTTCTTCCACACCTCTCTCAGATGTACAAGATCTCTCTCTAGATCTCTTTCCCTCAAGAGCTCTCTCTCTCAAGTACAATCAACTCCAACAACCTGGATTGATTCCCCTATACAATTCTGTACTATTCTTCAACATTCACATACAATGAACTACTACTACAATAAGCTAAGAAGATCTAATTCTAATATAGAATTAGGAAACTTGAGCATGCACTTACAACCAACAGTTAAGCCTCTTGAACAAGGGTTCTAAAAAATAGTCTTGCTAATAATAGAGACGCAGACTTAAGACTACAACTTAATCTCATCATGCAAACACTCGATTCTATCCTCGAAAATAGCTTTCTGGATGCACAGGTAACCGACGCCGATTCCTGCCTGCTTGCCTTTAACCGACGTCGGCCGATATCTGTCGACACTGACATCTCCTCAACTGCTCCTGACCGACGTCGGTCGCTCCTGACCGACACCGGTGAATGTGTAAACCTACAAATTTGGTAATGCGCTCCTTGGTGAAGCTTTTAGGCTCCACACCCTAACAATCTCCCACTTGGAGATAAACAACTACACTAGTACCTGTATAGCAACATCTTCTAGCTCCTCCATCTTCAACTCAATCATGAAGACCAACAGAAGTTTAATGAAGATTCAACTTCTCCTTTGTAACCGACTTGGTTAACATATCAACAAGATTCCTATCTGTATGGATCTTCTCCAGCTTCAACTCACCATCCTCTAATACCTGTCTTATGAAGTGGTACCTAAGCTGTATATGCTTGGTTCTTGAATGAAAGGCCAAATTCTTAGCCAAATGAATGACACTCTGACTATCACTGTATAGTCTGCAACTCTCTTGCTCCTTTCCAAGCTCTTCCATGAACCGTGTCATCCATATCATCTCTTTGCTAGCCTCTATGGCTGCAATATACTCTGCTTCTGTAGTTGACAAGGCAATAACCTTCTACAACTTTGATATCCAGCTAACCGCCATTCCACCAACAGTGAAAACATATCTTGTGGTGCTCCTCCTGCCATCCAAATCACCTGCCATATCTGAATCTACATAACTATGTAGAGAAGTATCTGAACCTCCATAGCACAAATGCCTACTGCTGGTTCCTCTCAGATATCTAAGGATCCACTGAACTACTTTCCAATGTTCCTTTCCTGGATTGGCCATATACTTACTTACAACTCCCACTGCTTGGGCAATATCCGGTCTAGTACACACCATTGCATACATTAAACTCCCTACTGTGGAAGAATATGGAACCTTACTCATGTACTCTACCTCATCATGTGAATTAGGACATTGTTCTTTACTCAACTTAAAATTTCCAGCCAAAGGTGTGCTTACCGGTTTAGCATCCTGCATATTGAACCGATTCAACACCTTGTCCACATAATCCTCTTGAGACAATATCAACCTGTGATTTTTCCTATCTCTCTTAATGCTCATGCCAAGGATTTTATTTGCTACTCCCAAATCCTTCATGGCAAATGTTTGAGCTAATTTCACCTTAAGCTCAGAGATATCCTGCATGTGTGATCCTACAACCAGCATATCATCTACGTACAACAATAGTATAATATATCTACCATTATCCAATCTCTTAAAATACACACAATGGTCAGATTGACACCTACTATAGCCATGCTTAGTCATAAACCTGTCAAATCTCAAATACCACTGTCTAGGAGCTTGCTTGAGGCCATACAAGCTTTTCTTCAATCTGCACACTAACTTCTCCTTACCCTTGACCTCAAATCCTTCCAGCTATTCCATGTATATTTTCTCATCCAAATCTCCATGAAGAAACACTGTCTTAACATCTAGCTGCTCAAGATGCAAATCCTCAATAGCAACCAAAGACAATACAACCCGTATAGAAGTCATTTTAGCAATAGGAGAAAAAATCTCACCAAAATTAATACCTGGATTTTGTGCAAATCCTTTCACTACCAACCTGGCCTTATATCTCATCTATCCATTCTCACCTTCCTTCAACCTGTAGGTCCATCTGTTCTTCAGTGTCCTCTTACTAGCTAGCAACTCAACCAAATCCCATGTTTGGTTCTCTCTCAAGGACTCCATCTCCTCAACCATGCCACGCTCCCACTGACTCTTGGACTCCACCTATAATGCTTCTTCAAAACTCTCTGGTTCTCCACCATCAGTTAGCAATAAATAGAATAATAAAGGGGAATATCTAATTGGAGGCTTACTTACCCTTTTTGACCTCCTGATGGGCGTCTAAGACTCGTTCACAACACGCTGTCCGCCCAAATTCTCTGACAGTGACCGACCTTGGCCACCTCCAGACCTGTTACTGGCCGATGCTGGTTCTTCCTGACCGATGTCGGTGCCTATCCTACCGATGTTAGTCTCTGTATGACCGACATCGGTTTCTATTCTATCGACATTGGTTCCTACCCTGCCGACGTCGGTCTCTGTGTTTTCCTGCAAGTGATTATTTATTTTTCTCGTGAGCTCATTTTGGACCGTCACCTTGTCCAATTCTCCATTGCTCTACCCAGATTGATTCAGCTTCTTCATTTGATCACTATACATCACTTTTTCATTGAAACCAACATCACAACTCCTAATTACCTTGTTAGTTCCTAGATTCCAAAACTTGAAACCAAAATCATCTGAGCCATAGCCAATAAATGTGCACCTCATAGACTTAGCATCTAGCTTCTTTCTATTTTCCTTATCTATGTGCACAAAGGCTTCACAACCAAAAACTTTGAGATATGAGAAATCTACCTTTTTATCTGTCCATGCCTCTTCTAGAATTCCACCATCCAGAGCTGTAGAGGGTCCTCTGTTAATCAGGTACACTGCAGTGTCAACAGCTTCTGCCTAAAACTCTAAGGGCAAATCAGCATGCAATCTCATACACCTTGCATGCTCCATTATTGTTCTATTCATCCTTTCAGCAATTCCATTCTACTGAGGTGTCCTTGGAACCATCCTTTGCCTGCAGATTCCATGCATATAACAATAATCTTTGAACTTAAAGCTGCAGAACTCACCACCATTATCAGATCTCAGGCACTTCAATCTTCTGCCTATTTCATTCTCAACCATAGCTTTCCAAATCTTAAAAGTCTCAAATACATCAAATTTCTTCTTAATACAATAGATCCATACCTTTCTTGTAGCATCATCTATGAACAAAACATAGTACTGTGATCCTCCAATAGAAGCAACTTGAGCTGGTCCCCACACGTCTGTGTGAACAAGCTGCAACTTATGCCTCTTCTTTGTTGACCCAGTCTTAAGAAAACTCACCCTCTTCTATTTTCCAAACACACAATGCTCACAAAATTCCAGATCTATGTTTTTCAAATCTGAAAGCTTACCTCTAGACTTAAGAATTGACATCCCCTTCTCACTCATGTGGCCAAGCCTTGAGTGCCACAATTTTGCATCCACATCTGAAGTAGATAATACAGAAGGAGAAATATTAGTAACACAATTACATAAATAGAGACTACCAACTCTCTTACCTTTGGCCATAACAAGTGCACCCTTGGTCACCTTCCAAGATTCAGCTGTGAGAGTTACTGTACAACCCTCATCCCCTAACTTTCTTGCAGAAATCAAATTCCTCTTCAAGCTAGGAACATGCATAACATCTCTCAACACCCATGTGTTGCCATTTTGCATTTTCAGCTGCACTTTACCTTTGCCAATAATTTTACAAGGCTCATCATCCCCTAAGTACACTATTCCAAAATCTCCATGGATATAGTCACTAAAATATTCTCTATTAGGGTTAGCATGAAAAGATGCACCAGAATCTAAAACCCAAGATTCTATATTATTATGCAAAGAGAATATTAAAGCATCTTGTGCAATACCTACAACCTTTGCTTCTTCTTTTCCTTCATACTGATTGTCCTCCTTAGGCTTTGACCAGTAATCTCTGCTTATGTGCCCCATCTTTCCACAATTCCAGCATTGTGGCCTCCTGCCATTTCTGGATTTGGATCTACCTCTCACCTTAGACTTAGATCTTGATCTCCTCTTGCTCTTCTCTTTTTGCCTTCCCCTGATCTCAAGATTTAAAGTGTTCCCTGATGTTTCCTCTGTGCTTTTCCTGCAAATTTCCTCATTCAAGATAACACTAACAACATCCTCTACTTTTAAAATATTCGAAGCAGATGTAGTATTAGAAACTGCCATTACCAAGCCATGCCAGCTTTCAGGCAAAGAACATAATATTAAAAGAGCTTTTATTTCATCATCAAACACAATATTGACTGAACTTAATTGATTAACAATTCCATGGAAATCATTCAGGTGATTAGATATAGATCCACCTTCTTGCATATGCAAATTAAATAACTGCTTCATAAGATATACCTTATTAGAAGCTGAGGGTTTTTCATACAAATTTGCTAAAGTAGTCATCAACTCTACCGTTGTTTTTGCCTGTGATAAATTAGATATCACAGTAGATGATAGACTCAGTCTTATAGAGCCTACAGCCTTTCTATCAAGAACTTCCCATTCTTCATCATCCATGTCTTTGGGCTTCTTTGCAATCCCACCTAACGGTAAGTATAGATCTTTTTGATACAGATAATCCTCTATCTGCATTCTCCAATGTTGATAATTTTTGCCATTGAACTTCTTCATTCTCAGTTTACTTTCTTCTGCCATTGCTTCTCCCACTCAAACAAAAATCCCTGCAGAAACCCCTGTGAGCAACCTGTAATCAATACACACTACACAGATCTGAACCACCTGTTAGTGAACCTGGCTCTGATACCACTTATTGGGGATATCAAGCTCTAAACCTACAACCAAACTCTGATACCACTTGTTAGGGATCAACCAATAATATGATTACACTTATGAAAGCAATAAACCGTGGAATTAAATCAGATAGATAAGTAACTAGAATGATAAATAGCAAAGAACAAGAGATACAAGAAACCACCCTAAAAACTTGTATTAAACTCTTTACAGAAGGAATAAAATTGAAGAAACTTCTTTCTTCCACACCTCTCTCAGATGTACAAGATCTCTCTCTAGATCTCTTTCCCTCAAGAGCTCTCTCTCTCAAATACAATCAACTCCAACAACCTGGATTGATTCCCCTATATAATTCTGTACTGTTCTTCAACATTCACATACAATGAACTACTACTACAATAAGCTAAGAAGATCTAATTCTAATATAGAACTAGGAAAATTGAGCATGCACTTACAACCAATAGTTAAGCCTCTTGAACAAGGGCTCTAAAAAATAGTCTTGCTAATAATAGAGACGCGGACTTAAGACTACAACTTAATCTTATGATGCAAACACTCAGTTCTGTCCTTGGAAATAGCTTTTTGGACGCACAGGTAACTGATGCCGGTTCCTGCTTGCTTGCCTGTGACCGACGTTGGCCAATATCTGCCGATGTTGGTGTCTCCTCAACTGCTCCTGATCGATGTCGGTCGCTCCTGACCGACGCCGGTGACTGTGTAAACCTACAACTTTGGTAATGCACTCCTTGGTGAAGCTTTTAGGCTCCACACCCTAACATCTATAACATGTTCAATCATCAACTGGATCACTAGGGGCATATTATACACATGTTTTATCCTTCTTTGGCTCCCTTACCTTACTCAAAATTTATTTCTTTACATAACATTATATATATTGATATTAATAGCTAACTAATATCTTGATATAATATTGGCTATCTCAATTACTGCAACTTAGCTCTTGTTGATCAATCACATATTGTCATGCTTAATTTTCATGTTGATTTCTTAGCTTTGTGGCTTGTATGCACTCTCTATTTTCCATTGAGGAAATTTTAATATGTCTTTTTAATGTGGCTATAAGCCTTCATTTATTTAATGCATGTGAATAATTTTTAAGATGTCCTTGTGTGTGCTTTGAATTGAGTGAGTGACATTTGAATATGTCCCTTATATGTGGACCCTTGGCCTTATATTGTGTGATTTGTGTGCACTCATTAATTGTGTGCATCATGGCTAAGACACATTATTTTATTATTAGCTCAAATTTTAATGCCATGATGAACATCATGCATCCACCCAACCCTTCCAATACCATGATGGATATCATGCATTCCTCCATAAGTAGTTATATTCAACATTACATACTCAATTTGATCACTTATATATGTGCCTAAAAGCTAACATATATCTTTCCAATATTTCTATGAATGTTTGTTCCTACATGCATCTCACATTACTAATATGATCATATTATCTATATGGTGATGCCATGCATATCCATGTTATCACTATTATTCAGATTTACATCTTTGTGTCATAACAATCTATTGCATAGATTTTTATTTTGAGTTAAATTTATTGTGTAGGATCAAAAAATAACCTCAAAATAGGGGGAATTCATAGACGTTTTTCTTAGATGCTAGACCTCCTAGATCAACACATAGACATAATTCTGCAATTATGACATAGTTAGCACAATTTCAGTCCTAGAAAGTGCATAAAAAGTGATTTTGGACATGAGAACCCTAATTTACAGGAGAAAAATTCACCTTTCTTTCCCACTACTATTGTCCAAATACCTAAAAAAAGTCATTTCCATAATTTCTCAAAATATCAGTTTACCCAAGGCAGTATGCAACAAGTTTATAGCCTCAATTTCTATAATTAATCAATTTTGTCTTTGATTTGCTTAGTTTGGGGGCATAAAATGCATGGTGTTCCAGGTTAACACATAAGTTTTCTCAAAATAATATATGTTACTACTTAGTTTTAGAATCCGTATACACTAGATATCAATTTGGGGGCATGTGCACGATACATGACTTCCTCATTACTCAAGTTTTGCACTAATTTTATAGATGGAATGGAAAATACATGTCGTTATCCATATGCACCAAAACCATATTATAATTTGTTTTTGTACTAGTTTTTTACAAGTTATTCACCATAATTAAACCTTATTCTATTTTTAGTAATTGGTTTGATATTTAAATCAATATTTACACTAGTTTTGTACCTGAATAATTTATTGAGATTCACATAGGGAATCCAAATCATTTCACTAATCTAGGTATGTGATGATGGATTTAAGCACAATTTAAGATCATAAGTACACTCACTTATTTATTAGGATTGGGGCATGTAGAGTCCAATCTATTATATTCAATGCAAATGAAATATATAAGGGTCTTACCCTCTACATTCACCAATATTTTATTAGGAAAACACAATGGTTCATATACTCAATCAATTGTATTCACTCCTTATTAGTTTATATTTTATTGTATTTTAATTTTTGATATTCATCTTAAGTAAAGATTGATATTACATATGTTTCATTGTAGGTTTATGTGGATCACAATTCAACATTGTGGCCTACATTCATGACTACACTTCATAGGTAAGTCCAAGTACACATTTTTCCTTTTACTATAGTAATTTTAATTTTGTTGAATTAAAATAATAAAAGGGATAAGGGGAGTGGGGATGTAGACACATAAATTAACATTTAATCTAAAACAATGCACTTGTGACCAATATTTTACACACTTTTCTCATGACCTTTCCTAGGGCTCTTTTGATCACTTTCAACCAAAGTTTGCATGGATGACTCACTCTTCTAAGTTGATTAATGACCATAGAATCCACCTATCCATCATGATATCAATCTCATCCATCATTCAAGCCATGTTATATTCTTAGCACCACTATTTTTACCCATTGGAAAATAATTTCCTATTGGATAGGAACAACTTATTCTATTGTCTAATCCCCCTCTTTTGTCCTCTCACTAAATAATAACTAATTTTCAAAACTCAAAGTTGTGGAAAGGTCTGCATATGTCCTTAATAAGCCCCATTCAAAGTAATTTCAAATATATGACTCTATAAACACATTTTAAACTATTTTTCACACATGAATCATTCACACTGGAAATCACTAGAATTTTAATTACACATTGAGATAAAATTCCTTATTTCTCCTAATTATAATTACATACAACCCTAGTAGCACAGAGCTAGAGTATGAACACATATAAAAGGTCACAAGTCATGGTTAAGGAACTTAATGACATTAGTATTTCAACAATATATATCACTTTACACTAATTATTCACACACCACCATAGCGTGGGAGAACTAAATGAAGTTTATTCATTCTTTAGATTATTGGTATGTAGGAAACACTCAGCACATGGGGTGTTGAGGTCACACCCAAATTCAACAATTGGCCCATTTTTATCCCATTAATTTTCATTAGTCTTCACATGCTAAGGAGCTAAGGTTTTGAACTAAAATGTTCATATAGTGGTATCCATTGTTCATCAAAACTCTCACACATAACACATAACATATAGAGGAAGGTGAATAGAACCCATAAATCCTATATCTTCATTGTCTGTTAGATAAGACTAGACTCATAGAGGATAAGAGTGCTCCCATATCCTATCCATCCTAGAAAACTATTGTCCAGGCCTTATTTCATATTGAAATTTAATTTCACAGTCATTAGATCCAACCACCTTGTCAATTTTAAAGTTTGATTCCTCCAACATTGTTTTCTAACTAAGTCTTAGTTTTCTATTGCACTTTCCTTATTTAATAAGTTTGTAGATTTAACAAGTTTTAAATCAATGAATGCTTGATATTTACAGTATTATTATTCCTAATTTTACATAGTAATTTATCATTTACGGTAATTTACATATTGCTAGGTTCTCCCAATTTTGATAAAATGTGAACATTAAACATTTTGGTGAACCCATTATTTTTATAACATTGCTCATTGTTTGTTTTAGCATTTCATTAAAAAAAAATAAAAATTGACACTGAAATAAAACAAAATTCAATCTTCTTCGACCTTAGAGTAATCTGCCATTGGATAAATTATCTTATCACCTTTGATAGGTATTTGGCACATAAGCTATTTCTTTGAGCTATTTATACAAAAAATATTTAGATTTTATTTTCTATTTTCTTATGTTTGTTCTTAGTAAATTGAATTTTTTAAATTTTCAAAATATATAGTGACTGTTGTTATGGGTTACATAGTGATACATTTTACTAACACCATAGTGTGAGGGGTACTTCCCCACACTCATGGCCATTATATAAAATTAAACATAGAGTTTAGTTTCCACATATCTCATGGTATATTAAAAATTCTTAGGGTCCCTTATTTATACTATAGGAATCCTCTTTTTTCCATTTGATTTATGGTACACTTAATAGAAGTGTATTGCTTAGGGAAGTTACTCTCACTGCACCTTCAGAGATGAGATAGTGGGATATATACATGGATTTGCCTTTATATTTAGTGTTATGGAATTTTTGGCTAAAACTAATATATGAATGAGCAAGTATATTTGAGAGCCCACACAATCATTCAAACCCTTTCTTAGATCACCCTTATACATTGATTTTTTGATTATATTGTAAACCGAGTCATTAGCATCTATTATTCATATTGTATTGAATGTATCTAAGGTGTAGTGCTAGATTAAGTGGCATTCCTATTTTATATATGCATCTTTCTTTAGTTTCTTCT
This sequence comes from Torreya grandis, assembly GCA_037957365.1. Taxonomy (NCBI): domain Eukaryota; kingdom Viridiplantae; phylum Streptophyta; class Pinopsida; order Cupressales; family Taxaceae; genus Torreya; species Torreya grandis. Next base: position 498,170 of record JARHVA010005215.1, on the reverse strand, counting down.
TCCATGACAAATCATGATGTATTTTCTCAAACTAATAATGTTATTGTTCAATTTCATTGAAATAATGAATTTGAAATTCACATTGATTCTGATATTAAAAAAAAAGAGAGAAATATGATGCACATAATGAACATGAAACTCATATTGATCTACAATAGCTTAATGGGATAGATCAAAATCAGTGCAAGAATTATCTAAATTTTGTCAATGTTTTCAAAATAACCCCTATAAGGTGAATAATATCATTAATCTACTTCTAATATAAAAATATGAGCATGAATTTAAATTGGCCACATCTAAACCATAATAATTTCCTTTTTAAGTTATCAAATCCCCTATTTCCAATGTTTCTACTTCTATTATTACATCTATTCCTATTTCTACACCTCTAATTATTTACATAACATCATCTCTTGGTTTGGGAATATCAGTTGGTTTCCAAAATGTATCTGGGCCTATGCCTACTCATGACACTTATACTCCAACTACCTTTAAAAATAATACTCTTGAGAATACACTTCTTGCCTATCTCAACTTGAGCAAACTCTTTCTCATGTTAGCCCTTACATGGACTCATGTTCCCTGACACATAACCCTTTAGCACCTAAAATTGAATCTTATAAATTATCAATTAGTTTTTTAGCTCCTAATCTTCCCCTATATGAATTCAAAGTTTATCTTGATTGCATGCATTCCATGTAATTTCTCTAGATTATGTAGATAATGACAAAATATTTATAAATCTCTTTCTAAGAAGTCTCAAAGAATATTCTCTTAGATGGTTCTATGATCTTCCTCTTCAATAACTAAAGGATTTTAATCCTTTAAAAAATCAAAATTTATCGCACTTTTCTATAAGCATTGGTAAAAAACTATTATATGCTCAAATAAGGATACAATGAAACAATTAGTGAGTATGTGCTAAGATACAAGACTATACTAGAAAAAATGAAAAATTAAATGGATGATAATGATCTACAAGATATCTTGAATCAAATTTTGTTATCTCCATTTCAAGAGTCAATTATGTTTGATAATTTCAAATCTCTTAATGAGTTATGACATATAGTTAAATAATGTGTGGTCAAATTGATTACTATGAAGAAGATTAATTACACTTCAAATGTTCATTTTACTTTAAATGTCAAGTTTCAGAGCAAGACAAATTATAAGAGAAAACCTAATGAAAGAAAGAATGAAGCTAAGGTTACAGTTAATGATTTCTCACAACCAACATAAAAATTTCACTTACAAGCTCCACCAAGGAGGTAATTATCAAGTTTACCATTGTCTCCTCATGTATTATTGAAAAATATACTTGAATGCAACCTCACCACTCTTCCTCCACCAATTCAGGTAGACATTTCTAAACCATGGTCTAAAATTTTGATGGAAATGCATATTTTGACTACCATAGATGTATTGGGAATTCTACTAATAGATGTTTCAAGCTAAAACATAAGATTCAAGATATCATTGATGAGAACATTATTGACATTGACACACCTAATGAAAATTCTAAGCCATAATAAAGTAAAAATTCAAAGGTCAAAATATACAAATATCCTTTTCCAAATCATGAAGCAACAAGACATAAGGATAATATTAAAGTACATTATTCATACATTGTTCATCCTTTTTCTTCTCCATATTGTCATCCACTTGATAACATCATTGGTACATTTAAAATTAAACAAGAATCACATCCTATGATTACATTTTATGATGGTTTAGATAGAAATGCACTCTTTATTTGAGCATATGTTGACAATCAATCCATATATAATATTATGATAAAAATTGGATCAAGTAAAAATACATGCACCATAACACTCCTATACTCCCTTGGTTATACATAGCAAGATTTATAGGATATTTTTAGAGTTAACAAAGCATTTGATGGTTATATACATGATAGTATTTGGTGTATAATGCTACCTTTACAAGTGGGAGCTCTCATAGTTATCACTCCCTTCTTAGTTATACCAAGAACATGGGTATTTAATATATTATTAGCATGCCCTTGGATATAAAATACTAGAGAAGTACCTTATACAGTGCATAAATGTCTTCAGTACATTCATGATAATTAAATGGTCAAAATTACATGAATATAATATGAATATCCTTTGGAACCAATGATATTTACTCATCCTATAGAATAGTCAGAAGGCACATACATCAAGCAACAAGGTAATGAAATAGTATATATAACTATTCAATAGAATATTATAGAATTAGTTTCTCCATATATATATGATCATGATCTAGTTACAAACGAACATATTACATAATTAGTTTCTCCATATATTTGTCATCAAAATATAGTTAAACATGAGCATAATTAACTAGATTTAAAGAGCATGGTACATTCTCCTAAGCAGAAATGGTATCTAAAAAGAGGGCTTCATATCATAAGGCACCATAAGTTATTTAGAGAGTTTCAACACAAGTTATTTAGAGAGCTTCACCACACATACACATTGTTTCGTATTCTCCCTCTCACATGATGATATATGTTTACATGGGCATATGAGCAATGATTCAAAGGGTTATATTACAACATATGATTCTTATCCAGATTTAGAGGCATCTACAGTTGACATTTCCTCTTCATAAGAAGTCATTCCTTCATATCATGCCATGGGTTATGCACACATTCCTCCCATTACTTATATAATTGCTTAGCTACTTGTATTTTCCTTTGTACATAATTTATTTGCTTTTATTTCATTACTTACTGCTTATATACCTTATATAAGAATTTTTATATCCCATGGATTTATTTTTCACTTTAGGCACTTGCCTTCTTGATTTTTAAACTAATTTAAAAAAAAAAAAAAACTAGTTTACATTGTTTTCAAATTCTCAATCCATATTGTTTACTATTGCATACATATCATGTTATAGCTTTCCTTGCATTTACATGATCACATCGTTATAATTTTACATGAGCACACATGGTATTATACCCATTAAGGAACAAGTGCATTATTATCTATCTTAATAATTTATACTACATTCTATGACTTATTTGCACATACATTGGGGGCACATTGTTTGCCTTCTTTCTTTCCACATTAGGATTTATCACCTTGTTAAGGATTGTTCAAATCCATCCCCTTTCCTCTATTTTTTAAGCCTTGATTATATGAAAATTTTGAATCTTTAAATTTTCAATATTTCAAAAAATTCAAGAAAAAAATCATATATTTCAAAAATTTCAAAAAAAATCATATATTTTAATTTTTTTGAAAAAATCAAAATATTTTCAACAAAAATCAATCAAAACTAAAAAACAATTTTAAAATGTGTTATTAATTCTTTATGTAAGTTATTTATTTCATATCAAGTAGATAACATATTTAAAAAAAAATTATGAGGTATGTGAGTGTGATACAGGATATTTTATGTGGTTTTTTTATGTTGGGATTCCCTTTTACCCAATAGCCTTGTTAATTTGGGGACATCTCTTCATTTTCCATGAACACTTCAATATGTTGTATTTATCCACAACATTTATATCATGTTTAGTTATATATCATAAAAATGTTTTGTTAAACACTCATACTTTAAATTGTGTTACATGAAAATGTTATTTGATAATAATGACATTGATATGTATGATCAATATAGACTAGTTTCATTTACTTTATGATTATTTTTTCCTTTGTTACATTATAAGTTAGGACTTGATTGATTATTATGTGTGGCCCTTGAACTTATGTGTGAAACATATATATGTTATTATTTTTATGGCATCATCATGCCATTTATATGTGGCCCTTGGCCTTGTCTGCTTATACAATGTTCACATGTCCCTCGTATGTGGCCTTTGGAATTTATGTGTGATGTATTATGTAAAATTACATGAAATTGTATGACATTAATTTTATGGTTATTACTTGCTACTATAGTGTCATGATTCATATCATGCATTTATTTTACCTATTACTTTACACTTTTTCCATGATATATATCAAGCATGTCATGCTTATGTATTTCAATGTTATATTTATCTAACACATATTTCATATAAAATTCAATACTATGATTCAAATATTCAAAGTGACACTATATGATTATATCTTTCACATATGCTTTTTTTTTTGAGATAATTTAATTTTGGGTTACATCTTTCATCTTAAAATTGGTACAACACAAAGGGCTTGTCTTGACAAGTCAATTCTTCATGATTAAATTTTAAATTTATGACACTGTATAGTTTTCAATATTAAAATATGATTCAAAATTTTTAGATTATGGTGGCATGTGATATGTGTGTGCACTAATTCCTACAATTACTTCAATACAAATTCATATAAATGATGCATATGCATAGGCATGTGAAAAATAAATATAAGTTACAAGTTTAAAATAGTTACAATTTATTTGGCATTGAATACTAATTTAGTATAGATATATGGAGAATGATATGCATTCATGTCCATGCTTCTACATAGAAATTGAAAATTTAAAAATATATCAAATTCAAAAATTTCAAAAGTATAAAGTTTCAAACAAAATATAGATCTATCTAAAATAGTGTTATTCATCTCATTTCACAAATGGCCCATGTTAGAGTCTAATAACACTCAATGCCTATGGTTGAAATTTATATTGAACTAAATATAGACAGGCTAAGAAACTAATTTGTAAAGAAATCTTAATTTAAGCTAAATTCAACCTAAGATAGAGCAACAAAGAAAATAGTAAACATAAACATACACCTTAAATATTCAAGTTCCCTCCATTACAATGTAAACTTTATTTGATATTCAAAACATGGTTGATCACACTTCTGATGCAAAGGAGAATGGATAGTGTTTTAGTGCAAAAATAGTTTTTTGGATTCTTTGATTTGTTTGGATCCACTTATAAATTTGATAGCACTTCATTAGCATAAGTTAGGATGATGAAAATGATGGTTTTCATGCTTATTTATATAGTTGTAGAGGAAGATCCAATGGTGAAGGATTATTTAGATATTTTAAATGATCTAAATAATCTACGGTGGCTAATGAGTCCTCATCCATGAGGATGATGACCATTTCAAATGGTTAAATGATTCACTGAGAATGAGTCAAACCTTTTGATAACTCAAAGGATGACTTAAAGGACATTGAGAAAGTTGTGGGTTTAGCTAAGATGAGTCAACATGTGAGGGATAATAAGGTGGAATATGTTAGATGAGGTGTAAAATCTTAATTTAATATTTATATATGGATTTAAAAGTGTGCACAATTACTTAATTTGATTTATTTAATTGTTTGAATTTGGAGGGAGATGTCATGAATTATATTAAGAAGAATGATTAATAGGTTTTAAGTGCATTTTGACACTAAATAAATTTTAGGTGTCTACATTTTATCCTATTTGAAATAGTGTTTTGAAGCAAGATTGTTTCAAAGAATAGTAGAGGTAGAGTGTTGATGAAGAAGAAGAAAAAATGTTGCCCCAAATAAATGAGAATGAGTGCAATGATGCCTCCATGAGGGTTTGTGTGATAAAATAGATAAACACTCAAAATCTATATAAAAAAATGGATAAAGTGATTCAAATGAGAAAATTATCATCAATAATATAGATACTTGTCTACATACTAATCTTTGCAATATTATAGAGGGTACGTGTAAAATTATTTACCCCTTGCTATTAATGTCTAGCAAAGATATTGGAAAAAGTAAATTTTTCACTTTATAGACTACACATTTAGATTATACTCAGACTCAGGGGTCTCATGAGCAGATGCGGGAATGATATATCCCAACGATGGTAATCCACATAACAAAAAATGAAAAATATAGATTGTTTGATTTGTGATAAAGATTTACAAAATTAATAGCTACAAGCATTGATAAGGAGATATAACACTTTGATTAAATGATAGTAGAGAATGTGGATGAAATATCTTGGATATATGATGGTGGCCAAACTAACCTTAGAGACCTCGTGTCTCTAAGTATTGCCTACATAATCCATCATGGAAAAAGTCTGAGTGGAGATATCAGGGCATATGTACTTATTTCAATGTGAGAAGAGAATTGATGATGTAATATAAGATTGACCCATTGATGTTATTAACCCACTTAAGCTAGTGACTGCACATTGTGATTGGATGTGATGATGGATTGAGTTTTTGCCAAGCAATGTTTTATACAAGGAGTGGATTGGGAAGTGATACATATTGAGATGAGATGTACACTTTGATGTGCCCTATGAATCATGGTTCATAGAAATAGATGTGGGAGTTATATATCTCATCATAAAGATATGACAAAAGGGTGTGAGAGCTTAGATGAGTTGACTAATTTATTGATGGATATTATGATGTTGTTAGTCCCAATTGATAGGTGTGAGAGATTGAATGGGAAGAGTAAGAAATGAGCATGGATGATTGATGTGAAAGCATAAATAAGGAAATGAAGCGACTATATGGATTAATGATTATGGATAAAATAATTTGATAGCATGGATTCAATTGGTGGATGGAAGAGAGAGGTGATTCTGGGTTGTGTGGGGAAACAAATTTAGTTTTTATGTAGTTAAATGCTTACAAAAATAGAGGAAAATGATTTCACAATTAGCATAATCATGAAATTGATATGTATAGTGGTGAATTCATTGAACATAGTGGTGAATTTGTTAAGAAAATGATTTTGCAATTCTCATAATTTTGAATTTGGCATGTATAATTGTGAATTTGTTAAACACAATGGAAAATTTGTTAAGAAAATGATTTTACAATTCTCATAATTATAAATTTGGCATGTATAATGGTAATTTCATTTAACATAGTGGTGAATTTGTTAAGAAAATGATTTTTCAATTCTCTTAACTATGAATTTGGCATGTATAACTACGAATTCGTTCAAGGTAGTTATGAACTCATTTTACACTAGAAGTGAAACTCGTTTTACACTAGAAGTGACCATCTTCTATAGGGCATAAAGTTTGACTCTAGATTCTGTCTAAGCTCTAATTTTTGCCAAAATGAAGGTATTGGAAATGAAAATGCAACCATGAAGACATTACATTTTAGTTTAGGATAAATCATTGAAAAAAGTGTAAAATAAATTGGAAACATTAGGTTGGACAAGAAAATGTTGTTTGATAATTTGAAGTGCTTAGTGATGTGATTGTGAATGTTAATGAGTGTGTTTGAAATGGAGGATGAGAATGGAATGATTAGTATAGTGTATATTTGAAATGTGCATGAAACAGACAAATTTGATGATAGCCTCAGAGTATTATATGGATTAGTCTTCTTGACTTGTCATAGGTCCTCCAAGTAGTACACCACAATGGCTTTGTTCAAGATGACATACAGATGCTTATTCCAAGGATGTTCAAGATTAGTTGATAGATTATAATATTTATTTAATTTGATTAGTATTTCTAACAATAATTCCAATTGAGTAAGAGTTGAGAAACCTAGTTTTTGATATTGTGCATGATAATATGCATTGATGGTATGGAAAAACCATGATGAATATTATGTTATATGCATAAGGATTGATAGAGTCACAAGTAAAAATATTATTTTATCATGATATGTGAGATCATAATAATGCCTTTTTTAAGGCACATAGTGATCTAGACACAAAAAGCAACAATAAAGATAAGATAAAATGAAACATTTTACAACAATAAAAACCTTGTAAGTAAAACAAACAAGGAAGCATCCAAAATTATGGAAGTAAGTAAACATTCAAGATGTAAAAGAAAGTAAATAAATGTAAAAATTATAAAAGTAAGTGATGTGCAAGCAATTGACTAATAAACAAGTAAGCAAATGACTTCTTTGATGTCCTTGGCTAGAGTATAACCCTTTGACATATGAGATTTTTTGACAATGTTGAATCATCCAATGAATTATATGCATGATGGAGGAATAGGGTATGTAATTAATGACAAAGGATTTTTTTATTGTTTTTGGTTTTTTTATTATTTTTGATTTTTGTTGGATTTTATATACAAGGAATACTAGCAAAGGGAAATCTTATTCTATCACCAAGGAAGGGAGAATTAGTGGAAGGAAGAGATACATTATGGATGGAAATAAATGGATGGTAATTAAGATGATAACTTCAATAAACACAGAAGGTAAGAACTAAGTGTCTAGTTTATTAAGTGTGGAGCCCTTTGGGGCTATCACATGACCATAGGGTTATATTTTTGGGGCCTAGAGATCTCCATAAATGTGGGGAGCATAGTTTCCCCTACTCCACCTTTTTGGAAGCCTTTCTCCACATGTGAGTGGAATATTCTTTATATTTTCTAATTTTTATGTTTCTATATTTCCTAGAGTTAGTTGTTAGATGCCTATTTTTCATGTTGACTTCTTTGATCTTATGGAGTTAGTTGTTCATTGGAAAAAGGGATGTCTTCCTTATTTCTAGGAGTTGGTTATGATCACATGTTGTTGGAAAATGTGCCTTTAAATGTGGAGAGATAAACTTGGCATGTTCCTTCTTGATAGAGATTTTGGATAAGCTTGTTGAGGTGGAACTAAGTTGTCTTTTAGTGAATGATGCTTATCTTGGATAAGTATGGAAAATTTCTCCTCATTTGATGGATTTTCCCTTGGTTTTCTATATATACAGGTGTAGTGTGACCCTTAGAGGTTGATGGTTTATTTTTAAGGTGTGGCTTTGAGGATCAGAGTCATAGTGTAGATATTTTTGCAAAATACAAGCATTTATTATAAGTTATGGTATAGTAACTTGTGAGATACAATATTGTGCAGGTGCAATTAAAAGTGCAACATTTTCTATAGGAGATATTCTATCTCTGTGAGATTTCATTGTAATCTTAGTTTTTTATTACAATTTTTATTAATGATTTTCTTGGTGAATGTAGCCCACATTGGGTGAACCACAATAGATCTGTGTTATGTATGATTGTTATCTTATTCTCTCCATTTATGATTTCTTGATAACTATGATTTGAGAAATGTTTTAGTGATGTATGCTAGTGAATAATTTGGATCTGATTTATGGTTGTATTAAATAGGGTTTAAAGTTTGTAATTCCTAACAATTGGTATCAAAGACATTGGTTGTGTTTTGCTAAAGTGGTAAATCATAGGAAAGGCTATTAGCTTGAGTGGGAGCTATGGGAGAAAAGATTATATTCAGGATTGAGAAGCTTTATTTTAAGAATTTTGGTTTATGGAAAATGTAGATGAAAGATTACCTGTATCAGAAAGAACTTCATCTCTCCTTGGAGGGGAAAGTAGAACAACCTATAAGTATGAGTGATGTAGATTGGTCATTGCTTGATAGGAAGGCATTGGAAAACATATAATTATGTCTTGCAACTTCTATTGCATTTAAATTTTTTGATGAGAAAACTACAAAGGATCTCATGGATAAACTTGGGAAGTTGTATGAGAAACCCTCTGCTTTTAATAAAAAAATTCTTTTGAAAAGATTGTTTAACATGAAAATGTTTGAGAATGGTTCTATTGATAATAATCTTAATGATTTTAATATGGTTGTAAGTATTCTCACTTCAATTGGAATTAAGTTTGATGATGAAGTTAGAGCTTTGATAATTTTATATTCTTTGCCTGATAGTTAGGATAGCTTGTTTATGGCTATGAGTAATGCAATCCCTACTAAGGGAAGCTTGAATTTTGAGGATGTTGTAAGTGTGATTTTTAGTGAGGAAATGCAAAGGAAAATAACTAGTGAATCATTTTTAGGTAATGATTTATCTATTTATACTAGAGGGAGGTAAAAGGATAAGAGTAAAGGCAACCATGGAAAGTCAAAGGGTAGATCTAAATATATATATTGATCCAAGATGATATGCTGGCATTATGGAAAGAGTGGACACTCAAACAAGGATTGTTGGTCACTTCAAGATAAGAATGCCAACAAGGAAGAAATGAATGACGTAAATGTGACATTAGGTAAATCATGTCAAGATGTATTAATTATTTCTATGGATAGTTTTTTTGAGTCTTAGGTATTAGATTCAGGGGTTTCTTTTCATGCCACCCCACATAGGCATTATTTTACTAATTAAGTTCAAGAGAATTTAAGACATATTTATCTTGGTGATGATGAACCATGTGAGATAGTAGATAAAGGTTGTGTTCAGGTCAAAATGTAGAATGGGAACACATGGCTACTTAAGGATGTCAGATGTGTGCCTATGTTGAGATGAAATTTGATTTTAGTGGGGTAATTGGGTAGTGATCGTTATTTGGTAATGTTCACTACAAATTCTTGAAAAGTTACCAAAGGTGATCTTATTATTTTTAGAGGTAAGAAAGTTGGTAATTTATATTTGACTAGTACTATTGATTCTTTTGATTTAGTTGTTGTAGATGGAGATGTAACTAGTGGGCACTATAGGCTTAGTTATATGAGCCATAAGGGCATAGAGATCTTAAAAGATAAGTTTTTTGGATTAAAAGACATAGATCTAGATTTTTGTGAGAATTGTGTGTATGAGAAACAAAAGCGGGTTAAGTTCCTGAAGGTTAGACCCACAAAGAAAGAGCATAAGTTAGAGTTGGTATATTTAAATGTATGGGGACCAACTTAGGTACTTTCTATTGGTGGATCCAATCATTATGTTACTTTTATTGATGATTCAACTAGAAAGGTTTGGATTTATTGTATTAAAAATAAATTTTATGTATTTGACACTTTTAAGAAGTGAAAAGCCTTGGTTGAAAATTAAAGAGGTCTCAAGTTGAAATGTCTTAGATCAGATAATGGAGGTGAGTATTGTAGTAATGTTTTCTTTGATTATTGTTCTAACAATGGAACACATAGCTAAGGATGGTTCTAAGAACTCCACAATAAAATGGGGTATCTAAAATGATGAATAGAATAATAATGGAATGTGTTAGGAGCATGAGGTTACATATAGGGTTGCCTTTACAATTTTGGGTAGAAGCAGTTAACACAACAATTTATCTGATTAATGAAGGACCTTCTATGACTTTGGATGGAGGTATTCCTAAACAAGCTTGGTCTGGTAAGAATGTTGATTATTATTTTTTTAGAGTCTTTGGATTTGAAGATTTTGCTTTCATCAAGAAAGAGGATAAGACCAAAGTAGAGGCAAAATAAAAAAATGCACATTTGTTGGTTATGGTGAGGATGACTTTAGTTTCTATTTATAGAGCATTAAAGATAATAAAATATTTTGGTCTAGAGATGTAGTCTTTAATGGAAAATTCATGTATAAGAATCAGTTACAAGAAAGGAATAAAAAGAGTACACAATATTGGATGACATTGCAGATGGCAAAGTATCCAATGATTTAATTTAGGAACCTTCTACACAACTACCCCAAACTCCTATGGTAAGAAGGTCTTCTAGGGTAAGAAGAACACCTAAACATTTTTCTCCTTATTTGACTTATTTATTACTCATTGACAATGGAGAACCAGAGTGTTGTGAGAAAGTAATGCAGGTAGATGCCAAGATGAAGTGGGAACAAGCCATGGATGAGGAGCATAGATATCTCATAGAGAACCAAATGTGGGATTTGGTGAGGCTACCCAAGGGCAAGAGTGCATTGCCAAACAAGTGGATCTTCAGAATAAAAGAAGAGGATAAAGGGAGAAAAAGGTATAAGGTTGGGATGGTGGTCAAGGGGTTTGCACAAAAATTAGGTATTGATTTTGATGAGATTTTCTCTTTTATTGTAAAAATGACTTATATTAGGATTATTCTTGGTTTAATTGTAGTTGAGGATTTGTTCTTAGAATAGTTATATGTGAAAAATACTTTTCTTCATGGTGATTTGGATGAAGAGTTGTATATGAAGCAACCATAGGGATATGAGGTCAAAAAGGAGAATTATGTGTGTAGACTAAATAAGAGCTTGTATGGCCTGAAACAAGATCCATGGTAATGGTATAAGAAATTTGATTATTTTATGTTGGAATAAGAATGTCAAAGGTGTAATTCTAATCATTGCATGTACATCAAACATTTTGATGATGATTTTATTATTATTTTATGCTTGTTTGTGGATGACATGTTAGTTGCAGGAAAGAACATATAACATATTCATATGCTCAAGAAACATCTTAGTGAATCCTTTTATATGAAGTATTTAGGTGCTACAAAGAAAATCCTTGGAATGAGAATTTATCATGATAGAAAGTTGGTTTTATCCCAATCAGAGTATGTGAATAAGGTCTTAGAAAGGTTTATCATGTTGGATGCTAAATCTGTTGGTATTCCTTTGGCATGGAAGTTGAAAGCTTAAGATGTCTAAGGTACTTTATTTATCAGCAATTGGTAGCTTGATGTATGCCATGGTTGGTTGGATTTATAGGATATAAAAGGTTGTGACTTTGTCAACCATAAAGGTAGAGTATGTTGCTACCACAGAGGTTAACAAGGAGATGATTTGGTTATAGGATTTGTTTTGAGAGTTGGGGTATGATCAAGAAGCTGGGATACTACATAATGATAGTTAGAGTGATATTTATTTGTCAAAGAACTTTGCTTTTCCCTCAAAGATGAAACACATTTAGTTATATTATCACTTCATTAGGATAGTTTTGGAGGAGAACTTAGTGAAGCTAGAGAAAATTCATACTAATCAGAATCTTATGGGTATGATGACCAAGGTGGTCACATTGGACAAGTTGAGACTATGCTCAAATTTAGTTGGCCTGTGTGGTCATGGAGCAGTGATAGATTTTGTTAAGGAGAAATGGTCTCCAAGTGGGATATTATTGAGTGTGGAGATATTTGATGCTATCACATGACCATAGGGATATATTTTTAGGGCCTAGAGAGCTCCATAAATGTGGGGATCATAGTTTTACCTACTCCACCTTTTATGGAACCTTGTTCCACATGTGAGTGAAATATTCCTTGTATTTTCTAATTTCTATGTTTCCATATTTTTTGAAGTTAGTTGTTAGATGCCTATTTTCTATGTTGAATTATTTGATCTTAAAGAGTTAGTTGTTAATTGGAAAATGGGATACCTTCTTTGTTTCTAGGAGTTAGTTGTGATCACATGTTGTTGGAAATTGTGCCTTTAAAGGTGGAGAGATAAACTTGGCATGTTCCTTCTTGATGGAGATTTTGGATAAGCTTACTGAGGTAGAAATGAGTTGTTTTTTAGTGGATGATGTTTATCTTGGATAAGCATGATGAGTTTCTCCTCTTTTGATGGATTTTCCCTTGGTTTGTTATACATATAGGTGTGGTGTGACCCTTAGAGTTTGATGGTTTATTTGCAGGGTGTGGCTTTGAAGATCAGAGTCAAAATGCAGATATTTTTGTAAAGTGCAGGTGTTTATTGTAAGGTATGGTATAGAAACTTATGAGATATAGTATTGTGGAAGTGCAGGTGAAAGTACAACATTTCATATGTGCAACATTTTCTATAAGAGATATTCTATTTTTGTGAGAGTTCATTGTAATCTTAATTTTTTATTACATTTTTTAATGAGGACTTTCTTGGTGGATGTAGCCCACATTGGGTGAACCATGGTAGATCTATGTTATATGTGATTGTTATCTTGTTCTCTCCATTTATGCTTTCATAATGACTATGATTTGAGAAATGTTTCTGTGATGCATGCTAGTGCATAATTTAGATCTGAATTATGGTCATATTAAACCTGGTTTAATATTTTTAATTTCTAACATAGTCATCAAAGTAAATTTTTAAGGATACACCAAGATATTTCCAATAACATGTCTCAAAAAATTTACACTTCCTTATCAAAGTCAAAAATAGGAATAAGGGTGGTTTTATGATGGCAAATATTGGACTAAAAGCATGGGTTTAAATGTGTTTGGGATTAAATGGATAAGGATGGTTTTATATAGGTAATGGAAATTAAGGATGCTTTAGGATAGGTGAAGGATAGGATGAGGATGGTGAAGGATACTTTAGTATTGAAATATAATGAGTTTGGCCCCAAGTGTGGGGTATGTGTAGAGAACTGATTATTTTATGCATGATTTTGAATACTAATTTTCATCATGATACTTATCCAAGGCACCATAGAAATGGTTTTCACCTTTGAATGAATTTATTTCTCTTTTTTTTAATTTTTCATTTGATTTTGATTTTTTTAATTTTTTTTTAGATTTTAGCATCTCAAATATGGAAGAATTTGAGATGCATGATGTTGAATCCTATGAATATTTCAATTATGTGATCTAGAGATGTCCTTAGTAACTTCATTTATTTCTAAGTTGGTTGCTTCCAAATTTACTAGGATACTATCATAGCCCATAAGATATAGGGTGTTGCCAATCAGGGTGAAGCAAAAAGTATGTTGGATGAAGGATGTGTGTCAAGTACATGAAGGATTTGGAGGGATGGAATGATATTGGGGATAATTATATGTGTCATGATATAAAGGGTGAATAGGACCAATAATCTCATGTTTAACAAGACTGGGAGTAACTGCAAGTTGGAAGATTTGAGAATTTAATGTTTCATCAATGATGTCTTTAATTTATGATAGGGATCCATCCTGTAAATGTGCTGATATAGAGGAAGTATTAATTTTTTTATCCATTGATGTCATAGATAGGTTTTCACCAAGGCACTCTTCTTGAGTGTTTTGATTATGATTTAGATGTAGATTGTCTAATATCTCCTCAAAGAGGTTTTCACTAAGGGACTCACATTTTTTATTTTCTAGATTTTGATTACAATTTATTTTGGATCATATAACAGTGCCTTAAAGAGGTTTTCACTATGAGATGTCAACTTTAGATTTATATTTTATGATTCATTTTGATTGAGGTACACTTGTTGTTCCTCAGAATATGTAAATGTTTCTGGATGCTCTTCTATTAGGAGACTAGCTAGGAAGTCTACAATTATTTGAATATCATGAAGGAAATTAACTATAATTAAGATTATTGGTCCCAATCAATGGGTATAGGATACTGGATTACAAGATGTAAGGTAATATTGGTGATGTTGAGGAAAGGAGTGGTGGAAGCATGGTCCTCATAGAAACTATGAATGGATCTTATTTCGATTATGGATGAAGTTCCCTTAGAAACCACAAAAGTATCACTAAAATATTTATAATGACTTTTAATTGGTTTGTAGTTGATGTTATAAGATCTAGTGTTTACTTCAAAATAGATGGGTTTGATAATTCCTTGCTCATGAATTTAGTTGTCTACAAGTACTTCTATTACTTGGGGTATATGTTGTGGGGTGATGAGGGACTTAACATATGATAAGGGGTTGGGTGTTTGGACAATGGGTGATAGGCTATGTTGGCTGCAGGAGGTTTGGTCTAAGATAGGATCTTGGTAAAAAATGGGATCTTTTTAAAAAATAGGATCTTTGTCAAAAATGATATTTTGATCAATAATAGTTTTTGGTCAAAGATATACTCTTCAACAAATATAGTCTCATAAAAAATGGATGGTAGACCATGGTTGTCAAAGGTGGGTTGGTTGAGTATGGATTGGTTGAAAAGGGATGTGTAAAAAAGAGGTTTGTGATAAATGGATGGAAGGTTATGACATTGACTTGGAAGTGGAGTGGCTTGATTAAGATTAGGAAATTCATCTTTACATACCCCCAAGCTATGATTTTAGGATGTGGATACGGATCTACCTTGATGTACCCTTTATCAATCAAATCTTGGATATATTGATTTAGTCTCATATAACAGTTTGTAAAATGAAATTCAATTTTATGATAATTATAATATTCATTAGGTCTATACTACTCAGGTTTTGGGACATTTGGTTCAAAGTATTTAGTGTTTGGAAATATGACTAAGTTTTCAACAACCACTTTTTGAAATAATACACTAAAATTTTCCCCTAAAGAAGTGAATTTTAACTTAATAGGCACAATAGTGTTGTTGATATGTTGGGAATTTTGGATTTGTTGTAGATTTAGGGGTGGAGTGATACTAGATGGTAGGGGTGATAGAACTGGATATTCTTTTCTAGTGTAATGATGGCTGTTAGAATTAAGACTATAATAATTGGATGGGAGACTTGGTTGATTTGGAAAATAGGGTCACTAGTGATAGGGTGATGTTGATGTGGAATGTTTTGGGATTCTTTAGTAATGAAGTGGGCTAGTGAGGTAGCTTGTTCTTAGAAGGATGTATTTATTGGATCTAAGTTATAAGTGAAAGTATTTAGATTTTGTGGATTTGTAAAGGTAGATGTATTTATGAAAAAAATTTGATTTGATGGATTTGTGAAGGTTGGTGGACTTGATGTCAATGGATTCATGTTAAAGGGGTGATTTGGATTTGTGAAGTTAATCAGATTTAAATTTGTTAGGTTTGTGAAGAAATGTGGATTTGATGTAGTTTTATTCAAGTTTGGCAATGGGTTGGATGTAAAATCAAATGGTTTATTTTTATGAATGTGGAAAGGTTGGTTTTGATGGGTGTAAAAGTTGAAAGATTGATTTGGATGGAATATATTTAGATTTGATTGAATTAGAGTTTGATTTGTGGATGGGTTTTGGTTCAAGTAAATATTTGAAAGTGGTGGTGAAGGTGAACCAAAGATTTGATTTACATTGATGCTAAGGTTGTGTCTAGATGGATCTATGGGTGGAGTGAAACTTATAAAAGAATTCAAATAATTTTGACTAGCAAAGCCTAAAAATTGATTCAATGCTATCCCTAAAGTAAAATTTGGATGTTGATAAATGGGTAAACATGAATGAGTATTCAAGTTTGAAATTGATTGATTTATGTTTGGGTTGGATTGGTCAATTGGTAAACTTGAATGACTATTCAATTTTAGATTTGATTGATTGATGGGTGAGGTTGAATGCATATTCAAACTTAGATTTGGATTTATTGAAGATTGATTGGTGAGTTTGCAATTACATTGAAACTTTTATTTAGATTTGTTGGATGATTGATTTGATGTTGATTAAAATATGTGTTTGAATCAAAATTGGTTAGATATAACCTTAGGTTAAGACAAGGATTATTTGGATTTGGATTTGTAATCAGATTGATCAAGGGATTGTTCAGCATAACCACATAAATTTTAATGGGTGATGTTGCTAAGGTAAAAACTTGACTCAATAAATGAAAAGGACTTAAAACTAGACTCTAGTAAAGCAAACTACCAAAGTAACTAAAAGTTTGATTGTTAACTAAATGCTTTTGAGTTTTAGGAAAGTTTAGTTTTAAGATTTTTAATAAATTTAAGATTCAAAATAACTTCATTTTCAATTAAGGATAATGCAACACATGGTGCACACAGAAATAATAAACAAAATTCTACTTTAAACAATCAATAAATTACATAAAAAAGGTGAAAAACTAGGATAAAAGTTATGAATAACATTTAGGCCTTCTGGTGGAACTTACTCATTCATGCTCTCACTTGAGGTCTAATATTTTAAGTCACTAACCATGGAGGATCATGTCATTCACATGGCTCGCTGAGTTTGGTTTTGAGGGTATATGGAAGGTAGCTTCTCAATGCTAACTAATAACTGATGCATCAAAGTTCAATAATAAAAGAGGATTTCCTAGGCTTAATAGTTGAATAAGAATATCTAAAGGGAATCTTTTGATATACCTTTTCATACATTGAGGTCTGATTTCATGGAAGAAATAGATAAAGCAGACACACACTATTGATCTTGTTCTAAAGTGCCTAATACAGTCATAGGGGTTTCAGTGTGTTGATAATTGATAATATCATATTTTGAAATAACTGTTGAAATATTGGAGCATGAAAGCCTCTCACATCATGGTGTACTTAAAACACACAACTATTTAAGTAATTAAAATAGTTGGATCTCAATTTACATACTCCATAGGTACACAAAGTTTGGCCTGCTATATGGTGGTGAAATCCATGATTAATAAAGATCCTAGAAAAAGAAATAAAAATTAAGTGTTCATTTATATTTTCTGAGTATCGTCACTAATGTGATGCCAAAAAAGATCATACACAAACACCACTTGGCTAACACATAAATTTATGAAATTATTTTTTATTCTTGAGTATCATGAATGTGATGCCAAGGGAAGAGAATACACAATTATATAATTAAAAATAAAATATTGAAAGGAAATAATAAACTCCAAACTAAATGTGATCTAATTACTAAAAACTTAAAAAATTGAATTAAAAATGTTAGTAGAAAAATTAAAAAAATTAATTTTTGTTTTAGCCCCTTTTACAAATTTTTTGACAAGCATTTTACAAATAATCAGTTAAAGTGTTTGTTTGGGTTTGAAATCAAGGCAAACTACAATGGAGTAAATAAAAACCACAAAAAATACTTTTCATTATAAATTGGTCGTTACATAGTGAAGTAGAAAAGTGAAATTGTAAAAAGTTAGCCAAATGAAATAAATAAAGTGCAAGAAAATATAGAATAGATAAATTCATAGTTATACAATAATTTCATAATTAAAATTATCAAATTCATAGATATAGTTACTTATTTTACAGTCTAATATGATGATTTCACAGTTGGTAGAAATGATTTTGCTAGCAGAAATGATGATTTTACTTCTAAGAATGATCATTTTGCTATTTCAGATGATGATTTTATAGTTGGCCTTCATAAAATAGAAAACACATAAAGTATAGGGAACAAATAGGATGATTTTATTGTTTTTAGATAATTTCATGGCTAATGTCAATAATTTTATAATTGATTTCAACAATTTTGTAGTTTAAAAGAATGATTTTTCAATTTAAAATGATGATTTCTAAATTTAGAATGATAATTTTACAACTCAAAATGATGATTTATCAACTCAACTCAAAATGATGATTTCTCAACTTAGCTTAGAATGATGATTTCTCAACTCAGAATGATGATTTCTTAACTCAGAATGATGATTTCTCAACTTAGCTCATAATGATGATTTATCAACTCAGAATGATGATTTATCAACTCAAAATGACAATTTATCAACTTAGCTTAGAATGATGATTTCTCAACTAACCTTCACAATTTCATTGTTAATGTTGCCAATTACGAGTTGTACAGAATACATGTACAGTCAAATGAAAAATGCTAGAAAATGACCTATAACTTTAAAAAAATACTCACAATTTCAAGATTAAATGCATATTAAAAAAATAAAATTAAAAATATTTTCTAAATGCAATTATGATGAGTCTGAGATGAAAAAATTGAGGGAATGGTCCCACTGAGCATGCCAAAATATATTGAACTAAATCTAGATGTGCTAAGAAACTAATTTATAATGCAATATTTTTCTAAGCTAAATTCAAACTAAGATAGAGAAACAAACAAATAAAATAGTAAACACAAACTTATACCTTGAATATGCAAGTTTCTTCCATTGTGATGTAAACTTGATTTGATCTTCAAAAATGTGGTTGATCACTCTTCCAATGCAAAGGAAAATAGGCAATGTTTCATTGTAAAAATGGTTTTTTTGATGCTTTGATTCACTTAAATTTTATTGTGAATTTGATATCACTTCATTAACATAAGTTAGGATGATGAAAATGATGGTTTTCATGCTTATTTGTAGATTTCTAGAGGAAGATCCAATGGTAGAGGATTATTTAGATATTTTAAATTATTAAAATAATCTACAATGGCTAATGAGTCTTAATTCATGAGGATTATGACCATTTCAAATGGTTGAGATAAGTATGAAAATGGTTAATTAAGTCAGCAAGAATGAGTCAAACCTTTTGATAACCCAAGGGATGACTCAAAGGAGGTTGAGGAAGTCATGGATTTAGATAGAATGAGTCAACATGTGAGGGAGAATAAGGTAGAATATGTTCAGTGAGGTGTAAAATTTAGATTTAATATTTAAATAAGGATTTAAAATTGTACATAATTTCTTAATTTTATTTATTCAATTATTTAAATTTGGAAGGAGATGTCATGAATTATATTAATAATAATGATTAATAGGTTTTAGGTGTATTTTGACACTAAATATAATTTAGATATCTACACACTTTTTTTATGTAGCAAGTCATTGTGCTTCCACCCCTTCAATTATTTTATAAAGTAATCTACATAGTCAAATGAGAGTTGGAGCATACAATCTTTCCAACTCAAGGGACTTCAAAAGTTTTCAAATTGAGACATGATCACTTTCAATTTTCCACAGGTTCAATATTTCTTCAAATGATTCAAAAGGGAGGCAAATAATTATCCATTTTTAAGTTACATAAAAATTGGATTTCATACTCTTTCAGGCGTATACTTTCCTTTCTCTCTTTTTAAAATTTAAATTAAAATTTTTAGATTTTCAATTTTCAAATATGGATAATAACTACTTTTAGTGGCATTCTTACAGAGTTTATATTAAGACATCGTGTATGATCAAGATTTTCATCAAAATATAAAGTGTGTATACACACTTAGGTTCACATCTAATTTAATATATTAATTTTATTCATTTCAAATGTAGACACTTAAATTTAATCATTAAGTGATTTACAATATTTAATATCAACATCTTTATTTCACTTGGCCCATTCACCATTCTGTTAAATTGAAATACATACAAGAGTATCCAATATTCTAAACACTATCTTGAAATCACTTAGAACATCATTCAAATATCCTTATTTTTCTTATAGATTTTTGTTAGACTAGTTCTAATAGTCTCTGTCCTTTTGGGATAAGACTACACTAAGTCAGATAGGGCCACACTATGACCTTGTCCCTTGCGCTTCAACTATAAATTTTAAATTTGAAATGTTATATTTTACCCCTCCCACAATGTTAAGATATTTGGTTAGCAAGAATATTTAAAATATTCCTCTATATAAGCACATTAAGGTTTATCCAAACACATTTATCAATCATTTGACAATCCTATTACACATTGATCAAAAGAATGCTATTTATTCCAGTTATAATTATGAAGCATTTTAATAGTCGTATGTCAAGTTTGAATATATTTTTTTGATGTTCAAAATCAATCATTATCAAGTAATAAAGTGAAGCTATCTAGTTGTATTTATATAAAAAAAATCAAGATTTACACACTCATTTTAGGAGGGATAATTACATTGGCTAAATTTATTTTTAAGCTATGTAGTTTTCACTTAGAATATATAAGTTTTTAAAGTGTATATCAACTATTCTCATTAATTGATTCTTTCTTTACATTTGATCTTTATTATGTTTATTTTTTAGAAGATAGGGTTTTTATTTGGAGGTATCGCATGGAAAATCAACACATGTAGTCAAATAGTAAACCCTCAAAAATAGGTGCACACATTTAGATCAATGAATTAATAAGATAATCAACCAGGATGCAACCATAGTCAATAAAAAAATTGCAATGACCCTAACCTCCTAGTGTAACCTTGTCCCAACATAATTTAAATTCCCACTTTCAATAATGACATAGTTCACAGGTCTTTTTAGATAATTTCTAGTCACAGTCATCCTATAAAAACAACATAAAATATATTTGAGGGAGGAATATATATCTATTTTTCAATTTAATATTTTTATCTCACTTTTAATTTTTTAAATTCTTTATATTACATTCAGATTTATATATTTCTATGGATCCAAATAAATTTTCAATAGTTTATTTGTTATAAACATTTCTTTGTTAAATTAAAAAGAACATTAAATAATTCCCTTAAAAAATATTAACTTGATATATTTTGGGTCCATCTTGTTTTGTTTGGATCTTTTTAGGTCGAACATGAATATTTTCATGTAGTCTTCTAGTGTCTCAACTTCTTTTTGCGACATTCAAATTATACCATTTCTCTTAGAATATTTTCTTCTATTGTATTATTAGTATTTTAAAAATTAAGGTTTTAAATGACTAGATTGAGTGCAAATCATATTTTTATCTCTCTAAAATTGAAGGTATGTATCAATAAAATTGTCTCAGAATTACTAGTTGTCAAACTAACTGTTTTATGAGAAAAATTATTGATTAAAAAGTATCTTGAATAGCTTCAAACTTGAAAATATATTATTGATGGTATAAATTAATGTATACTTATAATAATATCAAATATAAAACATACAAGAAGCTCCTTAATTGAAATTAATACCCCACACTTCTATTATATATAATTTTATTAAATAAATAAGACTTAAAATAAGTCTTTTACAAGATAACTTGTAGAACAAGTTATTTCAAGAAAAGAATAAAATAAAAATTAAATAAATAAATTTAATTGAAAACTAAGTAATCTATAATTAGACTTATAAAATTAGACTTTAATACAACTTAAAGTAACTAAAGATAAACTCAAAATAAAACTAAAAGCACCACTAACTCTAACTGGTAGCTTTTGGTCATCATACAAGAAACCACTATCAGTTAACTAATACAAGCTATAATTAGATATAAAGTGACATCATAAATTATATAAAAATTAATAATTAACTTAAATAACACAAAGTGTTTCCCACCACTTCAAAACTCATTCCAGTACTTAGATAGTAAACTAGAGTTAACTGACAGTTAACTAGTAGTTCTAACTATTTTTTAAGAAATCATTAGAAAGTGTTCAAATTTTACCAAAAAATTAATTAATGTCATAAATAAATTAAATAATCTTAAAAAAAACTTAAAAAAAACTTAAAAAAATACACTAAATATAAAAATAAGACTCAAGTGCCTATATTGGCATCATACTCAACATTCCCCCCTTGATGCAAAGAAGTGAAATTCCTATCATCTCCTTGAGTCTTCCATAGATATTATTTAGAAATATCAACCATATTATTTTTTATGTAAGATGATGTAATATAATTTTATTCTTCTTAATTATATGATAATTCAACTGTAACATGTTTCTTTAAAGACCAATAAACCAATCACCTTTTTAATTTGAAGCAACAATATGAAGTTGACTTTCTGTCATCAAGAGATCCTTCCCAATATAAATTTATGTGTCCACTAACACATAGAGACATTTATGGTATAAAATTAATACCATGATTATAATTATCCATTATATATTTAAAAATCTTCTTTACTATTTAGAAATATTTGAGTGATGATTTACCCATAAATCTAAAAACTAGTGAAACTTCATAACTAATATCAAGTCTTGTCATAGTAAGATACAAAAAACCTCCCGTCATACTTTTAATACTATTCTCATCATCTAAATTTATTTAATCCTCTCTCATAATTTTTTATCCACTTTTAATTTGAGTATTTGTGGGCTTTGAATCTTGAATATTATACTTCTTTGGCATGTCTGGTGCATATTCGACTTGATAAATGAATACTTCTTTTCTATTTTGATGGACTTACATGTCAATAAATTAATTTATAATTAAAATATAATTTATCTCAAACTCTGATTTTAAATTTTCTTTGAATCTACTCAACATCTCTATAGAGCTACCTATAAATATTAAGTCATCTACATAGAGACAGACATAAAACATTAAAATTCAATGTTTATATGTAAATAATTGGTTCATTTTAAATTATTAAAAATTTGTGATCTAATAACCAACTATAAATTCTTGATTAAAAATCTCTTGTATATTTATTAATCTTATAAAGAGTCTTATTCAACTTATATACCTAAAATTATGTACCCTTTACCTCAAAACCTTGTGGCTGCCCCAAATATACTTCTTCTTCAGTCACTCAATTAAGGAATGCACTTTTAACATCTATATATTAAATTTTTAATTTTTTATGAATATTTATAATAATAATTAGTCTTATAATATATTTATCTGCTACAATAACATAGGTTTCCTCATATTTAACCTCATAAGTTTGTGCAAACTCTTTTGTAACTAGTCTAACTCTTAGCTTGTCAATTATATCATCACTTTTGAATTTGATCTTGTAGATCCATTTTTTACCAATGACATATTTATTAAATTAATTAAGAACAAAATTATATATATCATTATTCTTAATTTAATCCATCTCTAATTTTATAAAATTAACTCTTATTTCTTTTGACTAACTTCTGCATAACTTCTAGGTTTACTAGTCATTGATGAGAATGCAAACATATTATTTTTATCATAATTATCATAAAATAAGTTACCATACTAATTTTTTATCCTTGTGAATATCTTATCATAATTATTATCTAAAATTTTATTGGTTGGATAAGGATTCAGTAAACACTTGTTCTTACTTGGCGTTGATGTAGATGGATGACTAGTCTCTTGCAAAGAGCCAATATTATTTTTTGGTGAACTAAAAACCTGTGTAAGACTTTGTAAGACCTAAAAATAAAATTCAAGAGGCTACCCCCTTTAATAATTATATAACTACATGATGATAATCATCATATACCTCATTTAAAAAAAAAATACAATCCATAGAAATAGTCATTGTTTTACTAGTAGGATTACAAACCTTGTATGCTTTGATTTCATCACTATATCTAGTGAAATTATGATAAAAACTCTTAAGATAAATTATATCACCCTTAAATTTTCTTTTGGTTATTTTAATGCTACTATTTCTTTCATCTTGAATGGGTTTTCCATCTCATAATTTTTCTTAGATTTTAAAGGAATCATCTAACTTGCTATAATAATATTTGTGACTTGTCACCTAATTTGAGCAACCTGAATTAAGAGACAATAAATTATATTCTTAATGTATTCACACAAAACATGTTATAAAATAATTTATGCCCTCTTTAAACTCACTTTTTTAGCTTGAAAATCTTTCTCTTCCATTTCTTGATTGGTTTGATTCTTAACTACTAGTATCTTGTATCCTATAATCTTTCCTCACAAGTCCTATTTTTTACAATAATGATAAGTAAATAATTTATTTTTCTTACCTATAAATTTTTCTTTAGATTTTTCATTTGAATTTAATTTTTATAAACTTCCTTGATTCTTAATTATATTTTTATCTTTGGTCTTTGAAACCCTTGCATTAGTTTCAAGTTCCTAATCTAGACTATGTTCTAGATATCTTACATATAATCTCATCTTGTCCTCATGAGATAAGATAAAAATCTATATTTTATCAATATTTATAGTGCTCATGTATTTACACTCTTCAAAAGTGATCAAAATATGTATCTATATTTGTCTTAAAGATCTCAAAATATTTCTTACTATGACACTATCTTGTATAGTTTTTTCATAAACCCTTATTCTATGTATTGAATTATTTACCCTTATTCAAAAATATCCAACTCTTTCATAATTTAACATTCTCAAATTCTCAAAATTTATTTTAATTATTTGGATATTTGATTTTCTTACCTTAATAGAACCTTATATTTTTGAATGATTGTAGTGAGTGCAAATCAACTTTGTTTCTCTCTAAAATTAAAGTTATGTATTAATAAAATTATTTCAAAATTACTATATGTCAAACTAGTTGTGTTGTGAGTGAAGTTGTTAATCAAAAAGTGTTCTCAATAACTTTAAAATTAAAAATATATGTTTGCTAGTACAAAATATTGTATATATATAGTAATATCAGACACAAAACATACAATAAGACCCTCAATTCAAATTAATGCACCACACTGTTATTGTGTGTGACTATATTAAATAAACAAGGCTTAAAACAAGCCTTTTACAAAATAACTTGCATGACAAGTTATTTCAAGAAAAGAATAAAATAAAATCTAAAGAAGCCACTATCAATTGACTACCAAAAGATATAATTAGACAAAAATGACATCTTAAATTATATAAAAAATAATAATTGACTTAAATTCACTTTAATTTCATTTAAATAATATTAAATTACACCCCACCATTTGGGAACACATTCCAGTACTCCAACAGTGAAGTGGAGTTAACTGGGAGTTCCAACTAGTTTTTAAGAAATCATTGAAAACTGTCTAAAAATGACCAAACAATGAATTAAAGTCATAAATAAATTAAATACCTTCTAAAACCCCTAAAAATAAAATTTACTAAGTCTAAAAATAGAATTCATGTGCCCATATTGGCATCATACTTAAAAAAATAGATTTTTCTTTCATGTCATTCCAATTAGTAATTGTATTCTTTCCCAACCTCATAAACCATCAGATGGCTTCATATTTAAGAGTGGCTAGAAATAATTTCAGATTTTAGATATCTTGATTGTAGTATTAACTAAAAAATAGGATGTCAAACTCAAAAATAAACATGCCAGGGTAATAAACATGATAGGGTCCTTACTTACCTTTCCCTTAAAATTAGAAATGATAAAAGGGGAAATGTTATTCATACCCATGGGGATGTTGATGTAAAATTAAAAATTTGTGAGTTCATTGACATAATTTTATTCTTAAAAGTCTTCCATGATAAAAATTTAATCTCTTAGACAATAATATAGCCAAGTGATCCTTCTCACGCTGCATGTAATTACTCAGTCTTCTTTTTAATTGTTTCTACTTTGCCATGCACATGGTTAGTTTAAAAATATAAATTTTCTATTTTTACTTAGTCTAATTAGAGGAATTAATTTTTTTGACAAGAAATCAGTAAATTTCACTCTAGATACTATGAAATTTAGTCTACAAAGTAAGAAATTTAATCTAAAAAATAATAAATTTAACATAGAAAGCATGAAATTTAATCTAGAAATCAATATATTTAACCTAGAAAGTAATAAAATTTAACAAAACCTTATAATATTTTAATACTTGACACCTATTCTTGAAAGGTACCAAAATTATGAGCAAAAACAAACTTTCAATTAAATTGATGCAGAAAGCACTCGCATACAACTCGATAGATTAAACAGAGAAAAAAATATTTGATTTATTAATAATTCCACTTCACTAATTTTTAACTCAAAGACATGTATTTATAAATGTGTTGGCATTGTATGTGTGACACTAGTCACTTTTGAGAGCTAGGTACTAAGATTTGCATATACAAAAATACACTTTATGAAATAAAAATTCACAATTGGAAGAAAGGAAAGTTTAGAATTTAAATGTAATAATTGAAATGATAATCTATGTTTGGAGTCTTCTCATAAAATTGAGTGTCTACACGTGGAATTGAAAGATACATAAAATTATAGTGTTGATAAATAAAATTAATTATGAATTCTAAGATGCACACACACTTACAAAATTAAATGCAAATTAAATTACACAAACAACATGAAATGAAAATAAACTAATGAATGGTGTTTTCATCATAATTCCTTATGATTAGGCCTTCTTCAGTTGGATTTACATTCCAATACCCTCATTTGATACAAATTATTTACTTCAAATTGATTTTATTTCATAAATAATTCTATAACAATGAAAAATATTACTATAAATAGATATATAAAAAATATAATAGTAGTACTTAATATAGATACCTCTTTCATGCTAAATTCTTACTCTATAGCCTGTAACTTGCTCCTTATATAGTTGAATAAGGTGTTCTATTTGAAGATGTTGAAATTTGTAGGTTAAAACCCAAATAACATAAAGAAAAATAGAATATAGTTTGGTAGAATAAAATGTTACAATCCATGTGGAAAAATAGAATTCATGTTCCAATGAGAATGAAGGTGGTTACAATTAGTTATAACACCTTCCAATATGTCAAAATTAACTGCTACACTTTTTTAAGTTAGTTAAAAGTGGTTAGGTGATGACAATTAGTTGAAACTATTCATATATAGTAAATAGTCACTTACAATAGTTTTTATAGGTGTCCTTCAATAGTTTTTATGGGTGGAACTCAACTAGTTATGATAGGCTGATAACAATTAATGCGGATCTCTTTTCCTTTATAACTGGATGTGTGAACACCTTGTATGATATAGATTCTACATTATTCATTTTAAATTGGAAATATCATATAAAAAACCATTAAATCATACTAATTTATCTATAAATTTTAGTCTTTATATCATAACAAATAAATATACGCAATATGGATAGAATTTCTAATATTATGGGCAAATACATAGGTAAGGGCTATGAAAATGGTTAAATGGAAGGGGGTTTTAGGATAATATTATGTGAAATGAGTACCATTTCTTGGAATCTTTAGATAACATCATATCAAGCACAATTTAATGCCTCTCGCATTGTCCATATATTCCCTAGTCGATTTTGGTTAGTCTTTGCATTCAATATGTTCAACTAACCCTCATTATGTTTAATTATTCAAATTCATTCCTTCTATATTTTAAATTTCATTGTATTGTGAATTATACTTAAGAAATTTTATTTAATATATAATTATTCATATCAATGAATCTAAAATTAAATTAAAAAAATAAATTATAAAATTCAAATCTTAATTGATAGGTGCATAGCCCCTCTAGGAAGGCTAGGGGTGGTCTTTGGGAGATTCTAGCCTAGGGTAGGTGGTGGTGTAATTATTTATAGTGTGGAAGGAGATTTGTAATATAATTTAATCTTATTATAATATCTCACATAGGCTTGTAAGAATACTCTTTGTCTTCGTACGAAAAGTACAAGGGTGGGTTTCTTTGTTCAAATAAACCCCATGGCCTTGTAAGGAATTATAAGGAAGAATATGGGCCTTGTAATAAAGATGAAGGATTTTTAAAGAAATGTACTCCTAAGAAGATTAGGTGTGGAAATTTTGTGAATATAAATTTTGTGAGGGTACTCCAATGTTTTTTCTCATTTTAGGGGTTGATCATTCTTGGTGGGAGCTTGTTTGGGAAGATAAGCTTGGAGAGGATACTGAATAAGGATCAAAAATAAAAAAGAAGGTAGGCCTCTTATGTTATTCATCTCTTAGTATTTTTTTTTTTGAAGTATTTAATTTAAGAACTAATAAAAAGGGGGATAAAATGAAAATATAGGAAATTTAAAATTATAAATAAAAATAAGTTGAGTGGATTTTGCACTAGGAAACTTGTTAAAAAAAGTATAACCTTTTTAAAACTCTAAATTTAAAAATGTTTATATTCAAATATAGTGGAATAACTTAATTGTAATTTTTATTAATTTTTATATTTATTTTTATTTTCAATAAATATGTATATTGTAAAGCTAGAGTCCATAACCTTTCCCAAGAACCTATACTAAAATGGAAACTTTAGAAGAAGCTATGGACACTCACTTGAGAAAAATATAAATTAGGATCACTTGATGGTGTAGTTGTGTAGGACTTGTAGACATGATTTATAATTATGAAATCATACAAAATGTATGAGAATTGTTTGACAAAATACCTCAAAGAAATGTGGTCTCATAGAATGCAATATTGTAGAATATGCTCAAAATGGGTTTTTTGAAAAAATATATATATTTTTTTATGCAAATGTAATTGGCAGTTGTAAATAAATACTCCATCATAACTTTTTCCAGCATTCTCTTGACCTATGTCAAAATGAGAGCTTTGAGTTTCTTGAAAATAACTTAAAAAACTTTATGCAAATGTAATTGGTAGTTTTAAGCAATACTCCATCATAACTTTTTCTAGCATTCTCTTAACCTATGTCAAAATGAGAGATTTGGAGTAGGATACGGAGTTCCATAAAATAATAACCAAAAGAATATTTTTGTTAGATATTTTAGTTTCAAATGCCCTAATATATTTGTATATAAAATATGGAAGTATATAGTAGGCACATGAATTGTTTGACAAAATGGTCGAATGAGACATGGTCGAATGGAATGTAATGATTTCAAGATGTTTTTTGGTTTTCTATTTGTAAACAACCATGCAAGTTAGTGTATGAGGGATGTAAATATTTGTAGAAGATAATTGAAACATATAATGGATCATCATGTATGGTTAAACTTATTTGTTGGTAGATCTA
This sequence comes from Torreya grandis, assembly GCA_037957365.1. Taxonomy (NCBI): domain Eukaryota; kingdom Viridiplantae; phylum Streptophyta; class Pinopsida; order Cupressales; family Taxaceae; genus Torreya; species Torreya grandis. The sequence continues at coordinate 468,506 of JARHVA010005215.1, read as the reverse complement.
AAATTATTATTCAAAATCAATTAAACATGTGGTAGTTATGTGTACATGTTTTCTTGTCTATCTATATGGTTTTGATGGGAAAATTTTTAGGTTTCATTATCAAAAAATTATGGCCAACCCTTTCCACTTCAAAAGGATAATTTATTTTAACTCTTATTTAATGGACAACATAACCTTTGAATGGGTTACAAGGGTTACAAATTTAGACCCTATTTTGAACTTGAATCATTTTACTTGTAAATAAAAATTCAGTCCAAAAGACCAAAACAAGGTCCTAAATAATCAAAATATATCATCTTAGTAGAATAAATGTGTTAGGCTAATATTATTTTGGAAAGAAATGTCATCATAGATATATGCCACTATATTAAATTATGTATTGATAGATGAAGAATTACCACCATATAATAACACTTCCCAAATTGATATAAATCTATGTTGGAGCATGTTACTATAGAAAAGACATAGTTATTCATAGATTATTTATTTTACATAGGGTATACTTGAATTCTTCATTTATCTATCAAAACTTTCCAAATTGACATTTTGATTTATAATTAGGTTAGATTCTATATTAGTATGAATTATGATACAAGGGTGCCAATGAGATGTGGGTGAGTTGGTTAAGTGGCTAAGTTGTTTCAAGCCCCACCCAAGTTTAAATCTCTAGAAATACATATGAGGTTGGTTATGCTATTTGGTTGTATTCTTGGAACCATGGATGATTTTTGGATATTCTTGAGGTAGATGATAATATATGGTATACACATGGTATTACACAGAGATCTAGGCCCTTGATTGTGTCCCATACCAATTAAAGCTCTGGTCAAAATCCATCATCTATAAAAAAAATAACTATGATACATGGTTGGTTTATAAGGCTTTACATGCTCCAAAAGCTTTGCCAATGGGTGAAAAGGAAATTTTTTAAATTTGAACATTTTGATATTTTTCAAAAATAACCAATTAGCCATTAAATACCCACATATAGAATATGTTGAAAGGTAAATACATGGTTAATTTTAAAAGCCCCTATAGGAAAACCTCTTAGAATTCTTTGGTGAATCTATGTAAAACTATTTTGCAGGCATGGCAAATCTTATATGTGTGATGGAGAATCCCTCAGGATCTAGGAGGAGTGCAAGGACATAGTAGATTTTTTTGTACTACCATTCAATTGCATTAAAAAATGACATCAAACAATGTTACCGAATGGAGGGATCAAATGTATAAACCAAATGAATGGACTAAAAGGTGTTGATAAATGATCTTGTCAAATGGTGTTGTTGAACAGTGATGCCAAATAATGCTACCAGATGGTGCTGTCAAATGGCACACTTGACTAATGTTTTTAGATGATGATACCATCTTGGAACTATCCTTTAATGTAGCCAACTAACATAGAGTTTATTCAATTGTGTGTTCCCTATTCAATATTTCCAAGTGACCCATACAATCGATATGCTAGTTGGTAGCCCAGTTTCCACCCTTAACTTATAAATACCCTTTTTTCCCTCATTTTAACTATTTTACAGAATAATTTTCTCATCCTCATGAATTTTTTATATCAATTAACCTAACACAAGTACCCTTCCCACAACAATTCATCTACTCACACAGCCATCCACATCCATGATCACCTACTCACGAGTCCAAAACTATGAAAAGAAAATACATTTTAAAGAATTTGTTATGCCCATATATTTTAAATTTGGTACAACATCTAGATGTGTTCAATGATTAAATTTTCAAATACATCTTTGTTAGTCTGATCTACATGTCTTAGTATTATGATATAGACCATGGCTTGCTGAAATCACTAGTGTCTTGCTATGACACTAGCAAGATGAGGTTCATAGTGAACATTAACTCCAGATTAATCTCCTTTGGTACCACAACTATAGACATTCATAATCTGATAGGACTTTTGTTCTATAATGCTAATGATATAACTCTAAAACCAATATTGATAGATGATGACAAGAAATATTTGGAGTCAGCTTTCAACTTGTAAATCAGTTGAATCGGTAAGTAAATTTATTTTTCACATTTAAAATTTAAATTTTTTAATTTATCATCCTTTTGACTCATTCATATTTTTTCTCTTTAGTTTTATATAGTCACAAGAGGGGCCTCCATGTTGATGACATTTTTGACCCATTTCTTAAAGTAATGGTTTAATTTTTCCTTACAATAATAGTATTTCAGGGATAGCAGACATTCCCTTTGGGGCTATTTTTTACATTCTTCATACTCTTTTGGGTTTAAGATATGTCTAGTGCACTTTTATTTCTTCTAGGATTAAGTTAGAATTAAATTATGCTTATACCAATCCCAATTCTACAATTTTCTATTCTAATTTTATTTTGACCTTGTATGATGAGGACTTATATGACCTTTAAAAAACTACGATTCCAACTATGTTGCATTCAAAAATGAGCATAAATAATTTATCTATTGATGATTAGGAGGTTAGTTTACCATTCAAACAAATCACCTGAAAGGTTTAGTTTATAAAATGTTACAAATTTTAAGCTTAATGTTTCTTTATTTATTACAAGTAACATTGTGTGCCTTTATCATAAAAACAAGTTTATTAAAAAATCCATCATCTAGTTAAAGGATATGGAGATTCTGAGTTTGTAGAATCATCCTTACATTCCTTTCATAGTTTGAAACATCCAAGAGTTTCTTATGGATCATCTCCACATGCAGGATTTGTATTTACAACATTCAATAATAAATACATAATGATATTTTAACTTTTAAGTGCATTATCTTATTTTTTTAGTTGACTCAAAATCGACTAAGGTTGGCCTTGAAAAACCTCAACAAACCCCAACATTTCATTTGTCAAGGTCTTCTTGACTATTTGTGCAAGGTATTTTACATTCTATGTTTTGGTTTTTTAGTTGAAGAGTCTTTGATTATAGATTTTTTTTACTATAAGTTTGCCTATTGTAGTTAAAATTGCCCCTATCACTTAGAAAATGACACGTAGATTGGAGGATTGTCTCCAATTATAAGTACTAAATCTTTAATTTCAAATTAGCATTGAGTTTTATTTTTTAAATTTATCATTTTTATAATATAATTTATTTTTGTAGGGCACCCTCAATCTCTGAGGAAAAGTATGCCACCATCACTGCCACTGAACATAACTTAGACATGGGAGAATAATCTTTCATTCCCAACATGGCCAACATCTAGTAGAAGAGTACTATAATTATCAGGTTTCAACTTCTCAAATTTCTCTATCTGAGGTCTCTCTAGTTTACAAGGATTAACCTATTTACAATAAATTGATCTTGATAATGAATATCTCAAGATTGAAAATGAATAATTTAGTGGTGTTGCTTTCAATCTCCATGATTTTATTTAGGTTCTAGATGTAACTACTTAGGAGAAACATTTTACCTCTTCACCCCCCACCCCACCAGCTAATGTTGACTTGTCTGATGATGGCATGATAATTTTTCCATTAAATAATTTATTATCAAAAAGTATTATTTCAAGTCTTAAGGAGGGAGTTATAGATGATTTAAAAAATAAGTTAGTTTGGGAGTTTCAGGTAAAGATATTGATAAAAAAAATAACTGTCAGTTATCACAACCACTGCTAGAAAGAAAATTTGTTTTCATTAGTTCAACATGAACTCATAAAGATTGATGCTTTATTTGGTCAAGCTAAATCAAGGTCCATTTTTATTTATAATAGTTACAATGATAATGTTTTGAGTATTATGATAGATAGGTTAGAGAATTTAAATTCATAAGCCCAAATATATTTTAATAAATGAGCAAAAGGCATCAACATTTTTGTTATTGAAAATGTTGAGAAGAAAAAAGCTTTGGTAATGTATCATCTTTTTTATCAAATTTCATGTCATAATTATTTTAGTTCATATCTAATAATATTTCATTTGTAATTGTAGGAAAAATTTGAGAATTTGAAAAAGGAAGTCGAGGTCTTCAATGTGTATTTGAAAAATGCACAAAAAAGTTTATATTCTATCGTTCAATTTAAAGAGAAGCTAAACCTATTGAATAAACAAAATAACACACTCAAAAAAATCATTAAGGAGTAAGGATGGGATCCCGATGCTTTATTGAAGTAGAAAATAGATGTAAGTCACTTTCCACAAGAGATGCTACGAAAGAGAAAAATAAAATCTTGATCGTATTAATTCTACTATTGAAGATCTTGAAAGGGAAAGGATATTGAAGGATGACATAGAGGAAGTGGAGGTATGGATTTGTAATTATGAAGGTAAAAATGTGGATAATGGGAGCGACAAAGTGGCTGAGTAGTGAGGTGTCTTTCTAAGTGACAAAAAAAATGTTATTTTCTGATGTTGTAAACTCTATTATATTTGAAAAGACAATGTTATATTTTTACAAAAAATATTTGAAATGATAATTTTAAGTTTCAATTTGTAATGATTAGTTTTTTAAGTTTGAATTAATCTTGTATTACTGAGTTGTGGTTCATTTATCATCTTACATGCATATTTTGTGTTGATGTAGTTCAATGAACATGATGATGTGGACTGCACTTGTTTTTTCTATGGATTTTAAGTGAACATGAATTTGAATTTAAATTTTATGATGTTGTAAACTCATTATTAAATTTGAAAAGATAATGTTATGTTTTAAACAAAACAATTTGAAATGATAATGTTAAGTTTAAATTTACAAAGATTGATTTATTCAGTTGATGTAGTTCAAACAAAATGGTAATGTGGACTACAACTGTCTTTTTCTATGCATAGATTTGAACTGAGTATAGATTTAAATTTGATGTGATTTCATCTTGTTCAATTATTATCAATGTTTTAGATAATGTAGAAGTCGTAGTTATTATGGATGTAGAGTTCAGGCAATTATTATGGTTTGTTCTACACTTGAATCTTAATGAGTTTAATTTTTTTCTTTTGAATTTGGTCATGTTGTTCAATAGGCTTGTCATGTTCTATCACCTTGGCATTTGACTTCAATATTCATATTTTTAAGCTAAAATTTAAATTTAAAATTATTAATATGGTGTTACAATATCAAATTTAAGATATTTCAAAAGTAATAAAAATATGTATTTAACAATACAATCTTAGAAAAATAAAAAAATGTTATGACCCATTTGAAATTTTAAATAACCAAGTAAATAAAAAAGAAAAAACATGATGAATGGAATAAATATTTCAAATGATAATTCTATCAAAATTTTTAATGAATTCAATATTTAAAATATTTGACAATATTAAAAATGATATGAAATTGGAATTCAAAATATGATAATTATAATAAATATACAACAAAAAATTAGGTAGTTGAAACAATCCTACACAAACTTGCTCATCGTAAGTGACATTTGTATCTACCATGTTAGTGACATATTTAGTGCCATTATTTATATCTTTTCTATTTTTCATTGTATTACTGACATCTCTTATTTCAGTTAGAGAACTCCATATTGTCAGATCTCTTTCATAAGGAAACATTTTCAAAGCATAATGTGAAACATACAATCTTAAATAGGTTTCTAAATTTTTATCCAATCCATTTCAAATTTTTGACTTGTTAAAATATAATACACTAAATACTATTTCATCTTCCACTGAGCCCAAAATTATTGTTTAACAAAACTCATATAATCAAAAATATGCACTAATACTTTTTTGCAAGATACTACTAGGATAAAGTTTTTTCCATAGCCGTGTAATTGCCCCATTTTATGTTGGTTCGCTTAGAAGACAATATTATTCAAATATTGTAATTCCAAAATATGTTTACTGAGATGTCAGTAAATCCTTTCCCAAAATACTTTTTATTTCAACTCCATTGACCTCTACATATTTATCGAAATGCTTAACAAGAGAACCCATGTATTTGTGAAATAAATTGCTAATAAACTTTTGACTGTTATTATTGTTCTAAAATATCGGATTAATAATTGTCATGGCCTCCAACAAATCATCCCTTTAAAAATGATCTATAATATCGATAGATAAGTTTTGTAAAATTATATTCAATTTCATTTGTATTTCAGATATAACAATATCATATAGAATACATGTTACGGACAGTTATTTAGATTCAGCTCCCACAAGATTAGGGCTTATATAGAAAGTGTGCATTGGTATCTCTTTGCCATTAATGATGATAAAAACATGATCATTGATATTCAATTTCAAATAGCTTTCAAGATGCTTAAAATCTATCAAACATTATCAACTTCTAAAAATAGGTTCCTAAAACTTTTCATTATAAGTGTATAATATATATAGAGATTGACATACTCATTTTCTCAACCGTGTGAAGTCAACAATATAAATAAATCTCTCCCAAGCATGTTTTATTAAAAAATTCATTTTCTTCAACATTGGGAGAATTCTATATAATGTTAGTAATGTTTATAAATCTTTTAAATAGTAAAATAAATATTTTGATTTGTCAACTTCTCTACGATATTTATACATAAAACCTATTAATGATGGATATTCTTTAAAAATTTGTCATGAAGGTTCATACATATAAATCCATCTTGTATCAACATCTTTCAGTAGTTTTTTACCATCAGTCACTTCTATTGTAAATTTTTGAAAATCTAAAAATATTTTTAGACTGCTTGACAAGCATGTAAGTCACGAATGAGCTCTTCCACTTTTGTGATATTAATAAATTTACTAACTATTTTATATGCAAGATCTATCCTATGAGCCATGAAATGAATTGGAATTATATATGGGGCAACTATTTTTTACAGTCGAACATACAGACCATTTCTATGCCTCTACATAACTGATGCACCATCAACTTCAAAACACACCAGCTTTTTAGCTATTTCATAATCATCCACCCCATATTTATCTTTCAAATTAGATACAATAAATTTATGAAGATTTTCAACATTACAATTTTTTACCATTTTATGAATTGCTAGTAGATGAGGTTGCCATGAATAGTTCTCAAAAGTATAAACATACATGCAAACCCAGAATATGTTGTCAATTGTTGTGACCTTATCAATGGACAATAAGATGAATAATGAATTTTGAAATTTTTGTTTCAAATCCTCTTCAACCATTGCTAGACATTTTGCCATTTCCCAAGCACTGCTATCTAACCAATGTGATTATAGAATATCAAAAAATCTATTATTTTGAAATAAAATTTTATAATCTAAAATATTAAAAATAGGTCTATCATTTTTTAGAATGTGGTATATAGTAGAGAACTATATATATTTGGCCTTTAGATGGGACTTCATAACTTTTCCAAATTGAGATTCAATTGTTCCCCCTTTCTCAACAAGATTTTTTTGATGTTTCTTATCATTTTCATACTTGTGTGCATATCTTACATGCATGCATTCTTCTACATTTTTTCACCTGAGTCTTCTTGTTATCTATCCATCTGGGTACTTCAATGTCACATATAATTTTTTATAATTTTTCTTAATCATGTTCAACTTAAGTTGCATTCTATGTTCATTTCCTAGTTTCTAGATACATATTGTGCATATGCATTCTATTAGAGTATAATCAATGTTTTATGGTTGTACAGGTTTAGGTTTGATGCACAAAGTTGGAGGACAAAAAACATGACAATCCCCCAACTTTGTTATTTTTTTTACAAAGGACATATGCCCTTTTTTTTAAAAAAATTTGAGGCTCAAGCTATTGCCTGAGCCTCAAGGGTGTACACCCTTTTCAAAGGGCATACGCCCTTTCAATAGGGCATAAGCCATTTATAAAGGGAATTCATCCTTTCTAAAAGGTGTTCACCCTTTGTAAAAGGTGTATGCCATTTTAAAAAGGTGTACACCTTTTGTAAACAATAAAGGGTGTATGCCCTTCCTTATTTTTCATTTTCATGAGCTGTAGAGGAGAAACCTGTGGCTAAAAGACCTAGATAAGAATTTTTTTACTAAATTTGTAGATTGATGCACATACTTTAGAGCTTTATTTACCAATAGGATTTAGCATTAGATTGCTTCAAAGTAGGTATGTTAGTTTTGCATTTTTTTCATTTATTTGTAATTTATTGAACTAGGGTTTTGAATTTAAATTTGCTTTGAGTTTTTAACATTAGATTTTAAAAAAAAAATTAATTTAGATACATAAGTTCAATGGATCCATTTCCTGAAGAAAATGTTGGACAAAACCCCCAAGAGTTTGATTTTACATGAGAAAAAGTTGAATTGTATGAGAAATACAATGCCAAATGTCAATAATTATAAAAAATTATCAATGGTTGGCATCACTCTTTAGCTATTAGTACACAAATTTTACTTTCCAATACATTAGAATTTGTTTTTAATAAAGTTGGAAATGTGACTTCACAACTGGATGCAATGTGCATCAAAGAGAGGCTCTAAGACAATTTTATTCTAATAAATTATCATATGAAGATGTGAAAAAAAAATAACAAAATAAGATTATACTTTATTTATTAAACCTAGAACCAACCTACCTCCTCCAACAAATTGCAAACACATTAGTATTGATTGGTGTATTCATGCATAGATTAAAAATAACATTTGGGATAGGTGGTGGATGGTGTTTGATGAGCCTCCATGAAATAATAATGAGGTTCCATTCTATTTTTTGAGAAAATTGTACTATGAGTTTGTATTGCAAGTAATTATAAATTATTTTGACATGAAGGCATCCTAAGATAGGGGAGGTGGGTCTTCATTTGATAGACCTAGTGCTAGGTAGGACCGGAACCATCATAATTGACCTCTAAAAAATAGAAGAATAATATCACATGCCATTATTCTTAAAAAAATTCATCATAACATATAGATGGTTACCCTTGAGGTGGTTATTAGTTTAACATAAATTATGATTGATCATGGTATGCATAATTTAAAGACTTCTACTCAGCCCACAGGTGGTGCTAGTGCTAGTGGTGGTGTTGGTGTCTGTATAAGTGCTAGTGTCCCTCGTACTCATGTTACAATTCTTGTGCATCATTGCACATCATGTGAGAGTAAGTGTATGGGACCTCTTGTTCAGGTGTGACATACATAGTAAAATTATGGAGACTAGCATGCCAGAGAGTACACCATTTGTATATGATTCAGTAGTGCTAGACATTAGCATGCTAGAAAGTAGCATTTTAGACATTAGCTTGCTAGAACATATGCCACATGTAAATGCTTCAAAAATGCATGAGACTAGCATTTCAGACATTATGCAAGATCTAGTAGTGTCAGTGACTCCTATCAAGATACGCCAAGCTCCTGTTGTAGAGGATTCTTCACCATCTTTATTTGATATATAGGTTTAATTTTTATTATAGTTTATTTTTGTTTGTAAAAGAATATTAAATTTATTTTCTAGTACATGTGTTTACTTGATTGACTAATTCATTTAAATGAACTTGTTATTTGTTATTTGTATCTAGTTGATTGGTGATATTATATATACCTCAGCAGGCCTTGAATCTATTTTAGAGGTCGCAATTGGCATGGGTGTACCTTACACATAGGTTTGTAAATTTTTAAATTAACATATTTATTCATTTACATGTTAATTTTCCTTTAAACAAAAAACTCTATTTTAATATATATTAAAGTCATAGATTTTTATCATGTTCATTGGATTCACATATTATTCATTTATTAGTTTTATAGATGATGAGAGATATTATGTGTACCCCTCATGGATAAGAAAAAGGTATAGGTGATGTTGTTGCTATAGGAGAGAATCCACTATCTTTGCAGAAGGTTATGATTTAGGGATGAAGACTGGAGAGAACACATAGTTTAAATGTTTTTATCTTTAAGCAATGATATTTTATGTCATATTTACATAATTATATACGACTATAGATCTAAAAATATATGTATGCTCCATAAGATTATCCATCCCAAGTGTATATACGGTCTTGTAGCCCTAGAGAACCTTTTAGATGGAATATGGTGAGTGTATAATCATTTTACAAAATTTTACATTCTTGAAAAATTTATAAAATTTTCAATATAAAATTTTAATGCATTATTTTTTATATTTTATATGTTGTGCAGAGACAACAATTTTCATCGGTTGCCTCATAGTCTAAGAGGAGAGTATCTCCTCCTCTTGAGGAATCCAACACCCCTAGCTCTATGTCTATGGTAACAAATCACAATTTACTTGGAGGTAATGAGGAACAGGAGAGCTTGTTGTTGTGTTAGGGATTTAGTTATAGACACAATCTATTTTGTATGTTGATATGGCCCACATTGTATGCCTATATTGGCACATTTTATATATGTACATTGTTATACACACAATCATTTTATATATCAAGAAAAAATGTAGACCATAACATGTACGTAGACAAAATGTGTCATATATGTATATAATAGATTGTATTTAAGTGGACTTGGGATCAATTTCATGGACATGTAAATCTAATAGATTGTACTTGATCATAAATGTTAGGAGGTCTAGTGATGCACTTGTCTATGTCTTCAGTTTCTAATTATCCATAAAATAAATAAAGAAAATTATATGTTTCCATACAGTCATTATGGCCTACTTATACATGGGTTAATATTGGCATTGATATCCCTCTCTAGACTATCCACAAAATTACAATCTTGGCAAGGCAAGAATATAGACACAAATGAAGAGACTTAAGCAACTTCAATATTTTTTGACTAGTATATAAAACTTAAGGTTATATTCTTATGGTCCTTAAAGACATATTAAATCTTTATCTTAATATGGAAAACCAATTCATCTATTAGTTTTGTCTATTTGAACTCAAAAGTCTTAAAGCTCTCTACAAGCTAATTAAGCCTAAATGCCTCAAAAGGATCAAAACAAGAAATATTTGAAAATAGGGGTATTCATCAATCTAAAATACTTCATCACAATATTTTCTGGGTGACTCAACTTTTGTAACACCTCATAAGGTTTTCTACAAATAATTTTATCAAAAACCTCTCATAGACTTACTAGTCTTAATGTTGTTGTAACATGCCAAAACCATTTTGTATTGAATTATTACTTCAAGACACCTTAGACATATGTATTTAGGTGTTTTATGAATTATCAATGCTTAGATAAAAGGAATGGATTTCAAAATTTAATTTTTACCCAAAAATTTATAAAATCATGTTTTGACTATTATGCCTAATTACCCTCTAGTAGGTCAAAATTTAAGATATAGTTTTATTAGAATAAATGATCCTTTTATGAGGTCTGTACAAATGCATTAGAGGTGTTTCAACCTTCATCTAGATTTTATAAAATCAATTTTAAAGTTTCTAAACCATTCTCTCACCTCACTATCAAAGAAACATAGAAAATAGGGTATCTCTTACACATACTTGATTGGTCAGAGGAATCCAATCAATGAACCATCTACACAAACATGTTTAGCTGGGAGTTTTTATACTAAAATGACCTTTGTCTAATATCAGTCGAGCCCTAGAAGTGAAAGTTTCAATTGGTTGGAGGTATCCCTAAAGAGAATTCAGTCATCCTTGAATGTGAAAAAAGAATGAACTTTGATCACATGTTTCATAATAACCATGAGGGATAGAGACAAATCATCAATGCTTACACATGTAGGGAAGACTCCTCTAAGAAATCCCAAAAGGATTTTATCTAGCTCATGATGGATGAGATGCAGAAATGAGGTTTCTATCGTAGCCAAATCTCTCAGAATAAGGTAAAAGTTGGTCAGCAAGGGCCATAGAATCTGACTCATCAGTCCAATCGATGAACCATATACATAGACACATCTAGATGGGTGTTTTTAGACTATAAAAACCTTTGTCTAGTCTTAGTTTACCCTTGAGAGTGAAATTTGTAGTTGGTTGGAGGCATCCCTAAAGAGAATTCACTTGTCCCTAAATGTGCAAAATGAGAAAACTTTTGTGGCATGTTGCACGAGAACTGTGAGGGCTAAAAGTGAACCATCAGCTCTTACACATACAAGGATGAGTACTCTAATAAATCCTATGAGTATTTTATATAACTCATGATGGATGAGACATAGAAATGAAGTTTCTCTTGTGGCTAAATCTCTCAAAATGGGGTAAAAGTTGGTTAACGAGGGACATAAAATATAACTCATCATCCCAATCGATGAAATATCTATACAGACATGTCTAAATGGGAACTTTTAGGATAGCACCACCTTTATCCAATCTTGGTTGACCCCTAGGAGTAAAATTTTTAGTTGGTCGGAAGCATCCATTAAAAGAATTCGCTCATCCCTGAATGTGAAAAATGAGTGAACTTCAGTCATGCATTTCACGATAACCATGAGGGCTAGATATAAATCATTAGCTCCTACACATGAAGGGATGAGTCCTATAAAAAATCTTGAGATGATTTTATCTAAATCATGATGAATGAGATGTAGTAATGAGGTTTCTCTCATGGCTAAATCTCTCAAAACATGGTAAAGTTGGTCAATGAGGGCCATATATTCTAACTCATCAACCCAATTGATGAACCATCTACACAGACACATCTAAATGAGTGTTTTTAGGCTATAACCACCTTTTTATGGTCTTATTTGACCCCTAAGAGTAAAATTTATATTTGGTCAAAGGCATCCCTTACAAGAATTCATTCATCCTTGAATGTGCAAAATAAGCAAACTTTGATCGCACATTACACGAGAACCGTAAGGTATAGAGATAAACTATTAGATCCTACACATGAAAGCATGAGTCCTATAAAAAATATTAAGAGGATTTTATCTAACTCATGATGGATGAGATATAGAAATGAGTTTTATCTCATGGCTAAATCTCTCAAAATGGGGTAAAAGTTGGTCAACAAGGGCCACAAATTCTGACTCATCAGTCAAATTGATTAATCATTTACACATAAACATTTAGATGGGAATTTTTAGGCTAGAACTACCTTTTTATGATCTCAGTTGACCCCTAGGGGTAAAATTTATAGTTGGTTAGAGGCATTCCTAAAGATAATTCACTCATCCCTAAATGTGCAAAATGAGTGAACTTCAGTCATGCATTGCATGAAAATCATGAGGACTAGAGATGAACCATCAGCTCCTATAAATGCAGGGATGAGTCCTCTAATAAATCATAAGAGGATTTTATGTAAATAATGATGAATAGGATGCAAAAATGAGGTTTCTCTCATGGCTAAATCTCTCAGAATAGGGTAAAAGTTAGTCAACAAGGGCCTCTATTAGAGTCTAACTCATCAGCCCAATCGATGAATTATCTACACAGACACATCTAGATGGGAATTTTTAGACTAAAACCACCATTTTTTGGTCTTGGTTGACCTCTAGGAGTGAAATTTATAGTTGGTTGAAGGCATCCCTTGGAGATAATTCACTTGTCCCCAAATGTGTAAAATGAGAGAATTTTGATAATGCATTGCATGATAACCATGAGACTAGAGATGAACCATCAAATCTTACATGTATAGGGATAAGTTATCTAAGAAATCCTAAGAGAATTTTATCTAACTCATGATGGATGAGACATGGAAATGAGGTTTATCTCATGGCCAAATCTCTTATAATGGGGTAAAATTTGGTCAACAGGGGTCATAGATTCTAACTCGTTAGCCCAATCAATGAACTGTCTATGTGGACACACCCAGATGGGAATTTTTAGGATAGAACCACCTTTATTTGGTCTTGGTGGACCATTGGGATGAAAGTTACAATTGGTCAGAGGCATCCATTAAGAAAATTCACTCATCCTTGAATGTGCAAAATGAGCAAACTTTGATCATGTGTTACACAAGAATCGTGAGGGATAGAGATGAACTGTCAACTCCTACACGTGAAAGGATGAGTCCTATAAGAAACATCAAGAATATTTTATCTAAATAATGATGGATGAGATGTGGAAATGAAGTTTATCTCATGGAAAAATCTCTCATAATGGGGTAAAAGCTGGTCAGTGAGGGCCATAGAATCTATCTCATCAACCCAATCGATAAATTGTTTATGCAGACACATCCAAATGGGAGTTTTTAGGATAAAACCACCTTTGTTCAGTCTCAATTGACCCTTGAGAGTGAAATTTGTAGTTGGTTAGAGGCATCCCTTAATATAATTCACTCATTTTTTAATGTGCAAAATGAGTGAACATCAGTCGTGCATTACATGATAACCGTGAGGGATAGAGATAAACCATTAGCTCATACACATGTAAGGATGAGTCATATAAGAAATTATGAGATGATTTTATGTAACTCATGATGAATTAGACCTGGTAATGAGGTTTTTATTGTAACCAAATCTTTTATAACATGCCAAAAGTTGGTCAGTGGGGCCCGTAGATTTTGACTCATCAACCCAATTGATGAACCTATTGGCAATTTGAGATGCTTTGATGTCAAGAAGTCTAGTGAAGAAGGTTCAATGTGATCTAGTATCATAAGTTATCATGGATGTCAAAAATTTAATCATTAATGATGATAGCTTAGTGGTTTTATAGAAGGATTTTGACCTAAGGATTTTGTATAAGGCAGAAGTTAAGTCTTGTAAAAGTCACTTGCAGTGCAAATTGGGTTTGTAAACTTCAATTAATTTTAATTATTTCATAAGTAATAAGTAAATATCCTTTAAAAAACCAAATGGATCTTGTAGTGAAAATCAGGTTTGTGAACCTCCACTACTTTTACTTATTTGATAAGTAATAAGTAACTAGCATTTGAAAAACTGAATTGGTCTTATAGTGTTAATCAGGTTTCTAGAATGAATTTACTTTGTTCAAATTCATAAGATAAGCATCTTGAAGAGCCCTATTTGGTCTTGGTCTGTAGATCAAGTTTACGAAACAACATAACTTATTTCATTTTTATAAGTTAAGTAGGTTGAAGAACCTAAATTGGTCTAGATGAGTGGATCAGGGTTGCAAAGTGACTTAACTTATTTCATTTTTATAAGTTAAGTAGGTTGAATAACCCAAATTGGTCTAAACAAGTGGATCGAGGTTGTAAAGTGACTTAACTTATTTCATTTTTATAAGTTAAGTATGTTGAAGAACCTAAATTAGTCTAGAGGAGTGAATCAGGGTTTTAGAATGACTTTACTTCTTTCAAGCTTATAAGTCATGCAGTCTAGAGAACCCAAAATGGTCTTGGAGAATTCTTTCAAAAAAAGTGTTAAGTCCTCATTGGGAAAATTGTCTCAAAAAAAATGTTGAAGGGATGGTTTCAAAAAGTCTGAAGAGTATGTGGTTACTTGTAAAGTTCCTGAAGGGTACATTTTAAAAAGTTTGAAGGGAAAGTGGACCAATCAAAAAAGCCAAAGGGATGGTTTTAAAAAGTCCAAAGGGTATGTGGTCACTTGTGGAGTTCCCAACGGGAAAATTTCAAAAAGTCTGAAGGGCAAGTGGACCGTTCAAGAAAGCTGAAGAATCATTTCAGGAAATCCGAAGGACAATTGGATAGTTCAAGAATTTTGAAAGGATATTTTAAAAAATGTTAAAGGGTATGAGGATCTTTGTAGAAAGGTTGAAGGGTATATGGACCATTTAAAGACTTTTGAGGGGATGTTTAGTAAATGCTGAAGGGTATATTACAAAACCCTAAAGGGTAAGTAGTCCATTGCAAAAGTTTTTGAAGGACACTTTCAAGTAAATTCAAATAACTTCTTGAAGGACAATTTTCCAAACTTGCCGAAGGATATGGTCAAAAGAAATGTAGAGTAAAGCTTTGAGCTAATGCACAGATGACAAGTGTCACATTCATGCATATTTAGTGGGTTAAAAGTCATGCCTTTTAATAATATAAAAGGCTCATGATCAATATTGCAGTGAATATCTAATGGAGTGATGTGTTTTCAAGCTTGAAAGGTTGTCGATTGATAATAACTAGTGTCAACATAAAAATTGAGCAAGTCTAGAAGAGATCGATAGAGTGAAGGCATTCAAGGATGTTGTAGAGAACAAGATGTTAACAAAGATATCAAAGGATAATGTCAAAGTAAGTTAAGTCAAACACTTTCAAGAACCTGATGTAGTTAGTTAAATTATGCATTCTCAAAAACTTGACAAGAGATGGAGTGTTTAATGTTAACACTTAAATTTTTAAGAACTCAACAGAGTGAGTCGGTTACAAAAGTCTGAAGCATCAATTGAAGTAACATAACTAGTTCTTATAAAAATGATTATTCCTTGTAGTCTCTTATATATATTCAGAGGTTTATTTCAAAGAAATGTGATGCAAAATTCCAAAGTGATGAAGAACAAGAAAGATAAATAGTTATTTTTTTAGAATGAGAGGAGTTTGAGCCATAGGTGCAAAAATATGAAACTCATCTGAGCATGGAGGAGTTGTATCTAATTGGAGAATATTTGAGTGTTAAATAGATAAATTTAGATACAGAGAAAGGGTGTAAGAAGAGTGAAGGATACACAAAAGTGTGTTGAAGGAGAAATGAGTAATTGAATATTGGACTTGTAAAAAAGAACAAGGACTTGGATTCTTTTATAAATCTGATTCATTAATCTGAATTATAAATGTCTGATAAGTTGGTGCTATCAGATTAAACTAGGTTGGTGCTCAAAATAGGGAGTAGGTGCTTCTTGAGAGTTGGTGATCTTAAAATAGGGGATTGGTGTCTCCATGGGATGGGTGTCTTGAAATGTAACTAGTGAGGTTCTGTCAGTGAGATAAACTTTGTGACGCTGGATTAGAATAATAGATTCTAGTAGCTTTCTCACCATGGTTTTTCCCTTTGGGTTTCCATGTATAAATTTGGTGTTGTGTGTTGTGCTTTTGTGATTGTGTTATTTCTCTTTCATGTGTTTATATTTACATGTGTTTAAAATTATTTTTGAAAGTTGTAAGTAACCAATTTTTGAGATCTACTGATTCACCCCCTCCTCTCAGTAGATAGGCATGTTTAACAAAACTATCTATGTGGACACATCAAGATAGGTATTTTTAGGCTAAAACCACCTTTATCAGGTCTCATTAGACCCCTAGGAGTGAAATTTTTAGTTGATCAAAGGCATCCCTTAAGAGAATTCACTCATCCTTGAATGTACAAAATGAGTGAACTTTCATCGCACATTGCACGAGAACCACGAGCGCTAGAGATGAACCATCAACTCTTACACATGTAGGGATGAATCCTCTAAGAAATCCCATGAGGATTTTATGTAACTCATGATAGATGAGATGTATAAAGGAGGTTTCTATTGTATCTAAATCTCTTAGAACATGTCAAAAGTTGGTCAGTGAGGGTTGTAAATTATGACTTGTTAGCCCAATCGATGAACTGTCTATATCGACACATCAGGATAAAAAAATTTAGGCTAGAACCACCTTTCATAGGTCTTGGTATACCTATAAGATCAAAACTTTCAATTGATAAGAGGCATCCCTTAAGAGAATTCACTCATCCCTGAATGTGTAAAATGAGCAAACTTCCATCACACATTACACAAGAATCATGAGGACTAGAGATGAACTGTTAGGTCATACATGTGTAGGAATGAGTCCTCTTAGAAATCCTAGGAGGATTTTATGTAACTCATGATGGAAGAGATGTGGCAATGAGGTTTGTATTGTAGCCAAATCTCTTAGAACATGCCAAAAGTTGGTCAGTAAGGGTCATAGATTCTGACTCATCATCCCAATCAATGAACCATCTACATAGACATGTTAAGATAGGCATTTTTAGGCTATAACCACCTTTATCAGGTCTTGGTAGACCTTCAAGAGTGAAATTTGTAGTTTATCAAAGGCATCCCTTAAGATAATTCACTCATCCTTGAATATTTAAAATGAGCGAACTTCCATCACATGCTGCACAAGAACCATGAGGGCTAGAGATGAACTGTTAGGTCCTACATGTGTAAAGATGAGTCCTGTAAGAAAGCAAATGAATATTTTATGTAAATATTGATGGATGAGATGTGGAAATGAGGTTTATATCATAGCTAAATCTATTATAACATGCCAAAAATTGGTAAGTGGGGGCTATAGATTCTAACTCATCAGCCCAATCGATGAACCATATATGTGGACACATCAGGATAGGCATTTTTATGATAGAAACACCTTTGTCAGGTCTTGGTAGACCCCTAAAGGTAAAAGTTGTAGTTGATTAGAGGCATCCTTTATGAGAATTCACTCATCCCTAAATGTTTAAAATGAGCAAACTTTTGTCGCATATTGCATGAGAACCATGAGGGTTAGAGATGAACCATCAAATCCTAGATGTGCAAGGATGGGTCCTATAAGAAATACCAAGAGAATTTTATGTAAATATTGATGGATGAGACATGAAAATGAGGTTTTTCTCACATCCAAATCTCTTATAACATGTTAAAATTTGGTCAGTGAGGGCTAAAGATTTTGACTCGTCAACCCAATCAATGAACCATTTATATGGACACATCAAGATAGCCATTTTTAGGCTAGAACCACCTTTTTAAGGTCTCTATAGACCCCTAAAAGTGAAATTTATAGTTGATCGAAGGCATCCCTTAAGATAATTAACTCGTCTATGAATATGTAAAATGAGTGAACTTCTGTCATGCATTACACGAGAATCATGAGGGTTAGAGATGAACTTTCAGCTCCTACACATGCATGGATAAGTCCTCTAAGAAAGATTAAGATGATTTTATGTAACTTATGATGGATGAGATGCAGAAATGAGGTTTCTCTTGTAGCTAGATCTCTTAGTATAGGTCAAAAGTTAGTCAGTGAGGGTCATCAATTTTGAATCATCAGCCCCATTGATGAATCATATTTGTGAACACATCAAGATAGGAATTTTTAGGCTATAACCACCTTTATCATGTCTCGATAGCCCCCTAGGAGATAAAGTTGTAGTTGATCAGAGGCATCCCTTAGGAGAATTAACTCATCCTCAAATGTGCAAAATGAGAGAACTTATGTCACACATTACATGATAATTATGAGGGATAGAGATGAACCATCAGGTCTTACACATGTAGGGATAAGTCCTCTAAGAAAGTCCAGAAGGATTTTATACAATTCATGATGGATGATATGTGACAAAAAGTTTTATCTCACAACCAAATCTCTCATAACATGCCAAAATTTGGTCAGCAAGGGTCGTAGATTCTAACTCATCAACCCAATCAATGAACCATCTGCACAAACACATTAGGATAGGAATTTTTAGTCCAGAACCACCTTTGTTAGGTCTTGGTAGGCCCCTGAGTGTGAAATTTGAAATTGATCAGAGGCATCCCATAAGAGAGTTCACTCATCCTTGAATGTGCAAAATGAATGAACTTTCATCACATGTTGCATGAGAACTATGAGGCATAGAAATGATTCATCAGCTCTTACATGTGTAGCGATAAGTCTTATAAGAAATATTGAGAGGATTTTATGTAACTTGTGATGGATGAGGTGTGTGAATGAGGTATTTCTCATAGCCAAATCTCTTAGAACATGTTAAAAGTTGTTCAGTATGGGTCATAAATTCTGAATCATCAACCCAATCAATGAACTGTCTATGCAAACACATCAAGATAGTCATTTTTAGGCTAAAACCACCTTTGTCAAGTATTAATAGACCCTTAGGAGTGAAATTTACAGTTGATCAAAGGCATCCATTAAAATAATTCATTCATCCTCAAATGTGTAAAATGAGTGAACTTTGTGCGTGCATTGCATGAGAATTGTGAGGGCTAGAGATGAACCATCAAGTCCTACACGTGCAAGGATGTGTCCTCTAAGAGAGCATAGATAAGATTATTTTTGTGTTTTATTGAAAGGATAAATATAGAGAATGTGAAAAAGGATTTGATTAAGGTAGATGAATATTAATATAAATTGTTTTAGCTTCTCTTGATTTCAAGAAGATAATCTTTTCTACTCAGAACACCAACCATGTGAAGATGGAATCTCGTCTGGCGCCACTAACTTACATTTAAATTGTTGGTAAAATTTTTAAATATAAATAAACACATAATCATAAAATTACTAAAAATTAAAATACATTAAATATTGAATAAATTTATTATATTAATTTGAAATACTAGAAAAACTTATTAATTCAATCTAATGCACCTTTAGAATCAGTGTTATTTGCAAGTGTTTCAAGAATCATTTTATGGTTAGATTGACACACTTTCCACAAAATTATATTATGAGTTTTCCATGATATTTGATCATTTGAATATTTTTAGCAATAACAAGATTCAAATAATGAAGCATCACCCTATGTGTTTCAAAGTCCTCAAATAACAATTGTTTTATTTTTTTACGATAGTACCTACGAAGCTAGGTTCTAATAACCACTATGAATCCAATGGGATAAATTATCTCTTCTCCATCCATAACATTTGTGGTTAATTTTTTTTTGCCTCTATACAATGACACAAGTATTAGTTTGTTCCCTCATCATTGTTCTCAGGTGCAATTACTGCAAAAACATGCCCTACATTTAAAGTATAATCAAATTGTAAGTACATCTAGAAAAAAATAAAAATATCACTAATATCTAAAGTTATATATCTAATTAAAGAATAAATTTTACCTAATTGCACAAGATTTGAGATGTGGTCAAAGTCAACTAATGATGTCATTTCATGATTTGTCAATTGTTGGAGTGAATGATTACTCTCTACAGGTGATATGGGTCTACAATACCATTAGTCAACCTATTCTTTTGGCTCATATTTATTTCAATTAAATTCCATACATGAACAAAACATGTCATATCCCTAGTATAAATAGTCCATGAACTTGAATTTGAGCTTTGAATGGAGTGGAAAACACTTGATCTAGGTACTATAATGCAATATTCATACATTATCTTATGTTTTTCCTCTATTAACCAAAAGAATATTCGTACATGAGAATGTTTATTCGATTAATTACAAATATTTTCATTACACTAACTCATAATACTTGTTTCATCGATCAAATTAGCACAATCCTTGTGCTTTGTCTGCTCTCTTTTAAGGGCTCTTTTTACACATGCACTAGCACCATCATGTTCCCCTTTTCCATGCCCAGCCTCAAAGAAGCTCCAAAAATGTTGAACTTTTTATTATGCATTATGCTTAACTAGTAAAACATTTGAGAATTATTAAACTACCTTGCACAATTTTTTGACCAAATATAGTGTGTATCAAACATGATTTATCTTGCATTCATATTCATATAAAATATCTCAAAACAACCATGGACAAACTTTGGAGAATGCGATATGTCATTGCTCATATAACAATGGTACTCCCTCAAAATATTTTCTTTGTCATTTGTACTATCAGGTACATGTCTGAATGTAATATGAATAAAAATTATAACTTGAATTGAATAATAATATTGGGATTGAACCTCATTCTGTGGTTGTAGTGTGTAATTTTCAGCAAAATCCATAACTAAAATAATGGTGCCAATTGGGAAGTCGTCCTTGCATGCTTTGAATTGATTATCTAACCATTTTGATTTGTGTGTGTGTCTTGTATATTGGTAGATAATTTTTTTTTTGAATTCAAACATGAAATTACACACATAAACTTTGGTCATAACCAATTTACATCTTGATGACTCTTTTTCATCTTTTAACACATACTTAACAACTCTATACGTCTTATAATCAACTAGTTGCTTTCTAAATTTATTTGAAATATCTTCATGTAAAAAACTCATCAAATTTGACAAACCACCACAAATGTTACATGTTCCATCTAAACATTGTTTGGTAAAAAAATTTGTCCCTCAGGTCTTTGACAAAAAAGACCTTGGATTAATTCTCTTGATGTTTTAGGTGGGGAAAACACCATACAATCTTTCAAAATCTCGTTAGTATGTAAAGTACAATGTATATGATGGAAAACATCAAAATGCATAACAAATTCAACATGTACCCTAAAATAACATGTGGCGCATGCTTGGTTGATTTTAACATAGAAAGGCTTGCAGATCTCAAATAACCTTTGGCTAATTATTAATTGGCCATTAAAATTTTCAATAAACTTTTTATAAAATTTTGTTTGTCATGTCTAAAAAATGTTTTGCATGTGGCTCAAAATTTTTGAGACTTTTATTATTTTAACATATTTTACATTAGATGAGACCCTTGTGTTGTTGTGCCAAAAAATTTCGATCAATTGTTTTGTTCCTTCAACCAATACCTTATCTTTTCATGGGAGTCTACCACTAAATGTCCAACAATCTGTGAGTGAAGGGTCATCAAGCCTTGTTCTTCTTTTTATCGCATTTATTAGAGATTTTCTATTTAAATTTAAGGATATACTTATTTCACTAAGAATTCAAGATTTAGACGTTGACTTACTCACTATAGATTCCATTATTACTAGTATTGCCACATTACTATCTTTATTTCAACTTTTATTGCCTATTGCCTTAAATGCATTAAATAGATTCTTTACTATTGTACTATTTTTTCCTTCCATGTTTAATATTCTTAACCCCAAATTATGCATCAAAAATCACATTTTTTGTATTTTCATTAATTGAACAAATAGTTAACATCGTTCTGTATGGCTTTTATTCTTAAATGCATAGTTCCATACATGTTGAGCATGATGTTGAATTTTTTTTTTGACATTTTGCCTTCCATAGGTTATATTATTTTTTCATATATTTCAACCAAATGCTTTGGTGTTCATCTTATTATCCTTGGATGTGTGGGTGCATGAGGTATATTTTGTATTAAATTAGATGGTGTTAACACTTCAACCATAGTAGGGACATTAGAGGGTTGACTATCTAAATTAGGGGTTATAGGTAAATTAAATTCCTCTTCACTAGGAGACACATGATTCAAGGTCATTATTTGATGTTGATTATCATCATACTCAAAAATTTCATTATGAATGATGTTTCATTATATTGTGTATGTCCATATGTTTCATCATTCATTATAAATTCATTACGTACATGCTCTACATTTTGACTTTCATCTTGCAATGAAGATTGACTTGGTTCTTTTATCTCATTTGAAGACACATGTAAACTAGATTCTATAGAATTGGGCATGCTATTTTCTTTAGAAATATTATCTCGTGTAGAAGAAGAACCTTCACCTTGCCTAGAAGCTCTTATAAATGCCCTCATATCTGATTGTCTTTTTCTTTCTTTTTCTCTTTTCTCTTCAATTTCCTCATTTTTTATCTCTTTGATTGGTCTTTTGAAATTACTTCCTTACCCCATTATTTATCTTTTCCAAAATAAGACAATTGTAGATTTAAACTTGAAGAATTCTTAGTGATTCAAACAAAATAGATGAATAATTCATCAAATTTGCATAGTTGCAACAAAAAAACTAGTTTGTTATTTGGAAAAAACAAAACAAATGACTCATTTTAGTGGAAAATGCAAAAAGAATTCATGAATCACAAAGGGTGTGCGTGCTTATAGACTAATGGGTAAATGCATTAATTCACCCATTAGTACATGTGCAAAGGGTGAATGCCCTTTCAAAAGGGTGTGTGCCCTTTTTATAGGTCATATGCCCTTTTCATATATATATTTTTTTAAAATTCCAATTTCCCTCCAGTTTTTCCTCAATTTTAGGCCTGGGGGGTCTCGAACCTGGCTAAACTCTGTCATGGATCAGTCAAGAAAATTTATAAAAAATTTAAGAGTTTTGTTTTTTTCCTTTTTATTGACACATCTAATCAGGCATATTTTATATTTAAAAAAAATTATATGGGTTTGTAGAGTGGAAAGCATATTTTTCAAATATATATATATGAAGAGTGAATTAAATCATGATCAACACCTGATTGGGAGGATGAGCAGTGATTTCAGAGGTGACTACATGCAGAGCCGACCGTAATAGGCAACCCTACAGTTTGCGAGGGTCAACGCTTGTAGGTATAGGGTGCTAGGTGAGCTAGGGCGAGCGTGCCCTAGCCCAACCCTGGTGTTTGTTCATGGCCACACCAGGGGGGTAGTAAACACATGTGAGGGAGGGCTAGAGCTACATTGGCAGCATAAATAAAAAACAAAAATTCTTTGTTATTGGTGCATCCTTGCCCATGCACATGGGGGGGTTTATTTGCCCTGATTAGAGGTTATAGGTGGGGGTTGCCCCTGACTGTACTAGTCTATGGTTAAAAGGCAGTGCTAGGTCAGTGAAACCCTAGAGGTGGCTCCTTCTCTTGGAGCCCTAGTTGCTTGCCTTGGTGTGGTTGAATAGCAATGCCGATTGGGGAGTCTTCAGGGGCTTGTCCCAAGATGGATTATCACTTAGCAATAGTTGGTGCAAAGCCTACCTTGCATGCTTTGAAGGTTTTTGGTGAGCATAAGGTGTGGTTAAATAGAAACGCCGATTGGGGAGTCTTCAGGGGCTTGTCCCAAGATGGATTATCACTTAGCAACAGTTAGTGCAAAGTCTACCTCACATGCTTCAAAGGTTTTTGGTAATAACTTATTCTCACCAACACCAGTAGTGGTTGGATCAGGATTATTTGGTGGTACTCAAATTATGAAGATCAATGGATGTCTTGAATGATGTGAGGTGAGGCCAAAATTGGTTATCCCACTGGATATGATTGCAGAGGATATTGAATATTATTCGAAACATGCTTTGTTGTGCAAGTTTATGGGGTTTCAAGTTTCATTAAAATTTTTGGAATCATGGGCCCAACTAACTTGGATGCCTGAGGGAGAAATGGAGGTAATGCTTTTAGCAAATAGCTTTTTCATGGTTTCATTTAATTATTTGACAGACCGCAACAAAAGCTTTGAAGGAGGACCCTATTTTCATAACCAAATTGGGCTATTTATTAAACCTTGGCATGCGGGCTTCAATCTTATTGAAGAGCTTCCAAATTGGGTTCCGGTGTGGGTCTGTCTTCCAAGATTCCCTGTGGAATGTTGGTGGGAGGATGTTTTACATCTATTGGCTTCGATGCTAGGAAAACCAGTGGGTACCTCACAATAGACTCAAAGTAAAAAAATGAATGTGTTGAGATTGATTTAAGTAAACCTTTGCCAAATTTGATGGATATGTGTGCGGGCTCTTACTCTTGGGTGCAATAGTTGGATTATGAAACTCTTCCTTTTCAGTGTCAACTCTGTCAAGAATATGGTCATTTGCAGAGAAGATTCCCAAAGGCTAAACCTATGGATCCCCAGCCTTCTCAACTACCTCGCAACCCCCTAGGGTTGAAAAAGGGAAGGAACCCATTCCTAGTGATGTGGATGGCGCTGATGGATTCATTCCTATTAAGGCTTGAAATAGGAATCGAGGTCAAAAAAGGACTTTGAAGGAAAGGCAGGAGGAAGACTCTTTCAACAGATTTGAACTCTTAGATGATCTCAACTAGTAGGAAGTGAATCCAGGTTTGATGAATCTAGATCAGGATGTTCTGGGTATAAGACAAGAGGGCCTTCTCTCAGAAGTGACTCAGGGTATGTAGGATATTAGGGCTTTGCAAATGGACACTGATGTTCAAATGGAAGTTTAGGGGGAATCGGTTCCTATAGTAGAAAGGAATAAGGGTGGGGAGGATGGATCTCCTCTTGTCTCAAATACAGGTACTGAGGGGGTGAAGATTGATAAGTCTTCTTCTTCTCATTTGGGTCTTCTTCAAAAGGAGCTAAAAAAAGGAGCAGGGGAGAAGTCTTCCAAGCTTGGTAGAAAAAAAGATTTGGAAAAGATTAAATTAATAGGGGAAACTTTGGTTGATCTAGGGTCTGTTAAGACTCTTGATTCTCATTTCTTGACCCCCTTGAAATGATCATTCTATCCTGGAATGTAAGGGGCTTGAACAGTGGCCCTAGACAAGAAGTTGTTCGGGATCTGGTTAGAGGTCAATCTCCTAATGTTCTTCTCCTACAGGAGACTAAGGTATCAGTGGAGAGTATGTTTGGTTTAGTGCCTAAGCTTTTGGGGGGTGGAGAGTGCCAGTGTATTGGTGCTTAAGGGTCTGCAGGGGGAGTGGCTTGTTTATGGAATCCTCAGAAGATCCGACCTCTTTGGTGGTTATCCTTGCAGTCTTCTATCTCTATGATTGCATCTTGTGTTGAGATGGGGGAGATGGTTCTCTTCTCCAATATCTATGCACCTACTAATCTTCAAGGCAAACAACTTTTGTGGTCCCATATCCAGTTTGTTAGAAGCATGGCTCTTTTCTATCTTGTGGATAATGGCTGAAGACTTCAATGTTATTTCTAAGTTGGTTAAGAAGAGGCGTGGTATTACGAGGCTAGAGCCTTCTACGATACTAATTTAGGATAATATCTCAGTGTTAAATCTTGTGGATATTAAGCCCATTAATGGCCAATTTACTTGGAACAATTAAAGGATTGGAAATAACTGCATTGCAGAATGACTTGATCAATTTTTGGTTTCTTGTTATTGGGTTGGGGGCTGTGGTGTTCTAGATCAAAAATTTTGGATTGGAGGGGTTCAGATCATTGGCCTATCAAGATAGCTATTTCTTTAGCTCGAGTACCTTTATCTCCTACTTTCAAGTTTTAGCTAATGTGGTTGCGTGACTCCTCTCTCAATGACTATATTACTGAGTGGTGGAGGTATGGTAGACCTGCTTATGGTACAACAATGTATACTTTTGCTAAGTTACTCCAATTTTTCAAGTATCAGCTTAAACATTGGAATCATTAGTGCTTTAGAAACATTTTCTATGAGAAGATTGCTGCCCAAGCTGGTGTTATGAGGCTGATCAGAGAGGATGGAATGAATGAGGACTTGCTGCGGGAAGAGACTAGGGCTTTGAAAGCACTGGAAGAGTGTGAGCTACAAGAGGAGGTCTTTTGGAAATAAAAGGCTTGAATTGAGTGGCTTCAGGAAGGGGATAAAAATACTACTTTTTTCTTCAACTCGGTGAAAGCTAGGAGACATGGTAATTCTATTTCTGCTCTAATGAATGATAGGGGTGAAACTCTTTCTTCTTTCCATGAAATTACGCGAGAAACTAAGCAATATTTTGATTCATTATTTAGAGAGGACTCGCAAGGGGGTTCTGATGAGGAAGCTCAGGTTCTTTCTTGTATCTCTTCTTTAGTTTCTAGGGAGATGAATGAACAACTTATGAGTAATATCACAATTGAGGAGCTGGAGGGGATTGTGTTTCAAATGAAGAAGGGGAAAGCTCCTGGCCCTGATGGTTTCCCGATTGAGTTCTTTCAAGAATTTTGGGAGATTATCAAGTTGGACTTGTTGACAGTTTTTCAAAAGTCTCATAAGAATAAATAGATGCTACATGCCTTAAATTCTACCTTCCTTGCTCTCATCCCAAAGTGTGAGGGGGAAAATAGGTTAAGTCAATTTCAGCGTATCTCTCTTTGCAATGTGGTTTATAAAATTATCTCTAAGTTGATTGCTGATAGGTTGAAAAAGTGGTTTAAAGTGTTGATTTCTGAAGAATATAGTGGTTTTGTGGTGGGATGTCAGATTCTAGATGGGATTATTATTACAACTGAAACCATTCACTCTATGGCTAGCTCCAAAGATAAGGCAATGTTCATCAAGCTTGATATGGCTAAGGCTTATGATCGCATTCGATGGTCCTTCCTCCGAAAGGTCCTAGGTGCCTTTGGTTTTGGGGATGATTGGATTTATTGGGTTATGAGTTGTGTTACTTTGGTATCCTTCTATGTGTTAATAAATGGTGAGCACTCTGAGCTTTTTGGTGCCTCTCAGGGTCTGTGGCAGGGAGACCCCCTCTCTCCTTATTTCTTCTTCTTGTTGAGGGTCTGGGATGCTTGATAAAAAGGAATGTGGAGTTAGGTTTCATTCAAGGGTGGGGGTGGGAAGGTGGTCTACCTTCAAAATCCCACTTGCAGTTTATGGATGACACTGCTTTGATGGGTTTGGCTACAATTAGGGAAGCTTCAAATATACACAAGGTGTTGGATGTTTACCTTGTAGCTTTAGGCCAATTGATTAATGAAGATAAGTCTTCCATATTTTTCTTTAATACTCTAGGTTCTATTCAGAGGAGAATGGCTCATATCTTGAGATTCCAGATTGGGGTGCTCCCTTTGACCTATCTTGGTATTCCCATCTTTGTTGGAAGACTTCCCAGGGAGTCTTGGAAGAATATGTTGGATAAATTTTGTGTGAAAGTTAATCATTGGACCCATCACTGGTTGTCATTCATGGGTCATGTTCAACTACTCAAATCTACGATGAAGGCTCTCCCCATTTATAGATGTATGATTCAGGTGGCTCCTATGGGCTTTGTTAAGGAGCTAGATTCCTTAGCAAGATAGTTTTTATGGGCTGGTAGCTTAGTATCCTCTAAATGGAGCCTTGTCAGATGGGACATTGTTTGTAGATTGAAACAGCTTGGTAGCCTTGGGTTAAGGCAGTCGACACTGTCAGGGATGGCATTAGCTACTAAATTTTATTGGCGGTGGTGTGTGGAGCAGGATGGGATCTCAGCCAGGGTATTAATGCAAAAATACTTCTCGGGGATCCCTCAAATTGATATTCCTCGTTATCCCCTGGTGGGGAAAGGCTCAGTGATTTGGAGTACACTTAAGAAAGGCACTACTCTAATTAAGGGGGGTTTATTTTAGATTTGTAAAAGAGGGACTAAAGCTCACTTTTGGTCTGATTCTTGGGATGGTTTTCCTCCCATTGTGTCTCAGTTCCCTAATTTGGTAATTGTGTGCCAGAGGTTCTGTGAAGTAGGATGGTCAAGGGTGAGTGACTTCAAGTCCTTTTCTTCTCATGGTCAGATGGTGGTGGTGAGATGGAAGAAACCTAAGGAATGGCCTATTGTTGGTATGGAGGAGAAGTGTATTGAGCTTCATAGCATCCTTTCTCATAGGCGTTGTATCTCCCTCCAAGAAAGGGATGTACTTTCTTGGTCTCCTAATCTTAAGGGTGTGTATACTGTTGCTTTTGGATATCAGTTTTTTTATCTCAACAGAAGGATGGGGTGGAGGTTCACTGGTGGAAGAAAGCATGGAATAAGCTTTCTTGGCTGAAGTGTAACTATTTTATCTGGACTTTGGCTTGGAATAGATGCTTGACATGGGATAAGATTTGGAAGAGGGGTTTTCAAGGTCCTTCTATGTGTGTTTGGTGCAAATGTGGAGAGGAGGATTCCTCCCACTTGTTTTTCCAGTGTCTCGTGACTCGACAGCTTTGGCATTTTTGGTGGGAGGTTTGGAAAAGACCTTGTGTTCATGCATCCTCCCTGGAGGATTTTTGGAATAGTCTGGGGAGACCTCCTTCGATGGCCTCTTTCTTACAAGATGTGTGGTATGTTGGGCCTTCTTTCATACTCTTGCATATTTGGTTGGAAAAAAATCGAAGAATATTTTGAGGAGAGAAGTTGTTGATCCAACAAGTTTGGTACAAAATTATGGGCATGATTCGGGAGACAGTGGAAGCTAAGTGTGAGGTGGTGTTCCCTTTGGTGAAAGAGGATGCTAAGTTAGTGGATAGATTGGGTATTCAATGGTTGTCCCTAGCTTTTGCTTGTGTTAGGAGAGGAAGGAGGCTAAATAATAAATTTCAAAGGGGGGGAGTTGGCTACCCCCTCTGGCTGGCATTCTGAAGCTCAATACTGATGGCTCTTCAAGAGGAATTCCTAGCCCTGCTAGCATCGATGGGGCTGGCAGGGACTTTTTTGGATCGGTGGTTTTTTTATTTTTTGTTCATGAAGGAGTACAGACTAACAACCTTATGGAAGGTTTGGTGATTCTCTACGCTTTGGAGAGGGCTTATGCTTTAGTATGGCGAAAGGTTATTTGTGATTCTAACTCACAGGTTTTGATTAATGTGTTGAATAAATAGAAGGTATCTGACATTAGTTGGCAGGTGGCAATGATAGTGCAATATATTTTGTAGATGAGTTATTTTATGGAAATGGTGTCCTTTGTCCATATCCCAAGGGAGTGGAATAGGACAACAGACTATTTGGCTAAGTGGGCCTCTGAGCAGTTAGATGGATGGAAGATTGATGAGTGGGATCAGGTTCCCCATGAGCTCTGACATGACTTGGAGAGGATTTTGATTGAGGATGAGAATGCCATTGGTGAAAGATAATGGTGTTTCAAGTTTGGTTTGACTAGTTCTTTTGTGTTCTTGGGGCCCGAACCCTTTTCTATTTTGTAATACTTTTTTCTAAATTTCAATAAAGTTTTTATCCTTTTATTAAATATATATATATATATATATAATTTTAGAATATTATTTATAATTATTATTTAATTTATATATAACATACCTCTTTATAGTCTATATACATATTGTCACAAATTCCCTTATAAATTTTTGAATATTAATTGAATGCTTATAAAACTTATATCTCATCAATCTACACATTGTCAACTATGTTTAAAAAAAAAATGATTTTCATGAAGTTAAGGTCAAAAAGTTGTGTTCGTATACTTGCAGTTTCAATTTTCCAGCTATCTTGACTTATAAAATTATTTAAAAATTACATATATAATAAAAAATTAATAAAAACTATTTTCAAAAATCTTTAACATTTCACCTATCTATATATGAAATTTCATACAAAAATTCAAACATTTACTCAAAAAAAGTGTGTTCATACACATGCACTCTCCTTATCTTTTGATAAAAAATTACCAACATATTGTCATAAATGCAACTATTATTCACACTTTTATCATCTAGGTATTGAAAAACAATATTTATTTAGAAACTAAATTCAAAATTTCACAATTCATGTTTTTATGTCATTGTCAAATTCCTTTTCAAAGTGTCTCTAACATTCTCTCCAAGTTCACCTATTGTTATTTTCAAAAAAAAAAAAGTGTCGCTTTATACCCCCACTTTTGTCCCCCATTATCCTGCATCTACCCTTCAATGAAGGGAAATTTCATTGCCCAATCCATGTTAAAGGAACTTCTAATTATCCATCTACTTCTCTTCACAAATATTTTTGAGTAGAGTTTTTAGCTAAACTTTGTGTTTGATGAGAACCAATAATCTCTTCTACCAGTTGAGTGTCATGATCATTGTCATCGAAAACTAAAGGAGTGTCTTTGAGTGGTGACATGTCATCATCAATATAATATTTATAGGGTCACATGTTGTTATGATGAATTCTTTATTGTGAGATACAATCATGATTAGTGGGGATTTATTCATGTAAAATTGCTCTGATATTATTGAACAGTTAAAATCAATCCATGAGCCACTAGTCCATCTTTAAGCCACTAGTCCATCTTTATAAAAAAGAAGTCATTTGTGTGCAGACCATGTCTACATTATGTCTTATATCACCATAAGGCTATTTGGGGTTCAAAATCTTGTAGATAACACTGAGGGATTGCAATGAAATATTACATGAGTTAGAAGGTCTCCATCATCATACTCCTTTGGCCAAATAGACCATTTATCATGTTAAAGCATAGCCCCTGTCATAGGGTTCCATGATGGAAACATTTGGACCTACCAATTACTCATACATTTCATTATGGGAGGATTGAAAGAAGGGTGAAAACATTATTTTGGAAACTTTAAGGTTGTTGGTCCCTAAATTTACTTAATCAATGTAGGAACATGGTTTCAATATTGTTTACCACTCAATTGCTTCACCACTGATTGCTATGTCACCCTCAACACCTAGAGACCTTAAGGAAGGTCCAAAAAAGTTTCAACATATGCCTTCTAGTTGCTCCATACTCTGTATGAGCCACCTGTAGGTGAACTTTTTAGTTACACAGGGCAGTGAAGGTAGGTTATTAATAATGTGCATGGTGGATGTTCTTCAACTAATCATAAACCTTCTCAAAGTCTTAAAATTGATCATTTACATCTTTAAAGAGTTTAAACCAATTCAAATGATTCATCCTAACCTCAAATACCTCTGTGGATATATAGTCAAACCACTACAGGTGCATATGCAGGCTACAAGGTAGTGGATAAAGAGTTGATTAAAAATGCACCCAAATGAGACTATTTAGACATTTTAACATGTTGATTTCATCTTGGAAAATTTATCACTACCTTTAAAATTTATATTTACATCACCATGTTTGTGTAGGGTCCCTTACCATCTAACTATATCTGACAGTCACGCAAAAAGTTGATTGTGTTAACATCTTCTTTGACTATGACCTTATTGATGTTAGCCTTTGAGACTGACCTTGGAAGGAGAGGATGATTTCCATGAATTATTAGAAACATGAAACATAAACATAATTTTATTTGAAACCACTAAAATAAATGAAAAACTTTACAATTGATGAACATGCCTGCAACTCCATTGGTGTACTCAACCTGCAACTTGAGATGTTTGTCTCATCAAATCACCTCTACAAATGCAATCAAAGATGGAAACCAAGAGATAAATATGTCCATGCCTTATAGAATCAATTTCATCCATTTTTTTTATGAACCATCTCAAACAAGGAGAAAACCTACATGGTGTGGGGATTAGCATGCAGAAAAGAATAAACAACTTATTAGCATTCATTCATAAAGCATGGGAAACCAATATTTGAAATCCTACTATGAAATAAAAGTGTAATAAGCTTACTAACATCCTTTAGAGGCATTTGACTTGAAAAAACCCTTGTTGTCTATACCATGAGAAAACATGTTGACCAATTCTACATGCCAAGAAGAGCAATGAAGGTGTAGAATAGTTTTAGGCCAATTTTGAGACTACCAAATTAGATCAAATAAGGAAGTGAACTCAGGGAAGCTGAAGATTCATTTCACATCCTTCCACACATACCAAAATACTTGTATAGGTTGTACAACTCCAAAACCTCCTCTTTTTTAGCTATTTTCTTGATCTCACTTAATACCTATAAGATTTTCAGTTAGAACTTACATGAGTGACAATAATCTAATATGAGTGATGTTGAGAAATAGTTTGGAACACTTGTCCACCAATGGAAACCATACAACCTTCATTAATGGCTCACATATGACTTTATAATGACACGAAATGACTTTGGACTAAATTTGACTATGACCAAGGTTAATAACATATCAAATTACATCAAAAGGACCATGACACACCCT
Organism: Torreya grandis; assembly: GCA_037957365.1. NCBI lineage: Eukaryota > Viridiplantae > Streptophyta > Pinopsida > Cupressales > Taxaceae > Torreya > Torreya grandis. The sequence goes on along the minus strand of JARHVA010005215.1, from coordinate 435,597 downwards.
ATAACATCCTAATATACCCCTATATCAAGTTTTGTACTATAGGGGGCTGACTTATTTTGACTTGTGATCAAAATAGTCAACAATAACTAAGTTTGATCATTAATTATCCCTTTGTACTTACCCTATATATCCTATTTTTTTTATCACTTTGTATTTTTACTATTAATTATCCAATTGGGTAGATATGAATTCTATATTATCAAATCTATATTATTACATCTATTCATTGAAATACTTTATTCCTTGTTTTATAATTAGGGTACGTAGTTCCCTTAATTTCTTATTTTATTTTCTACATTTAACAAAATATTATTCAAATAGCTCAATTTTCTACAACTTCTTCAAATTATGACACATCTCATTTACAACATCCATCCATTTGAAATGAAAATGAATTTTTGGAGCAATATTGATCAATATCTTTCATACTACCTTATAGATTTCCTATTAAAGTAGTAATTTTCTTCTTCTTTGGTAGAAGGAACCCTTTCAGTCCCCATAAAAATATACCACAAGAATATAGTACTCAATACATGTTTCATAAATGACATTCAATCCTTGAAATTATGCCCTTTCATTATAAGAACCCCATAAATTATCTCCATATTTGAACAAACACCTTAACACATTTCAAAATGAAGTTGGCCTTCTCTTTAAAAATAAAAAGCATATACCCAACCTAATTTTTAATGAGCTTTTTGAAAAAATAAAAAAAAATATATATATTTTGAAAAATGTGGCTTGGAAAGTGATTTTATTAAAAACCCTAAACTTAGAATAATTTAGACTTGAAACACGTCATAGATGTATAAAAAATGGATTATATCTTCCTTGCATAAATCCTCAACTTCTTTGAAAATAATTTTTGAAAAAAATTATTATAGATTGTTAGATATGTGTGATTATTTAAAATTAGCCTCAATTTAAGAGTGCAAACTTCAACTACTCATAACTCCCTCAATACCACTCAAAATTTGAAAAAATGACCAATTGTTGAAGAGCTCTCAACTTATACTTTTCAATGGAGTAAGAATCAACTCAATATGATGTCGACGTTGATGTGATTATAATGATCCTCATTGTATTGGATTAGCTCAAATTCATCCAATTTATTTTGGCTTTGATAGATTAGAATCATCCTCACTATCTTTTATAATGAAATCAATTAGATGTTTCACAATAATGGAATAATATAGCATAAAATTAAGATTAGAATAATCATATTCACATCAATAATTGATAAAAGAGTAGAATAATTGATAATTATGACTGAGCTACTTCGAGAGATAAACCTCCATAACAATGCAGTAATATTAGAATTCATAATATGATGATAAAAGACTAACCACTACCTCATATATATACTTTAATTAGCCATGGTTATTCCAATACAACGACCATACTAATAACATAGAGAAATACAACAATATAATATGAGAGGTATGTAAGGCACAAGTCGACCACACTCATCCCTAGCCACACTATAGTTAAAGGCATAGCATATTCACTTTTAGTGCTTTATACTAATTCTTCAAGATCAAATCATTGGCTATGATACCATATTAGAAGCACACCATATGGGAGAACATAATAAGTAGAGAAACAAATAATAATATAATGGTGGATTCGAAAGACACCTTTGATCACTTGAATAAAAGAATATAAATTTAAAAAATTACATCATGATAGACTTTCTTTAATATAAATCTAGGAGTGGACAAATCCCAAATTTCCATAGAGGTTGACCTTATAAGTGCCATCAATTATTATATTCCCAAAGATTCAACTATGCCATGTTACTCATATGGTCCCACATGATACTCATATGGGTCCATAAGTAGATATCTATCAGTCTCTAGGTTCCCAATAATATATAAGTCACTAACACCTAATAGTCACTAGGTTTCCAAGAATATGCCAAGTCGAAGAAACCTAGTGGTTGCTAGGTTCCCTAGAATATGCCAAGTTGTTCATACTTAGTAGTCAATTGTTCCCATAAAAAAATAGAAGTCGTTAATACCTAGTGGTTTCTAGGTTCCCACATAATACATCAAGTCATTGATATATATCAGTCATTAGGTTTCCATAGAATACATTGATATATATCAGTCACTAGGTTTTCATATAATACAACAAATTATTGATACCTAGCAGAAGTTGGGTTCCTATAGAATTTAACAAGTCACTAATACCTAGTGGTCGCTAGGTTCCCAAATATTTCAATAAGTTGTTCATACCTAGTAGGCATTAGGTTTAGAAAGATCCTAAAATATAAATCACACCTAACGGTCACTAAGGTAAAGTTGACAAAGGCAATTACAATATGCTTGGAAATAGTGCTACTATTTATTATTTATTTTATTTTTTTGAAATGCATGATGGGGTCATTTTTTATATTTAAAATACATTAGTAAATGAATAATGAAGTAAAAAAATATTTTGAAGACATGGATAGTGAAACAAGTCACCTGTAATAGTAGCAAAACTAGGACATGCAAAAAAGCTAAATCCTAGGAAAATTTTAAAGATAATTTAAAATTTATAAAAATTGAGGAAAAGATGATCAGATAAAATTTGATTATAAGTATTCATTGTAACATTTACCAGATTACATAGTAAATATGAAATGACACATTTGATCAAAATTAACTTTCCATTTGAAACAATTTATCTTTTAAAAAAATGATTGTATTTTATAGTAAAAAGGTGAAAATAAAATCTTACAACTATCAAGAGACTTTTCAAGACACCTCAATACATATATATATCTTCATTAAAATTTTGAGTTTTTCTCATAATAGATTGGTGCCTAATATTTTCATAGTATAGAATAAACTAAGAAACTCACTCTTATCCCTATCTCCTTTCAAACTCTTTTATTCATTGTCATCCTATATTTATATAATGCCTAGTCAAACCCAAAGATATTTATATATCTTATTCTTATTTCCAAGGAGTATTCTCTAAGATATATGTGGAAAAAAAAACAAGCATAAATCTCACCTAGAAAGTGTCTTTATTTCATTAAGTCTTTATCATTGTATAAAATTTATAATTAAAAGGTCATAGATGCATTCATACCTTTTTAGGATTGTGGAAATCTTCATAAAGTGTGTCTTCTCCCGATGCCATTGCCTTTGTTTTGTAGTAGAATATGACTATCCAACAATAGTTCTAGATTGTCTTTTAACAATCCATTAATATTTGACCCTACATAAACTAATATAGATTGATCAATACCTGTAAAAATTTCAAAGACCTAAGTTTATAAGGGCTCTCATTTGGGGCAAGATTGCTCATAGAAGAAAGAAGGAATGTTGTCAAAATAAATGGGAAGGGTGGGTGTAGCAAAAGGTCTATTTTGTCTGATCTCTATAGTCAAAGATCATAGGAACAAAAATAAATAGCGTACTATTTTTAGAGAGAAAAAGACCCAGTTAGTTTAAGGGAGAGGTTGCCACATGTAACTACATTATTGGGCAAGAAGTTGGTTAGTCTCAAGTTTGTGAGGAGCTTGAGAGGTAAGGATAGTTTTTAGATGCTTATAAGATTATTTGAATGCTTGGAGTATACCTCAAGAGGAGCATGCAAAGGCTTGAACCAGCACCAAATCCTACATTAACTAGTTAATGTTGATGGGATGTGTGTGTAGATGTTGTATGGCACTTTAATCTATTAATTATCTATGTTTCACATTTTGTGTAAGTGGTTGGATGGTGTCTAGAGAGAGACTTAAGTCAAAGTAAGAGTGTTTGCAAGAATTAATGTATATTATGTTTGGAACCATATAAACTTTTGCTTGATAGATTTTGAATGTGGGTGGGTTAGGATTAGGCTTCCTTGGCAGATCTCTATTCACTTAGAATACTACCTAGATCTATACCAGTTTGTTATCAAGAGGAGATTAAGAGTGTATGAGAGTTGTAAGAGAATAGAAAAGGTCTGTAGTAGATGTGAGAAGACCTAAAACACGTTTGTGAGCCTACAGGTGAGTGGGAAGAGAGAGAGAGGAGTGCATAAATCTTGACTTTCGGTTAGTATGAATCTAATTAGGTTGTGTAAGTTTCTTACGTAGGATTGTGACTAAGGAGAGTTATAGTAATAGGAATAGAGTCTCAATCTTGACTTTCTGTTAGTATGAATCTAGTTAGGTTGTGTAAGTTTCTTAGGTAGGACTGTGACCAAGGAGAGTTATAGTAATAGGAACATAGTCTCAATCTTGACTTTCGGTTAGTATGAATCTAGTTAGGTTGTGTAAGTTTCTTACGTAAGACTGTGACCAAGGAGTGTTATAGTAATAGGAATAGAGTCTCAATCTTGACTTTCAGTTAGTATGAATCTAGTTAGGTTGTGTAAGTTTCTTACGTAGGTCTGTGACCAAGGAGAGTTATAGTAATAGGAACAGAGTCTCAATCTTGACTTTTGGTTAATATGAATCTAGTTAGGTTGTGTAAGTTTCTTACATGGGACTGTGACCAAGGAGAGTTATAGTAATAGGAACAGAGTCTCAATCTTGACTTTCAGTTAGTATGAATCTAGTTAGGTTGTGTAAGTTTCTTACGTAGGTCTGTGACCAAGGAGAGTTATAGTAATAGGAACAAAGTCTCAAGACAGAGATAATATGCCTCAAAAGAGGAGTAGAAGAAGTTACAACAACAGAGGTTGTAGGGTGATTAGATGGGATAGTTGAAGCTATGAGAGATATGCAAGAAATAATGGAAGCCCTTGAGGAAGATATAAGAAGAGGCCATGCAAATGAAAAAGATGACAGTGACACTGAATAAGAAGAAAGAGTCGACGTAAAGGGAAAAGAAGATGAATGTGCTCGAGAAGAGATGGATGTAGAAGAGAAGAAGTTAATTAAAGTTATCTCCAATATTGGAAGAGGGGAAAAGATAGATGTGCCATGCTTCTAAGGAACTCTAGACCCTGAAGAGTTGATTGAGTGGCTGATAGAGATGGAAGAATAATTTGAATATGATGAGATATAGGATTCAAGGAGAGTGAAGGTAGCACAAACCAAGCTGAAAATCCATGTTTCACTTTGGTGGAAGGAGGTACAAGCTGACAGAAAGAGAAAAGGATAAGAAAATATCACCAGATGGGATATGATGTCAACAAGGATGAAGACCAAGTTCCTACCAATTGATTATCATCTTGCCTTGTTAAGAAAATTTTAGAACTTGAGGTAGAGATAGCTAAGTGTAAAGAGTTATACTAAATAATTTTACAATATTCCCATCAAGTTTGGTCACATTGAATTTGATCATGAGAAGGTTTCTAGGTACCTCAATGGCCTAAGGATGAGTGTGCATGATGAACTAAGTATGGTAAGGCTGCAAAAAGTTGAATTTCTACAAAGTTCCTATTTAGTCCTTAAGCATAGAAGCAGAAGTCAAACAAGGTAGTTAATTATTTGAGTAGAAGAACAAACATTGTTGACTTAAATAAGAGCTAACGTTGTTGGATTTGATGCAATGAGGGAGTTATGCAAAAAGGGTGTTGATTTCAAGGATGCTCAGACAACGTGTTTTTAGACAACTAGCATGGACAAAAAGCCATGGCGGGACCATTTCATACAAAATAGATTACTCTTTAAAGGACAACAACTTTGCATACCTTGAGAATCAATTAGGGAAAACATAATAAAATAAAAACGTAGTGGTGGATTGGCAAGACATTTCAAAGTAGACAAGACTTTATCTCAACGGAATGAGAGGTACTATTGGCCAAAGATGGGAAGTGAAGTCAAAAAAAATGTTCAGGGTTGTAGAGTTTGTCAATGTGCCAAAGGAAGGAGTCAAAACACAAGACTTTATCAGCGATTCCCAATGCCTAAGAGATCATGGGATGACAGAAGCATGGACTTTATACTTGGATTACCTAAAACTTAGAAAGGTAATGATTCAATCTTTGTTGTTGTTGGTAGATTCTCGAAAATGAAAAATTTCATAACTTGTAAAAAGACTAATGATGCTACACAAATTTCTAGTTTATTCTTCAAAAAATTTGTTAAACTGCATGGATTGTCTAAAAGCATAGTCTCAAACTGAGACACTAGGTCACTTTTGGAGGGCCCTATAGAAGAAGTTGACTACAAACTTAAAATTCAGCTCTACATATCATCCACCCACAAACTGATGGAGAGACCAAAGTTGTCAATAGAAGTCTAGGCAATTTGTTGAGATGTTTGGTTGGTAATAGACCCAAGCAATGAGACTAGTGTTGCCACATGCATAATTTCTATATAATGATTTCATGAATAGGAGCATAGGTAAAACACCGTTCCAAATTGTGTATGGGCACAACCCAAAAGGTATTTCAGAACCGAGAGAGCTTGTTGATCTAAGGGTCACTTAAAAGAGTGTTGAAGGTAAAGAGTTTGTTGAATACATGAAAGACTTGCATAGACAAGTAAAAGAGAAGCTTGAGCGTAGCAGCCAAGTCTATAAGGAACATGCTGATCTTAAGAGAAGAAAGAAGAACTTTGAATTTGGTCACTTGGTCCTTGCTCATCTCAGAAAAGAGAGATTCCCAAGAAATAGAGGACCGTTTTTGGAGAGAAGACGACCCGCTTGGTTTAAAAACTAAGGGAGAGATTGGCACAAGCAACCCCATTATTTAGCTAAAAGTTGGTTAGCCTCGAGTTTGTGAAGACCCTGAGAGGTAAGGACAGTTTGCAGATGCTCTGAAGATTATCTGAAAGCTGGGAATATTTCCGAAGAGGAGCATGCAAAGGCTTGAACCAGCACCAAAGCCTGCATTGACTAGTTATTGCTAATGGGGTGTGGCACTTTAAGCTATTAATTCTCTTTGTTCTCCATGGAGTGGAGTGCATGAAAGTAGGTGGAAGGTGTCCAGAGAGAGGGGCTTAAGGCAGAGTAACAGTGTTTGCAGTTAGTAATCTATATTATATTTAGAACCTTTGCGTACTTGCTTGTGATTTAATGTGGGTCAGGATTACGCTGCCTGGACAGACCTCTAGATACTCATAAATTGTGTCATCGCCTTTCTTTTATTGTCCAACAATTGTTCAAAATTGTCTCCTTAACAACACATTATTAACAAGATTTGATGCTCCAAGATAAGACAAATTGTCAGTGTATGCCTTGCATAATCATACCAAATAATAAGTATGTATGTAATATGAGAGTAGCACCTGCATCGATATGAAACGACGTGAAACAACTTACGTCGATCAGAGGAATTCATATTATGTCTTTGACGAATACAAAAGAGGATGACAATTACAGTTAAGCACTGCTCCGATTGAGAGTTGAACTCAAGACCTCCCGCTTACTAAACGGGTGCTCTAACCAACTGAGCTATCGGAGCATGGAAAAGAGTTTTTAAGTATGTTTTATTTGATCACTTATAATCCCACAGAACTGCCAGATAAAAATGCTACGTTACTATTCTAATTTTAAACCATCAAATGACAATAGCTAAAACGGTGCCGTGGTGTAGTTGGTTATCACGTCAGTCTAACACACTGAAGGTCTCCGGTTCAAGTCCGGGCGGCGCCAATTCCGCAAGTCACAGTGGGGGTGTGCCGATGTACATTTTACATTTTGAACGACCAAATTTATGAAGGAAGAAAGTGTGCATTTTTGGGCTCTTGGCATAATTTAAAATACTTGGACATTTAAACGACCAAATTTATAAAGGGAGAAAGTGTGCATTCTTCTCTTTCAAGTTTTGTATCTTTTCTTCTTTGAATATTGCGTGTTAAGGGTCGATCACTCGTCTATCATGGACATTTAACATTTTGTGGGTCACTTCGAATTAAAAGTTTAAGCTTATTAATTTATATAATTTGTTGATATTTTTAATCACTTGAAATGGAGTGGAGACCTCTGCCATTTTCTTGATAGATCTACAATTTAATAACAATAAAATTAAAAATTTAGACAACCAAATTTATAAAGGGAGGTGGTGTGCCATTCACTCTTCTTACAAAGTGCTCTTTTACACACATTTTTCTTTACTAAAGGAAATTATGTTTTTTTTTTTTTTCCAGATTATTTAGGATTTAAACCAAGAACTTCCTCTTTCTCACAATTTGCATGTTAAGGTGTTCTACAATTAAACTATTCATCCTTTTGCGATCAAAAGCGTGGATTGTGTCTTTTAACTTTAGATGTACCTAATTTTGGTACACGTGTATTCAGTAGTCATATAATTGCATATTCTGGGGTACTTGTGTGTTGTTGATCATCAGTTCATATCAAGCTCTTATTTCTAAGTAGAACTGAAGCATTTATTTCTTTGCCATGCATTCATTCTAGTATGAAAATTCATATAGGACTAAATCTTGCATTCACTAGAGTGTGTGTTCAACATGCATTATACTTAGTGTGTTAATTGCAACATTTATACAAACATCTTAGAGACATGATAATAATTGATAGATAGCACATGCTCCCAAATACATTCCCCATTTTTCATGTTCTTTTTATAGGTGTTGTTGCACCACTTGGGTTTTGAAGAAGATCAATTTCCCAAAGATCTACTTTAGAATTTTGGAAAAGCAAGCGATATTTTTGGAGCCATAAAGCTAATAAACAGGATTGTCAAATCATATTTTTCTTGTAAAAGAATTGAGAGAGCCATCACTAGATGGGTTCAGAAGAGTGCAATAATGGTTTTGGGGAAAATTACTTGTTCGCTTTAAAATTTTACGAGTTTTATTCCCCTGGCCATTTGGACTTGCTCTAGACTATTTGTTTCTTGCGACCCTCTCCAAAATTTTAACAAATCAAATATTCTTCTTCAACCCCCTCTCTTGTCATTTATCACTACATGAGGATATTTTTTATGCAATTGACTATGGTTTTATTGTTTAAGATTTTATTAGGCTTATCTTCATGTTTTGTGGGTAGATGTATTTCATGTTTATGTAAAACCACTTTCCCATAAAATACTTTGGTGAACACATCCTCTCTTACACCCCTTAGTGTTATATATTTATTCGTTGTGATAAATCTTATTGTTTTAGGGCTTGTGCCATTTTATTTGTTCAAAATCACTAGCCCCAACCCTTGTGTTACATTCAAATCCTAGAGTATTTTTGCTTGCATATTTTTCAAACCTTAGGGTATTCGCATGCTATGTATACTTAAGTCTTATGCCACTTATATTAATTATATTTGAAACCCAAATTAGGAGGAGTGTTTCTTATGCCACTTATATTAATTATATCTGAAACCCAAATTAGGAGGAGTGTTGGGATAAGTTTCAACCCTATTGATTTTATTGAAATCACTTTGGTCAATCCTAGAGTTTGTTTGTGAAATAAAATGGCCTCTCCAAAATGGTGTTTGTATTACTTCTACTTTGGTATGTTTTGTTGTGCATGATGTTGAGATGCCTTTGAATGATAATGGTGTGAATGGATCCCAAATTGGTAACACTTATGATAGTGATCACTAAGGTAAGGCCAAAAGAGTATAAATAGTTGCACACTTTAGGAAACACATTATGATGCACCCCAATGAAATAAAAAAGAATTGATGTTTGTATTAAAATATGTTCAATGCAAAAACCTAGGTCGAGAGGTTCCAAAAAAGGATATAATCCCTCATATACCTTGTAAGGTGAATAATATATATTTTAATAGTAATAATGTATATCAAATAATTATGAGATCACCTTCCATGCCTAGTAATGTATTTGTTTCCCAAATTTATTCTTAAACACGTTCTCATCCTACTTATATTGCTTCTACTCTTGTTAACATTGCTTTCACTTCTCAAAATGCTTTTATTGCTTCCCAAGTTACTCAGAAAATATCCTCAAATAACAAACACCAAAGTACCTCTATTTTAATGATGTCATTGAAGGCACAGAGCTTAACCCTAGACAAGACACCACCCGTTAAAATAAAAAAAATGAACAAATGACATGGTTAGATGGTTCCACTACCTAGTCCATTACAAAATAGGAAAAAGGCGATGATACCATAGTGATGAGTCTACCACATTAGCCCATGTCATGCCTAGGCATGTGACAGGTAGCATCAGGTAAAATCATATTGGTTGCCATGTGTTGGGAAGAACTCATAATCTTAACTTCTTACAAACATAAAATACACATTTCATAGAATTGTCGACAACTCACCTTAACCATCAACTTGTAATTCCAATTAGTTATACTACATATTTTCCATGAAAAAATATTCATGAGTAACTATCAAAGTTCGTTATCTCACCATCATGGCCTTCAAACACCACAAAGCTATTACTTAAAAACTTTTGCTATTGAATTTTGGTGAGAAAATTTGCAAGTTTATTAGTTGCCGCTCCTCCTAGACACACTCATTATTTTATTTGCTCAGGGAAGGGCTCTGAAATAATTATGTTATTTTTTAGTTAATAAAGAGAAGGGTTTCCTTAGGTTGTGGTGTCCACAATGCAGGGATGTTTTCCATACTAAATAATAACCGAGTTAGAGACTCTTGTGAACTAAAAAATGAGAGTTTGAGAATCTTGATATCTAAACACTAGATTAGCTGCTTGTGGACTACTTGACACAAATGGCCTAGGGTTAGCTTGAAGAGATTGAGGAACTTGAGGGAATTAATAAATTGGGGTTTGAGCCACTAGCAATAGGTTCTCAACCACAACAACCATAACTGGTTTAGGGTTTGTAGTGGGGGGATTTATATTTTGGATTATTTTAATTATTTCAAGGGCCTATAATGCACTAACCATCATTGGTACCTTCTTTGGGTTTGTTTTTCCCATCCATGGCTTCAGTTGGAGGGTTGGAGGCAACCATTAGAGGTCAATCTCTTATATGGTGCTCAACTGAATGGTAGAAAAAATAAGTGTTGGGTAATTTGATCTACATTACCCATTGGTTGAACCGTTGCCTACCTATTTGAATATCTATGGTCTCTAGAAGGTCTTGTGTAAGATCAACTTCTATGCAATATCTCTATAACATAAATCGAATCATATTCAAAGTAAAAGAATAGCCCAATGATTTATCAAATTTCCCCTTGAATAGCCAAAAAGGCATAGGCAAGCTATGGAATTTCAACACAATATCATAACATTATGCACAGTCATATTAAAGATTAATTTTCACATCTTTCAATTTATCAATAAAAGGCACAAATATTATATTCACAAGGAGGGTTAAGTTCATTCCCTTAGGATTCTTTTAGCTTACAGTATAATTCTATAAAAATAGGGGTTGGCTCCCCTCACAAGCATATTTTTTAAACACTAAAATATATTATTAAACACTTGGTAATGTCATTTTGACCTACCTTCACCTTACATGACTTGTGCATACACACATGGATCTTGTACACCCTTCTCTACTATCCTATTGTCTTTCATGGGCTCGACCTTATCAATTTTATATCAGTCACCTATAGGAATTCCTAAGTTTGTGTTTACCCTACTCAATATCATACATAACGTAGATACATAAATCTAGTCACATGTACTTGACAATGTTAATTATTGATACATCCTAAACCACATGTGATCTGCACTACGGGGCCCAAGACCAAAGTGTGTGGTGTAAAACTAAGTTATGGCTAAACAGAGCAAATACATAGTGCAAAATTCAAGTAGAATAAATAAAATACATTCAATAGAGGGAAAGCATTAAATTATAGGAAATGTAACTTCTATTCATTAATGGAGAATAAAGAGAATAATATGGAGTATAATATCAATAATGTGTGTGTATTAATTAGATGCACTAATCAAGTTAAATGATGTTATGACTTTTTGTTATGGTATTGATTTGAGTCCTCTCTATCTTCAAACCAGATGAATATGCTACATATATAGCATAAGAATACAAGATCAGTTATAACTATTATTCAGTTACAAATATAGATATATATGATGTGTCAATCATGTCAATGTGGTATTTGGCAATGGTTAGAGCATTTAATGTCTAGGCTATCAACTATTTGAATTTGAATATAAGATCTCTTTTTGGTGGTAATGGTAGTCGGATCACTTGGGGAATGTAACTGAAGCAAGTCAACATGTCCAAGTGGATGCCAATGAGGTTTATGAAACTATAAGGTGCAGAGGGAACAAAATTTTATGATGTACATGGGAGTATGTGGGGTACAGGTGTAGGACTTGGCATAGGAATGTGAGACACACGTGTGTATTAGTGATCTATGCAGGACTTAGTATAGAAGTGTGAGATGTGTACAGGAGTCTAAAAACTAGATTAACATTGATGCAAAAGGTTCAGAGGAAGCTTCGTGTAAAGGAGTGTGCATGGTTGGGTGCAAGGTGCATGCTCTACATAGTAGAGAAAATGAGGAGTGATTTTGGATGTTCAAAGGCTGCACATGGATCATTTTCCATTTCTTGAAGAGCAATGGTCTCCATTGCATTAGCATTTAGTTATTGAAATTGCACCTGAAGTTACTACGAAGTGTACTACTTAGCTTGATCATCGTATTACCCAACCTTGACAACTCTAAAAATTTGATGTGTGTCATGGTGGGTGTGTGTGTCTATCACTTCAATGATTTTTTCCTTTTATACAGGGCACTAGTGTTTGAGATCCAAATTAGAAGGATTTTGTGTTATTACTAGCTCAAGATGTGTTGGAGTGTAAGGCTTGAGAAGTTTCACATTGAAGATTAGGTGCATGCCCAAGTATTGAGGCAGATCAAGAATGAAGTCATTCTCACCAACTGCATGTTAAAGGGTGTGGTACAAAAAATTATTAGTTTTGTCTAATTTTTGTTCTTGTGTGTGAGACTCAGTGACTTATGGTGTGTGGTAAGAGATGTTTATAGGTGCAGAAGGTTAAAACCCAAGACATGTCTAAAAATGGACTGTGGCCAGTAGAGCTATGAAGATCCATATTGTAGGCATGTTGAATGTACAAGATATTATCATCCTAATTGAGACCATGCATACATTTTTACATTCATAGAAGATGAATAAGTTTACTATTGACCACTTTGATTTATCTATATGTCTAAGGATGAAATCTCATAGATGGATCCAACTGCATGCCCATTAAGTCCCACAATGCTTTCTAAAAATGACTCATAAAGTGTGGATCTCAGTTAGAGATGATGGATATTAGTATCCCAAAATGAACCCAAACATGGTTGAAGAAAGCTTACATAGTGCCAATTGCATCAATGTATTTCTTGCATGCGACCATGATGGCCATCTTAAAAAACCTATCCACTACAAAGGACATAATGTCATGTTTTCTTCTCATCATAGGTACCTCAATCATGAAATCCATTTTGATAGATTCCCATGTCTAGATGGAACCAATAGAGGTGTGTAAAGTCCTAGCTTCTTGTTCATGGGTTTGGTGATGTAACAAGGAATACAAGAATTAACTTTACAAGGATGTAGGTGAGATGAAACTAAAGGATGACTTACCAAATAATAAGAGTGGTGCTAAGATGATATGAAATTATCACCTGCACCTATATGAATATGAATGCATGAATTTGAAATAACTTATGTTGAATTCATATTATTTACGTTAATCTTGTATCACTTAATTGTCATTTTGAGCCTTTAAATAAGCAAAGCAAAATAATTATGCTAAACCAAATTTTGACTTTGATGAATGCAAAATAAACATATTGATAAAATGGAAATAAAAGTTATCCCTGCTTTGATTGAGAGTTGAATTCAAGATGCCCCTCTTACTAAATGGGTGATCTAACCAACTGAGCTATCAGATCATGTTTAAAAAATTTATAGTATTTTTTATTCAATTACTTATAACCCTAACATCACTTTTAAAATTCTAAAGAAACAAAACTATTACATAGATTACATGGTGGTGTGACATAGTTGGTTATCACGTTAGTCTAATACACTAAAGGCTCTAGTTCAAGTCCAGGGGGTGCCAACTTTCTTTTGTACCTATTTCCTCTTTTAATATCTCGTAGTAAAATTTTTAAAGGCATAGAGGGGGGTTCATGGACATTTCACATTTTGAAAAACCAAAGTTACAATTTTGTATCTATTTTCTCTTTTAACATTGTATATTAAAAAAATTGAAGGCATGGAGAAGGGCTGAATGAAAATGGAGTGGAGACCTCTACCCATTACAATGGGATAAGGTGTGTCATTCAATCTTCCCACAAACTACCCTTTTACACGAATTCTTTTTTACCAAAGGAAATTACGCTTTTTTTTATGTTATTTTTCTCTAGATTACTTAAGATTCAAACCAAAAACTTCCCCTTTCTCATAATTTGTGCACTAAGGTGTTCTATAATTAAGTTATTCATCTTTTTATGATCTAAAGTATGGATTGTGTCTTTTAACTTTATATGTACCTAATTTTGGTACATGTGTATTTACTAGTCATATTATTATATATTCTAGGGTACTTGTGTTATGATCTTGATGGGTAGATCTCACTAATGCCTTGAGGTTTTAGTGTAATGGTTCATTACATTTGGTATCAGATCCTCCACCTGGGTTTAGGTCATAGAGTGGGTGGCTATGCTGAATGGCAGTGTTCATCAGGGGCTCGTACATGCAAGGGATCTTGGTGTATGGGCATAAATCTAGACCAAAATCTAGGATTTAGAAGCATGGTGGGATATTATGATCCTGATGGGTGGATTTCACTAATGCCTCAAGGTTGTGGTATAACAGTTCATTACAATTTGTGTGTTGGTTGATCAAGCAGTTCATATCAAGTTCCTATTTTCATGTTTTCCCATGTTTATGTATTTTTACTTACTTAATTCTCTTTCTCCTCTTTTCCTTATTTTTGTTGGTTTTCAAGGTTTTTCTCAAAACTTTAAATTTTATGGTTCTAGGGTGCACCCTTGTGACCCTAGTTTTTTGTTCTCTTGTGTGTTCTAATCCTAAATTTTTAGTCTTCCTATTTGTTTGTGTTTTGGATTGAGAAGTCTATAAATACAAAGGTACATTAGTTCATATAGGACATGAAAAATACGTGTGCCACACATGTAAAATATATTAACAAAGTGTAAGATTAGTGAATTGAAGTATTTACATAAAAATCAAAGTAGAGATGAAGCATTTGTTTCTTTGTCATGCATCCATTCTAGCATGAAAATTCATATAGGATTAGGTTCTACATTCACTAGATTGTCTTCAACATGCATTATATTTGGTGTGTTGGTTACAAAATTTGTACAATCATCTTAGAGGCATGATAATAATTGACAAATAGCATAATCCCTAAAATTTATGCCCCATTTTCTTGGTCTTTTTAGGTGTTATTTCACTATTGGGGTTTTGAAAGAGATCATTTTCCCAGAGATCTAATTCAGAATTTTGGAAAATGAATGATGTTTAAAGCTGATGAACAAGATTGTCAAATCATATTTATCCTATAAAATAATTGAAAGAGTCGTTAATTGATGGGTTCATAAGAGTGCAATGATAATACAAGAAGCGTGTAATAATGGTTTTGGGAAAAATTATTTGTTCACAACAAAATTTTATGAGTTTTATTTACTTCACCATTTGGATTTGCTATATATTACTTGTTTCTTATGACTATCTCCTAATTTTCAATAAATTAAATATTCTTCTTCAATCCCCTCTCTTGTCATTTATCACACATCAAGATTTTAACTATACAATTATGTCTGATATTATTATTTTACATGTTTTGTGGGTAGATGTATTTCATGTTTATGTAAAACCACTTTCCCATAAAATAATATAGTGAGCACATGCTCTCTTAAATTCCTTAGGGTTAGATATTTATTTCATTATGATATATCTTATTGTTCTAGGGCTTGTGCCATTTTATTTGTTTAAAATCACTAGCACCATGTCTTGTGTGTTATATTCAAATCCTAAACTATTTTTGCTTACATATTTTTCAAACCCTAGGGTATTTTCATGTTATGTATATTTTCATCTTATGCCACCTATATTAATTATATCTAAAACCCAAATTAGGAGGAGTGTTGGGATAAATTTCAACCCTATTAATTTCATTGAAATCACTTTGGTTATCCTAGAGTTTGTTTGATAAATAAAATAGCCTATCCAAAATGATGTTTGTGTTACTTTTAATTTGGTATGTTTTGTTGCACATGATGTTGAGATGCCTTTCAATGATAATGGTGTGAATGGATCCCAAATTGATAACACTTATGATAGTGATCACTAACATAAGGAAAAAAGAGTATAAATAGTTGCACACTTTAGGAAACACATTATGATGCACCTCAATGAGATAAAAAATTTGATGTATGTATTAAAATATGTTCAAAACTTAGGTTGAGAAGTTCCAAAAAAGAACACAATCCCTCATATACCTTGTAAGGTGAGCAATGGATATTTTAATACTAACAATGTAGATCAAATAATTATGAGATCACCTTCCATGCCTAATAATGTATTCATTTCTAAATTTTATTCTTTAGCACATCCTTGTTCTACTTCTATTGTTCTACTCTTGTTAACACTTCTTTCACTTCTCAAAATGCTTTTATTTCTACCCAAGTTCTTCATAAAAGATCCTAAAATAACAAACACTAAATTCCCACTCTTTTAATGATGTCATTGAAGGCACAAAGGTTAACTCAACCAAGATACCACCCATTAAAATTAAAAAAATCACACAAATGACATGGTTAGATAGGTCCACTCCCTAGTCCATTAAAAAGGAGGATAAAAATGGTGATATTAGAGTGATGGCTCTACCACATCCCATGCCATGCCTAGACATGTGAAAAGTAGCATTAGGCCAAATCATATTGGATACCATGTTTTGGGATGAACCTGTAATCTTAACTTCTTACAAACATAAAATATGCATTTCATAGATTACATACATTCCATGAAAAAAAATAATCATGAGTAACTATCAAGGTTCATTATCTCATCATCATGGCCTTCAAGCACCATAAATCTATTACTCAAAAACTTTTGCTATTGAATTTTGGTGAGAAAATTTGCAAGTTGTATTGGCCACTACTCCTTCTACACACACACCTTTTATTTTCCCAGGGAAGGGCTTTGAAAGCATTGCATTTTTTGCCAATGAAGAGAGAGTTTTCCTGAGGTTGTGGTGTCCACAATGTGATAATGTTTTCCATACTAAATAAAAATAGAGTTAGAGACTCTTGTGAATTAAAAATATGGGAGTTTGAGACTATTGATATCTAAACACCAGATTATTTGCTTGTGGAATACTTGACACAAATGGCATAGGGTTACCTTGAGGGAACTAAGAAATTAGGGTTTGAGCCACTAACAATAGGTTTGCAACCACAGTGGCCACAACTAATTTAGGGTTTGTAGTGGGGGATTTATTATTCTAATTATTTTAATAGCCCATAATTCTCTGACCATCATTGGTCCCTTTTTTGGGGGTTTTTTTTGCCCCAACCATGGCTTCAGTTGGAGGGTTGGAGGAACAATTACAAGTAATTCTCTTATATTGTGCTCAACTGAATGGTAGAAAAAACAAGTGTTGGGTAAGTTGATATACATTACCCATTAGGTGATTTGTTACCTGCCTATTTGAACATTTATGGTCTCTTGAAAATTATGATAGTGATCACTAAGATAAGACCAAAATAGTAGAGACACATGCACAATCTAGGAAACACATTATAATGCACCATAATGAGATAACAAAGTTGATGTATGTATTAAAATATGTTCAATGTAAAAAACTATGTCGAGAGGTTCCAAAAAATAATACAATCTATCATATACCCTATAAGGTGAATGATAGATATTTTAATACTAAAAATATATATCAAGCACTCACAAGATTACATTCCATACCTAACAATGTAGTCATTTCTCAACTTTCTTCTAAAACATGTCCTCCTCCTACTTCTATTACTTATACTCTTGTTAACATTGAATTTACTTCTCAAAATGTTTTTATTGCTTCTCAAGTTTCTAAAAATCTTCCACTTGATACTTCTTCATTTATTCAAAATCCTCCACTTGTTACTTCTAATTTTATTTAAAATCCTCTACTTGTTACTTCTAATTTTATTTAAAATCCTCCACTTGTTGCTTCTTAATCTATTCAAGATTCTCTTGATGTGTTTCTTAAATTCCATCTATTTTTCACAATACTTCTCAGCTTGTTTCTTTTCACAATGCTTCCATATATCTAACTTATTCCATTATCACCTCTCTTCCAAATATTCAATTGACTACTATGATGTATGTATTGTGTGATATCCAAATTCAAAATAAAGTGTTATCTCAAGGGTCTTAAAAGACAATAAATATGGTCACTTATAATGATATTTTTCTTAACCCTTTGGCTTATGAAGTGTTTTCTTGTTTACCCCTATATATTAAGGGATTTGAATTTTTCCTAAGTATGGGAGTATTTTAAATTATAGGGAAGAATGCATATGTTGGATGGAAGTATGTGCAAGTTATAATATATGCAAATATGGATAAGGAAGAATAAAAGATGTTTGTGCATTATAAATAGTATTGCGTAGATTAGACAAACAAGGTAGCGATCTAGACGTATAAGTGTCAAGGCATAAATAAGACCAATAATTAGTATAAATTAGTTTGACTACCATTTTTAGGGGCAAAACAAAAATATTAATGTCTTACAAACATTAAATATGCATTTCAAAGAATCATTGACAACTAGTCCTAACCATGTAGTTGCGGTTTAGCTTAGTTAAACCATGTACATCCCATTAAAAAATATTCATGAGTAAATATCAAGGTTTATTGTCTCACTATCATGGATTTCAAGTGCTTTAAATCTATACTTATAAAATTTTGTTAATTTTGGGTGATAAATTCTATAAGTTATATTGGTTGTCACTCCTCCTACACAGGATACACATTTTCCTCCTTATTTGGGGATGGGATCTACAATCATATCATTGCTTGCTCATGAGTAGAAAGAGATATTTACATATGTCACAGTGTTGATGACACAAGAATGTTTCCCATAACATAGAATAATGGATTTGGAGGCTCCTTTATGCTAAAATAGCTAGGAGTTAGAATTTATTGCAATTTAGACCCCATATTAGTTGCTTGTAATGTACTTAAAAAAATTGGCATAGGGTTGACTTTAGGAGCTAAAGGCACTTGAACAACCAAGGTTTGAACCAATGATGATAAGTTCACAACCCTGGTGGCCACAATTAGATTATGGTTTATAACAAGGGTTCTATTATTTTGATTATTTCATTGACCCATGCCTTGCCTACCATAATTGGTCCCTTCTTTGGGATTGTTTTTCCCAGTCGTGGTTTTATTCAGAGGGTTGGAGGTGGCAATAAGAGGGTAATATCTTATCTTTTTATGAGCTGATTGCCATAAAAAACAAGTATTAGGAATTTCATGTACACCACTCATTATGTCAATTGTTGCTCTCATATTTGAATATATATGGTCCTTCAAAAGTCTTTCACAAGGTAAAATTATACATAGACTCTTGTTTGGATTATAACAACATAAAATAGGTTGGATTCAAAATAAATAAAATGACCCAAGGATTTAGCAAATTTTTCCATGAATGGCCAGAAAGGCATAGGAAACCCATGGAATTCCACCCACATAGGGACCGTAAGGTTACCTTTATCAAAATAAAAATGTATTTGATCAAAGGGGAAAATACCAATAAAGAGCTCCTAAAATACCAGGGACCATGCTTAAGTATGACATCACTTTATCCTGAGATTTCAAACCTAAAAATTAGAAATCCCTTGTTCAAATTTTGTACCCCAGTGAGCTTAACCCCATGGAGTTTCCATTGCAACTATACCTAATGTTTTAGCATTAATGCAAATGGTATTAAACCCAAAAAATAACCAATAAATGTTTAATTTCAAGCCATTGACATGATTTTTTAAACTTGGGTATTCTAAAAAAGACATTTGAAGGAATTTCTTAAGGAGGGGTACATTACCTTGTGAAATAATTTTGATACAAAATTGTGCACTTTCTTCAGTGCCATTGCTTCAACCTCCAAAGTGTGTTACATCTAACCATGCAAACTCATGTGGGGAGCTCATTAAGTATAAAAACTATACAAGTTTTATATTTTCCTATTGTAGTTTAATTAATGTTAGTCAAGCCCAAGTAAAATCTTGCAAAGCTCAATAAATGATGATGGTATGACAACAAGGGTAATAAAACCCTAGGACATGAAAAATGTGACAAATAATCAATAACAAAAGTTAGTGATAATTATTTTCACATCTTTTAGTTCGTCGATATATAATATAAATATTATCTTCACAAGGATGGTTGAGCTCATTTTTTTTAGGATTATTTTATTTTAGAGTATAATTATAGAAAAAGAGGGGTTGGCTCCCCTCATGATCATAAATATATCATGGCTAATCCATACACAATTAATTTCTAAAATAAAAGAGTAAGTTTAAGTCCAGTTGTGATAGGTTTTGTTACCATATATTTATTATGCCAGAGATTTATATATAATAAGAAAGAGTTGGCTATCAATTTTGATAAATAACCAACAATATCATTGTACATGACAAGACCATTGAATCTATCTAATAAATCATGATAAATAATAAACTAAAGGAGGGCACAAGGGTTTTGGGGCCTAAGGGAGTTTCTAGCTCCCACCCAGATTCTAATACCCAAGGCTCTAGGGTACCAAATACCCTTACATTTACATAGTCGGTTAAGGGATAATGGTAGTGCCTAATTTCAGAGTGAAGTCTTGACCCCTCTTCATCAAATATGTTATCGATTACCCTAGATATATAAAAGTGAAATAATAATAATAAATTATTAAATTTTCTTAGCATTGAAACTACACAAAGTGGTCATATTTGGTGGCTTTCTCAAAGCTTTTTCACCAAAGACACGAAATAATGATACTATGAATACCCATTGTTCAGTTTTTAATCTTCCTCAAGTTTATTTCCATGAAAATATAGGAAAATGTATGTTAAATGGACTCTATTATCATGGGTATTATTTTATGTTCTTGTATGCTAATATTTATTTAGACAAGGATTTCACTCAAATATTTCATGTTGCAGAGGTGGAGTTTCTTGTTTATCTATGTTCCAACCCAATATTGCCTCACATTTTTTAGTGAGGGAGCCACCCTTTTTTAATTCCTTTCCTTGTTGTTTGTAATATTGAGATTCTACTCAGAGAGGAAGGATATGCCTTAGATAAATGCATCTCACCCAAGTCTCATCACTAATACATCATCCTTTGATAAATACAAGCTTATTAGTCCCCTTATCCCACATGTCATCTAGTCATCAATCAAATTCAACCTCATGGCTCATATCATTTCAAATCATAACATGATAACCCATCTTATAGGCCCTGATTAAGACAAAAAATAAGACATTGTATATAAATTCTTATGTGTTACTTGTATGCTTCTTTTGACTTTATTTATTTGTTTGTTTATCTAGATATATTTATCTAATCATCTATGCTTGTTTTCTTTTGATATTAGTATTTTAATTAATTTTGCATCGTGTCTCTTTTATAAAGGGTTCAATGAATAATGATGATAAAATGACACCAAGGCCACATTAATGTCTGTGGATATCTAATGTAGAGTTCATCATTTTATACTTTTATACTTGTTTTCCTTTTATATGCATATTTTAAAAAAGAACATCATGGTCATGTACATATATCATGATGCATAATGCCAAGTGTTATAATAACCAAGATTACATTGACTATGATAAGACTTAATGCAATAAATGATATCTTGAAAATGGAAATACTTCATCTATATGATCATCTTAGTTCCATAATCAATTCAATCATCTAAGTCCACTCATCTAACATCCCTAATAATTTATACTTTGATTATCATCATATGTAACCTAGGTCAAGAGGTGTTCAAAAAGGATGTAATCCCTCCTATACCTTGTAAGGTGAACAATAGATATTTTAATATTAAAAATGTAGATCAAACACTTATGAGATCACCTTCCATGCCTAATACTGTATTCATTTCCCAACATTAGTATTAAACACATTCTCATCCTATTTCTATTGCTTCTACTCTTGTTAACAATGCTTTCACTTCTCAAAATTATTTTATTGTTGCCCAAGTTCCTCAAAAATTATCTTATAATAATAAACACCAAAGTACCACTCTTTCAATGATGTCATTGAAGGCACAAAGGGTAACCCAGCCAAGAGACCCGTTGTTAAAATAAAAAATCATACAAATGACATAGTTAGATGGGTCCACTACCTAGTCCATTACAAAGGAGGAAAACATAAGTAATATTAGAGTGATGAGTCTACCACATTATCCCATGTCATGCCTATACATGTGATAGGTAGCATCAGGTAAAATCATATTATTTTCCATGTGTTAGGATGAAATCGTAATCTTAACTTCTTGAAAACATAAAATACACATTTCATAGAATTGTTTACAACTGGCCTTTACCACCAACTTGTAATTCTAGTTAGTTATACTACATACATTCCACAAAAAAATATTCATGAGTAACTATCAAGTTTCATTATCTCGCCATCATGGTCTTCATGCACCTCAAAGCTATTACTTAAAAAATTTTGCTATTGAATTTTGGTGAGAAAAGTTGTAAGCTGTATTGGCCACTATTCCTCTTACACACACTCATTATTTTATTTGCCCAGGGAAGGGTTCCAAAAATATTGTGTTATTTTACATTTAATAAAGAGAGGGGTTTCCTTAGGTCATGGTATCTACAATGCAAGAATGTCTTCCATACTAAAGAATAATAGAGTTAGAGATTCCTATGAACTAAATAATGGGAGTGTGAGATTCTTGATATCTAAACACCAGATTAATTGCTTGTGAACTGCTTGACACAAATGGCCTAGGGTTAGCTTGAGGAGATTGACGAGCTTGAGGGAACTAATAAATTGGGGTTTGAACCACTAACGATAGGTTTGCAACCAAAATATCCTTAATTGGTTTAGGGTTTATAGTGGGGGGCTTTATTATTATGATTATTTTGATTAAATCAATGGCCTATAACACACCAACCATCATTGGTCCCTTATTTGGGTTTGCTTTTCCCATCCATAGATTTAGTTGGAGGGTTGGAGGTAACCAATAAAGGTCAATCTCTTATATTCTGCTCAATTGAATGGTAAAAAAACAAGTGTTGGTGTAATTTGATCTATATTACCTATTGGTTGAATTATTTCCTACTTATTTGAATATCTATAATTTTTAGAAGGTTTTGCACAAGGTCAAATTTTGCACAATCTCTCTATAACATAAATTTGATCAGATTCAAAACAAAAAATTGCCCAAGGATTTAATAATTTTCTACTTGAATGGCCAAAAAGGCATAAGTAAACTATGAAATTTCAACACAATATCATAAAATTATGCAACATCATATTAAAGATTCTTTTTCATATCTTTTAATTTATCAATAAAAGGCATAATTATTGTATTCACAAGGAGGGTTAAGTTCATTCCCTTAGGATTATTTTAGCTTACAATATAACTCTATAAAAAAGGGGATGGCTCCCCTCACATGCATATTTTGTAAACACTAAAATATAGTATTAGACACTTGATAATGTCATTTTTGACCTAGCTTCACCTTATATGACTTATGCATACACATATGGATATTTTACACCTTCTCTACTATCATGTTATCTTTCATGGGCATGATCTTATTAATTTTCTATTAGTCACCTATAGGAATTCAAAAGTTTGTGTCTATCATGTTTAATATCATGCATAATGTGGATACATAAATCTGGTCACATGTACTTTACAATGTTAATTATTGATACATCCTAAACCACATGTGATCTGCACCATGGGGCCCAAGATTGAGATGTGTGGTGGATAACCAAGCTATGGCTATGTAGACTGAATGCGTAGTGAATATTTTAGGTGAAATAAACAAAACACATTTAATGTAGTGGAAGTCTTAAATTATAAAAAATGTAACTTCTATTCATTAATGGAAAATAGGCAAAAAAATATAGAGTACAATGTCAATAGCATATGTGTATCGATTAGATGTGTAGAGCAAGCTAAATTATGTTATGGATTTGTGTTATGGCACCAATATAGGTTCTCTCTATCTTTGAACTAGATGTGTATGCTACATATATAACATAAGAATACAAGATCCATTATATCTATTATTCAGTTACCAAAGAGGATATCTATAGTGTGTTGAACCTGTCAAATGTGGTAGTTGGTAAAAGTTAGAATAATTAATGTCTTGGTCAGCAACCATTTGGATTTGAATCTGAGATATCATTTTAGTAGTAATGATAGTCATATCACTTGGGCAATGTAGTCGAGGAAAGTTGATGTGTCCAAGTGCATGCTAGTGAGGTACATAAAATTATGAGGCATGGAGGGCACAAAATTCAATGATGTGTATAAGAGTGTATGGGATATGAGTGTAGGACTTGACACAAGAATATGAGGCATGAGTGTGCATAAGTTGATGAGTGGCATAAGACTTAGTGTATAAGTGTGAGATGTGTATAAGAGTCTATGAATTAGAGTGACATTGGTATGAAAGTTTGAGATCAAGATTAGCACAAAGGAGTGTGCATGATTGGGTTCAAGGTGCATGTTATACATAGTATAACAAATTAAGAGTGAGTTTAGATGTACAGGGGTGGTGTATGGATCATTTACCCTTTATTGAAGATAAATGGTCTCTATTACATCAACGTGAAGTTGTAGAAACTACACCTAAAATTAATGCAAAGTGTACCACTTAGATTGATCAACATATTTCCCAAATTTTACCACTCTAAAAAGATAATGTGTGTCATGGTAGGTGCATGTGTCCATCACTTTGATGATCTATTTCTTTTATGTGGGGCACAAGTGTTTGAGATCCAAATTAGAAAGATGTTGTGTCACTATTGGCTCAATAAGTAATGGAGTGTAAGGCTTGAGAAGTTCCACATTGAATATTGGGTACATGCCCAAGTATTGAGGTAGATCAAGAATGAAAACATTCTCATCGACTACATGCAAAATGGTGTAAGGATCATAGCATAAAGGCTTGATATTTTGGTGTGGACCTTTGAAGCAATAGTTCTAAAGTTACAACCCATCTTTATCACCAATTTGTAATACATAAAGTGTGTAATGTGTGTCATGGAACTCCTTATACTTAGCTTGGGTGCAAGAGAGAATCTACTAAATTTGTTAGGAATAGATTGGATGTGGCTCAAAAAATTCTTAGCTTTATCTAATTCCCTTTATATGTGCAACTCAGTGCTTGATTATGTATGATAAGAGATGTCTAGAGGTACCTAAGGTTGAAACCCAAGATATGTCTAGAATGGATTGTGGCTAGTAGAGCTATGAAGAGCCCTATTGTAGGCATATTGAATGTAAAAGAGATTATCATCCCAAGTTAGAGAATGTGCATGGTTGTAGATTCATAGAAGATGAATAAGTGTATAATTGACAACTTTGATTTATACATCTGTCTAAGGATGAAAGGTCATCGATCGATCCAACTACATGCCCATCAAGTCCCACAATGATTTCCAAAAATGACTCACAAAGTGTGGATCTCAGTAAAAGATAATGGATATTGGTATCCCAAAATGAACCTAAACATGGTTGAGTAAAGCTTATATAGTGCCAACTACATCAATGCCTTTCTTGCATGAGACCATGATGACCATCTTAGAAAACCTATCCACTATAATAAACACAGTATCATATTATTATCTTGTCACATGTAGCCTAGTCATGAAATCCATGTTGATAGATTCCCATGGTCTAGATGGAACCAATATAAATGTGTAAAGCCCTAGCTTCCTATTTATGGGCTTGGGGATGCAACAAACAATACAAGACTTGACTTGACAGGAATGGAAGAAAGATGAAACTAAAAAATGACTTATGAAATAATAAGAGTGGCATGAAGATGATATGAATTAGAGCCTAAACCTATATTAATATGAATGTGTGCCTTTGAAACAACTTACATCAATCAAAATAATTCATATTATTTACGTGAATCTTGTATCACTTAGTTATCATTTTGAGCCTTTAAATAAACAAAGAGGAACAATTATGGTAGACCAAATTTTATATTCGATGAATACAAAATAAAAATATTGGTAAAATGGAAATAAAAGTTATTCTTGCTTTGATTGAGAGTTGAATTCAAGACCTCTAGCTTACTAAATAGGTGCTCTAACCAACTAAGCTATCAGAGCATGTTTAAATGATTTCTATCATTTTTTTATTTGAATAATTATAACCCTAACATCACTTTTAAAATTATAAAGAAACAAAATTATTACATATATTACATGGTGCAGTGGTGTGGTTGGTTATCATGTTAGTCTAACACATTGAAGGTCTCTAGTTCAAGTCTGGGGGGGGCAACTTTATTTTGTACTTGCTTGCTCTTTTAACATCTCTTAGTAAAATTTTTGAAGGCATAGAGGGGGGTCGATGTACATTTCAAATTTTGAACAAAAAAATTTATGATTTTGTATCTATTTTATCTTTTAACATTGTATATTAAATTTTTTGAAGGCATGGAAGAGGGCCTCTTTTGTAACTATTTCCTCTTTTAACACCTCGTAGTAAAATTTTTGAAGGCATAGAGAGGGGTTGATGGACATTTCACATTTTGAACAACCAAATTTATGATTTTGTATCTATTTTATCTTTTAACATTATATTTTAATTTTTTTGAAGGCATGGAGGAGGGCTGACCATAATGAAGTGGAGACATCTACCCTTTACAAAGGGAAAAGGTGTGCCATTCACTCTTCCCACAAACTATGATTTTACACACATTATTTTTTACTAAAGAAAATTACACTTTGCTAAGGTGTTCTACAATTAAGTTATTCTTCCTTTTGTGATCTAAAGTGTGGATTATGTCTTTTCACTTTAGATGTACCTAATTTTGGTACATGTGTATTTATTAGTCATATAATTATATATTCTAGGGTAATTGTGTGTTTATTGATAGTCAATTCATATCAAGTTCTTTATCAAGTTCTTATTTTCATGTTTTCCATGTTTTTATATTTTTCCTTCCTTATTTCTCTCTCTCCCTGCTTCCTTGTTTTTGTTGGTTTATAGGGTTTTTCTCAAAACTTTACATTGTATGGTTCTAGGGTGGGCCCTTGTGACCTTAGTTTTGGTTCTCTCATCTATTCTACTCCTGATTTATTAGTCTTTCCTACTTGTTTGTGTTTTGGATTGATAAGTATATAAATACAAAGGTACATTAGTCCATATCGAACATGAAAGACACATGCAGAAGATATTACAAAAGTGCAAGATCAGTGAATTCAAATATTTAGAGAAAAAATCAAGGTATAGTTGAAGCATTTATTTATTTGCCATGCATCCATTCTAGTATGCAAATTTGTATAGGTTTAGGTCTTACATTCACTAAACTATGTCTTCAACATACATTATACTTGGTGTGTTGGTTATAAAATTTTTACAAGCATCCTAGAGCTATGATAATAATTGAAAAATAATACAAGCCCTAAACTTCATCCCCCATTTTTCTTGGTCTTTTTAGGTGTTGTTTCACTATTGGGGTTTTAAAATAGATTAGTTTCCTAGAGATCTAATTTAGTATTTTAGAAATGAGCGATGTTTTCATAGCCCTAAAGCTAATGAACAAGATTATAAAATCATTTTTTCCTAAAAAATAATTGAGAGAGCCATTACTTGATGGGTTCAAAAGAGTGCACTGATAATACTAGAAGCATGCAATAATGGTTTCGGGGAAAATTATTTATTTTCTCCAAAATTTTATGAGTTTTATTTACCTTGACATTTGAACTTGCTCTAGAATATTTATTTCTTGCAAATGTCTCCAAATTTTCAAAAAATAAAATATTCTTCTTCAATCCCCTCTCTTGTCATTTATCACTACATCAAGATTTTAACTATGCAATTTGTTGTCCCCCCAAAAAATATCACTCATTTTTGGGACAACATTTGAACTATTTTGGTCATACAGACCAAAATTGTCTCTTCCCTTTCCGAAATTTGTCCTGGGCATTCAAATTCCTCATTTTTCAAACTTCTCAGGATTGAATCTATCGACTCTGTTGGCCAAGTTCAATGGGATTTATAGGTTGATTTCTACAGACTTAATTTCTATGAACTCTATAGGTAGGTTAATTTATATAGGTTCAAAGACTTCTACAGTCAGGTTTAAAGGTCTTCTACAAGAAGGTTCAATCAAGGTTCAACAGGTTCAATGCATTTGGTTCAACTGGTTTAAAAGCTCTCAACACAATTGCAAAGTTCAATTGGCAAAGTTCATCACTTTGGCTCAAAGGCTTCATTTGAACCGTTGAACCAAAGCTTGGTTCAATGGTTGGTTTAATGCTTCGGTTCATTCAATCAGCTTGAACCATCAGCTTGGTTCATCCACTCGGTTCAAAGGCTTGGTTCAATTAAAAGGTTCATCGGCTTGAACCATTTTGGTTCAAAGTTTGGTTCATCAACTTGGTTCAATGTTTGGTTCAACCAAGCTGTTCAACGTTTGGTTCAACCAAGCGGTTCAATGCTTTGGTTCAATCAAACGGTTCACTCATCTGGTTCAAATCAAAGGGATCATCGACTTGGTTCAAAGGTACAGTTCAAATGCAAAAGTTCAAAAGAGTCTCCCGAAGGACAAGTGCCCTTGCAGAGGGCACGTGGTTGACAAAAGCACCCTTCGAAAGGGTTGTTTTCAAAGAAGTCGCAAAAGTAATTCTTTTGGATTTTTGTTTAAGGCAGTCAAAAAAAGACTAAGGCAAGAGATAATTCTTTTGGACTTTTTGTTTGAAGGAATTCCTTCAGACAAAAAGTCTGAAGGAATTTGGGAAAGAAATCATGGGAGGAAATCCCGAAGGAATTCACAAAGACCAAGGCAAACGGAACAAATTTTTGTAGACTTTTTATCCATGGGAAATTTCCACAGACTTTTTGTCTGTGGGAAAATGCTCATAGAGAAAACCCGGTGAAAATGCCTGTGGGAATTGTCCACAAGAAATATCTATGGGAAATGTCTGTGAGAGACTACTGAAGATAAAAGGCCATTGAAGGACCCTGAAGGGTATGTGCCCTTATGGGGGACTCTCAGTTGCCAACTTAAAGGACACTCCCCTAAAGCCGAAGGGTCACCTTCCCTTCAAGAGGATGCAAAATAGAAAAGCCAAAGAAGGACTAAGGGGTGACGCACCTGAAGACGTCAAATTCAAGACAATGAACTAGCCTTTGAACACATAGTGACGGGTGCGTGAACATCAATTTCAAAGCTCATAAAATAGCCATTGATCCTTGTAATCCACAGACCTGAATGCATTCATAGGCTTTAAGGCCAAGACCAACAGGAAGTGACTAAGGAGTAGAACATCAAATTGAATCAAGGACCCGATTCACTTAACCAAAAAAAGAGGAACGATGAGGAAGGATCAGATCACCAGGTGGACATTAAAAGATGCAAACTTTCAAAAGCATGACTTGTTTCTCTACATTGAGAAAAGAAAATGGGTAAATGCCCCTAAGTTCTAGCCTATTTTATTAACAGATTTCAATGCAACATGATGTGTTACTGTTCTTGAGTCCTTCTTGAAGAGGCCATATAAGGGACTCTCTTTTATTGTAAATATATCTCTTTTTGTCAATCAGAATGAAACTCTGCCCAAATTGAAAGGCATTACTGAGACTTTGAGCTTAGATCATTGATCATATTTTGTTATTGGAATAATAAAGCAAGTGATTTTTCAGACTTTGTGCTGTGATATCTTTGTTGTTGAGGAAACTATTCTTATGTCTTTTTCCTTAATATATCTTCTTTTCCTTTAATTCAACAAGCAAAATTAGTGACAACAGTCAAGAAGGTGTCCTGAAGTCAACTATGGAGAGACTTTGTGCCCCCATAATTGCCTTTCAGTGTGTTTTCTTTTCATTTCTATGTAAAGGACCTTGGGATGACTTTGTGCCCTCATTGTCCTTCGTATCTCACTCTTGAGCAATTCAGGTGGAGACTTTGTGCTGCATCTTGATTTGCTAGTTACTACGTCCCTAGTTACATTTTCCATTTACTACCAGGAGTATTCTTATGGTTTGCTAAATAGTACTTATGAAAGAAGAGGAGTGTTGTCTGTCATTTCCCTTGAGTTTTCCTTTGATTTGCATGCATCATCTCTGAAGAAAGAGAGATGGATGGTTTGTCCTACCCTTGAGTATTATTTTTTGTTTATATATATATATATATATATATATATATATATATATATATATATATATATATATATATATATATATATATATATATATATATAGGGAACCTCCCCTTGATAATAGGAGATATCAGTCTCCTTTTGATGTGGTAAACCTACACATTTGGATGACTAATCTTCTTACTTTGGTTGATCAGACCTATTTTGTTTATTAGTACGCTAATCGTCAAAATATTTCACCAATAGTTTTTGGTGACTCTGCTAGGGATATAATATCCATTATCCATTTATAATCTATCCATTCACCTCCATACTAACTAGGAAGGAACACATAGTTTAAAGCCTCAAGATGTAAACTGAAGCAAGGTCAATTCTTTTCCCATTTTTGTTTCACAATTTGGTAGATTCGAGGTATACACGAAGCCAAAGGGCTAAAGGTATCATTGACTCTGTATTTGAGTTGGTACAACAAAGTGATTTTGATCTATTTCCTTCACCATCTCATCTCCAACGAACCAAGAGCTTTCCTCCCACTAAATTCAGATCTCCATTGCCAGACGAAGTATCTACTTTTGCTATTGATAAAGCTTTGCCAATAATTACCCCTCTGAGATTTGTTATCCCTCCTTTTCATAATCCTATAATGGCAGTTCAAGGTCCCTGGGGTAATGATTTTGGTCCTCTCAATCTTACTCCACCTCTACATGAGCTTCCACACAGTTTAAGGAAGAATTTTTCCAAATTATATGGTGATGGGAAAGTTCATCCTGATGAACACATTGAAGCCTTTAGCATACACTGTGAAGTAATTAGAGTAGAATTTGAAGATGTAGCAGTCAATCTATTTGTAGAAACATTACAAGGTGCTACTATAGATTGTTTTTATCATCTACAGGCTCGGTCAGTAACTGATTGGAATACCCTCAAAGATAATTTTGAAGCTAAATTCAAACCTGCGGAAGATGCACATGCACTTCTGTCTCAACTTACATAGATGAATAAAGAGACTTATGAGCCTATGAGAGACTTCATAGCCAAATTTGACAAATTGAGAAATAGAATTCCTATAATTGCTCAACCTACAGTTGAGAATTTCAAATGTTTCTTCATTAATTCTCAGTTACCTAAAGTAAGTTTTCTTTTGAGACATGCTAGTCAAATAGACCTTGTTATAGCTAAACATTTGGCTACTAAGGTAGAAGATGATCTCATCTTAGTAGGGAAGATAAGAAGAGATCTAAATAGAAATAGAGCTTCATCATCTTCTGAATATTCATCTACAAGCACCACAAATCCAATGGTGCAAAAATTAGCAAATGAGTTGCTTGCTCTCAAAAAGCAAATGGCTCAAGGAATGTCTTTTTTTCCTTCATACAAAAGGACATTCCCAAATCAGTCATATCAGGGCAATGCTGCCAGGAATCAAGGGCAACAGAATCGCCTTCCTCCCCTACAAGGGAAACTTTCCCTGGAAGCTCCTCCAACTAATTCAACAATGGGATATCTTGAAGTAGAATTAGAGTTCTCTTTCTAGCCTAAATTAAATCAATAAAATGATGCTAATATCCTTATAGAAAATCAAGAAGAATCAACTGGCGACTCCCACATTGGTTTCTTGAACTACCAAGATGAACCTAAAAGTAAAGGAGAAGCTTTTGATGGATCATATGTAGTGTTTACCAGGTCCAAGAACCAATCAGTCTATTAAGCTAATAAAGGGAAGACATAAGAACAACCTCAACCAACAATCACGATTGCTAAGCATGGAACCACTCTGCCTTTCCAGTCAAAGGATCCAGTGATCACCCAAAAGACAAGTACATCAATTTTGCCTTCCCTTTCTACTTCAAATTCACAAACCAGCCCACCTCCCATCCCTCCTAAAACTCATAAGGTTGAAGTACCTTTCTTTGTACCTAACTCAATCCACCCATTTGACATAATCGATCATGTCAAAAAGACAAAAATACAAATGTCTGAATTTGAATATTTGCAGTCCAATCTTGATCAATTGGATAAACTAATCCAATGTGTCAAGAACCAAATCATCCTTGTAGGATAAAAAGCTAAAAAGGTAACTCCTGATTCTCTAAAGAACACGCCTATTCCAAATAATCTTGTCATTACTCCCCTAACTTCTCCTAAAAAAATAGAACCTTTCTATGTTTCCCTATTAATTAATGGTCACAAGCTGAGTAAATGTATTATAGACTCAAGTGCATCTAATAATGTCATGCCTACTAAAGTAGCTGAGTCTCTGGGTCTCTGGGTCATGACACGAGAATCAAGATGACTGTATTGGTGGATGACGTCCCAACATCCTATGGCATTTTGCTTAGATAAAATTTTTGCAAGGACATAGGAGGATAATTAAGCATAGATCTATTTGAGGCAAGGATCCCTGTTCAAGGCATAATGAAGAGATTGCTCCCTGAAAAGGAAGCAAAATATGTGGTCACCCAGACATCAGCCCATGAAGCTCAAATCCTTTTTGAATCCACAGGTATGGGTAACTATTTTCTATCTACAGATGAAGTACATGAAACACCTGATAAAATTCTTGAAAGTGTCAACTCAGAAATTAGTTCAACTAGAACAATAGAAGAACTAGTAGGCTGCAATACAGATGAAGAAGGACCCTCCATCTCTGATGAAGAAAAGTCTAAAGAAAAATAAATATTAGATGAAATATGGATTCTAGAATTTGATGGCAACTGTTCCTCTACTGGTTTGGGAGCTGGGATTGTGTTGATATCTCCTCAAAGAGATATGTTTCCTTCATCTTAAAAATTATAATTTAGCAACACTAATAATACAACTGAATACGAATCTCTGCTGCTTGGAATGAAGGCTATTCAATAAAAAGGCATCAAGTTTCTTCATGCCAAAGGGATACTGAGTTAGTGGTTTGTCAAGTGAGGAACTTATACCAAACAAATAATGAAAGATTACGCCACTACCGCAACCTAGTTTGGAACCAAATTGAAAGCTTTGATGCTTTCAACATTTTGGCCATACCTAGAGAGTCTAATGACAGAGCTGATGCACTTGCTATTTCAAGAACTCTCTTAATTCCTCATTCAGATTTCAAAGAAGACAGATATACTAGTGAGCTAATCTGTAGACCAAGTTTTCTTGACAATGCTGATCATTGGTAAGTATTCAATGATGATCATCAAATCATTACCTTCTTGGAATGAAAAGACAATTTTGAACTACGTTTTGAAGGCAGTAACCTCAGAAGTATGAATCAGCCTCTGAATCCAATTCAGATATAAATGAAGAATTCTTACAGCTAAAAGGAAACAAAATTCTCAAAGGCTTGGTTTCTCTTGAGAATCTATTTGACAAGCATGATAGATTCATCAAACAACAACAAACAGATTCAAGTTTATCTTAAGGATTCAATCAAGTAAATCTGACTACTAAAGAAAATCCCAAGATGGTTAACATTGGTAAGTGTTGCACCCCTAAAAAAAGATTGAAGTTTACCACTTTACTCCATCAATAACATGGATGTCTTATCATATTCTTATGAAGACCTAAAGTCTCTTAGACCTAATGAAGTCCATCATGACATTCCTCTCAAGGCTGACTCAATGCCCTACAAGCAAAAATCTAGACAATATAATCTAAAAATATCAGGTACTATTCTGTTTGAGATACAAAAAATGTTAAATGTTAAAATTATCTTCCCAATCCATCATTCTACATGGATTTCCAACATAGTGCCTGTAAGGAAGAAGAGTGGTGAAATTTGTATTTGTGTAGATTTTAGGAATCTGAATCAGTCATCTTTGAAAGATAATTACCCTTTGCCAATCATGGATCAAGTGCTTCAAATAGTGACAGGTTCAGAGATGTTATCAATGCTGGATGGCTTCTCAAGATATAATCAAGTTGAAGTTGGTGAAGCAGACCAACACAAGACTGCATTCACCACACCTTGGGGTACATTTGCATATAGAAGAATGCTTTTTGGCTTGATAAATGCTAGTGCTACCTTTCAAAGAGCAATGGACTTGGATTTCAAAGATGAGATAGGTAAATTCATAGTGGTATACCTTAATGACTTGACTATCTTTCAAAGCATTCTTCTGATCATGTACACCACTTACAACAAGTGCTAGAGTGCTGTCGTCAGAATGGTATTTCTTTAAATCCTAAGAAGTCTATTTTTGGAGTAACAGAAGGGAAACTCCTTGGACACATTGT
The DNA here is from genome assembly GCA_037957365.1 of Torreya grandis. Lineage (NCBI taxonomy): Eukaryota > Viridiplantae > Streptophyta > Pinopsida > Cupressales > Taxaceae > Torreya > Torreya grandis. Next base: position 401,230 of record JARHVA010005215.1, on the reverse strand, counting down.
GTCTAAAGAAGGCATAAATATTGACTCAAATAGAGTCAAGTCTATTCAAGAGATTAATTTGCCTATAAGTAAGAATGCTGTTCATTATTTCTTCAGAAAGGTGAATTTCTTATGGAGATTCATCCTTGAATTTGCTGAGAAGACTAGACACATTGTGAACATGATGAAAGGGAAAACCACCTTCAGCTGGACTAAAGAAGGAAAATCAACATTTTAGGATATCAAGACTTCCATTGCTCATGCCCCTACCTTGGTTTGTCCAGATTACAATAAATATTTCATCATATACAACTATGCATCTGAACACACTCTTTCAACAATTCTTGTTCAACAGGACAAGGAAGGTATGTAATCTCCTATCTCTTGCATGAGTTGCCCTCTCAAAACCCATGAGATGAAGTATTCAAATGTAGAGAAGCATGCTTATGCATTGGTGAAAGCAGTCAAACATTTTTGCTTCTATATTCTAAATTCACACACTACTACCTTAGTTCCTAACACTACAGTCAAGTCTATATTAACTCAGCAAGAGTTTGGCATGAAAAGAGGTAATTGGATTACAAAGATCTAAGAGTTTGATTTAGACATCAAGCCAACAAAGCTGGTTAGGGGTAAAGGCCTATGCCAATTAATTGCTAAAAACAAGCCATAAGATACATAGCATGAAGAAGCTAAAGTGGAAGATACTCCAACAGTCCTTTTTGTCTCCACTACCAATGAGTGGTTTTCAGGTATCACTCATTTCCTTACTTATGGTGAATGTCCTGCTCATTTGTCTTACAAAGAAAGGAGGCCTATCAAGTTGAAAGCTACCAATTTTATCCTTTGGGACAATGGCTTGTATAAGAGAAGCATAGATGGAGTATTCCTTCACTGTGTAGACAAAGAGAAACAAAGCCAACTTTTGAAATCTTTCCATAATCTAGCCTATGGAGGACATTTTTTTGCTCCTGTGACTGCTTATAAGATTCTGTGAGCCAGGTATTACTGGCCAACTCTTTTTCAAGATGCACATAAGTGGGTGAGGAAATGTGAGCTTTGTCAGTAATTTGTTGGAAGACCCAAGTTAGCTGCCATGCCTCTCAAGCCAGTGATCATAGAAGAACCTTTCTAGCAATGGGGGATTGATTTTATTGGGACTATAAACCCATCTTCAAGTGTTAGACATGATTATGTCCTTACAACAACTGACTATTTCACCAAGTGGGTAGAAGCAATCCCAACTAAGCATGCTACTTCAAAAGTTATATGCAACATTCTCAAAGAGAATATCATTTCCAAGTTTGGAGTTCCAATCAAAATTGTTACTGATAATGCAACTTGTTTCACCTCCCAGGAGATTACACAATTCTGTTTCCATTATGGAATTCTACTCTCTCACTCTTCTGATTATTTTCCACAAGGGAATGGACAAGCTAAATCTAGAAATAAGAACCTGGTAACTATCATCAAGAAGCTAGCAGATCACAATCAAAGGACATGACATAAAACATTAGTTGATGCTCTATGGGCAAACAGAATCACACCAAAGAGGGCAATTGGTATGTCTCTTTTCAACTTCTTTATGGTATCAATGTTGAGATACCAATCACCTTAGAATTGCCAGCCTTGAATTTGGCAAAGACAATTGAAGATCAGACATATGAAAGCCCTCTTGATAAAAGAATCATGTTCCTGACTGAGCTGGATGAACATATAACTATGGTGGTGGACATAATTGCTACTCATCAAAGTCTGGTAAAGAAACTCTTTGACCAGAAGGCCAAAAATTGTGATTTCCAGATTGGGGATCAAGTCCTGCTGTGGGACAAAAGGAGAGAACCAAAAGGAATGCATGGAAAGTTTGACTCCCTTTGGAGAGGCCCATTTATAATTCATCAGCACATTGGTGAAAACAAATTTTTGCTGAAATATCAAGATGGCACACTCTTTTCTCTGCCTCACAATGGGCAACATCTGAAACACTTCAACTCTTGAAGTATCAGATCATTGCATCTGTATATATGTATATTTATATAGTTTTTAATTCTATTTTGTTTTATTTGTTTTCATTTTTGGAGCCTTCCACTTCTGGGTAGCGTGACTCCATAGCCCAATGGTACACATGAAGACACTAGAGATTCTGGATTCTACTCCTTTCAATTCTTTTTGCAATTGATAGAAGTTCCCTAACTGGAGCCAGATATTGTCCCCCAAAAAAATATCACTCATTTTTGGGACAACATTTGAACTATTTTGGTCCTATAGACCAAAATTGTCTCTTCCCTTTTCAAAATTTGTCCTAGGCATTCAAATTCCTTATTTTTCAAACTTCTCAAGATTGAATCTACAGACTCTGTAGGCCAAGTTCAATGGGCTTTATAAGTTGATTTATACAGACTTGATTTCTACAGACTCTATAGGCAGGTTCATTTCTACAAGTTCAAAGACTTCTACAGTCGGGTTCAAAGGTCTTCTACAAGCATGTTCAATCAAGGTTCAATAGGTTCAACGCATTTGGTTCAACTAGTTTAAAAGCTCTCAACACAACTGTGAAGTTCAATCGATAAAGTTCATTGCTTTGGTTCAATCAAATGGTTCGTCAGTTGGTTTAAAGGCTTACTTTGAACCGTTGAACCAAAACTTGGTTCAACGGTTGGTTCAATGCTTCGGTTCATTCAATCAAACTATCAGCTTGGTTCAAATCTTGGTTCATCGACTTGGTTCATCTGCTCGATTTAAAGGCTTGGTTCAATTAAAAGGTTCATCGGCTTGAACCATTTTGGTTCAAAGCTTGGTTCATCAGCTTGGCTGAATGTTTGGTTCAACCAAGCAGTTCAACATTTGGTTCAACCAAGTTGTTCAATGCTTTGGTTCAATCAAATGGTTCACTCAGTTGGTTCAAATCAAAGGGATCATCGACTTGGTTCAAGTGCAAAAGTTCAAAAGAGTCTCCCAAAGGACAAGTGCCCTTGCGGAGGGCACGTGGTTGACAAAAGCACCCTTCGAAAGGGTCATTTTCAAAGAAGCTGCAAAAGTAATTCTTTTGGATTTTTGTTTAAGGCAGTAAAAAAAGACTAAGGCAAGAGATAATTCTTTCAGACTTTTTGTTTGAAGGAATTCCTTCAGACAAAAAGTCTGAAAGAATTCAGGAAAGAAACCGCAGGAGGAAACCTGAAGGAATTTGCAAAGACCAAGGCAAATGGAACAAATTTTTGTGGACTTTTTATCTGTGGGAAGTGCCCCTAGAGAAAACTCAGGGAAAATGCCCATGGGAATTATCTGTAGGAAATATTCATGGAAAATGTCCGTGAGAGACTATCGAAGATAAAAGGCCGCCAAAGGACCCCGAAGGGTAGGTGCCCTTGTGGGGGACTCTCAGCTGCCAACTTAAAGGACACTCCCCCAAAGCCGAAGGGTCACCTTCCCTTTGGGAGGATACAAAATAGGAAAGCCAAAGAAGGACTAAGGGGTGATGCGCTTGAAGATGTCAAATTTAAGACAGCGAACTAGCTATTGAAAACATAGTGACGGGTGTGTGAATGTCAAGTTTAAAGCTCATAAAATAGCCGTTGATCCTTGTAATCCATAGAATTGAATGCATTCACAAGCTTTAAGGCCAAGACCAGTAGGAAGTGACTAAGGAGTAGAACATCAAATTGAATCAAGGACCCGATTCACTTAACCAAAAAAAGAGTAACGATGAGGAAGGATCAGATCACTAGGTGGACATTGAAAGATGCAAACTTTCAAAAGTGTGACTTGTTTCTCTGCATTGAGAAAAGTAAATGGGTAAATACCCCTAAGTTCCAGCCTATCTTCTTAATAGATTTCAATGCAAAATGATGTGTTACTGTTCCTGAGTCCTTCTTGAAGAGGCTATATAAGGGACTCTCTTTTATTGTCAATATATCTCTTTTTGACAATCAGAATGAAACTCTGCCCAAATTGAAAGGAATTACTGAGACTTTGAGCTTAGATCATTGATCATATTTTTTTATTGGAATAATAAAGCAAGTGATTTTTTAGACTTTGTGCTGTGATATCTTTGTTTTTGAGGAAACTATTCTTATGTCTATTTCCTTAATATATCTTCTTTTCTTTTAATTCAACAAGCATAATTAGTGACAATAGTCAGGAAGGTGTCCTAAAGTCAACTATGGAGAGACTTTGTGCCCCTATAATTGCCTTTCAGTGTGTTTTCTTTTCATTTTTGTGTAAAGGACCTTGGGACGACTTTGTGCCCTCATTGTCCTTCGTATCTCACTCTTGAGCAATTCAGGTGGAGACTTTGTGCTACATCTTGATTTGCTGGTTACTATGTCCCTAGTTACATTTTGCATTTACTACCAGGAGTATTCTTATGGTTTGCTAAATAGTACTTTTGAAAGAAGAGGAGTGTTGTCTGTCATTTCCCTTGAGTTTTCCTTTGATTTGCATGCATCATCTCTGAAGAAAGAGAGATGGATGGTTTGTCCTACCCTTGAGTATTATTTTCTATTATATGTTATATATATATATATATATATATATATATCTATAGGGAACCTCCCCTTGATGAGAGGAGAGATCAGTCTCCTTTTGATGTGGTAAACCTACACATTTGGATGACTAATCTTCCTACTTTGGCTGATCAGACCTATTTTGTTTATCAGTATGCTGATCGACAAAATATTCCACCAACACAATTAAGTCTAATTTATTATTTTACATGTCTTATGGGTAGATGTTTTTCAAGTTTATGTAAAACCACTTTCCCATAAAATAATTTGGTGAACGCATGCTCTCTTACACCCCTTACGATTTAATATTTATTTCATTGTGATATATCTTATTGTTTTAGGGATTGTGTCATTTTATTTGTTTAAACTTAGTAGCCCCAACTCTTGTGTATTATAATCAAATCCTAGACTATTTTTACTTGCATATTTTTCACCTAGGGTACTTGCATGTTATGTATATTTTCATGTTATGCCACTTATATTAATTATCTATGATACCAAAATTAGGAGTGTTGGGATAAAATTCATCCCTATTAATTTTATTGAAATCACTTTGGTTAACCCCACAATTTGTTTGAGAAATAAAATAGCCTCTCCAAAATGCTATTTGTTTTACTTCTAATTTGGCATGTTTTGTTTCACGTGATGTTGAGATGCCTTTGAATGTTAATGATGAAAATGGATCCCGAACGGATAATACTTATGATAATGATCACTACGATAAGGACAAAAGAGTATAAATACTTGGACACTTTAGGAAACACATTATGATTCACCCCAATGAGATAATTTTTTTTATGCATGTATTAAAATATGTTCAATGTAAAAACCTAGGTTGAGGAGTTTCAAAAAAGGACACAATCCCTTATATCATTGTAAGGTGAAGATTATATATTTTAATACTAACAATGTAGATCAAACAATTATGAGATAACCTTCCATGCCTAATAATATATTCATTTCTAAACTTTATTCTTTAACACATTCTTGTTCTACTTCTATTGCTTCTATTCTTATTAAGACTGCTTTCACTTCTCAAAATGCTTTTATTGCTGCCCAAGTTCCTCACAATATATCCTCAAATAAAAAACTCCAAATTACCAATATTTTAATGATGTTGTTGAAGGTGCAAAGGTTAGCTTGACTAAGAGACCACCCATTAAAATAAAATAAAAAATACAAATGACATGGTTAGACATGTCCATCCCCTAGTCCATTATAAAGGTGGGAAAAAATGGTGATATTATAATGATGACTCTAGCACATATCATGCCATGCCTAAACATGTGGTAGGTAGCATCAGGACAAACCATATTGGCTACCATGTGTTGGGATGACCCTGTAGTATTAACTTCTTGCAAACATAAAATATGCATTTCATAGAATTTTTGACAACTATCCCTAATCATCAACTTCTAGTTTCAATTAGTTATATTGCATACATTCCATGAAAATAATATTCATGAGTAATTATCAAGGTTAATTATCTCATCAGCATGTCCTTCAAGCACCATAAAGTTATTACTCAAAAAAATTTGCTATTGAATTTTGGTGAGAAAATTTGCAAGTTGTATTGGCCACCACTCCTCCTACACACACTAGTTTTATATGCCTAGGGAAGGGCTCTCAAAGCATTGTATTGTTTGCCAGTGAAGAGATAGGGGTTTCTTTAGGTCATGGTGTCTAGAATACAAGAATGTTTTCCATACTAAATATAAACAAAGTTAGAGACTCTTATGAACTAAAAAACATGGGAGCTTGAGACTCTTGATATCTAAACACCCAATTATATGCTTGTGGACTAATTGACACAAATGACATATGGTTACCTTGAGGAGTTTAAAGAGATTGAGGGAACTAAAAAATTGGGGTTTGATCCACTAACGATAGGTTTTCAACCACAATGGCCACAACCAATCTAGGGTTTACTATTATTATGATTATTTCAACAACCCATAATGCTCCAACCATCATTGGTCCTTTTTGGGATTTACTTTTCCCAACCATGGCTTTAGTTGGAGGGTTGGAGGCAACCATTAGAGGGAAATGCCTTATATTATGTTGAGTTGAAGTGTTGGGTAAGTTGATCTACATTACCCATTGGGTGAACTGTTGTCTTCCTATTTAAACATTTATGGTGTGTTGAAGGTCTTTCAAAATTTTAAATTCTACACAACCTATCTGTAGCATAAATACGATCAAATTCAAAACAAAAAATATCCCAAGGATTCAACAATTTTCTCTTTCAATGGTAAAAAAGGCATAGGTGAGATGTGAAATTTCACCTAGATGGGGACCTTAAGCTTCATTTTATCATAGAAAATAAAGTCTTTGGTCCAAAGAGAAAATACCAAAAAAGAGCTCCTAACATACTAAGGACTGTGCTTAAGTATGGTAGTGCATTATTGTATAAATACAAAACTAAAAAGGAAAAACCCTTTGGGAAATTTTTACACCTTGATAAGATTAACACCATGGGGATTCCATCACTATTTTAATTAGTGTTTTAGCATTGAATAAAAGGGTATTTGACTAAAAAAAACCTGTACTTGCACCTGCATTGGTAAAATGGAAATAAATGTTAACACTAATTCAACTGAGAGTCAAACTCAAGACCTTTCACTTACTAAACATGTGCTCTAACCAATTGAGCTATCAGAGCATGAATAAACAATTTTTAGTATTTTTTATTTGAGTATTTATAACTTTATAGGTTTTTTGGATAAAATGCTACACCACTTTTAAAATTTTAAAGAAATAAAATTATTATATAAACCACATCTTTGAAAATGGTATCATGGTGTAGTTGGTTATCACACATGTCTAACACATTGAAGGTTTCTAGTTCAAGTCTGGTTGGTGCCAACTTTGTTTTGTACATGTTTCATCTTTTAATGTCTCTTAGTAAAATTTTTAAATGGATAAAGTAGGGTTGATGGACATTTTACATTTATAATGAACAAATTTACAAAGGGATAATGTGTGAATTATCCTTTTTTAACACATCATATTAAATATATTTATTTTGTATCTACTTTTTCCTTTAATGTTCTGTATTAAAATTTACGAAGGCATGGAGGAGGGTCAACTAGTCATCTATCATAGACATTTAGCATTTTGTGTGGGCCATTTGGAAATAAAGTTTAAGCTCATTGATTTTTATAAGTTATTGGTATTCTTAACCACTTGAATGAAGTGGATACCTCTACCATTTCTTTGATAGACCCATAATTTAATAAAAACAAAATTTAAAATTAGATGACCACATTTACAAAGGGAGAAGGTGTGCCATTCAATCTTCCCGTAAACTATCCTTTTACATGCATTTTTCTTTACCAAAGGAAATTAAGCTTTTATTTTAATGTTATTTTTCTCTATATTATTTAGGATTCAAACCAATAACTTACTATTTCTCATAATTTGTGTGCTAAGGTGTTCTACAATTAAGTTATTCATCCTTTTTTGCGATCTAAATTGTGGATTGTGTCTTTTAACTTTAGATGTACCTAATTTTGATACATTTGTATTTAGTAGTCATGTAATTACATATTATAGGGTACTTGCATGTCTTTTGATCATGAATTCATATTAATCTCTTATTCACACATTTTCCCATGTTTATGTATTTTTCCTTCCTCATTTCACTCTCCTCGCTTCCTTATTTTTGTTGGTTTCTGGACTTTTTCTCAAAAAATTACAATGTATGGTTCTAGGGTGGGCCCTTGTGACCCTAATTTTGGGTCTCTTGTGTGTTTTAATCCTGATTTATCAATCTTTCCTATTCATTTATGTTTTATCTTGAGAATTCTATAAATACAAAGATACATTAGTGCATATAGGACATGAAAGACATGTGTGCCACACATGCAAAAGATATTGTGAAAGTGAAAGATTAAGTAATTAAAGTAAAATTAAAATTAGATTTAAAGAATTTATTTCTTTGCCATGCATCATTCTATCATGAAAATTCATATAAGAATATATCTTCAATTCACTAGACTATGTGTTCAACATGCATTATACTTGTGTGTTGCTTAAAAAATTTGTACAAGCATCCTAGAGGCATGATAATAATTGAAAAATAACACATGCCCCAAAATTCATCCCCCATTTTTATTGGTCTTTTTAGGTGTTGTTACACTATTGGTGTTTTGAAAGAGATCAATTTCCCAAAAATATACTTCAAAATTTTGGAAAATGATTAATTTTTTAGGAGCTCTAAAGTTGATACACATGCCCCAAAATTCATCCCCCATTTTTATTGGTCTTTTTAGGTGTTGTTACACTATTGGTGTTTTGAAAGAGATCAATTTCCCAAAAATATACTTCAAAAATTTGGAAAATGATTAATTTTTTAGGAACTCTAAAGTTGATGACAAGTTTGTCAAAACATATTTTTCCTACAAAATAATTGAGAGAGACATTAATTGATGGGTTCGTAAGAGTGCACTGATAATACTAAAAGAGTGTAATAATGGTTCTAGGGAAAATTCTTTGTTCACTCTAGTTTGTGATGAGTTGTATTTGCATAGCCATTTGGAATCACTCTAGGCTATTTGTTTCTTGTGACCATATCTAAATTTTTAACAAATGAAATATTCTTCTTCAACCCCCTCTCTTGTCATTTATCACTACATCAAGATTTTAATTTTGTAATTAAGTCTGATTTTTTATTTTAGATTTGATTAGGCTTATTTACATGTTTTATGGGTAGATGTATTTCATGTTTAGGAAAAACCACTTTCCCATAAAACACTTTGGTGAGCACATGCTCTCTTACAACCCTTAGGGTTAGATATTTATTTCATTTTGATATATCTTATTATTATAGGGTTTGTGCCATTTTATTTTTTCAAAATCACTAGCCTCAACTCTTGTGTGTTACATTCAAATCCTAGACTAATTTTTCTTACATATTTTTCAAATCCTGGGGTATTCACATGCTATGAATATTTTCATCTTATGCCACCTATAGTAATTAGATATGAAACCCAAATTAGGAGTGCTGGGATACATTTTTGGTCCCTATTGATTTTGTTGAAATCCCTTTGGTTAATCCAAAAGTTTGTTTGACAAAGAAACTGGATTCTCCAAAATGATGTTTGTGTTACTTATACTTTGGTATGTCTTTTTTCACATGATGTTGAGATTCCTTTAAATGATAATGGTGTGAATGGATCCCAAATCGATAACAATTATGATAGTGACCACTAAGATAAGGCCAAAAGAGTAGAGAGACATGAATAGTCTAGGAAACACATTATGATACACCCTAATGAGATAAAAAAGTTGATGTATGTATTAAAATATGTTCAATGCAAAAAACTATGTCGAGAGGTTCTAGAAAATGATACAATCTATCATATACCCTATAAGTTGAAAAATAAATATTTTAGTATTAACAATGTATATCAAGAACTCATAAGATCACATTCCATGACTAATAATGTATTCAATTCCTAAATTTATTCTAAAACATGTCCTCTTCCTAATTTTATTGCTTCTACTCTTGTTAACATTGATTTTACTTCTCAAAATGTTTTTATTTCTTTTCAAGTTTCTAAAAATACTCCACTTGCTACTTCTTATTTTCTTCAAAATCCTCCACTTGTTTCTTCTTAATCTATTAAAAATTATCTTGACATGTTTTTCAAATTCCATCCATTTTTCATAACACTTATTAGCTTGTTTCTTTTCACAATGATTTCATAAATCTAACTTATTCCACTACCACCTCTCTTCCATATATTCAATTGAATAATATAATGAATGTATTGTGTGATATACAAATTCAAAATAAAGTGTTATCTCAAGGGTCTCAAAATCCAAGCAATATGGTTACTTACAATGATATTTTTATTAGCCCATTGGCTTATGAAGTGTTTTATTATTGACCCTTATATACTAAGGGATTTGGGATTTTTCCTAAGTATGGGAGTATTTTTAAACTATAGGGAAGAATGCATATGTTGGATGGAAATATGTGCAATTTATAATATGCACAAAGATGGATAAGGATGAATAAAATATGTTTGTGCTTTATAAATATTATTACATAGTTAGACAAACAAGGTAGTAGTGTACACATACAAGTGTCAAGGCATAAATAAGACCAAGCATTAGTATAAATTAGTTTGAATATAATTTTTAGGGGTAAAACAAAAATATTAACATCTTAAAAACATTAAATATGAATTTAAAAGGATCTTTGATAACTAGTCCTAATCATGTAGTTGTGGTTTAACTTATTAAACTACATACATTCCATGATAAACTGAACCACATACATCTCATGAAGAAATATTCATGATTAACTATAAAGGTTTATTGTCTCACTATCATGGCCTTCAAATGTTGTAAAGCTATACTTAGAAAATTTTGTTAATTTTGGGTGATAAATTCTACAAGTTGTATTAGTTGTCATTCCTACACATGATACAAATTCTCCTCATTGTTTGAAGATAATATATATGATCATATCATTTATTGCTCATGAGGAGAAAGTTATATTCCATAGTTCATGGTGCTGATGACACAATAATGTTTCCCATAGCATAGAATAATGGAGTTAGAGACTCCTTTAAGCTAAAACCACTAGGAGTTATATTCTCTTGTAATTTAGACCCTAGATTAGTTTCTTGCAGTGTAATTGACATAATTGGCATAAGGTTAGCTTGAGGAGCTAGAGGGACTTGAAAAAATGAGGTTTGAAAAAATGATGACAAGTTCACAACCCTGGTTGCCACAATTAGATTATGGCTTGTAACAAGGGCTTTATTATTTTGATTATTTCATTGACCCATGACTTACCTACCATAATTGGTCCCTTCTTTGGGATTGATTTTCCTAGTCATGGATTTATTCATAAGGTTGGAGGTGACAATAAGAGGGTAATATCTTATCTTGTTGTGAGCTGACTACCATAAAAATAAGTAATGGGTAAGTTCATGTACATCACCCATTATGTCAATTGTTTCTCTCCTATTTGAATATATATAGTCTTTTAGAAGTCTTGCACAAGGTAAAATTTTATGTAGACTCTTGTTTGGAGTATAGTAGCATAAAGGTAGGTTGGATTTGAAATAAACAAAATATTCCAAGGATTTAATAAGTTTATCCATGAATGAATAAAAAGGGATAGGAAACCCAATAAATTCCACCCACATAGGGACTATAAGATTACCTTTATCAAAGATAAAAATTTCTTTGATCAAAGGGGGAAATACCAGTAAAGAGATCTTAACATACCAAGGACCACACTTGAGTATGACATCACTTTGTCCCAAGATTTTGAAACTAAAAATTAAAATTACCTTGTTCAAGTTTTGTACCCTAGTGAGCTTAACCCCATGGAGTTTTCATTAAAACTATACACAATGTTTTACAATTAATTTAAAGGGTATTCAACCCAAAAAATAACTAATAAGTGTTTAAATTTCAATCCATTGGCATGATTTTTCAAACTCAGGGATTATAAAAAAGATGTTTGAAGGAGTTTATTGAGGAGGGGCACATAACGTTGTGAAATAATTTTGATACAAATTTATGCACTTTCTTCCATTTCATTGCTTCCACCTTCAAAGTGTGTTAGATCTAACCATGCAATCTCATGTGGGGAGTTCATTAAATATAAAAACTATACATAGTTTATATTTTCTTGTTGTAGTATAATTAATTTTAGTCAAGCCCAAGTAAAATCTTGCAAAGCTAAGTAAATGATGATGGTGTGACAACAAGAGTAATAAAACCCTAGGACATGGCAAACATGATAAATAATCAATAAAAAACTTGGTGATATTTATTTTCACATTTTTTAACTCATCAATAGATAATATAAATATTATCTTGACAAGGATGGTTGATCACATTTTTGTTAGGATTATTTTATTTTAGAGTGTGATTATAGCAAAAGAGGGGTTGGCTCCCCTCATGAGCATAAATCTATCATGACTAATCCATACATAACTAATTTCCAAAATAAAAGAGTAAGTTTAAGTCCAGTTGTGATAGGTTTCACCACCATAGATTTAAGATGCTGAATATGTATATATAATAATAAATACTTAGATATCAGTTTTTATCAACAACCAATAATTCCATTGTACATGACAAGACCTCTGAATCTATCTATTTAACCATGATGATAAATAATAAATTAAAGGTGGGCACAAGGGTGTTGGGGCCTAAGGGATTTTATATCTCCCATAGGGATTATAATACCCAAGGCCCCAAAGGACCAAATACCCTTACATTTACATAGTCGATTAGGGGATAATAACAATGCCCAATTTTAGACTGAAGTCTTGACCCTGCTTCATCAAAGATGTTATCGATCAGCCTAGATATCTAAAATAGACATAATAATAATAATAATAATAATAATAATAATAATAATAATAATAATAATAATAATAATAATAATAATAATAATAAATTCTTTAATTTTATTAGCACTTGAAGTACACAGTAAATGAGAATTGATCATATTTGGTGGCTTTCTCAAAATGTTTTCACCAAAGACACAGAACAATGATAATATAAATACTAATTTTTCATTTTTTAATCTTTCACATGTTTTTTTACATGAAAATATAGTAAAGTTTATGTTAAATGGACTCTATTATTAGGGGTATTGTATTTTTGTTCTCTCAGGGTAATACTTATTTAGAAAAGGATTTCACTCAAATCCTTCATGTTGTAGAGGTGGGTTTTATTGTTTATCTATGTTCCAACCCAACAATTCCCTCACATTTTCAATATTTTTAAATTCCTTTCCTTATTCTTTGTAATGTAGAGATCCCACTTAGAGAAGAAAGATGTGCCTTAGATAAGGTTGGGGAACCAGATATTTATGAAGGGTTGTTGGGGATAAATCTGATGGCCATACAACCATATTTACACTTTTTAGCTATAAAATAAAAATTTGATGTATATTAAAATTTATTTTAAATTTGAGTTAAAAGTTTTATATTTGTTTTCCATGCCAAATAATTCTTCTATTGCTTCATCATCTTCTTCACGATAGATTTCCTCCAGTGGAAAATTGAAGAATAACATAGTATGCAGGGTTTCATCTTTGTCTCTATCATTTTGTTTATGGAAAATTTAGTAATGATGAGAGAGAAAATGAACTCATAGCCATGGTGTATGAATTTATAGAAAACCAACCAACATTAACGATTTCACCAATCAATCTAATAGAGATGTTGTAGTTGTCAATATCCTCAAGCTCAAGGAGTCTATAAGTATGCTATTAAATGATTTTATAGAGATTTTTTCCCCTTAGGTTATATTTTTGTATATCACAAAAAAAAACATTAGCATGAATTATAAATCAAAACAAAATAAATCAATATTTCCTATATAAATAAAATTCACAATGAATACCTTTGATAATCAAACAGGGAGATAAAAGCAATACCTTCATCTAAAAATGGAGAAATTGACCCTATTGATGCTTGGATGTTGTTCCTTTGATTGTTGGATGTGGTTTATTCAAATGAAAGTGCACAATGATTTTGGTAATATCTCCTATTGATATCTTGATGTGATTGATGATGGAAAGATGGTTGATTGCTAAATTGGTTGAACTTTGTTAAATAATATAGACTTGTTAAAAGTGAGGGAGGATGGTTGGATGTATATATTTTCAATATTATTGTGGAATATTAATATTGATACAAGATCAAGGGTTGAGAATGAGTCAAATTCCTCATTAAATGAGGGAGTTTGGGAAGGCATGGGTTTGCCTTGGGGTTTGATGAATGATTGGTATTGGGATTTGGTTGATTGCCTTGGATTTTAGGTGATTAGATTTGGTGTAAGACTTTGGGATTACATACATGATTGACGATTTCATTGATTTGAGATGAGGGTTTATTTATTTATGAAATGCTAGGTGTTCATAGATTAGTTTAAGGATTAATTAAATAATTAATAGTGATTGATTAGCTAATGGAATATGGGATGATTTTAGTGGGATTTAGTAAGGTAAAGATTGGATATGATTAATGTGATTAGGGGGTTGGGATGAATAGTGTGAATAGTGATAGGTTAGGCTAGGGATGTTTAGATGATGAGATTAAGCATGTGATAGATGATAATATTAAAGATGAAATGGTGGTAGAGTCAAAATTTAGTGATGTTAGTTTAGATTAGTGAATTGGATGGAAATAGGTTAAAATTGAAACTGGGGTGTCTGATTTTATGTGTCTACATGTTTCCCCTATTTGAAATGGAATTGAAAATGAATGGGTGGAGGAAATAGTAATATAATTTTAAATAATGAATAATCTAATAAAAAGGGCACATGAAGATGTCCCTATCGATGTGGTGGTATGATGAGTGGTTAGGAATGATGCCCCCTTGAGAGGGAATGTAGGGATGAAAAGATGTGGATGGGATCTCAAAATGAGAAGAAATTTATTAGAATGGAAGGATGAAAGCTAATATGGATGGGTGAGGGATGAATAAATAGGGTTTGGGTTATAATTGGTTGTGATGAGCATGTAAGATGATGGCATACATGGCTATGGATATATGATAATATAGATGGGGATGATTAACTCACTTGAGTTAAGGATTGCATGTTTTGATTTTGTTGATAGATGTGAATTTCCCTAATAAATGATATATACAATGGAGTGGATTGGGAATAATATATCCTAATGATAAAGTTATGAGATGAATTTTCCATGATCAATGATATATGTAAGGGAGTGGATTTGGGAATGATATATCCTGATGAAGTTGCACACTTTCATTGGCTTGATGGCTTATTGATTGATTATTTATGATATGAAAGCATAAATCATAGAGCTAATCAATTGAATGGATTGATGATGTAATGATCAATTTGATGGATGAATTTATTATTTATTAATGAAATTTCAAATAATGAACAATTCAAAAAAAGGGCACACAAGAATTCCCTTAGTGGTAATGGTTTGATACTCCTATATTTGAATTAGATCAGATTGGATTGATTGGATATAGATCAGATGAGATTGGTTTGAATTATATTAGATTATATGAGAGACATGCATCTTATGATGTCTACACACATATGCAGTGTAAATGGATAGTTAGATATGAATTATTAGTTAGAAGACATGTATAGTGATGATGGATGTTGATGTTGGGAATATGTGGCCATAATTACATAAATTATGATTAATTTATTAACCTTATTTTTGATGTATCATGTGACAGATGAACCATGATATTAAACACCATGACATCATTTTTCTAGATGCCATAGGAGTGACTCTGATATAATAAACAATAAAACACACAAATAAATAAGCAAGTAAACAAACAAACGAAACACATAAAAAATGTAGATGTTTCTATTACTTTTGATTTATTTGATTTTATTTTCTAGATTTTATACTTTTTTTTGATTTTTTGATTTTATATTATTTTTAGATTTTATAATTTTTAGGTCTTTTGGGTATTTATTGCTAAAGGATGCTAAAAAACTAAACACCTGCTCTACCAATGGGGATGGCAATGGGAGTGGATGGATGAATGGATAAAAGGGAGTCAAGATGATGATGAAAATGGTGAAAATTAAGATGATAAATATGATGAATATTAGGGATTATAATAGGCCTCTAAGGACCATGTCATGTAATAATGATGTGTCCACTCATCGATCTACCATTTTTTGGATGTACCAACATGTTCCCAAAACATGTATCAAGAATTTTTACACTTCCTTATTATGGTCAAAATGGGAAGAATGATGGGAATCCAAAGATGTATACATGGATGGTGGAGGATGTTCAGCTAGATGGAGTGGATTTTCCCCCTAAATGTAAGGTACATGTAGCTAACTAATTACACGTGATGTCAGAAATTGGTTTTCATCATAGTACTTACCCAAAGCACCATAAGAATGGCTTTGCCTTGTGGATGATTATTTATCTTTATATTTTATTTATTTATTGATTTTTAATTATTTAATTTTGGTGATGTAGTCGATGATACTTGAATATGAGAGGTGTTTGATTTGGTATTTATCCTATGATTATCTTACTATGAACTATCATTATGTCAAGATCATGCCATTGACATGTGCTCTATAGATTTTATCATTGAATTCTTAAATTTTTTATTTGAATTCATTAAAACCCCTTAACTAGGTTGTGACATGGCCCCTATAATAGAAGGTGATGTGGGATGTGTATTGGATGAAAAATATTATTAGATTGTGTGAAAAATTTAGATAGATGATGGTATCATGGAGGCAGATGGAAATTTAGTTCAAGATCAAGGGGGATCGGGACCAACAATCTCATGCACCCTTTTAAATTACAATTGCTTCATATGATATGATCTTTGATTATATGAGATCAAATACATTTGAAAAATTTCTTAGGAGGATAACAAGGGATTTTTTCTCCTTAGGCCTAAGAGTTATTGCAAGATGAATGTTTTTAGGAGTTTCCTCTATTTTGATGTTAATTTCAATGATGTCTTCATCCTGCAAATGTGTTGATATAGGGAGAAAGCTGAGTTCATTATTTTTGTTATGATTTTGATTTTGATTATGATTGTATGATAGTGCCTTAGAGAGGTTTTCATTTGTTTGATTATTTGGATTGTTAGATTTTATTTGATTGAGTAACTATTCTCATTCCCTAATATGTGCTAATGTATCACTGATGGTTTCAAATTGATTTCTAAGTTGAAGGCTACCTTTAAGTCCCATGGATGGTATGAATGCATTGTCATTCTAAAAGAGGTTTTGATGATGCATGATTATGTTGGTCCCCATCAATGGGTGTAGGAATTTATATGGTGAGATAGATGGTGAGGATAATGACATTATTGAAATAATTAGTAGTGGAAAGATCCTTGTAGAGGATACAAGGGGAACTTATTTCAATACTAGTGGAAACTTCCTCAAGAATCACAAAAGTGTCATTGATGCTCTTGTTTTGATCAATATGAGGTTTGTAATAGATGCCATGAGATATTTAATGTGCATATACATTGATCAGATCTAGGATTCTTTGTTCATGACGACCATGTTCATTACCTTTTTAACCCATGGTTTCAAAGATTTTGTTTGAAATGGGGTACTTATTGCTTTGGTAAAATGAGGCTAGACCATCATTGTATAACAATAAGTCAATGAGTTCTTTAATTTTTATATTGAAAGAAGATCAAATTTGACAAATGATGTCAAATTAAGCAGATATGACATTGATTCTAATTTCCTTTTTGAAATGGGCTTGCCACTACTTTTAGGAATGATGGGATGTTTTTCCATATCAAGGGAATTTTGGATTTTATCATCTATAGATACCTTATTCACTGTAGGCTTTTTGATGAGAGATTCAATATATGATGGGAGATTGGATGATGGGTTAATGGATGGTATGTCATGTTGGTCAAAATTACGTTGACCAAATATTTGAAGCAAGTCATGTTGGTCAAATATTTGGAGTAGGTCATATGGATCAAAAATGGGTTGGTTTAAGATGGGTTGGTCAAATATGGTTTGAAAAAGGATGGGTTTGTTAAATATTAGTTGACCATTGATGGGATCATCAAATATGGATATATCAATGATGGGTTCCTAAAATAGGGGTTCACCAAAAATGGATGGACTTCTGATGGGTTGGTCAAAGATAGTCAGGTCAATAATAGGTTCATAAAAGTTGGGATCATTAATGATCAGCTTATCAAAGATGGGTAGACCAAGGACGGTGAAATATTGGGATGTCATTGGGTGTTCGATGGGCTAGGTTTAACCTAGATATTTTTGTTGAAGATATTGATCATGTCAAAGGAAGAGATCTTGGCATATCCTTGATTTTTGATTCTTGGACATAGACACAATTGAATCTTGTGTAAATGATGTTCCTTCTAGTGGTAATGGTAAGATATACATGTATAATGGTGGATTAGGGTCTTGCTTAGTGGGGTATTAATTTGGTGATGATTGATCATGCAATTATTGATTAGATAGTGATTGATTTGGGGATTAAATTTTATGGGATAATTTATTGAGGATTTATTTATCATCTTATTTTTTCTAAAATTCTAAAAAGTGTAGCTTTTGTGGCTCAAGATCTAGACTTGTATGGGATGGTTGTTGGTGTTATCGTCAATTTGCACATTTGTCCCAAAGTTTAGGAAAGTGTAACTTGGTATGGAATGTTGAATGGTTTGATTGGGATGGGTTGGGTGTTATAATGTGTTTCCATTTGTAATGGACATGGGGGTTATCATGATGGGGATTACAACTGGCAGATGAGAGGCTATCATCATTGAAAGGGAATGTATTTAGACTAAAAGGGTTGTTTTCATTCATTTGATATGTCATTATATTATGTTTGATTGTTTGATTTGATTTAACTTGGATTTTGGATTGGATTTGTTTTGATATTTTTTTATCATAAGGGATAAAATCAAGACACATAAGCACAACTTAACTAGTCAAGTAGGATTACAACCACTAGTGGCCCATCGATAGTAACCTAAAAGGTATGTGATGGGTGATCTTAGGGAATGTTATGCTACCTTGCCATTATCCATGTTTAGAAAAGAGGATCATAATCTAAGCTAAATAAGGCTATCTATGGGAGTCCTCTATATATCTTGTAGTGTATTGAGGCCCAAATACATGTGGCAAAGGTGTTGTTTGGGGCCCAGATATTGGAAGATGAAACCCCCACTTCATGATGTCTATAAAACAAAAAAATACTTAGCCAATAATAATATCTCCCTAAGAATTTACTTAACCCATTAGAACACAAGGTTTGTATCTATGTTGGGTAATAAAATCCCAATCACGAGACCCTAAAAATTAGAAAATAAAAGGGGTACAAGTTGCTTCTGATTCCTAAGTTCACCTTGTGGCACAAGGGAAGAGTACACACAACTTACAATTGGGATTAAACATAAAGGCCTAGGTCATTTTTGATTCCCAAGATTGCCTTGCAATGCAAGGGAAGAATATACATGATCTTAGGTTACAAACTCACAAAACTAAAAGCTAAATAAAAACTAAGCAAATAAATATGATTAATTTAGGTTAAAATTTTAAATGTGTATTTTTGGGTGATAATTGATATTTAACTATCAAAATTACAATAATTTAGTTAATATTTTGATATAAGTGTCTAAAATAAGTGGAGAACCTGTAACAAATGATTGCTACACCCAAAAACACACAAACATCATTTATAAGAATGCATATACAGATATGAGAATATAGATGCTATGAGGAACATATCCTCCCCCTATCCCTACTAGATGGGGAAATAGAGAAGGTCCTATAAATCTCATCAAAAGGTAGGGTTTGGGTTGGGGACCTTTGACTCAGCACCCTGAAGTGATTTCTCTAATACAACATCTACAGAGAAATAAAATTGAGAACATAAAAACAACAAAGACGTAGATGTTGTAACATAGATGATTCAACATATTTGTTAAAAGTGCACAAAAATTAGACAATTAGACAAAAATGCAAATGAAAAATAGAGACATGAAAATGACATTTTTGGGTTAGAGACACCACAGGAAGTGCAAATGACTTGTCATATGTGTAAATAATATTTAAAATGTATAAAATGTTTAGAAGTGTAGATAACTAATATGAGATGTGCAAATGTTATTTTTTAGGGCACAGATGATACAAATTTGGGAATAAAACTTTGAGATAAAAAACATGAATTTTAACTCAAAATTGACTTAATTAGCTCCTAAAATATGACTAACCAAACCTAAGACACCTACCAATAAAAATGATTCAAAGGATTGTGGAATTGTGTGGTCTCATAGGGTGTACAAAAATGTGTATCACAAAGAAAATTATTTGCATGTGTTATAAAATAAAACAAACTAATTCAATATTTCTTATGTTAATCAGATTCACAATGAATACTTTCAATGAGTAAAGAGGGGACTAAAAGCAATACCTTCACCTACCAATGGAAAAATTGACCTTCTTGATGTTTGGATGTTACTCCTTTGATTTTTGGATGTGTTTGCTTCAAACAAAAGTGTGCATGGATTTCGGCAACATCTTACCTTGATAACTTGATGTGTTTGATGAATATTGGTGATGGAAAGATGGTTTGATTGCTAAATTGGTAGCCAAATTTTTAGACAATGAATACTTTTTGAAAAAGAGGGAGGATGGTTGGATTTATATATTTTTAGGATGAATGTGGATTGTGGATATTAATGCAAGATCAAGGGTTGAAAATGAGTCAAATTCCTCATTAAATGAGGAAGATCGGGAATGAATGAGCTTACATTGGGATTTCATGACTGATGGGGATTTGAATTTAGTTGATTGCCTTGGATTTTGGGTGAGTGTATTTAGTGTAAGACTTTGGGATTATGAAGATGATTTATGATGTCATTGATTTGAGATGTGGGTTGATTTATTGATTTTATTTATTTATAGAATTTTTGATGTGCATGGATTAGAATTAAGGATGAATTAGCTAATTAATAGTTATTAATTAGCTAATGGAACATGAGATGATTTTAATGGGATTTTTCAAGGTAAAGATGGGATATGATTAATGTGATTGGGGGGGGGATGAAGAGTGTGAATAGTGATGGGTTAGGATAAGGATGTTTGATGATGAGATTTGGGATTTGATAGAGGATAGGATTAGGGATGTAATGGTGTTAGAATTAAAATATAGTGATGATAGTAACGACTAGTGAATTGGATGACAAGAGGTTTAAAATTGACACTAGGATGTCTAATTTTAAGTGTCTACAATTTCCACGTGGATGAATTGAGATATTCATTTTCTAAAACCCTAGGTTATTATAATTGTATATTGGAAATTTATTTCAGACTAAAGGACTTGATAAATATTAGGGATATGGTATTGACTAATTTTAAATTAAAGGACCGGAGAAATTATATTTTTACTATCTTTATTAATGTTAGAATGTAGAACCTAATAAATTTGAAGGTTATTATCTTCACTTTTTGGCTTCATGACAACATGGTAAAATAATGATGATACCTATTTATTATTTCATAAGCTTTGGTCCTAGGCATCAACTCAAATGAGGGAGATCTATATTCCAATATTTCAACATTTTTGAGGAATGTAAGCTTAACAGATTTGATAGGGTAAAGTGTAAGGAAAAACACAGGCTTGAACTACAACAAAAGTTTTACTTGGTAGATGTTTCAAAAATCTTAAAGATACTTAGATACAACATGAAAATGAGTAAATTCATGTGGAACAACTCCATTAAGTACCTAGAGGTAAGATTATTAGTAGATTTTGTCTACAATTTAATTTGCATCATTTAAGGCCTTTTTTTTTTTTTTCATTTTTTGTAATATTTGGTGTAATTTATAAGATATTTTAAACTCTAGACAATGTGTAGGTGAATATTAATAGGATCTCAAATACATTTGATTATTTAATAATTGATATAGATTTCAAATCATAGTTTGAGACCTCCAAGCTGTTGTCACACCATATAACCCTTAAATTACTATGAGCATTATTTTTAAATTAAAAATGATACTAACCTTACCAAAAAATAAAGAATACATGAATTTTAAGGTTAAATAAATTCAAGATACCAAATCCCTCCTAGTGGGAAACATGCCAACAAAAAACTAATCACTAGTGATACAAAACATCACTCATAGTAGGAAACAGGTTGGGATAGTGTCAAAGACATAAAGATAAACCATGCAACAAGATATCTAATCAAGTATTGAAATTTAGAGGTCCTAAGCCTATGTAGATGATTTAACCTTTTAGGGTTTTACATGTGTAATTCCTATGTTTTTTTAAAGGGATGAGATGTCTAAATCAGTTAAATAAATTAAAATAATTAAACAATGATTTATTATGGAATTTGAACTTATTTTTGAATTTTTAAAAATATAAATAAATAGGAAAAAATAAGACTTATCTAAAAAATGATTGTTATAGATGATCTAGGTTCTAAAAACTAGGTTTTGGATACTTTTGAGTGTTAACAATAGGATTTTGGAGTCTGTTTCTTCACTAGACAATAACACCCCATATGGATAGTAGTGGCATATTGGTGTAGTGTCCTCCAGGTGGTAGTAATGTCCCCTTTTCTAGAATTTTCCTATTTTTTAGGAGCACCTATGCATTTATTTTTAGGTCCTATTCCTGTGTGCACAAAACATGAACCTTTGTGTTGTGCCTAAAAAATGTGATTTAGTGTGCAAACCCTAATCCTATTTACAAGTATGGTATGAGAAATATTTGTGTGTTTGTTAGTAGGAATTAAAGTGCAAGTGAATGCTAGAATGAGAGTGGAATTGGATGCCTTGAATGTGATTGAGCTTTGAAATATTTAAAAACTAGGCTTAGGGTTATTTTAGATGGTAGTATGTAGAACTAGGGTATAATAGGGATCAAATACCTTAATTTTGATCAACTTGTCTTTGGTTTAAATGTAATTTTGCATCTCTTTTCCATCTAATGAATAGTGATCAATTAGACTTGTATTTATAGAGTTTTATAGCTTGTGTAGATAATAAAATGTGCTTAGGCCAAACTTAGGAGGAGAACATCTTTGAAAAATTATCCATTAGGAAGAGTTAGGGATAAGGATAGTAACACCCTATTAGGGACACTATCACCATGTGGTTTTAGTGGCAAAATGTGGTGCTAATGTCTACTTGGCAAGTTGGGTTGGGATCTGAGAAGATAGTTCTAGGATTATGTTTTAGATGAATGTGGGTGACTGTGGTCTACCTAATGAAAGTGTGTCTAAGGCTCTAGGATAGGTATAGGGCTAATCCAGGAACTTGGTAACTCAAGTGATACTCTTAGCATCTAATTACTACTTTTAGGTGATTACATTTAACCCCCATTTATGCTAGTAATGAATCAAAGCAAAATGACTAGTATAAAGGAAAAAGAAGCCTACTTGGACTTACCTTGAAAGTGAAGCCTATGTAATAGAGTTCGAGTATGTAAATCTAGGTTTGCATATGTGAAACATGATCCAAAGCAATGTCCTACAAGGAAATATGCAAAAATTAGTCCTTACTTGAGAGATGATAAAAAAATATTATGCTAAAATAAAGTAACTGAGTAAAGCTGAGTAAAGAGAGAGGAAAGGAATGAATACACCTTGATTGGTATGTGAACCAATGCATGAGTCTAGTGATAATCTATGTGTGTGAGTGTACATAGTGATCATATTATTAAATATCTTGGACTGAGCTAATGGCTTGCTCAATTTGCATATAGATAGCTCAATAACTTAATCTAGTTTTGAATCCATCATCGCCCACCCCTATTCAGTGGATTATAATCTATGAATAGCTTAGATAAGACTGTAAGTGTGTCTAACCCTCTCATGTGGGTGGATCAAAAACTCAAATAATCCATGAGTCCATCATTGCCCACTTATGTGAGGTAAATGCATCTATAACTAAACTACACAAAGTGTTTAAAGTATCTAAATGAGTAAATATAACTGTGTATGTTAGCTCTGTGGCTACTTGGGTATATTAGGTGACTCTAGTCCACTTGGGAATGCCAACTATTATAGATGGAGTAAGGCATGAATTTGGTGAAAACCTAGAATGTGATATCAAGTGTATACATCATAGAGAGTGACATGGAGTTTTCCATTCCATCTAATCAACCTTTGTGTAGTTGAGTATATGGAAATTATGTGTTGTACACATGCCCCCAATATGGTATCTAATTATAATAAATTTGAACTTAATATGTAATAACCAAATATATGTAGTTAAACTAAATGTGGGAGTGATAATTCCATGTTTGATGGCCCCAAATCTAAGAAACTAGTATGAATCTAAGCTAAAATGAGTGTATTTGAGTGAAATCTAAACATAACTATCAAACATGTGACTGCATCTATGCAAATATGTACTATACTTGGTGTACCAATTTGAATGATCTAGACTATGCTAAAGCTAAGGCTACTAGATAGTAGTGCCCTATAGTGGACAATAGCACCCTATGGTGCTAGTGTCCCAATCTGGGTGCTAATGTCTATCTGGTCTAATTTTTAATTGATCTGAACTGACTTATGAGTCTTTGTTCTATTCTATGTCTATCCTGAGTCTAATTTTTTAATCTGAGCCTATGTGCTAAAATTTATCTATGAATAGAAAAAGATCCTGATCTCTATGAGAAACCCCTATGAATGACCCTCTTTTGAGGGTAGTTGGGAAATCTATGTAAGAACTAACCTCTAAATAAGTAGCTCTACAAAATGTGTTAGCCAGATCATGTACATGATATTATAATACAATATAGAAACATAAAATCATAATTTAAATAAATCTAAGCATGAGTAAGTAATGTAAGATGTATGCTATAATATAGAATAGCATAAGGGAATCAATATAGATGTAATACATGTATAATAACGAATCTAAGTAACTACCTATGGGGATGTGGCATGATTTCCATCACGACACCCAAGTAGGAAGGGTAGATGCATGAGGTCTCTCATGGCATTGAAAATGAGTGTGTGTATAACAAGCAATTACAAGTGTCATAGTGTAGAAGCATATAAGGAAGAAAACATACAATCACATGAGACACATAAAATATAGGCCCCTCATGTCACTAAATATGAGAATGAAGACATACAAGGACATGTTCAAAGGTCCACATACATAAACAACAAGAAATTTGGCTTAGAGCCACATATAAGGACATGTTCAAATGTTTGCATATAGAAGCATGAAAGCACAAACAAGGGACATGGGCACATTTCTAAGGCATACAAATAGAGAAGTGGTATAGAGCCAAATAATAATGGCATATTTAAATGAATTCAAAGATGGAAAAAACAAAGGAACATAATTAATTCTAATCTAGAAAAACTAGAAATGAAAGCATGTATAACTGTATAATATAAATCTATGTAGATTTGAGGATGCATATATACTGAGTCTAACTAGTGATAGTCAACAAAAAAAATTGAGCAATCAGGATAAACGATCAATATCTATATAAATCAATGCATAACTAAAATGTATAATATGTAAAGATAAAACTTGGTTATAACAACTATGTAGGAGATGCCCCCAATAGGTAGATGTATCAAATGTATAAATCTAGATCTATGTAAATTCCCCCAATGGGTAGATGATGGATGGTTTAGATCAATGTAGTAGACCAGATTCATGTTTGGAATCTGTAATCACTCAACAAGAACAAGTGAAGCATATGTGTAATATAAAATTGACTATACTAGGATAACTAACAATATACAATATTTGGCAAGTATTAAAAATGTAAACATAGCAATGCATACAATTTGTAAAATTTTGTGTTTTTGAAATAGTTGAATGTTTTTTTATTTTGACATGTTATATTATTTTTTTGTTTTTTGAGTATAATCTATGTACAAGCAAATATGTGTCATCATCCACAATATCCTACTCTAAAATTGTGATAAGTGGTCTAGGTGGCACTATAGTGTGATATGTGCTAATAATTTTATGCAATTAATGTGTCTCCTTTGTAAATGTGTGATAGGAATCTAGTGGTAGATGTGCCTAGTATGTATAGTAAACACCTGATGTTCCCCCTTCCTCATTAGCTGTATGTTTTGGGAAATGATCTAATTATATCTTTAGTGCCTTTGCCTCTATTTTTTGTTATTTTGGTGCCTTTGTGGGTGTGACCACATCAATAATGTTATCCTCAATGAGATCTTGTATCTTATGCTTTAGGTTAATGCATCTATTTGTCATATGGCCTAGTGCCCTATGATACTCACATAATGTAATTAAATCATAAGTATTTGGAAGAGGTCATGTTATATCAACCTATTTAATGGGAGAGAGAGATATGACATTGATTTCTAATAGTTGTTGTAGAATTCATTCTGGTGACTCTAGAAGATTAGTGAATACTCTATGCTAAGGTGTAAATAAAACCAATATGGGAGAAGACTCATAAGCTACGTTGACTATGGCATTTTGATCACTTTTGTTTTTTTTGGCCCTTACCTTGTATGGAGGTTTCTTTGAAATATTAATACTTGATTCTAATCCATTTGTGTACTTGATTTTTCCCATTGCCAAGAGCTTAACCTCTCTTTCCTTGACTATGTGGCACATATAAATAAATGTGGTAAACTTTTTGAATAAGATAGCTTTGTGTAGTGCTGTTAATAGAATTTTTTAAAATATATCTTGAATCTCTCTATCTACCATGGGACTAGTCAATTTAGATAAAATTGTCTTGTATACTAAGATATAATCGGTGATAGGCTCATTTGACCATTGCTTTAACTATGCCACTTTTGAATATGATATCTTATCACTGATGTTGATAGAGAAGTGTGCTAGGAACATATCAACTAAAGGATTAAATGCCATGATAAATTGGCTTGGAAAATCATAGAACCACTATAGGGCATAATCCTTGAGACTCTGTGGAAATAATTTCATAAGAATCCAATTGTTAGAAAATAGTCCAAGAATGCTACATGAAAGGATATGAGGTGATGCTTTGGGTCACCCTTGCCATTATATAATGTGAGCTTGGGTGGCACAAAACCAAATGACAAAGGAGTTGATACTATGTGATGTGTCAAAGGTGTATGCAAGAGAATATTGGAATCTAAGGCATGTGATGTCCTAGCTTCTCCCTTCTTGAGATGTAACACCTTAGACTACATAGTAAGAACCTCATACATAATGGATTGTACATCTAGAGTAGAAGAACTAGCCAAAAGTGGTGTAGCTATCACTGATGGCTGAATAACATTCTTAGGTTGTGTTATCTGAGTTGGTTGAGTTTTCCCCATTGGAGGTATAATAACATTATTAATTGGAGGGGTTGAAGATTGACCATTGTTTGTCTTATTATTGATTTCTAAGGTATAAGAAAATTATTAACTAGAGGGGTTGAATATTGACTATTTTTTGTCTTATTACTGATCTTTAATATGGCTGATATAATTTGTGCATGATCAAGAAGATGTTCTTGAATTATATCTCTAAAACCTTTTAATACCTCATATTTTTTCATAATTATGTCATTATTGTTAAGTGGAGCTAATGTGTATTGATTGTCAATGTGAACCTCATCTTGCTCTTGGTTATATTATTCATCTTTAGATGCATTATCATTGAATTCCACATAATTAGGGTGTGAGGGATTCATAGATATAGTTGTAATAGGTTCTTTTCCCTTGTTATAGGTTTGGATAATAGGAATTTGAATATGCTCTATAGGATTACCACCTAGTCTAGCACTTATTATTAATGGAAGAAAAATAGTTTTTTAGATGTCATATAGTAAACAAATTAAAATAGATATACTAGACTAGAATATATGAATTCTAAAAAATTAATAGTAGCTAATGAAAATAGTAGAAAAAGGATACAAACCCTAAGAGCATCTAGGGTTAAGTTTTTTGAATCTAGGGTTTCTTTGCACCAATTTAAATTATATGTAAAATAAATTAAAACCCTAATGTGAAATTTATTTTAATTTAGATAGTTTATCTAAAAACATCAAAAAATCAAAGTTAGGCAGCCCTAAATTATTACCCCAAAATTTATATTAATGCAAGTTAGGGTTTGAAGCAATATTAGAAGTAAGACAGGTTCACCAAATGATTTAACCTTTTAGGGTTTTACATGTGTAATTACTATGTTTGGTTAAATGGTTGAGATATCTAAATTAGTTAAATAAATTACAATAATTCATCACTAATTTATTGTGTCGTTTGACCTTCTTTGAATTTATAAAAATATCAGTAAATAGACATAAATAAAGACTTATATGGAAAATGACTATTGTGGATGATCTAGGTTCTAGAGAGTTCTGAGTGTCATCAATAAGATTATGGAGTCTATTTCCTAATTAGACATTAGTGCCCCATATGGACAATAGCCCCATGTTGGTGTAGTGTCCTTCAGGTGGTGGTAGTGTCCCCTTTGTGGGGCTATTCCTATTTTTTGGGAGCACCTGTGCCTATGTTTTTAGGTCCTATTATTTCATGCACAAAACTTAGAGATTTATGTTGTGCCTAAAACATTTGATTTAGTGTAAAAACCCTAATCCTCCTTGAAAGTATAGCATGATGAATATTTGTGTATTCATTAGTAGGATAGGCTAGACATCCTCAACACCATGTTGTGAAGAGAGTTTTATACATACCAATATTTTGAAGAGGGTTCAAGACCAATGTAGTTATCCCACCTAGTGCTTGATACAAGTGCAAGTGAATGCTAGCATGAGAGTGGACTTGGATGCCTTGAATGTGCTTGAGCTTTAAAATCTTTGAAAATTAGCCTTAGGGATGCCATATATGGTAGTGTGCATAAGTAGGGTAGAATAGGGATCAAATACCTTAATTTTGTTCAACTTATCTTTGGTTTGAATGTGATGTTGCATCTCTTTTCCATATAGTAAATAAAGGTCAATTAGACTTATATTTATAGAGTTATATAGTTTGTACATATAAGAAAATGTCCTTAGGCTAACCATAGGAGGGGTACACATTTGAAAAAGTATATTTTGGGAAGAGCTAGAGATAAAGATAGTAACACCCAACTGGGGACACTAGTGCCATGTGGTTGTAGTGTCCCAAATGTGGCACTAATGTCCACTTGGTAGACTACTATACAAGTCGAGTTGGGATCTGAGAAGATAGTTCTAGGACTATGTTTTGGCTAGCTTTGGGTGATTATGGTGTGATTAATGACTGAAAAAGTGTGTCTAAGGCTCTAGGATAGGTCTAGGTCTAAGCCATAAATAGGGTAACTCAAGTGACACTCTTAGCATCCAATTACCACTTCTAGATGATTACAGTAGAGAAAGCCATTTTTTAAAAATAGTTTGAGATGCTCCTTAATATTATTGAGCACAATACAAATTGAGTATTGATTTGATCCATCAATAAACAAATATAAGACAAATATGAGTTCACTGAAAAGCTAAAAGAGCACCTTTCCCATAATATGATTATTGACATTGATTTTTTAAAATATTAAAGAGGATAAACAACCAAAAAGTGTTTCAAAGGACTGAAAGAGTGGAGGGGAGAGAATGCCAAGCAAGACATTTTTAAATTGAAATTACTAAGAGAAAATCATAGAAGAGAGGAGAAAAAGACTAGAGATGAAAAGAGGATGGGCAATGTCAGGAGATATGGGGAGTAGTTTCAAGGGTGCGGCATAAACCACATTTCCCTATAGTAAGACCAAGTTTGGAAAAGGTGTGTCTAACATGAAGTTTTATATGTAAAATATGACAACCCAATAATTAAAATTTGGCCTCAATGGTGGGCTATGAAATGGTGATATCCATAAGTTTCCATTGAGAGTTGTAGAAAGACATAATCACTTAGTATTAATATAATCTTCTAGAGGGAATGGGGGTTGAATGAGTCGATACAAAACCTTTGCAAGGTTATGATAATGGTTACATGGTTTGGTCATCACCAATATTTATAAGGGGTTGTAGGACTAATAGTAAATTTAAGGTGAAAACTAGGTGGGATCTACTGTACAAAAGCATAAACATGTTTAATTTTTTTGATAAAACCAAATAATGAGGTAACAGTTTCCAAAGAAGCTAATTGTTAGTGTCTTTTTCTCAAATATCCTTAACTATATTAATGCATTTTTAGCAAAATATTTGACACTAAATTTTGGTTGGGAAAGAAGAGGAAGGTCACTAGATTGAATAACTAGTTCCATCAAAGACTAGAGTTAGGGTACTTGATTCATACCCAAAGGATTGGTGGCACCATTAGAGAAGAGAGGCCAGTTCCTATTGAGTTGCCCAATTACATATGAGAGGAAGAGATTTAGAAACATAAAAAAATGTGAATTTAAGATTTTATATTTCCATGAAATGAAATTCTAAGAGCCTTTATGATATGCATGTTGAACCCTTTCCCTGACAAATATATTTCAAGCCTTAGTACCTTGGGTAGCTTTTGATAACCCTTTAGTAGAAGAACATTTCTGTTTTTGTAGTGGGTTAATTATTTCAAGCCCACCCACATATTTAGGCTAAGTACAAAGATCCCAATAAATGTATTTGCATTTCAAGTGATTGGCATGATTTTTCAAACTCAAGTATTCTAAAAAAGACATTCAAAAGACTTTCTTGAGGAGGGGTACATTACCTTGTGAAATACATTGGGTACAAAATTGTGTGCTTTTTTTGGTGCCATTACTTCCACCCCCAAAGTGTATTGTGTCTTACCATGGGGTAAGCACATAAATTTGGGGGACAAAAAGTGCCCTATCTATGGACATGATTTTCCTAAAATTTAATAAATCTGAACTTCTATAAATAATTTTAGATATCTACACTCCAAATTTGAAGATGGTGTAAGAACATGAAATGTAGAATTTCAAGTCTAGTTTTAAAAACACTATTTAAAAAAAAAAATGGTTAAGTATAAGTAGGTAAAACATCTAAAATTTGAAGAGGAAATCCTATTTTTTTAAAGAAAATAGAGTAGATATATCGTAGTGTGGTGCATCATTTTTAAGCAACATTTAATATTATTTGAAACCCTTTGAGGAAAATTTAGATAAGATATTCTAGTTTGTGACCTATTTTTTTTACATTTTTTCAATGAATACAATTTTTTTTAATGAGTTTTGTAAGTAATAGATCTTGAAAATTGATTAAAAAATGGATAGCCATCCGTGTGATGCACCTAACTACCTCAAAAAAAATGAAAACTAGTTTTTTCTTTTTTGAATGTGTGTATAATTAGGCCTAGTTTATGACCATTTAACTTATTTTCACTTGGATCAATGAAATAAAAATTACATGAACATGTTTTTGTCATGTAGTGGCCTAAAAAAGGTATACTTATAAATCAACATAGTTTGAAACCTTACATTAGTCCAAAAATTATAAAAATCATATTTTTGGAAAGAGGAGAGTGTGCTCATTACAATGGTATAATGTTTTTGAATTTTCACGTTGAAATTAATAGTGTATTTGGATAAAAGATTAATTTTGTTATTTTTTATCATAAGACTCAGACTCGACTGTAGATTGATAGGTCTAACCCTTAGGCTCGAGAATCTAAGCCATTACTGAGCTAAAAGGTGCAGGATTTGAATTCAAATTCAAATAACATAATCACATTAATAATGTGATCACATTATTAATTAAATTATAAAAATAACCACATTACTTAATAATTAAATCATGTTAATAATGTGATTATGTTAAATATTCACAACACCTAAAAACTTGAATTTGCATTTTGACCTACTAAAGGATCCATTAGGCTTAGCAGTCTTAAAAACAAAGTTTGGTTGATTAAGATTATTCTTTGGGACCAATGTTATTTCAATATTTTATAAAATTTAATGATAATTGGAGATGTATTAAACTATGAATCAATTTATTATTCATTTGACATGAGTCTAATCTTCCTTAAAATGCAAACAATCCTAGCTCATCCTAGATAGGGTCAAGAAGTTAAAAGTTGGTTTTTGGTGATATACTGAACCAAATCACTCATAATTTGGTAGATTTGATTTAGATTTATTTTTTTACATGATTAAATAAATTATATTGTCCAAAAATCAATTGGAGTACAAGGATCCTTTGACTAAGTACTAATGAACCTAGAGTATTAGGTCTAAAAGAGAGTTCAGTGATATTATAAATGTTTAAGGATTAGTTATTTGAAAGTTAGTATTTGAAAAGGAATTTATAGTCTTCAAAATATTCAAATGGTTTTTTGGAACAACAACAAATAAATCAAGGGTCATTGTATTTTGTGTCAAGAGTGTATACAGTCCTAAAAGAGGCTAAATTTGGTTAAATAGGACTGTGTTAGTTTTTATGGATAATTGGTGATGTTTGAAACTTGTAAAAAACTTTTATAAACTTTGTACTATTTTCTGAGTCTTCGATAATATTTTTTAAGTTAGTAAGTGAAGTTCTATAAGGATCTATTTTCAAGGTATATCAATGTGTTAGTACCCTACTTTGCATATAATAAGTTATCTTTTATCAATTTCAAAGATGTCACAAACATACATGCCACAAACATACATGCATTATGATATAATTTATTTTATCACGTGATGTCATAAAATTAATTTTTAAACCTATGGCCAAAATTTAGCATTTGGAGTACCAATCTAGCTGTACATTTGAAGTAAATTGGGGCTATTTCGAGCCACTTCAACCTAATTACATGACTATAAAATGTGATTTGGGGGTTGATTAGCTCCAATTTCATTATCTCAGTTGAAGAAAATAAACATAATTTATTTATATGCAATTTATATATGTATAGAATGTGGTTTTGAGCTCAATAAACTAGAAGTCATCAGCTAATGAATGTAAATGTTAATTAGTTCAATTGTGGAGGTAATTAGGGTCAAAATGAGCCATAAAGAACATATTTTAATTTATATATTCAATGTGTTTTTGATTTAAATTAACTCTAATGTCATGTAATATATAATTAACCAAAGAGTTGATTCATTTAATATAGGAGGCTTTTGAGGCTAATTTGAACCCCTTAAAGAGCAAGATATGATTTGGGGCAAAATTAAAAGTTTGATTCTATCATGAATTTTTCTAATTAGTTAAATTGTGTAATTAGGGGTGTGATTTAGGCAAAATCGATCCCCTAAAACAAATTTATGGATCAATTAATTGTATAACATGTATGTCTTAACTGACCCTAGTTTTATTAGAAATGCAAACATATTCAAGTAATTGTCACAAATTGGTGAAAAATACCTCAAATTTTCTTTAATTACCTTAGTGATTAGACCTTATATCTGATATATTAAACCATATACCATTTTAATTAAACCTTTAAACCTGCACCATTTACCTTAAACACTAAACCATAAGCCTTATACCCCAAACCCTTTAAATTTTAGATTCTAAACCAATAAATTTATCCCCAATTAACATCCTTTATATATAGTAATAATTAGGTTCATAGGGATGAAATTGGTCAAAATTTCATCACTTATTACCATAATTGACTTCATAGGCTCTATTTGTGATGATGTGGGGCCTAATTGAGCCTAAAATCACATTCTTTACTCAAAGATCTAGGTTCAAGGAGCTCAAATTTGCCCCAATCACCATCATGAATGTACCTTATATACCCTAAAACCGATACTCTAATCCCTAATCCATAAAGTTCCTAATAAATAAACTCTAAACCATAAATATAAACTCTTTAAAACTTGAAACAATCATTTTAGCCCAAATTATCATAATTTAGACTAAGAATTAAGTTCACAAGTTTCTATTTGGCCTAAATCACATGACTAATTGACCCATTTGACTAATTCATTCAATCTGCATAATGACATGGGGTATAATAACAACCTAAAAACACATTCTATAGTCATAAATGGGTCCAAGTTAGTCAAATTATCCTCAATTATCTTTGTGATTGACCTTGTGTACCCTAAATCATATATACATTAAAACCTAAGCCCTATACCATAAACATTAAACACTATAACCTAAATTGTAAACCATAAACTTTCCCTATTTACCAATTTATTTAGTCCTAATTAACATCCTTTGTAGTTGGAATTAGTTTCACATGGCATAAAGCGATTAGACATTATATACAAGTCCTTAAACCTAAATCTTATGCCCCAATCCCTAATCCCTAAAACATAAATTATAATCCCTATGACCTAATGCCCACTACATGCCACAAACATACATGCCTTATGATATAACTAATTTTATCATGAGATGTCATAAATGCACTTTTTAAACCTATGGCCAAAACTTATCCTTTAGAGTACCAATCTAGCTATGCATCTAAAGTAAATTGGGGCTATTTTGAACCCCTTCAAACTAATTGTATGAATATAAAATGTGATTTGGGGGTTGATCATCTCCAATTTCATTATATTAATTGAAGAAAAGAAACATTATTTACTTATATGTAAGTTCTACATGTATAAAATGTGGTTTTGATCTCAATAAGCTTGAAATCATTAGCTAATGAATGCAAATGTTGATTAGTGAAATTGTGGAGGAAATCATGGTCAAAATGAGCCGCATGAACCTATTTTAAATTATATATGATGTGATTTGGAGTGAAATTAACCCTAATTTCATGTCATATATATTTAACCAAAGAGTTGATTCATTTAATCGAGGAGGCATTTGAGGCCAATTTGAACCCCTTCAATAGAAAGATATGATTTGGGGCAAAATCAAGAGATTGATTCTATCATAAATTTATATAATTAGTAAATTCATGTAATTAGGGGCATGATTTGGGTAAAATTGAGCCCCTAAACCAAATTTATGGCTCAATAAATTATATAACATGTATGCAACATGTACATGGCATAACTGACCCTACTTTTATAAAAAATGCAAACATGAAGATAAATGTCATAAATAGGTGAACAAACATCTCAAATTTTTTTTAATTACCTTAGTGATTGGACCTTATATCTAATATATTAAACCCTAAACCCTGTACCATTTAACTTAAACCCTAAACCATGTACCATTTAACTTAAACCCTAAACCATGTACCATTTACCTTAAACCCTAAACCATAAGCCTCAAACCCTAAATCGATACATTTATCACTAATTAACATCATTTATATAGATAGTAATAATTAGGTTCACAAGGATGAACTTGGTAAAAATTGCATCACTCATTAAACCACAATTGACTTAATTATCTCAATCTATGATGACGTGGGGGATAATTGAGCTCAAAATCACATTCTTTACTCATAGATATAAGTTTAAGGATCTCAAATTTGCCCCAATTGCCTTCATGATTTTACTTTATATACCTTAAAACCTATACCCTAATCCATAATCCTTAAATTTCTTAATCCCTAAACTCTAAACCATAAATATAAACTCTTTAAACCTTAAACCAATCATTTTAGCCTAAATTAACATCATTTTGACTAATAATTAAGTTCATAGGGCTTAGTTTAGGATAAATCACATGACTGATTGGCCCATTTGACTAATTCACTCAATGTGGACAATTACATGGGGTATAATGACAACCCAAAAACACATTTTGTAGTCACAAATGGGTCTAAGTGATTCAAATTATCCTTAATTATCTTTACGATTGACCCTATGTACCCTAAACCATATATACATTAAAACCTAAGCCCTAAGCCCTAAACCCTAAAAAATATACCCTAAATTGTAAACCATAAGATTTCCCTATTTACCTATCTATTTAGTCTCAATTATCATCCTTTGTAGTAATAATTAGGTTCACATGTCATAGAGTGATTAGACATTATATACAGGTCCTTAAACCTAAACCATATGCCTTAATTCCTAATCCTTAAAACATAAATTGTAAGCCTATGACCTAATGTCGACTACATGCTATAAACATACATTCCTTACAATATAATTTATTTTATCATGAGATGTCATAAAATGCATTTTTTATACCTATGGCCAAAACTTAGATTTTGGAGTACCAATCTAAATGTGCATCTGAAGTAAATTGGGGCTATTTTGAGCCCCTTCAAACTAATTGCATTACTATAAAATGTGATTTATGGGTTGATCAACTCCAATTTACCCAAATAATCATTATGATTGTAACTTATATACCCTAAAACCTATACCTCAAGTCTCAATCCTTAAATTTCCTAATCCCTAAACTCTATACCATAAATATAAACTCTTTAAACCCTAAACCAATCATTTTAGCCCAAATTAACATCATTTAGACTAAGAATTATCTTTTTGATTGACATTTTGTACCCTAAACCTAAGACTTAAACACTATACCCTAAATTTTAAACTAAAAACTTTCCCTATTTACCAATCGATTTAGTCCCTATTAACATCTTTTATAGTAAAAAAAGGGTCACACATGGTATATAATGATTAAACCTTATATAAACCCTTAAACTTAAACCCTACATGCCCTAATCCATAATATATAAACGCTAAAACATAAATTATAATACCTAATCCTTAAAACATAAATTGTAATCCCTAAAACATAAATTGTAATCCCTAATCCTTAAACCCTATGCACTAATACCTTAATCCCTAATCTATATTAAGTATAATGTGATTATGTTATTTAATAACATAATTAAATTATTATTAATATAGAAAAAACTTGGTTCTCAACATGATTTTTTAACCCTAATTGAGTATTAAGAATAGCGTAATCCCATTATTACATGATGTGATAGCATTATTCTTAATATACACTTCTCAATTTGTATGTTGAAGCAGAACCTAGTATAAAAAATAGCACGATTGCATTATGTAATAACATGATCATGTTATTATTATTACAGACTAAGCTTAGTGTTCAATGTCTATTTTAAACCCAAAATGAGAATTTTATCCCCACAAACATTCTCTACCTACTTTTGTGGACCTATGGTACTTGTGTACTTGACCCCACCTTTGAAAAGCTATAAATTGTCCTTGATGGGTGATAAATCATGTTTGAGGAAGAGGAAGATATTAAAGAACAAAACACCAGATGAATTACAATATTTGAGAGAGAAAAACAAGATATGAATGCAAAAAATTTATGGTAGGCAAGGTAAAAACCCTATCCTAATAAACCAAATGCCATATATAATGAGTTAATTGACAATAATGAATTAAAAAATAATGAAATTGACCATAATGAATTGAATAATGATGAAATTGACCATAATGAAATGACTAATAATGAAATTGATAATCATGAATTAGATAATGTTAAATGTTACATTCAAAGTTCTAAATTTTTGATTTTGTTGATGATGAGTCTATGCATGATGCTTAATCCCCCATGAATGAAGAAAATTTAATGGAAATAAATAATGATGAAATTAACCATCAAGAAATTTTCATGGAAACGTATAATTAAGAAATAAACAATGATTAAAATGTTATCCCACCTCTAAACAATGAAATTAATAATGATTTCAAAACACCTTCTCAACAAATTCTACCATTAACAACACCTCCAAGAATTGTGCATAGAAAAGACAAGTACTTAATTGAATTCGATCAAAATATTTTAGAACCAATGCATAAAAAAATGTATGATTGCCATTCAAGAAGATTGGATCAATAAATTTGGGATACTTTCTTTCATAATTTGGATTATGATAGTAAAAGATGTCAATTATTTGTTTCATTGATAAAATTGATTAAGATGAGACCTATAATGCACACATTAGGACTAAGAACATCTAACATGGATGATGAAAATAATTAAATTGTATAAAATCTACATGATGCATATCATACTATAGGCCTAAAATCATGCACCCAAGATTGTAATGCTACCCAATGTATACTTATAACTTGTGCAGTAAGTGACAAAATAGGGAAAAATTAATGGTTTTAATATCAAGCCAAACACTTAATATAAATAGAAAAACATTAATGAAATAAATTGAAATACATGAAAGACTTAATTAACCTAATACCAATTAGCTCTAATTATTCTCTGGTAGACTTTCATGAAAGGACAAGGCTATAGCTGATACTCTGAAAGAGTTACTTGCTCAATTTTGGAAAGATAATACAAGAGTTTCACCCAATGCAAGAGATATAGTGAAAATAAGAGTTAGTTTTCATAATCATGAACCACATCCAAAACATCTATTGGATATAAATCAAACACAATTGTACTCTAATTTTTTTGAAAAACATACACAAGTTTTTATTTGATAAAATATTTTGAGATGATCAAACCTTTTTATGTAAAAATAAATCACACATGCACAACTTGTTGTAGGCAACATGTTGAATTTTCAATGCATTATGATGTTTTTTGCCATATTATTTGTACTTTGCATACTAAAAACATTTTTTAGGAGTGTGGCATTGAAATGCCACCAAAATCAGCTAGAGAATTTATTCTAACTATCTTTTATAAAAGACTGGATGGATAATTATTTTACAACAAATCATGTTTAAATCAAAATTGTAGTATTTGTAGTGGATTTATAGAATTAAAAAAATGTATCCATGAGGAAATTTCAAGTGCAATTAGATAGGAGTTAGTTGTTTTAAGAAAATATAAATCGGCGACTTATCAATTAAAAGCTTGCAAAGAATGTAAAAGGTGTGAGCTTGTTACAAAAAAGATACATGTTTCCAAATTTTTGGTCAAATTTAGGAAGAATATTGTTTATGAGTATACAAGACACACACATAGGGATAGATGGTTGGATGAAAATTTAAAGATAATAAAGGATACATTCCCACTTGGTTTGATTATTTTAGTAGTTGAATTTTCTAGAAATTACACATTCAAACCCCAAATGGAAGTTCAATAGTAATATTAAAACTCATCACAAGTTACCATATTCATGCTTATAGCATTCATGCATACACTTGAAGTAAATGGAAGCAATAAAAAATATTAATGGATTACCATTTCTATATCAATGATTACCAATAACATTATTTAGAGTATGTAAAAGGTTGTTTTTAGAAGTTCCATGAACAATTGCGTTTGAGGACCATTAATTTCAATCAACATTACATTTGGTTATATAATTTCACATTGCAATTCAAAAATGCATGGATGTTTTATTGGTTAAGCAGGATGCATGTTACCACTAGTGTATAACACATTTGGAGTTTCACTGAGGATGGGCATGGAAAAGGGGAGCATGACGCTACTAGATCATGTGTAAAAAGAGTTATCATAAGGGAGGAGTTGAAATTTAAAGAGGGTGTTCATTTGATAAATGCAAAAATTGTGGTTGAATGGTATAATGAGAACATGTGTCATGGTGCTCAACCAAATTCTACTATTTTTAGACATTTTTGGTTAATAGAGGAAGAACACTTGGTAAAGTATGAGGATTGTATGACTAACAGGTTCAAGTGATCTCCACTCTTTTCATAGTTCAAATTCAAGTTCTTGAACTATTCATATGAGACACTTGGCATGTTTCTATTCTACATGCATGGACTTTGTTTAGAATGAGTGTGAGTCATAAGAGTGGGTGTATGATTGGAGTTCTAAACCTCTAATTCCAATAAACACATATTAGGTTCCAACAACATTATAACTTACAAATACGATATCATCAGATGACTTTTACCATGTATCTGATCTAGTACAACTAGGTAGAATATTTTTCATTATGTATAATTTATTCTCATTACATATCTTCATATGGTTGCTAAAAATGGTTTTTTGTGATACAAGGAATGTTTTTTTAGTTATTGTAGATGAGGATAATGAAGAGTGCACTAATTACTACTTGTGTCATTGTGTAGAGAGAAAGAAAAAAATTAACTTCCCTAGTTATAGATGGAGAAAACATTGACTATCCCATTGGGTCAATGGTAGTCACTAGAAATTGGTTTTGATGATATCCTATAAAATATTTAGATCAATGGTTGTTTTAAGAGTTTGAAACACATAGGAAGATACTTCACTTTTCAAATTTGATTATAACAATGAATATTCAATTACAAGAATATCATGGGAGGTAATTAAATAAGAAACTATGGAAAGTTTGGGAGTTAGACCATGAAGCTATTCTTGATACTATCAAGGTTAGAGAATATCCTAGTGGTTTATTGGATTAAAATACATAGGTATGTTGAATTTTTAAATGTATATGTAATCAATTTTACCAAATATTTTTTATTTTCTAGGTTGTACATATTAATTTCATTTTTAATTACTTACTAACAATTTTTTGTAGGTTAGTGGTGTCAGATAAGTTTCCAACTTCATGTTGTTATCACTTTTAGTAGATAATTATATATTATTGAATATAATATAAGCTCAATTGGATGTGATAAAATATTAATAAATGATTTACAGGTTTCATTTTATGGGCATTTGAACTTAGGCTAAAAAATTGCATTTTTTTTATATTGGGAAGGGTGTTTTTGAGGCCAGAATGGGTGGTGGGTTAGTCAATCGGGCATGGTGGGAAGCAAAGAACCTAGTACTATATGTTATACACACCCCATATTTTTATAAATGTCAATTTTTAGTTAGAAGCATCAAAACCAGAG
Organism: Torreya grandis; assembly: GCA_037957365.1. Lineage (NCBI taxonomy): Eukaryota > Viridiplantae > Streptophyta > Pinopsida > Cupressales > Taxaceae > Torreya > Torreya grandis. Next base: position 360,757 of record JARHVA010005215.1, on the reverse strand, counting down.
TTTTGTAATCATAACTTAAATTTTGACAACATTTACTATCAGTGTTTTTTGTGCTCTAAAATGATAGTGAAAATGCACTTCTAGGTGGATTTGAACCTCATGGTTGTATGATAAAAAGTAATTTTTATATATAGATGTGATAAAATTGATATGTTCTCAAGTGGAGGTCTTGGAGGTAGAAATGGTAGTTAGAGCTCAACAAGTTGCTTGTTTAATGCCAAAAAGTTGCATTTTTAGATCCCTCACTGCAACTTGTTAAAAGAATTGCTATGAAATATTCCACATGAGTGATTTGGGGTGTAATTATATGGATTAAAGAGTTAAGGAAGGGATATAATAGTTTAAAAAAATTACTTATATGTTTATTTTATGCATATTTGAACTTAAGCTAAAAAAATGCATTTTTCTTATATTGGGAAGGGCATTCTTGAGGCCAGAATGGGTGGTGGGTTTGTTGATCAGGCATATGGGAGGAAAGTAACCCAATAATATATGTTATCCACCCCCTAAAATGTGTTGGAAGTGTCAATTTTCAATCAAGAAGCATCGAAACCATACTTTTACAACCATAACTTAAACTTTGACAACATTTGTTGTTAGTGTTTCCACACTCTAAAATGGTAGTGAAAATGCACTTATGAGTGGATTTGAATGTCATGGAAGTGTGATAACATTTAATTTACCTATTTGGATGTGATATAAGTGATATATTCTAAGGTGTAGGTCCCAGAGGTAGAAATGCTAGTTCGAGCTCAAGAAGTTGCTTGTTCAATGCTAAAAAGTTGCATTTTTGGACCCCTCACTGTAATTTATCCAATGGATTGATCTTGAATATTACACATAAATTATATAGTTTGTGATTATAGGGATTAAATAAGTAGTGGATGGATCTGATGGTTCATGGAAATGACTTACAATTTTCATTTTATGTGTATTTGAACTTAGGCTAAAAAATTACTTTTTTCTTGTATCAGGAAGGGCATTTTTGAGGCCAATATAGGTGGTGGGTTTGTTAATCAGGATTGATGAGAGGAAAATAACCTAGTTATATCAATTATATACCCCATGGAAATGATGTTAGTGAAATTTTTTAGTTAGGAAGCATCAAGACTAGAGTTCTACATCCACAACTTAAACTTTGACAATATTTATTGCCAGTGTTTTCGCGCTTCAGAATGGTAGTGAAAATGCACTTATAGGTGGATTTGAATGTTGTGGTGGTGTGATAACATATATTTTTCATATTTTGATGTGATTTAAGTGATATATTCCCAGTTGGAGGTCCCAAAGGTAGAAATGCCAATTGGAGCTCAAGAAGTTGTTTGTTCAATACCAAAAAATTGCATTTTTGGATCCCTCACTACAACTTGTCCAATGGATTATTATTGAATCTTCCACCTAAGTGATCTAGGATGAGATTAGAGGGATTAAATATGCAAGGAAAGGATCTAAAAATTCATGGAAATGACTTATAAGTTTCATTTTATGTATGTTTGAACTTAGGCTAAAAGTTACATTTTTATTATATTAGGAAAAAGGCATTCTTGAGGTTAGAATGGGTGGTGGGTTTGTCAATCAGGTTTTATGGGAGGATAATAAACTATTTATAGATTTATCCACCCAATTAAACATTTTATCAATTTTAGTTTTTAGTTAGGAAGCATCAAAACTAGAGTTCTGCAACCATAACTTAAACTTTGATGACATTTATTGTCTGTGTTTTCATGCTCTAGAACAATAGTGAAAATGCACTTTTGGGTGGATTTGAATGCCATGGTAGTGTGATAACATTTAATTTACCTATTTGGATGTGATAAAAGAGATATATGCCTAGGTGTAGGTCCTAGAGGTAGAAACATCAGTTGGAGCTCAAGAAGTTGCTTGTTTAATGCCAAAACATTGCATTTTGGACCCCTCACTGTAAATTGTCCAGTGGATTACTATCTAAGGCTTAACCTAATTCTCTAGGGTGTGATTAGAGGGATTAAATAGGTAGGGGATGGATCTAACATTTCATGTAAATGACTTATAGATTTTGTTTTATGTGTATTCAAACTTATGTTTAAAAATTGCATTTTTTTAATATTAGGAAGGGCGTTCTTGAGGTTAGAATGGGTGGTGGATTTATCAATTGGGCCTGATGGGAGGATAAGAAGCAATTCATAGACATTATCTTCCTTATAGATGTGTTGGCTTTATCAGCCTATATAACATGTTAAAACTTGGGTAAGATGAGTTTTTGGTTGATTTGAGTTATATAAAATTGGTTAAGGGTTAAAACATGTTAAAATTTATAAAAGAATACTATAAATATAATTTTTAAGAGCTAAAAAATCTATTTTGATAAATTGACCTATTGGAGCAACAACTAGGTCTAGAGACCTAGAAATTTAATGAGTAATTAACCTATTGATCTATTGACCTATTGACCTAATGCGTAATTTACCTATTGAAAAACTCCATTATGAGTAATTGATCTATTTACCTATTGACCTAATAAGTAATTAAATAGTTTAAAAAAATATTGTTTGAGAGTGGATTTTCAATTGAGTTGAGAACAAGAGTGGATAAGTGAGGTTGGAATTGACCTATTAGAGCAACAACTAGGTCTAAAGACCTAGAAACTTAAAAAGATAGAATTGGAGAATGAAAGATCAATATCTTAGAGAACTATAGTTGGTTGATTTTTTGTATTAGGAAAGGGAATTCTTAAGGCTAGAATGGGTGGTGGGTTTGTCGATGAGGACTTTCATAGCCTTCTTAAACATAGTAGAGAAAATTGTACATTAGGTGGTATTAGGGGATGAAAAAGGGTTTTGGCCAAAGATGGATAATTGTCTCATGAGTGAATATTCTATTTTAAGTCAGTAAGGTTGCCTTTTATTAGATTAAAGACATTATAGTCAAGGTTAGGTAGAAGTTCATCTTGTAAGTTTAGCAAAGATAAAGATGCAAAGATGAAGAAGTAGACCATGTACATGGTCACCAAAAGGAGTTGAGTGCAGAAGAAGGATTGATAGATATTACTCAAGAGGTGAGGGAAAATATAAAGGAAAAAGAATCATGGAAGGCATATAATAAGTAGGCCTAGTTTCAAGAAAAGTTAGTCAAAAAGGGATTAGAGCCAGGTGAAGGTGAAAGTTTAGGTAAATTACAAGTATAGTTATCTAAGTGAGAAATTTGTAGGGATTTATGAATGATTTTATGTCTTTGCATTATCCAAGTTTGAACATGATTGGGTATGGGTTTTAAGTGTAATGAAACTATGTTAATGATCAATTGAAAAGTTGTAAATGGGTGATGACAAATGAAAAATAGATAAGAGTGTCATTAGTCATTATACTACACACAATGAAATAAAAACTTTAATTTAAAAAAATATAGGAGATCCAAGATTTATAGTATTGAAAATAATTTTTTTTAATCCTCATATGTGTATAACATTAAATATGAGATCTGATAGATAATAGTTTGGAAGATCAAAACAACACTATATAATAACACATGATGAAATGAAAAATAAATATAAATTAGATAGATTACCATGATTGGAATATAATATAGGCACATGTGTGTAATGTCAATAATACATAGTTTGATTTGATAGGTGATAGGTTGTCGCTATACCTTTCATTTAACCAATCAATGGATTGGTGTCATTTTCTACCAAGGCTAGTGTCTAAGGCTATATACAATGAGTTATTAGATATATGAGTTAAAATTTCATTTTTTAGGGGTTTTTACTTTGTTATTGATATATAAATCTTAAGGGAAGCAAAAAAGATTCTAATCCTATGTTGTAGAAAAGTTAAATCTAGAAAGTTTTGCTAACTAAATATCCCCTATAACATTCCTTGTTAAAAGTATTACTCAGTTCACACCATTAACATCCAAAACTTAAAAATTTGGAGTAAGACATTATAGTTTCCTCACTTGAATTGCTTGACTAGGTAGGACAATGTTGTATTTTAGAATATGAGAACATTGATTGCCTATTGTCACCTAGACTACTTCCTAATAGAATTTGAATATGGTGATAAGTTTTTTTAGTCAACAAACTTTCATATTAAATTTAATCTTATGATAATTGAAAGACACACTTTCTATAAAATAAACTTACTTATATTGAACTAAAAAAATATTGCATTTAATATTAGAAAGCACACTTGCATTGAAAGAAACACACTTTGCATTAAAAGGGAAATCACACTTTGCATTGAAAGAAAAATCACACTTTGCATTAAAATATAAATCACACTTGTAGTAAAATTAAATATACATATATAAAAGTAAATAACACTTCTAAACTATAAACTATAAATACCAATTGTCCTGATCTTCAGAGAGAAGTGGGTCCTTGCTCCTTCCTCAGAATAGGATCAACTTTAATTCAATAGTGGAATATAATGTTTTACTTTATTAATAACTCATTATCAAAAAGAACTTATAAAGATGCTATGAATTTTTCTCTAAAATTGCACTTGAATGTTTCTTGAATTTATTTACTCTCTATTAACTTAGAATGAGGAGACATGTAATTAAATCACATCTCAATGATCATTCTCAGAATACAAAATCTAGTGATCTAAATAGTAAAATCCACTTATTCTAAATAGAAGATCTAGGAATTAGATCCCACACTTATAGGAGGTGTTATAACTAATTCAACTAATAATAAATTGAGTATAAGTAATATATATTTGAAGAGACTATGTCTGGATTTACAAAACAGAAATACATTTATATCCAAATCATTTTAGACTATTACTAAGAATAGTAATATCTAAAAGAAGATATATAAAGAGAGAATATATATACAATAGATATATTTGGAGTTAATATATTAATCTGTAGAGTACATTTGGGCATATTTGGAGTGTGGCTAGGCATCTTCAGAGCACAGTTGGAAAAGTCTTCAGAACTTTGTTGAAACATATTTGGAACTTTGTCAAAACATCTTCAAAGCTACCTGGTAGATCTTCAGAGCTTTGATAGAACATCTTTAGAGTTACCTGGTATATTTTTAGAGCTTTAACAAAACATTCTTGTAGCTTGATGAAGCATCTTCAAAACTGATTACATAGATCTTCAGATCTCAACTAAGGATCTTCATAACTAACTGTGTTCTATTTTAAGTCTTCAAAATTATTGCCAAAAAGGTGTTGCCAAAATTGTTGATGAATTCTCAAAATAATCCTGCCATAAAGATGTATCTTTGTATGTAAAATTATACTCATTTCATCCAAGTTAGACACAAATAAAAATATAGAGAATAAAAAATGTATCACATATAAACAAAATACAATTACACTCATTTCCTACTTAGATGAGACCCTAATAATTAAATGTAATGTAATATATAACCAAGAGGCAACACTTATGAATAGTTTATATGAGATATAATGAGCTATATAGAATTTTCATCAATAGGCATACAAAAAATTACATCTACCAACATAGTATCTAATGTTGGGTGAATTTCATATATGCATATACAATGCCAAAAATACGTAAATTGCCATTTATGCATATAAAAAAGTACATATCATGTAAGACATCCTATTCATCAAATAAACTTCCCCTCTTTACCTTGCTTGAAGATGAATCTTCCTTGGATGCCTTGATAGTAGATGGAGACCCCTCTAATGCCTTGGATTGCTCTAAGATCCAACTGTGGGTCCTACACTCATAGCTCACTTGTAGCTAAACCTGTTCACATATAAGCATTATTACAAAATTAATATAAAATATATTCAACCAATTGTTAAAAAATTAATTTTAAACTAAAATAAAAAATCATTTAAACATGCATTTACTATAAGCTTGCGGTCCTATTGAATCTATTTTTGATGCTCAAACAAGTCAATGGTAGGCTCAACTATTCAAATAAGCATCTGAAATATGGGAGAAACATGAGAAGTTACCCAACTAATCATTTTATTGGGACTATCAGATGTCATAGGATAACCTTGAATACACAATACATTCACATAATTTATATTTTCCCTAGAATATGTAGTAAATTTATTAAAACAAGTCTATTTTAACAATTCAAAATTACAAGTTAATATATACCTCAGTCAACACCTATGCAGATGATATTGTAGCATCAATGGCTATGTCTGTCTCAACTCATAGAGAGGGAGGAGTGTCTACTTGAGCCATAAAATGTTCATGTAAACAAGGTCTCACTTAATTTTATATAAAGTATCAAAGATATATATGATAAGTTTTTCTCAATGTAAACCAAGATATATATGGAAACATATTTCAATGTGCATATCATGAAAAGACAATGTAAATTAGGAATCATGGAAGTGTAACTTCCATATAATGTGTAATGGCCAAAAATAGCAAGTAGTTTGTATGTTGGAGGTAATATAAATTTTTTAATACAAGTAGGAAGTGTGAGTGGAAGAGTAGGATGTGAAAAGAATAGTATCACTTTGATAAGGCAAAGTTAAGGAGAAAAAAGGAATAAGAGACATATCAAGAACTATGTCCTTACTTGTAAAGATTCTTGGATTGAGTAAAATGTAAATAAGTGTCTAGCAATTTATGATCAATATTTTGGTGTTTATATCTCTGGTCAGAGAAGATTCAAGTTAGTAGTCTATAGGTTCAAAGTGGTGAAACCCAAGTTTCAATACTCTGTCTTCAGGTACAGTTAGAAGGAAAACATAGTCAGTTTAAAGTGTCATTATAAATGATTGAAATATGAGTAAGGGATAGAGTATATTTATGAAATGAATTTAAACACATTTAAAGTCTTGATACTATTATGAAAATTCAAAATACATGGGAAGACTATATACAACCCAATTAGTAACAATTCTGAGTTTGCATAGTCATAAATAAAGACCATATATAGTTCTTAGAAATAGAATTAAGGATTTAAGGTATTGTGAATGTCATGGAATATTTTTTTCCATGTGTGTGATTCTTTTAATTTATCTCAAATAAAGGTAAAGGGTATTAAGGGTTTTTTTTGTTCGATTTGTTGACATAGTCATGTTGGGGGGGTACATAAATTCTATAAAACTATATGTTGGGAATGATTTAGTATTGAGAAAGGAAAATTAATAGTTTGAGAATATGATGGGGTAAGGGTAGAGACATTTCAAGCCTTATAGGCTTTGATAAGGGTCAAAAATTCATTCTATCTCATTTATTATCCTCTCGAGTAGGTACAGGACTGAGACAACATAAGTTAAGGTTTAAAACTAGAAAATGAGATAATAAGTGATTTAACTAATGAAAAATCATTAAAATTTATGGAAAAGTGTATTTATATAGGAGGAAGAGTATTTTAAAGGTTTAAATTTTATTTGAGTCTATATGGTATGGTTTCACTGTCAGTAGCCTTGAATTAGGCCTAGGAGACCTAATTAGTCTTGAGGGGTGTTGATTTAGATGTTCTCCAAAGAGAGTTAAATTATGAAAGTCCCTACATGAGTTATGTTATGTAAAGGGGTATCTGAATGTGGGTTTATATTGGTTTGGAGCTTTGTAGTTTACTCATAACAAGGAGGTTTACCTCAAAAAAAGCTAGTAAAAGGAAGGTGTCAAAGAGGAAAGAAGAGTTAAGTGAAGATTTGATGCTTGGGGGCTGTGTGGAATAGTTGGATGCATGAAATAAGATTTAATAGAGTAGGTAGATGCTCTAATGAGTATTATGTAAGGATAAAATAAAAGTATCATGTAGACCTATGAAAACACATAAGAAGATTGTAAAGAACAGAATGAGGATAAAGAGAGAGAACATAAAAATAGAGTATGAACTAAGGAGGTTGATGTTAAAAGGAAATACTGTAGAGGTATTTGATTAGTAAAATGAGAGGAGGATTAAGTGAATATAAGGAGGTTTAAGATCTATTGAGTAGGTAAGAGTGAACAAAAAATCCCTGGTAAATGCAAAGTGATCAAAGAGATAAAGAGGTTGAAGATAAAAGAAAAAGAAGGACAAGAAAAGATTAAAGTTGGGTATTTGGCAGAGGTAAGTGTGTGTTTCCATCCATATTAGGGAATCTTGTTAGAACCTATGCATCAAGATAATTGATAGATACATTTAACTTAAACTTAAAAGGCAAATATATATAGACTAAATATATATAGAACATAAGATTAACTTGAAATTTTACCTCTGTATAAGTAAAAGGTGTCATCCTAAAAGAGATATATGCAATAGTGGATGGGCCAACAACTGGATATGAATATGTAAACAATGGATATGTAAAATCAAATGATATAAATGTCAATTGTGATAATGAAGGCACCATCACCTTCTAAAACATAAAAAATGACATATATATTATTCAATTTCTATGTAAATTAATTATTAGATAAATTAAATTTGTAAATATAACTTAAATTTAACATGACATTTATATAAACTATACCTACATTTGTGTAGTGGTTGATGTCTGCACACCAAATATGTGTGCTAAAAACTCATCACTCATGAGAATATTATCCAAACCTTCTAAACCACCAATGGCATCATCATTATAAGGCCCAGTGCACATAGCTCCACAAAAACTACAAGGGTGGGGTTGCATATTAACACTAGGTGGCATATCTCTAGTATCAGTCTATGAGAGCCTACTCATATGCTAAATGAGTGTATTAGTGAGCAAACTAAGAACATGTAGAATTTTAATCTCCATAACTTTTTGAACTAAAAATGGGATCTTGAGCTCAAGTGGTTTTTGGATATGGATCCTTGTAGGCTGATTAGGTGCATGATGTGCACCTGGTCAATCCTACATAGAGCCTTTCCCTCAGTCCTAAAACTCACTAAAATCAAAATAGTTTAGAATATCATTGAGGAAAAAAACATATTAGAGTTTCCTCAAAAAATATAATAGGACCTCATGGTTGTGACCCGATGGATAATCAAACACCATCCACCATCGATCCCAAAAATTAGCTGTGATTAAGTTATGTTGGCTATGATGGATTGAAAAATGTTTAGTGATTATAAGAAATAGGGCATTGATGTTTGGGTCAATGAATAAAGCACAAATGGAGGCTTTTGATATTTCTTTATCTTTGACTTCAAGTGATGATAATTTATCAGCATAATAAGCCCTATAATTATCCCGATATGAAGTTCATTTGTTAATTTGACTAGTTATAGAGTCAATTTAACCTATAATGTCTCTAGGGAATTGGATAGATGGGTGTGGTTGGGGTTGGTGGAAGTGGGATCCCTCATTCTCCTAATTAATTCTTCAAATTCAATTTTATTTCCAACAATTTTGTCAAATAGAATCTCTTGACTGGTTGGGGGATTTTGTGGAACTACAAGAGGGTTAGGTGGAGCGGTAGAAGGAGGAACATGAGGGCTTTGTGGAGGGTTAGGTTGAGATTTAGGAGGAGGAACACAAGGTTTTTATGGAGGGTTATGAGGGTTTGCGGGATTGGTTGTTCAAAACAAACAAAATACAACTAAAAATTACTAAAAATTAGGGTTAAACAATGAAAATAATGAATAATTAGCGTTAACAAGTGTATATTTTTAGCACTCACCTCTTCTACATGGTGGAATCATCGATTAATGACTTCTTGGGATGAATTTATTAGTTTCTTGACAATCTTTTATCTCTCACACAAAACATGATTGTGGAAGGCGAGGATAACAAAGGAAACTCAAATGCAAAATGATGAATTTGCAATCAAGTTTTTTTTTGGGTAACATAGGTAATGTGATCACATTATTAATGTGATCATGTTATTTAAAATAATAATAAATTGATCACGTTAATAATGTGATCACATTATTATTTAAAATAACGTGATCACATTATTTAATAACATGATCATGTTATGGTTTGGTAATTAATTAGCCATAATTTAAATAACATGATCACAATATTCATTAATGAGATCATGTTACCTAAAATGTCTAAATAATTGTCTCCCAGCTTCGTGCACTTGCCCCATACAAGTTTATGTGGGGAGTTCATTAAATAGAAAAATTGTCTAGAGTTTATATTTTCATATTGTAGTCTAATTAATGCTAGTTTGAGCCAAGTAAAATCCTAAAAATTCAAGTAAAAAATGATGGAGTGACAACACATGTAAAAACCCTAGGTCATGACAAATGTGAAAAGTACTCGAGAGCAACACTTGGTAATATTCATTGTCATATATTTTAATTCATCAATAGACAATATAAATTCTATATTCATAAGGATGGTTGAGCTCATTTATATTAGGATTATTTAAACTTAAAGTATAATTCTAACAAAAAAGGTGTTGGCTCTCCTCACAGTCATACATTTATCCTGACTATTCCATACATAATTAATCTCCAAAATAATAAGAGTAAGTTTAAGTCTAGTTGTGATAGTTTTTGCTCTCATAATTTTACTATGTTGAAGGCATATATATATAATGGGAAAGACTTAGCTATCAATTTTGGTTAATAACCAACAATATCATTTTAGATGTCAAGACCATTGAATTAATCTAATTTATCCTTGATGATAAATAATAAATTATAGATGGATGCAAGGGTGTGGTCTGATGGTGGGGCCTAAGTGATTTGTCAATGCCCACCCAGGCTCCCTAGGCTCTAGGGGATTGATTACCCTTACATTTACACAAATAGTTAGAGGATAGTGGAGGCATTTGAATTCAGACTGAAGTTTTGACCTTACTTCATCAAAGACATTACTGATTACCCTAAATATATTTAAAAAATAAAAATAAATGAAAGGTTTTTTAATAACAAAGTCGGTTGCTTTTCAATGATGGGAAGCATACTTTAGCATTAGATACTTACGAGTTCATATGGATTTATTTAATGAAATAAATGTAGCATAAATTATTGTATGCCTTCATAGTGGTTAATATTTTCTTTCATAAGGAAAAAGACAATGGAAACACATAACATTAAATTCTTCCTTTTTCCTAGTGTTGAAACTTTGTAGCAAACAAGAATCAATCATATTTAGTGGCATTCTCAAATTTTTTTGCCAAAGACATGAAAAAATGATAATATAAATACTCTTTGTTCATGTTTTTATCTTCTATGAGTTTGATTCCATGAAAATATAGTAATTTTTTTGTTAAATAGACTCTATTATTAGGGATATTATTTTCTATTCTCGTAGGCTGATTCTCATTTAGAAAAGAATTTTGCTCAAATAACTCATGTTGCATAGGTGGGTTTCTTGTTTATCTATGTTCCAATCCAAAAATTCCCTCACATTTTTTAGTGAGGGTGTCTCCCTTTTTTAAATATTTTCCTTGTTATTTGTAATGTTGAGATCCTACTCAGAGAGGAAGGATCTACCTTATATAAGGCTAGGGAACCATATGTTTGTGAAGGGGTGTTTGGGATAAATGTGATGGCCATATAGCCATATTTATGGGTTTTAGATGTAAAATACAAATTTAAATCATATTAAAAATTAAGTGCACAAACTTGGGGGATAAAAAGGGGCCTACCCATGGACATGATTTTCTTGAAATTTCAAAAATCTTAACTTCTATAGATAATTTGAGATATCTATACTCCAAATTTGAAGATGGTGTAAGAACATGAAAATTAGAATTTTGAGTCTAGTTTTTAAAATATTAAATTTAAAAAAAAATGGATAAGTATAACTAGGTAAGATATATAAAATTTGAAGAGGAATTCTTGTTTTCTTAAATAAAATAGAGTAGATAGATGGCCATGCGGTGCACTATTTTTTTAGCAGTGTTTCATATTATTTGAAACCCTTTGATGAATCTTCTAGTTTTTGACTTATATTTTTTAATATTTTTTCAATGAATACTTTTTTTTTTATGAATTTTGTAAGTAAATATATCTTGAAAACTGATAAAAAATGGATAGTCGCTCGTGTGGCTTACCTAACTACCTCAAAAACAAAAAAAATAGTTTTTTTGAATGTGTATAGAATTAGGCCTAGTTTATGACCATATAACTCATTTTACCCTTGGCTCAATAAAAAACAACTTACATGAATATGTATAAGCATGTATGTTTGTGGCATGTAGTGGCCTAAAAAAGGTATAGTTAGAAATCAACATAGTTTGAAACCTTAAATTAGTCCAAAAATTATAAAAATCATATTTTTTGAAAGAGGAGAGCATGCTCGTCATGATGGTATTAAGGTTTTGAATTTTACCATTAAAATTTATAGTGTATTTGGTAAGTGAAGTTAATTTTGTTGTTTTTTTATTAAAATTCTTATACTCAGTTGTAGATTGATAGGTCAAAGCCTTTGGCTCAAGAATCTAAGCCATTCCCAAGCTAAAAGGATTTGTGTTTGCATTCAAATTCAAATATCATGTGATCACATTAGTTAATAAGGTGATCATGTTATATCTTCATAATACCCAAAAACACAAATTTGATCTTGATCTCAAATTTTATATATGTTCTTATATGTTCTTCAGCTCCCTAATAGTTGTGTTCTTTCATGTGATACGAGAAAGGTCCATAACCTAGGATAATGAATTAAGGTGTTGTGGTATCACATTAGTCTTTAAAAACTTTACAAGCATTTTAATATGTTGACTTAACAACTTATAATTACTTTATTTTAATGTGTAACTCATTATATATTTTATGATATAATTGATTTTATCATGAGATGTCATAAATGCATTTTTTAAACCTATGGCCAAAACTTAGCCTTTGGAGTACCAATCCAGATGTGCATATGAAGTAAATTGGGGATATTTATATCCCCTTCAACCTAATTTCATGACTATAAAATGTAATTTGGGGGCTGATCGTATCCAATTTCATTAGCTTGATTGAAGGAAAGAAAAATTATTTATTTATGCAAGTCTTACATGTATAAAATGTGGTTTTGAGGTCAATAAACTTCATTGTTAGCTAATGAATGAAAATGTCAATTTAATTACAGTAATGAGGTAATTAGGGTCAAAATGAGCCACATTAACCTATTTTAAATCATATATGATGTTATTTGGAGTGAAATTAACCCTAATGTCATGCCATATATAATTAACCAAAGAGTTATTTCATTTAATCGAGGAGGCATTTGAGGCCAATTTGAACCCCTTCAAGAGTAAGATATGATTTGGGGCAAAATTAAATTTGATTCTATCATGAATTGATTGAATTAGAAAATTTATGTAATTAGGGGCATGATTTGGGCAAAATTGAGCCCTAAACCAAATTTATGGCTCAATCAATTATATAATGTATGCAACATGTATGGCTTAACTAACCCTAATTTTATCATAAATGTAAACATGAAGGAAATTATCATAAATATGTAAACAAGGAGCTCAAAGTTTCTTCAATTACCTTAATGATTAGATCCTATATCCTATAGCTTAAACCTTAAACCTTATACCATTTACCTTAAACACTAAACCTTATACCATTTACCTTAAACCCTAAGCTATAAGCCCTAAACCCCAAACACTTTAAATTATAGACATAAAACCCTAAACCAATAAATTTAACCTTAATTAAAATCATTTATATAGTAATAATTAGGTTCACAGGGTTCAACTTAGTCAAAATTGCATCACTCATTATCGTAATTGACTTAATTAGCTCAATTTATGATGATGTGAGGGCTAATTAATGATCCTAAAATCACATTATTTTCTCATGGATCTAGGTTTAAAGAGCTCAAATTTGACCCAATTACCTTCATAATTATACCTTATATACCCTATAACCTATGCCCTAAGCATTAATCCCTAAACTCTAAACCATAAATATAAACTCTTTAAACCCTAAACCAATCCTTTTATCCCAAATTAACATCATTTAAACTAATAATTAAGTTCACAGGGATCAGTTTGGCATAAATTACATGATTAATTACCCCATTTGAATAATTCAATCAATCTTTATGATGACATAGGTTATAATGATAACCCAAAAACACATTCTATAGTCATAAATAGGTCTGAGTGATTCAAATTATCCTTGATTATCTTTGAGATTGGACCCTATGTACCCAAAACCCTAAACCTTATAGGTCTTAAACCCAAAGAAACAAACCATAAACCCTATACCTTATATTTTAAGCCCTAAAAAAATTAGTTTAGCACAAATTAACATTATTTAGAGTAATAATTAGGTATATACATTACTTAATTTGGCTCAAGTCACATTACTCATTGTCCTAATGGACTAACTGGCTCAATTTATGATGATGTGGGGGATAATTGATCCCAAAATAAAATTAGACCCTATATACACCCTAAACCATATATACATTAAACCCTAATCCCTAAATAGTATACCCTAAATTATAAACCATAAAGTTTCCCTATTTACCAAATAATTTAGCCCCAATTAACATCCTTTGTATTAACAATTAGGTTCACATGGCATAGGTATATTAGGCATTATATACACCCTTAAACCTAAACCCTATGCCCTAATCCCTAAACCCTAAAACATAAATTGTAAGTCCTATGCCTTAATGCCCTAATCCCTAAATCTTATGCACTAATGTCCTAATCCCTAATCTATATTAAGAATAACATGATAGAATTATTCAATAAAATGATCACATTATTATTAATATAGAAAAAACTTACTTTTAAACATCTATTTTTAGCCTAAATCAAGAATTATGTCCCCATAAACATTATTTGCATACTTTTGTAGGAATTGTGGGACCTATTTACTTATTTTGACCCCACCTTTGAAAATCTATCAGTTATCCTTGATGGGAAATGAATCACGTTTGAGGAAGAAGAATATGTTGAAGAACAAAACACTAGAGGAATTATAAGAGTTGAGAGAGAAACATAAGATATGAATCCAAAAACTTTATTCAAGATAAGGTACATACCCTAATCTTGATGAACCAAATGTCATAGATACTGAGCCAATTGATAATAATGAATTAAACAATGATGTATATGACCATATTGAATTGAATAATGATGAAATTGACCATAAATAAATGAATAATAATGAAATTGAGAATAATGAATTAGATAATGTTGGAAGTTTACATTCAAAGTTTTGAGCTTTTGATTTTGTTGATGATGAGTCTATGTATGATGTTTCACCCCCCCTAAATGAAGAAAATTTGATGGAAACAAATAATGATGAAATTAACAATCAATAAAATTTCATGGAAACATACAATGAATAAATAAACAATGAATAAAATTTAATCCCACCTCTAAACAATGAAAGTACTAACGATTTTGAAACACCCTGTCAACAAATTCAACCATTAACAACACCTCTAAGAATTGTGTGTAGAAAAGACAAGTACTTAATTGAAGTCGATGGAAATATTTTAGAACTAATGCATAAAAAAATGTCTGATCGCCATTAAAAGAGATTGGCTCAACAATTTTGGGATAGTTTCTTTCATAATTTGGATTATGATAGTCAAAGATGTCAATTATTTGTTTTGTTGATAAAATTGATTAAGATAAGATATATAATGTACACATTAGGACTAATAACATATAAAATGGATTTTATAAATAATGAAATTGTTAAAAACCTACATGATGAATATCATACTGTATGCCCAAAATCACACACCCAAGATTGTAATACTACCTAACATATACTTATAACTTGTGTAGTAAGTGGTCAAACAGGGAAAAAATGAATGCTTTCAAAAATAACCCAAATACTTAATATAAAAAAAACCATTAATGAAAGTAATTGAAATATGTGAAACACTTAATGAACCTAATACCAATGAGATGTAGGCATTATTTGGTATAATTATACAAAATGACAAGGCTATAACTGATGCTTTCAAGGAGTTACTTGCTCAATTTTGGAAAGACAATACAAGAGTTTCACCCAATGTAAGAGATGTAGTGAAAAGAAGAGTTGGTTCTCATAACCATGAACCAAATCTAAAACATTTCTTGGATATGAATCAAACACAATTATACTCTTTTCTATAAAAATATCCATAAATTTCTATTTATCAAATATATTTTGAGATGGCCAAACCTTTTTATGTAAAAATAAATCACACACACACACACCACTTGTAGGCAACATGTTAAATTTTTAATGCACTATGATGTTTTTATCCATATTCGTTATATTTTACATACTAATAACATTTTGCAGGAGTGTGGTATTGAATTTCCACAAAAATCATCTAGGGAATTTATACCAACTATTCTTTTCAAAAGATCGGATGGACAATTATTTTATAACAAATCATGTTTAGATGGAAATTACAACATTTGTGGTGAATTGCTAAAATTTAAAAATTGTATCCATGAAGAGAGTACAAGTGAAATTGGACAAGAATTATTTGTTTTAATCAAATATAAATCAATGACTTATCAAGTAAAATATGGAAAAAATCTAAAAGGTGTGAACTTGTTAAAAATAAGATACTCATTTCCAAATTTTTGGTCAAATTTAGGGAGAAAATTATTTATGAGTATGCAAGGCACACACACAGGGATATATGGCTAGATGAACATTTCAAGATAATCAAGGATACATTCCCACTTAGTTAAATTATTTGAGTAGTTAACTTTGCTAAAAATTACACATTCAAACCCTAAATAGAGGTTCAATCATAGTATTATAACTCATCACAAGTTGCTATATTCTTGCAGATAACATTCATACATGCACATGATAGTATAGAGAAACAACAAAAAATATTAAGGGAGTACCATTTATATATCAATGGTGACCAATCATATTGTTTAAAGTATGTACAAGGTTATTTTTAGAAGTTATATGAATAGTTGAGTCAAAAGAACATTACTTTCAATCAACATTACATTTGGTCATAAAATTTTATATCATAATTCAAAAATACATGGATGTTTTATTGGTTGACTAGGATGCATGTTACCACTAATGTAAAACACCTTTGGAGTTTCACAAAGGCTGACCATGGATGTAAAATTATTTATGAGTATGTAAGGCACACACACAGGGATATATGGCTAGATGAACATTTCAAGATAACCAAGGATACATTCCCACTTAGTTTAAATTATTTGAGTAGTTAACTTTGCTAAAAATTACACATTCAAACCCTAAATAGAGGTTTAATCATAGTATTATAACTCATCACAAGTTGCTATATTCTTGTAGATAACATTCATACATGCACATGATAGTATAGAGAAACAACAAAAAATATTAAGGGAGTACCATTTATAAATCAATGGTGACCAATCATATTGTTTAAAGTATGTACAAGGTTATTTTTAGAAGTTATATGAATAGTTGAGTCAAAAGAACATTACTTTCAATCAACATTACATTTGGTCATAAAATTTTATATCATAATTCAAAAATACATGGATGTTTTATTGGTTGACTAGGATGCATGTTACCATTGATGTAAAACACCTTTGGAGTTTCAAAAAGGCTGACCATGGAAAAGGGAAGCATGATAGTGCTGGAGCATGTCTAAAATGAGTCATTTCAAGGGAGGAGTTTAAATTTGAAGAGGGTGGTAATAAGAGGGTGCTTATTTGATAGATGTAAAAACTATGGTCAAATGGTGTAATGAGAACATGTGTCATGGTACTCAACCAAATTATACTATTCGTAGACATTTTTGGTTAATGGAAGAAGAACACTTGGTAAAGTATGAGGATTGTATGAATCTAATGGGTTCAAGTGAGCTCCACTCATTTCATAGCTCAAATTTAAGTTTTTGAACTGTTCATATGAGACACTTGGCATGTTTCTATTTTTCATGCATGGAATCTATTTATAATCAATGTGAGTCATAAGAGTGGGTGGATGACTAGAGTTCCAAACCTCTAATTCCAATAAACACATATCAGGTTCTAATAACATTTCAATTTATAGATATGATATTATTAGATGACTTTGACCATGTATTTGATTTAGTGTAGTCAAGTAGAATATTTTTCATTATGTATAATTTATTCTCATTAGATATCATCATAGTGTCACTAAAAATGGTTTTTTGTGATACAAGACATGTTTTTTCAGTTATTGTAGATGAATACAATGAAGAGGGAACATATCAATACTTGTGTTAGTGTGTAAAGAGAAAGAAAAAATTAATTCCCTAGTTATAGATGGAGAAAACATTGACTACCCCACTAGGTGAGTGGTAGTCACTGGAACTTGGTTTCAATGATATCTTATAGAAATTCAGATCAATGGTTGTTTGAAGAGTTTGAAATGCATAGGAAGATACTGCACTATTCAAATTTAATTCTTGAAATGAATATTCAATTATAAAAATATCATGAGAGGCCATTAAACAAGAAACTATGAAAAGTTTAGGAGTCAAACCATGAAGCTATGCTTGATACTATTAAGGTTAGTGCAGATCCTAATGGTTCATTGGATTGAAATACATAGGTACATTGCCTTTTCAAATGTAGATGTAATCAATTTTACCAAATATATTTTATTTTATAGGTAGTACATATGAATTTATTTTATAATTACTTACTAATAATTTTTTATAGGTTCATGGTGCTAGATAAGCTTCCACCTTCATGTGGTTGGCATTGTTAGTAAAGAATTCCATATTCTTTAAGCCAAGAGAAGCTAACTTATTAAGTACTTAGTGTTTTCATGCTTTTGAATGGTAATGAAAATACACTTTTGGGTCGATTTAAACATTATGGTAGTGGAATCACATATAATTTGCCTATCTAGATGTCATCGAATTTATATATTCTCAAGTGGAGGTCTCAGAGGCAACTATGATAGTTGGAGCTCAAGAAGTTACATATTCAATGCCAAAAAGTTACATTTTAGGACCCATCACTATAACTTGTGCCATGAATCAATCTCGCAAGTTCCACATGATTGATCAGGGGTGAATTTAGAGGGATTAAATAGGTAGGGGAGGGATCTGACAGTTTTTAAAAATGACTTACAGGTTTCATTTTATGTGTGTTTAAACTTAGGCTTAAAAACTACATTTTTTTGTATTGGGAAGGGCATTTTTGAGGTCAAAATAGGTGGTGGGTTTATTGATCGAGCCTTATGGGAGGCCAAAACTTGGTATTAGAAGTTATCTACCCCATAGATGTGTTGGTAGTTATATTTTTTAATTAGGAAGCATCAAAACTAGAGTTTTGTAACCACAACTTAAACTTTGACAACATTTATTGTCAGTGTTTCCGCACTCCTAAATGATAGTGAAAATGCACTTCTAGGTGGATATAATTGTATTGGTAGTGTGAGAATGTGTAATTTACCTATCTAAATGTGATTGAAGTGATATATTATCAAGTGGAGGTCTCAAAGTTAGAAATGGTAGTTAGAGATAAAGAAGTTGCCTATTCAATGCTAAAAGGTTACATTTTAGGACCCATCACTACAACTTGTGCCATAAACTGATCTAGAAGGTTACACCTATTTTAATTAGGGTGAAATTATATAGAATAAATTTCAAGGTGAAGGTTCTAATAGTTAATACAAATGACTTACTAGTTTTGTTTTATGTGTGTTTGAACTTAGGCTAAAAAATTGCATTTTTCTTATATTGGGAAGGGCATTCTTGGGGTCAGAATGGGTGGTGGGTTTATTGATCAGGCCTGATGGAAGGATAAGAAAATATTACTAGATGTTATTTCCCCCCCTCCCCCTGATGTGTTGGTAGTGCCAATTTTTGGTCAGGAAGAATTAGAATCAAAGTTTTACAACCACAACTTAATTTTTGACAACATTTATTGTTAGTGTTTTTACGCTCCTATATGGTAGTGAGAATGCACTTTTGGGTGGATTTTAATGTTGTGGAAATGTGATTACATGTAATTTTCATATATATATATATATATATATGTGATCTAAGTGATATATTCTCAATTGGATCTCCCAGAGGCATAAATGGTAGTTGGAGCTCAAGAAGTTGCCTATTCAATGCCAAAAAGTTGCATTTTAGGATTCGTCACTACAAATTATACCACAGATTACTCTCAAAATTTACACCTAAGAGATATGGGGTGAGATTAGAGGGATTAAATAGGAATAATAAGGATCTGACAGTTCATAAAATGAATTATATTTATTGTTTTACGTGTGTTTAAACTTAGGCTAAAAATCTACATTTTTCTTATATGGGGAAGGACATTATTCAGGCCAAAATGGGTGGTTAGTTTGTCAATCAAGCTTGATGGGAAGACAAGTACCCAGTATTAGATGTTATCTACCCTTTGAATGTGTTGTAAGTGCCATGTTTTTGTCAAGAAGCATCAAAATTAGATTTTTACAACCACAACCACAACTTTAATGACATTTATTTTCAGTGTTTTCATACTCCTGAATGGTAGTGAAAATGCACTTCTAGGTGGATTTGAATGTCTTGAAAGTGATCACATGTAATTTTACTATCTATATGTGATTGAATTTATATATTCTCAAGTGGAGGTCCCAAAGGCATAAATGGCAGTTGGAGCTCAAGAAGTTGCGTATTCAATGCTAAAAAGTTGCATTTTAGGACCCATCACTGCAACTTATGCCACAAATTGATCTTAAAGGTTCCACCTAAGTGATATGGGGTGAAATTATATGGATTAAAGAGTCAGGTCTAGGATCTAATGGTTCATGGATATGACTTACATGTTTCATTTTATGCATGTTTGAACTTAGGCTAAAAAACTGCATTTTTTCTTGTATTAGGAAGGGCATTCTTGAGGCTAGAATGGGTGGTGGGTTTGTTGATCAAGCCTAATAGGAGGCCAATTACCTAGTTATATACATTATCCACCCCCTAAACATGTTTTTAGTACTAATTTTTGTTTAGGAAGCATCAGAATCAGAGTTTTGTAACCATAACTTAAACTTTAAAAATATTTGTTAGTGTTTTTGTGCTCCTAAACGGTAGTGAAAATGTACTTTTAAGTGGATTTGAATGTTTTGGTAGTGTTAAAACATGTATTTTTCATATATAAATGTGATAAAAGCAATATATTATCAAGTGGATGTCCCAAAAGAAGAAATGGTAGTTGGAGCTCAAGAAGTTATCTATTCAATGCCAAAAAGTTGCATTCTAAGGCCTGTCACTGCAACTTGTGCCACATATTTCTATCAAAGGTTAAACTTGAGTCCTATGTCGTAATATTAGAGGGCTTAAATAAGTAGGGGAAGGATCTGATAGTTCATGGAAATGACTTATAGGTTTAATTTTATGTGTGTTTAAACTTAGGCTAAAAAAATGCATTTTTATTGTATTGGGAAGGGCATTCTTGAGGTTGAAATGGGTGGTGGGTTTATCGATCAGGCTTGATGAGAGGCCAAAAACCTAGTACTAGATGTTATTCACCCTCCACAAACATTTTTGTAGTGCCATTTTTCAATCAGATGAGGTATTTGTATATTGACACTATACTTGGAATTAATATTTTTCACTTTCACTTATTATTAATCTTTGTATGGTTGAATGTAAATAAATTATTTCTTTTCAAACTATGCAGAGAATCTGTGGGTAGTAGATTCAATTTTTTATTTTCAAGTATCAATTTTTTTTTGAATTATAATAATTTAGTCAAACTCTTTCCATATGACTATAGTAAATTGTATCTCCATGATTCCTATCCCTCAAACCACCTTCACTGGAGGGCGAAACTACCTCTTTGTCTACATGCAACCACTCAATCCTCCACATAGTTTTCCATATTTTTACTCCATTTATCCCTATTTATTGAACCTCATACCTACTCTATTGAATCATAATACTCTCCCTACTCTCCTAAACCACACACCCCCATGCAAGTCTCTCTCTCCCTTTTCTCACCTACTTTTGGATGAAAGTGATTTTAAGTGTTCAAGGTGATTTGGTGGATAGAATAGGTTTGTGATATTTTCAAATATTATTTGTCAAAGATCAGTTGTAAGAGGCCTAACACCCTTAAGGGATAGGCCTAAAAAGAAATAGAACTATTAATGGGAATTGAATTGGTATAGAGACCTCAATGGGGAGTTGAAGTAAGCCAGGAGTGAGGTGTTGAAGGGTTAGAAACTAGTCTCAAGAATGTGCATTAGGCCTGTTAGGCCAAATATCCCTTGAAGGGAAAAAGTGAAAAAAAGTGTAAAGGAGTGTGGATGCCTTTGAAAGTAGATTGAGTGGGTTGAATGAAGGTTGGATAGGTGGATATAAGAGCTAGAGGAAATGTTCTTGAAAGTATTAAATAAGAGAAAGGCATCTAGGCATAGCCAAGCCTAGGTAATGTATAGTGAGAGAGTATGAAGAGTGAATGATAAAAGGGGTAGGTTAGACGATAGTAAAGGTGATGCAGGAGCATCACCAAATACATGTAGAATCTACGTTGATAATAGTATTAGGAAAAATATGTAGTCTTAATAAGTCCTTATTTGGGCAATATAAGTGTGTTTAGAGTCATTTTTGGTGTTTAGAGAGTTTCCCTCCAAATTGTCAAATTTGATTTTTCAAATGTTCTTAGTATAGATTAATGAGTAAATGCCACTTTTTAAAGGTTTTATTGAGTTTTAAAAGCTATGTTAGGTTCCTAATAATGTTTTAAATGTATTAAAACTCTCATAAAACTTATATAGGTCTTTACTATCACTTTTATCCCAAATAACTTAGGTAATTATTAAGACCTATAAACTAGGTTAGTTTACTAAGTTTAATTTGAATGAGTAAGAGAGAATATGAGAAAGTTTAGTAAATTAATCAGCTTTTTTAAGACTCTAAAAAAGTTATAATCCTCACTCCTAATGAGGAGGAATCATACAATACCAACCAAAGAGCTTAAAAGGACAAAAAATATCATTTTTGAAGAGGTTAAAGCATATGTTGTAGGTCTATCTTAGTGGAGAAGGATTGTGTAAATGATTTCTTGTTGCAAATAATAAATATTTATTAGTGTTATTAAATGTTTTACATTGTACTATCCTTTTACAATATGATTATAATCCTTTCATATTGACTTCAAGCTTAAATCTCAGTTATATTTGTGAAAGCCTCAAGAATTATGTATTTTTACTATTACAGTCATTTTAGAGGCTTATTTACACATGAAAAATATTATATGAACTCAATTTGAGTATTATAATAGTTTAATACCAATATACATGTGTTAGATTATATAAAATCCCAATGATCTCTATAAACTATCAATAATTAGCTCTTGACCTGCATAAATTCTGAGTAAATCTAAAGGAAGGGTTTCAAGAGTAAAACACCTCTAAAACTAAAATTATTGAACAATAAGGTATGATTTTTTTGATAATATAGGTAATAAATCTTATAAAATATTAAAATTATCATTGGGTTGATAAGAGGTTTTAAATTATAGGTACATAGGACTATTTTTTATACACCTGTAGAAGACCATTTTTGAGAAAGTTGTGCATAAGGTAAGATGAGTTTTTGGTTGATTTGAGTTATATAAAATTTTTTTAGGGTTGGAAAATATTATAATATATAAAATAATACTATAAATATAATTTTTGAGATCTAAAAACTCTATTTTGAGAAATTAACCTATTGGATCAAAAACTAGGTCTAAAGACCTAGAAACTTAAAAAGATAGAATTTGAGAAAGAAATATCAATATGTTAGAGAACTATAGTTGGATGATTTATTTTAAGCATTTACACCTAAATAAATCCTTGAGTTTTAATAATACCTATCTAAAGTGTTTTAGACAATAATTTTTCAAAAGACGGAGAGTAGATTTGAGAGATTGGTGACTACTTAAGAGCATACCTAATGAGTAATTAACTAGTTTAAAAGAAGATTGTTTGAGAGTGGATTTTGAATCAAGTTGAGAAAAAGAGTGGATAATTGAGGTTGTAATTATTCATGATCTTAGATCATATGAATAGGACTTTCATATTCTTCTTAAACATAGAAGATCAAACTGTGCATTATGAAGTATTAGGGGATGATAAAGGGTTTTGGCCAAAGATGGATCATTGGATTATGAGTGAATATTTTATTTCAATTAAGTAAGGTTGCCTTTTATCAGACTAAATATATTATATTCAAGGTCAATCAGAAGTTCATCTTTCAATTTTATCAAAGATAAAGTTACAAATATGAAGAAGTAAGTAGACCATATACATGGTCACCGAAAGGAGTTGAGTGAAAAAGAGGTATTGATAGAGATTACTCAAGAGGTGAGGGGAAATATAAATGAAAAATAATCATAAAACGAATAAAAGTAGTAGGCCTAGTTTCAAGAAAAGATAACCAAAAAGGCATTAGATCCAGGTGAAGGTGAAAGATCAGGTTTACAAGTATAGGTATCAAAGTGAAAAATTTATAAGGATTTATGAATGATTTTATGTCTTTTCATTATACAAGTATGAACATGATTGGGTATGGGCCTTAAGTGAAACCAAATTTTTCTAATGATCAATTGAAAATTTGTAAATGGGTAATGATGAATGCAAAATATATAAGAGTGTCATTAGTTATTTTTGCTACACACAATCAAATAAAAACTTTAATATAAAAAAATATGAGATATCAAAAATTTATAGTATTAAAAAGAACAAAATTTTAATCCTCATTTGTGTAAAACATTAAATAGGATATCTGAAAGATAATAGTTTGGAAGATCAAAATAACATTATACGATAACATTTTAAATTAAAACTAAATATAAATTATATAGATTAACATAATTCAGATGAAAACTCCAAAAAAATCATATAGCCACATGCACAATGTAAATAATATATAGATTGCCATGATAGGCATAAAAAAATTTACAACATCTATCGACATAGTATATGATGTCAGGTGAATGTCATATATGCATATAAAATGCCAAAAATGTGTACATTAAAATGTGTACATTGCAATATAGGCATACAAAAAAGCACATCTCATGTAAGACATACTAATCATCAAATAGCCTCCCTCTCTTTACCTTCCTCAAATAAGACTCTCCCTAGGATGCCCTGCTGGTAGATGGATATCCCTCTAATGCCTTGGATTACTCCAAGGTTTGATTGTGGGATGTACAATCATAGATAACTTGCAATTGAACTTGTTTAAATATAAGTATTATTAAAAAATTAACATAAAGTACATTCAACCACTTGTTAAGAAATTAATTTTAAACTAGAATAAAAAATCATTTAAACATGCACTTACTGCACGCTCATGGTCCTTTTCAATCTATTTTTGATGCTCAATCAAGTCAGTGGTAGGATTGGCTATTTGAAAAAGTGTCTAAAATAGGGAAGAAACATGAGAAGTTTCCCTACTAATAATATGATTGGAACTATTTGATATCATGGGACAACCATGCATACACAAAAAATTCACATAATTTAACTTTTCCCCAAGTATGTAGTAAAATTATTAAAACAAGTCTATTTTTACAATTCAAAATTATAAGCTAATATATACCTCTATTAGTGCCTATGTAGATGACATTACAACAATAATTCCTATGTCTGTCTTGGCTCATAATGATAGAGGAGTGTCTACTTGATCCATCAAATGAATGTAAACAAGGTCTCATTTACTTTTATATAAAGTATAAAATATATATGGCAAGTTTTTATCCTTTATAAACCAAGAGTGTATTTAATAGCACTGTACTTAAATTTTGAGATCTTTGATAGATAAATTTAACTTAAAATTAAAAGGAAAATATACATAGACTAAATGTACATAGAACATAAGATTAAATAAAATTTTTACCTTTATATAAGTAAAAGGTGTTATTATAATAGAGATTGATGCAGTAGTGGATGGGCCAACAACTGGATCAAAAAATGTAAATAATGACTGCATTAAATCAAATACTACAAATGTCAACTATGATGATGAAGGCATTATCACCTCTTACATAAAATTTGTTATCTAAACTATGTAAATTAATTTTTATCTAAACTAAATTTTTAAATATAAATTAAATTTCACATGACATTTATATAAAATATACCTTCATCTGTGTAGTGGTTGATGTTTGCACACCAAATATACATGCTAAAAAATCATAACTCATAAGTATATTATCCAATCCCTTTGAACCAAAAATTCCATCATCATCAAAATTTATAGTATATATAGCTCTAGAATATCTACAAGGGTGGGCTTGGGTATACACACTAGATGGTGTATCTCTAACATCAGTCTCTGAGAGCCTACTCATATGCTGAATGAGTGTATCAGTGATTGAACCAAGTGCATGTAGAGTGTTGATATACACAACCTACCAAAATCTAGAGGGTATCTTAGGTTCAATTATATTTTGGATATGAATCCTTGTAGGCTAATTAGGTGTACAATGTGCACTTGGTCGATCCTATGCAGAGCCTTTCCCTTGGCCCTAAAACTCACTATAATTAAAATAGTTTAGAATCTCATTGAGGAAAAAATTATAGTAGAGTTTCCTCAAAAAATATAAAGGGACCTCATGGTTTTTACATGGTATATAATCAAACACCATCCACCATCGGTTATAGAAATTGGTTGTGATTAAATTTTGTTAGCAATGTTGGATTAGAAAATGTTTAGCAGTTACTGGAAATGGTGCATTGGTGGTTGGGTCAATGAATAAGACATAAGTGAAGGATTTTAATGTCTTTGTTCTTAACCTCACATGTTGATGATTTATCCACATAATAATCCCTATAAATATCTTGATATAAATCCCATCTGTTAATTTGAATCATTGTAGAGTTAATTTGACCTAATAATGAATCTATGCAATTGGATAGATAGGTGCAGTGGATGTTGGTGGAATTGGGATCCCTCATTTTCCTAATTAATTATTTAATGTCAATTTTATTTTCCATAATGTGGTCAACTAGACTTTTTTGACTATGTATGGGATTTTGTGGAACTATAGGAGGGTTAGGCTAAGGTAGAAGAGGGTTAGGTGGGGGGTTAGGAGGGTTAGACTGTGGAACAAGAGGGTTAGGTGGAGGGTTTGGCTAAGGAACATGAGGCTTAGTAGGATTATATATTTAAAATAAATAAATTACCAAATGAATAATGAAAATAATAAAAAATACTATTATTTAGGGTTAGCAGGTGTATATTTTTAGCACTTACCTCTTCTACATGGCAACATTATCAATTAATCAATGTGTCAAGCTTCTTGGGATGAATTGTGGCAAGGTTTGACCTCACTAAGGCAAAACACAATCACTAAGTGGAGGAGAGTGGTGAATAAATAACTCGAATGCAAAATGAGAAAATTTTGTATATGGGTTCACTTTTTTATTTTTTGTAGTGAACATAGGGAACATGATCATGTTATTAACGTGATGAATTATTGGTTTTAAATAATGTGATCATGTTATTAATATGATCACATTATTATTTTTAAATAGCGTAATTGCATTATTTAATAATGCAATTAAATTATGGATCTATAATTACTGAGCCATAATTTAAATAACATGATCGTGCTATGGGAAATGTCCACAAAATTGTCCCCCAACTCCATGCACATACCCTATGATTTATTTTAATTTTGAGTTAAAGAATTTACATTTAGTTTACATGCCAAATATTTCTCCTATGCTTCTCTTCTTGTTCGTGATATATTTTCTCAAGTGGAAAATTGAATCATAATGCAACATGTAAGGTTTCATCTTTGTCTATGTCATTTTTTTGTGGAAAATGTAGCGTGATGAAAGATAAAATGATCTTGAAACCATGGCACATGATTTATCAAAAACCAACCAACATTAAAGATTTAACTAATCAATCTAAGAAAGATGTTGTAGTCATCAATATCCTTGAGATTAAGGAGTATATAGGTGTGTTATTAAATAATTTTACAAAGATTTTTTCCCTTAGGTTATATTTCCATGCAAATAAATTGAGATATTCATTTTCTAAAATCCTAAGTTATTGTTATTGTGTTCTAGAAACTAATTTCAAGCTAAAGGACCTAAATTTTTTTAGGGATATTATATTGACTAATTTTAGACTAAAGGACCTGATAAATTATATTTTTATTAACTTTACTTATTTTAGAATGTATAACCTCTAAAATTTACTATTGGTATCTTCACTTTTTGGTTTCATGCTAACATGGAAAAATAATGATGACACCTTATTATTATTACACAATTTTTGGTGTTAGGAATCAATTCACATGAGGGAGATATATTTTCTAGTATTTTAATATTTTTGAGGAATGTAATCTCAACATATTTTATAGGGTAAATTGTAGGAAAAAATACAAACACAAACTCCAACACAAGTTTTATTAGTAATTGCCATTAAAAAAACATAAAGATATATGGATATAATGTGGAAATGAGTAAAGTCATGTGGAATAATTCCTATAGAGTACTAAATTATATTTTTTAGGATTAAGGAATGTAACTGAGTCTCTAGTAGAGTTTTGATTAAAAAACAAGTAATAAATCAGGGAATAAAATACTATAGTATCAACAACCACTAATTTGTATAATAATTAATTTATTTAAATATTCTATAAACAAGAATGAATTAGAAAAGGTGTACTTAGCTAAAAAATATGATCAAGATGGATAAGTGGTTAGTTGGGAAGTGATGCAGGAGAAGGGCAAAGTATGGTCGGTGGAGAACAGGTGTTAGAACCCTCTTCGAATAATAGTGTAACCCTTTTTTCTTGTAACACACTATACTATAGGCCTTTTATGTAGTGTTAATGACCTTGTGAAGGAAGAATGGTGAAATTATGGGAGGATGTTTGATCTATCTTGGGAAGCCAATAACTATGTGACTAAGACCTATATCATCCCCTATTTTGTGCTTTGACTGATTTCACTATGAAATCCTAAGCCTCCATATTTGTTAGGGTTTTGATAAACACAAGTGGAAGGAGAGTGGCATTAGTAGGGTAGGATGGGTGTGACCTCAACACCCCATGTTATGAGTGATACGTACATACCAATACCTCAAAAGGGGATCAATATGGATGTAGTTCTCCCAATCTAAGTGATGGTGAAAGTGACAGTGTTGCTAGTATGCCTAAGTATGAATTATAATTTGAATTAGTTGAGCATGAAGTGAGACTAGAAACTTGATTAAAAATAATCTATGGGTTGGTGTAAATGGATGTATATATAAATAGTGGTAAATAGGGATCAAAAACCTTAATTTGCATAATATTTTCTGAGTTTATTCATGCAAATTTACATCTATCCAATAATGAATGAGAATGGTCTTAATATAGTGTTTTGATACTTGTCAATACATGAAATGAGTCTAGGTTAACCCTAAGATGATTTGGGAAGTAGAAATATATCTGTTAGGGGAAAAAGAAGCTAAGATTCAATATCATTTCCCCCTTTTATAATAGCACATTACACTATGATCTAAGGGGACTATGCTATTACCTAGGTGGCTGACATGTGTGAAAAAGGATCAAAGATACTTATGTGACAGATCAATATGGCTCTTGATATATATGGGCATGGTCTAGACATGCATAAAAGATGGAAAAAGATCGAAAGAGGCCCTAAAATAGGTCCAAGGATAAAATGAGGATAGGGTGGTCTCAAGTGACACTCATCACATTAAAATGACATCATTTTCCACAAATTTATTATAGAAATGTAACAAAGTTAAATGAGTAAGATAAAGGAAAGATAAATGTACCTAGACTTACCTATGAGGTGAAGCCCATGAATGTGGGTCTGATTCTATGAATTGTGCTCTATTATGTATCCTAAAAATGAAACATATATGAATCAATCCTTAATAAATATAAAAAGCAAAGTCAAAACTGAGTAAATAGATGTGTGAGAGAGGAAAGGAATGAATAAACCTCTTTGGGTATGTGAACCAATGCAACAACCTGGTGAAATCCTATGTGCACATGTAGATGGTTATCAAAATGGTGAATAAATTAGACTAAACTGATGGCTTGCCCAGTCTCTATGTGTGGGTAGCTCAAGAACTCAAGATGGCCTTGACTCCATCATTTCCCACCCTTATTTAGTGGATTATAATCTATGAATAACTTAATGCATAGATTTTCTTTTGAGGATAGTGGATTATAATATATGATATCTACATCATCAACCAGTATAATGTGTATACATGACATCAAAAAGTAAAATAAATTGAGCATAAATTGGTAATGTATGATGTATGTTAGATCTAGCATTCACAAGGTTGTCAAGATAGATATAACAATGTAAGAATGTATATGAAAAATAAATCTGAATATAATATGAGTAAACTACTTGGTAGGATGGGTCATGATGTCCATCAAGGCACCCAAGAAGGTAGGGGAGATGCACGAGGTCCCTCATGGCATCACAAATTGGATGTGAAATAAACAAGTAAGAGATAAGGGTCATGGCCATGATGCATACATGAAATCATATATACAAACACATGAGGCATATGAAGTAGGCCAAGGGGACATAATATAAGGGACATGGGCACTTGTCACTATGTTTGAGAAAAGGAACACATATAAGGACATGTTTAAATGTACTCATACACAAAAGAGAATGCAAATTTGGATTAGAGACACACAAAAAGACGTTCAAATGTCCACATAAACAATCAAGAAGCACACAAAAGGAAATGGGCACATGTCCAAAGCATAAAAGTAATAAAAGGACCGTGGCATATTCAAATGCCCTAGAGTAAATGTAGAAGCAAAGAGACACAATCAATTCTAGACTAGTAAACATATAAATAAAAGTATTCATAATCATGTGGTATAAATACATATAAGAGCAAAGATGTACATAAGTAGAGTATTTAGTAGTACTAGTAAAAAAAAATCATTGTAGTATAGGATGATCAATATAAAGATATAATCAATGATAAATCTATGACATGGAGTATATAAAGATATAACCTAACAAATTTGACAATGTGTGTATGATGTCCCCAATGGGATAATAAATTAATGTTGAATTAATGTATATGTGTATGTGCCCTTGATGGGTAGATAGTAGCAAATATGGATCTATGTAGAGTACCAAAGTCCTATAGTAATATGTGAACACTCAAAGGGAAAAAGTGAAGCATGTATGTATTATAAATATGACTAAACTAACATAAATAACATATGTAGTACCTGGAGAATAAAAGGAATGTAAACATGGAAATGCATACAATCTAACATTTGTATTTTTTGAGCAATATTTGAATATTTTTATATTTTTGAACATATTATATAATTTTTTTGTGTTTTCTAAGTATTATATATATATATATATATATATATATATATATATATATATATATATATATATATATATATATATATATATATATATATAAAAGAAACATGGAAATGAAACTCTGTATCATTAAATTTAAATAATGAAACTATGTACAAGTAACAGTGGAACATACTAACTAATGAGTCTTGAAAGAGACTTGATATTAAGTTGACCTATATCAAGTAAAGGAAGAGTGACTACACATGATGTATGAGGTGGTATCTAATATCTGGGAACCATATGTACTGAATAATCTATAACTGAAATTGATTGTGGAGTGTGGCTATGAATCTATGGAACTGACTGAATTGGCCTATCAACTATTGGGATCTTAGGGATCCATCTAGTAGAATAAAATATAATTGGTGTGTATGCTCTATGTAAAGTGCTTTGGTGACTCATAAACATGGAGCTAGGTGGAAATGGGGTATAAAGGGGCTTTCTATAATCCAAAATATGTCTCTAATGTAAGGGGTATTTAATAAAGGTCTTTGTAGGAGAGTGTGTGTACATGGTAATGTTGTAGCAATAGACTTCATTGGCACTAGTGGCTCAACTGATATCTAATGTGTTCTAATAGAATATGTGTTTATATCTATTAATGGTGACTGCTATATAACTAGCTATGGAGTAGGTAAAAGATACTCATATGAATGACTCTCAACTATAACAACCTAATTAACATGTATATACTTAAGACATATGTGTACAGTGGAGGGAATGTCTTGAATATATTATATCTAAGGCCTACTCAATAACATATCAAATTTTATCGCACTAGGTAAAAATATGAATATGGTGGCCACATGTGTAGGCCCAACCTATAATGAATTATGATCTTCCAAATGGAGATCTAGACATGGCCACTAAAGCCACAAATAACTACATCTATTGGAGAAATATCCTGATCTAAATAACCCAAGAGATTTATAAGTGTAATAGTAAACATATTTATGTTTGGCCCATTTTCAAACATGGCACTTTAAATAGAATGATGATCAATTTAAGATCATACAAAGGGTTCATATAAATCTTAGTCATTGTCAATGATCTCTTGTTCTGATAAAGTGATAAGAGGCCTAACTAGTATTGTATTATGATACACACCAATGATATTATGTAGAGGGTATGTGTCCATTATATGAGTATGATAAGATGCTGGTGTTGGATGTGCATGATAAGTATAATGAACTCATGAAGTGTCCAAAATCTTATTAGCTATATGTTTTGGAAATGGATCATAAAATATTTTCATTTATTTTACTTCAATTGGTTGTGCTTTGGGTGTTTATGTAGGGGTGATCACATCAATGATATTAACATCTAACAAATCTTGGATCTTATGTTTTAAGTTGATGCATCTATTTGTAGTAGGGTTGGGCACCCTATAATAATCATAAAATGCATTGGAATAATAATTCTTTAGAAGAGGCCTAGTCATATCAACCTATTTTATGGTAGGGAGAGATAGGACATTACATTCTAAAAGTTTTTGGAGAATGCACACTAGTGATTTAGGAAGATTCATAAAAGGTCTCCTTACAGGAGCTGATAAAACCACACAAGGAGCTAGCTCTAAGGATATGTTAACTATTGTCTTTTGATCATTATTGTTTTCATTGGGACTCACCTTATATGGGAGCTTATTTGAACACTTATTAGTGGAATTTGATCTAGTTGTGTACTTTAACTTGCCCATGGAGATAAGTTTAACTTCACATTCCTTCATTGTATGGCATATATATGTAAATGATGGAATTTTTTTGAATAATATAGATTCATGTAATGTTGGTAATAAACTTTGCTTGAATATGTCTTAGAGTTTTCTATATGCTATGGGGATATTCATATTTTCTAATATGGTTTTATATTTCAAGACATATTCAACTATTGGCTCATTATATTTTTGATTTGGTTGAATGACTTGAGCATAGGAAACCTTATCACTAATGTTGATTGAAAAATGTGTAAAATAAATATATATGAATGGATTAAATGTTATAATGGACTAATTAGGGAGATCATAGAGCCATTGTAATGCATAGTCCTTTAAACTATGAGGAAAGAACTTAGTCAAGATTTGATCATTAGAAAAGTAGTCCAAACATGTTGCATGAAAATCATGTGGATGATGCTCTAGGTCACCCTTACCATCATATAGAGTAAGCTTGGGTGCCACAAATATGGATGGAAAATGATTTGTTGTTATATGTTGTGCCAATGGGGTATGTAAGAGAACATGAGAGTCTAAGGCATGACATGGTTTAGTGGCACCATGCTCAATATGTAACACCTTGGCCTACAGAGAATGGATCTCATGCATATAATGTATTGTAAATTTGGAGAGGAGGAATGCATACCATCCATAGGAGGTGTTGCCACTAGTGAGAATTGCCTAGTTATACTAGTTTGTTGTAGAATCTGAGTTGTCCCCATAATATGTGTAATAATATTAGCATATATGGGGTTAAGGGATTGGCCAAGTGACATGTTCTTTGTTTAAAATATAGCTTTAAAAATATATGCATGATCATGGGTTTATTTTTGAAGTCTATCTCTAAAAATTTGTAAGATCTCATCCTTATTGATTATAATATTATCAACATCAAGCGGGGAGAGTGTGTCCCGAGTCCTATCTTGTGTGTCATTATGAACTTGATTGTATTGTTCATGTTATGATTTATTATCATTAAAGTCCACATAATTAGAATTTGAAGGATCAATTAGAAGAGTTATAATTGGTCATTTATTCATGGTATAAACTTGAATGGAAGGAATCTAGGTATGCTCAATAGGATTACCGCTAAGCCTAACACTTCTTATTAAAGGAAGAGATATAACTTTTTTAGATGGCATATAGTAAATAAAATGAAAAGTGTTGATAATATATATATATATATATATATATATATATGAAATTATAAAATCCTAGAATAATAAATGGAAATAGGAAAAAGAAGGATACAAACCCTAGGAGCATCTAGGGCTAGGGTTTGGGAACTATTAGAAGTAAGGCAAGTTTACCAAATGCTTTATATTTTTTAGGATTATAGAATTGTTATCACTCTAAAGAGCACCCTACTTGAATATGTGCAAGGCACACATTCTCTCTAGATGATATAATTGGATATTCTCAGAGTGTGGGTGACTATGTATTGAGAAGAACCTCCAGAGAGGGCTGGTTCCCTTAATATTTATCTCTAAAACCTAAACTATTTTGATTTTTTGGAATGAAAAGGTAGAAAGAAACTAAAATGGGAAATTCTATCTAATGGGGTGATGCACTTGAATGATTGGTATTATATGAAATCTTTCTAAAACTAAATAAGACACACATATGAATCTGAAAGAAAACTCTGCATTCAAATCTTGAACATTAGTGTTTCAAAAGAAGGCCTGAAAGAAGCTTGCAAAGCAAATTTCTAATCCTAGCTCTTCCAATGACCTGTAGAGGATGATATTTTTATAGTATGTGTGGAAATTACCTATAAAAAGGGTAATTATATTCCACTTGTATGATGGTACACAATCAAATTACACTCTATTATGATCCAAAACCATATGCAAAAAAAAATCTTTTTATTTGATAAAATGGTGTCAATTACAATTTCTTCTCTACTTCAAGAATTAATGAAAAATGGCTAGAAAAATACAATATGTATATTTAAAACTAAATTAAATCCAAAGTGGTGTTTATTTTAGATAAGGATTAGTCTTGGTTAGTTAACTTAAGACCTAATCCTTTTACAATGCTAAAACAATTTATCAAAATCCCCAAACTTTATGAAAATTTGCATAATCTTCAAATTTTGGCATAGAATTGGAGGTGGTGGGCCTATGTTAACTTTTAAAAATAATCATGCATGAAAATCCATGCCATTACTCAATAATAAATTCATTTTATAAAATTAAACAAAGTCTTCAATTCTTCAAGTCTTCAAAAATTTGCATGACCTTTACTTTGGCATTGAATTGAGAAGTGGTGGGCCCATGTTGAATTCACAAAATTCCTTATTTAAAGTGATTTAAAGTTATTTAATGTCATTATATTTAATAAAAATCATGGGAGATGCATGAAACTAGTCAAACTAATCAATTGAAGAGATGTGGACTCAAAGACTAGTCAACTTCCACTTGAAATCAACTTGCATGAATTGGAATTTGTGGATTGACTTGAGAATGATATATTCAATTAAAAAATATATATGACATGTGGTAACTCTAAAATTAATTTATTTTATATATTTTTAATGCCATTCCTTACTTGTTTGATTGACCAAATAGGCCTATTAGGCCAATTAGGCCTAATAGCCTATCTTATTGCATTTGGACTATATTAAACCTGCAGCAAGATCCCATAAAACCTAAAAAAATAATTAAATAGACTTGAAAAAACTTTTTTCATCACAAGATATTTGATTTTGATGATAAAACATTCACAATTCAGTCAATAGGGTTGACTAGGCCTATTTTGCTCTGTTTTCCTGTAGACTGGTCATTTTGATCAAGCTAGTTGGGATATTTATGGGATGGTTTATTACCAAATAAATATTTAAGGTTGAAAAAAAAGTCTCAGGATTTTATTTCCATTTATTATATTTCATTGAACTATATTTTACTTCATTTTACATTTTTTTCATAAAAAACATGATTTATGCCCTCATCTGTACAACTCCATACATAAAATTGACATTTATAGAATCATCTCTAAGGTTAATTAACATTTGAAAAGGTTTTTGGTTTATACAAGATGATTTAATGGTAATAAAATCCAATTTTATCAAAATTGATTTTTTAGGGGTTTAAGAGGGCTTTGAAATTGAATCTTCAAAATGATGGTTCATGAAGTACATACCTCCAAATACCAAAATATTTCCATTTATGTGTATCACACTAAACCCCCTAACATCCATGAAAATATTAGGTTCCCATATAAAATATATGAAAAGTTACCACGTGAAGAAATATGCTTGTGGGGTTTTGATTGCAAACTAGATTGTCTACACTCTTAATAATTATTCATAAAGTATAAAACCTTAAATAATATCAATTGTTTACAAATTATAAGTACATATGGGTTTTTAAAACATACTAAGATTTTTCAGCCAAACTCCACATGTGGTGAAAGATATGAGCATCTGAATAGGAGGCTAGGAAGGGTGTCTACAACTACAAAAAGTGAAAAATTCACCAAAATAAAAATAAATCTTCACCTAATTCCAAATATATTAAAAAATAATAATGGGTTATGTAACATTCTATCAAAACACTCTAAAAGTATATTTTTCTTAAAAATTCAAAAAACCCCTTTTTGACCTATATGCCTATTTGCTTGCATAAGCCTATATGAGCATGGTTTGCTTAAAATTTGGAGTTTTTACACTCTTTAAACATATAATTATGGTGTAAAAACATAATACCATACTTTTAAAATATTTACCTAGACTTGGAAACCTTTGTGGCAATTCAAAACAATGCCTGCTCCAATGATGACCTCCAAAAAACATGCTGAGGACTATTAAAAAATAGTGAGTATCTCCATTCATATAATTGATACAATTTTTTTTCATAAGGTTCCTCAAATCATGATGATCTTGTGTACAAAATTTGAGGTCCTAAAACCACCTGTAGCTCCCAGAAAGCTTAATTTTCTCTCAAAATTGACCCTTGCACATGGATTATCTGCATATTTGAACTTGATAATGATATTATAAAATTAAAATGACCTATTTACAATATATTTTTGACATTTTTTACAAAAAATAATTCTTTTAATACTAAAAATGATCATTTTGACCAGCTGCAAAGGGTTAATGACTGGTTTTAAAAAAGTTTCGAATGATAGGGGTTGTACTTTGACCTTGACAGGTCAAATTACTAATAATTTTGGCTAATTTAAGGGGTTGAACAGATTGTTGGTAAAATAAATTATAAACTCTACTTAAAACTAATAAACTTGGATAAACATTGATTTTTTAAAGATCTTTTACAAGTAAAGACACAAACAAGACAATTGACACAACAACAAACATGTGCACATGTGCACTTAGAGGAAAGGACAACAATAACTTGGAAAGGGAAAAAAACACTAAGATCATGTGAATATATGCACTCAGAGAAGTGAAACACAAGGTATTCTATTATATACAAACTAACCTCCAACTTGTTGGTCTTCCTGGATCAAAAAGAAAATTTGATAGTTCACTTTCATGATGAGATGGATAATTATTTATTATATGTTCCCTTGCAAGCTCAATGGTTGAAAAATCAAGTATATTATTTGACAACTCCTTTTCCATTCTCATATGTGTAATATTAGGATCAAAGTAACCTCTGATGTAGACATCCTCACTTGGTGGCTCCGTCTACTTATCAGGCTCCATATTACAATTTGGTTGATTGGTATGAGCACAAAATATACTTGTATTACCTTTTGGAAGCATATCCATGTCTGTAGGCTCATCAAGAATATGATATCCCATTCTGAAGATATAAAAAAAGTCAATGTCAATAATGAACCCTTGAGGTGGTTAAATTGAAGGTCTGCCCACTCCTTTCTCTTCATTTAGCTTAACAAAGTTTCTCTATTTGGCTACAATTAGATCATAATCTCCCTAAAGAAGAGTATATCCTTCACCCAAAACTTCAAACAAGTCCTCCAATGAGCTTTTTAGTTGATTGGTAATTTCTGGGTACCCCCCAAATTAATCAGCTGCTACATTAATTTCCTCATTCTCTTCATAAGATGATAGCTTTGCTTCCTCAACCTCTTTATGAACATTTGTCTCCTCCTCAACACATTCTTCTTGAAGATCATTTGAATCTACAATCTCCTCTCTAGTTCTCACAAGACATACTCCTCTTCCTTCTTTTGCATGTTGCTTTGGATGGATTTCCAAGATGGAAATGAGTTAGATTCTTGAGGAGGGAGGGAAAGTACCTAAGTATCTTTAGATTGGCTTGACTGCATGATTTGGTTCCAAGATGGGAAAGATATAGGCTCTTTTTTGACCTTTTGATTTTGGTTCTCCTCCTCTTTTCTTGTATTCAACTCCAACTCTCTGATATGCTTACCAATATTTTCTTGGAATATATTCTCTTTGAAGTGGTCAGTGATCTCAATAGCAGGTTGTACCATAACAATCTCTTTCTTTCTTTGACAGTTATCTTAGATAGATCTCCTAGAAGGGAAGGTCTGAAAAATACATGAAAAATTTGGAAAACTCAAAGGGGCCCTTGGAATGGTCTCTTGAGGAGGAATGGATGGATTATAAGAAGGCTATGGTTGAAACTGTTATTCTTTGAAGCTTTTTAGTTTATCCTCAATGCTCTGAATGTAACCACCTACATCCATCATTTCACCAGTAAGATTACCAAAATTTTCCCTCTCAATAGGTGCCCATTACTCTTTTACTCGATGCAATGACTATTTTAGATGATGAATCAAGTGAATAGGGGTATCTTAGCCACAATAGCTCTATGAGTAAAACTCTAGTGCATGTTTTTCAAGGCTCACTAAATTTTGTTTAAGTGATGGTATGGATTGGGTAGATGTAAAATGGTTATGATTAGTTTGGCTAGATGGTTAGGATGGCTCATGATAGGGCTGGTTAGGGGCAGTATTATGATAGAATTGCTATTCATAAGGAGGATCATGGTAGCACTCCTGCATATATGCCTGATATAGGTCCTCATACTATTGGTGAGGATCATAGTGTGGTTGGTCATACTGATCATAATGAGGGTAATATGGATCCATACTAAAATAAGCCATTTAAGACTATTAGTAAGCCAAATACTAAAAATAATCAATATTGAAAAGATACCTGATCTTCTAAATGCCTCCGAAGGATAGTGTGTAGAATGAGTGTCCCATCAGACATGCTAAAATCTGTTATCACTTTAGAGAGCACCCTAATTGAATATGTGAAAGGCACACCTTCTTTCTAACTGATACAATTGGATCTTCTCAGAGTGTGGGTGACTTTGTATTGAGAAGAACCTCCAGAGAGGGTTGGTTCCTTTAGGATTTATCTCTAAAAACTAAACTATTTTGATTTTTTGGGATGAAAAGGGAGAAAGAAACTAAAATGGGAAATTATATCTAATAGGATGATGCACTTGATTGATTGGTATTCTCTAAAATATTTTAAAAATTGAATAAGACACACATATGAATCTAAAAGAAAACTCTATATTCAAATCTTGAATATCAGTGTTTCAAAAGAAGGCCTGAAAGAAGTTTGCAAAGCAAATTTCTAATCCTAGCTCTTCCAATGACCTATAGAGGATGAGATTTTCATAGTAGGTGTGGAAAAGACCTATAAAAAGGGTAAGTATATGCCACTTTTATGCTGGTACATAGTCAAATTAAACTCTATTCTAATCCAAAACCATATGCAAAAAAAAATCTTTCTATTTCATAAAATGGTGTCAATTAAAATTTCTTCTTTACTTCAAAAATTAATAAAAAATGACTTGAAAAATCCAATATATATGTTTAAAAATAACCTAAATCCAAATTGGTGTTGATTTTAGATAAGTATTAGTCTTGGTTAGTTAACTCAAGACTTAATCCTTTTACAATGCTAAAACAATTTATCAAAATCCCTAAACTTTATGAAAATTTGCATAATCTTTAAATTTTGGCATAGAATTGGAGGTGGTGGGCCCATTTTAACTTCTAAAAATCCTCAGCATGAAAATCCATGCCATTCCTCAATAATAAATTCATTTTATAAAATTAAACAAAGTTTTCAATTCTTCAAGTCTTCAAAAATTTGCATGACCTTTACTTTGGCATTGAATTAAGAAGTGGTGGGCCCATATTGACTTCCCAACATTCCTTGTATGAAAATTACACCATAATTTAGAATATAAATCCATATTAAAAGTGAGTTTAAGTTATTTAATGTTCTTATCTTTCATGAAAAGCATGGGAGATGCATGAAACTAGTCAAACTAGTCAACTTCCACTTGAACTCAACTTGCATGAATTAAAACTTGTGAATTGAATTAATAATTATATATTAATTTAAACAATGGATATGGCATGTTTTAACTCCAAAATTAATTCATTTGATAGATTTTTGATGCCATTTCTTACTTGCTTGATTGACCAAGTAGGCCTATTAGGCCAATTAGGCCTAATAACATATCTTCTTGCATTTATACTCCATTAAACATATAAAAATATGCCATGAAACCTAAAATAATAATTAAATATACTTGGAATAACTTTACTCATCACAAGATATTTAATTTTGATGAGAAAATACTCGTCATTCAATCAATAGGTTGACTAGGCCTGTTCTGCTTTATTTTTCTACAGATTGGTCATTTTGATCGAGCTCATTGGAAAATTTATGAGATTATTTATGACCAAATAAATATTTAAATATAAATAAAAATTATTAGGCTTTGAGCTACATTGATTAGAATTCATTGATCCATCCTTTACTTTATTTTACATGTGTTTTTCCACAAAAAACATGATTTTTGCCCTCATCCATATAACTCCATGCATAAAATTGACATTTATATAATCCTCTCTAATTTTAATTGAAATTTAAAGTGTTTTAGGATGATTAAAAATTATTTTATGGCAAGAAAATCCACTTTTATCAAAATTAGTTTTTTAGGGGTTTAGGAGGGCTTTGAAGTTAAATCTTCAAAATGACGGTTCATGAAGTAAATACCTCCAAATATCAAAATATTACCACTTATGTGTAAAAAAACCCCCTAACATCTTTGAAAATATTGGGTTCCCATGCAAAATATATGAAAAGTTACCATGTGAAGAAATCTGCCAGTGGGGTTTTGACTATATTCTAGGTTGTCTACACTCTTAACAATTATTCATAAATCATATCCCCTCAACTCATTTAAATTATTCATAGATTATAATTAAATAGGTTTCATTAAAACATACTAAGAGCATTCGACCAAACTCCACACATGGTGAAAGATATGAGCATTTGAATAGGAGGCTAGGAAGGGTGTCTAGAACTATAAAAAGTAAAAAATTTATCAACATGAAAATAAATATTCACCTAATTTAAAATGCCTAAAAACATAATCATGGGGTCTTTACCATGTAAAAACACTCTGAAAGCACATTTTGCTTGAAAATTAAAAAAAAAAAAACCCTTTTTGGCCTATATGCCTATTTGTTTGCATAAGACTGTATGAGCATGATTTGATTAAAATTTAGAGTTTTGACACTCTTTAAAGGTCTAATTATGATGTAAAAATATCATCCCATGATTTTTAAATGTTTACTTAGACTTAGAAACCTTTGTGGCATTCCAGAATGATACCTGCTCCAATGGTGACCTCCAAAAGACATGATGAGGACTATTACAAAAAATATATATCTCCACTCATCCAATGGAAATTAATTTTTTTAGTAAAGTTCCTCAAGTCATGATTAATTTGTGTACAAAATTTGAGGTCCTGAAACTATTAGATTAAATAAAATACAGAGAGAAAATGAGATTGAGAATAGCAGAGCACACATTCCACGTTCAACCAAGCATGAAGGCCTATTAAATAGGCAAACAAATGAAATACCTGTGAAGCATGAGACGGGTATAATAAAACTAACCTATGTCGGCTTGCATGAAATAACAAAGGCCGAATAAACAACTAACCTCTTAACCAAAGTGGTTAAGGAAACTAACCAAAATAAATTACCTTAGTAAATAACCTAAGGTAAATACAATAATATGCTAACACCCTCCCTTAATGACTAAACCAGAAACAAGACCAAGTTTATCTCTAAATTTTATGAACTTGTCTGTACCAAGTGGTTTGGTCATTATATCAGCTGGCTGCTCTGCAGTGGGGCAGTAGAAGAGACTGATGTCTTCATTTGTAACCAACTGTCGGATGTAATGATGATGAACCTCAATGTGTTTGGTCCTGGCATGAAATACTGGATTCTTCACCATCTTCAAAACACTTTGGTTGTCACAAAAAATTGGAGTAGGCTTTGATGACTCAAACTGAAGATCCTCCAAAATTTTCTTTATCCACATGGTTTCACAACCTGCACTAACCACAGCTTTATACTCTGCTTCTGTTGAAGATAATGCTACTGTAGTTTGTAGTTTGCTCTGCCATGAGAAAACTCCTGAACCAAAAGTGAAAACATACCCTGTTGTAGATTTTCTTGAATCAACTGAACCTGCCCAATCAGAATCAGAATATCCTAAAAGTTCAAAATCTACAGACTTCTTATACAGTATGCCAAAGTCAAGAGTACCTTTGACATATCTTAATACTCGTTTTACAGCTAACCAATGGACTTCCTGTGGTTTAGACATGAAGCGAGATAGAAAACTCACTGCAAAACAAATATCCGGTCTAGTGGTAGTGAGGTAAATGAGACTACCCACTAGCTGCCGATACACTGTTTCATTGACCGGAGGTGAATCAATGTTTGTTGAAATTTTAGCTCCTGTTTCCATAGGTGTGTGAGTTGGATTACAATCCATCATTCTGAACCTTTCTAGCAATGAACTAGCATACTTATTCTGTGACACAAATATAGTATTACCACTTTGCCAAAACTCAACACCTAAACAGTATTTCAGTAGTCCTAAGTCTGTCATGTCAAAAGTACAACAAACATCAGCTTTCATTTGTTGAATGAGACTAGTACTACTCCCAGTGATGGCTATATCATCAACATATATAATGAGAATCAAGATATCATCACCAGACACCTTTACATAGAGAGTTGGTTCTGAGTTACACCTTTTGAAACCTGACTCCCTAAGATATGAGTCTATTTTTGTATACCAAGCTCGAGGAGCCTGCTTAAGTCCATACAAGGACTTGATCAACCTGAAAACAAGATGTTCCTTACCAGGAACCTGAAAACCCTGTGGCTGAACCATGTAGACTTCCTCCTCTAGATCTCCATTCAAGAAAGCACTCTTTACATCCATTTGGTGCACCTGCCATCCAAACTGAGCAGCAATAGCAATAATCAAACGAAAAGTTACCATCTTGGTGGTTGGAGCAAAAGTCTCCTCATAATCAACCCCTTCCTCTTGTGCATAACCTTTTGCAACAAGTCTGGCTTTGTGTTTGTCCAAGGAACCATCTGCTTTGTATTTTACCTTATAAATCCACTTACAACCAATGGATTTCTTCCCTGGTGGTAGTTCCATCAACTTCCAAGTATTATTTTTCATCAAGGAATCATATTCCAATTGCATAGCTGATTCCCACTCAGACTTCCCTTTGGCCTCTGAAAAAGAATTAGGCTCAAATACTTGTGAAACATCAGTTATTAGAGCAAGATTAACATGCTCACCTCTATTACCAAACTGCATTCCCGATCTCAGTCTTCTACTTTCCACATCTTGTGGCAAGTCTCCTTCTTTTAGTGCTTCAATTGTGGCAATATACCACTTTGGCTTCTTTGGTTGTGATG
Organism: Torreya grandis; assembly: GCA_037957365.1. Classification (NCBI taxonomy): domain Eukaryota; kingdom Viridiplantae; phylum Streptophyta; class Pinopsida; order Cupressales; family Taxaceae; genus Torreya; species Torreya grandis. Next base: position 317,219 of record JARHVA010005215.1, on the reverse strand, counting down.
CTGGAACCTCACAATGACCTGTATCAATTCCCTCCCTAGAATGTGATTCCACTGATGAACAAGAATCCTGCTCATTTTTCACATTATGACTAATAATGGAATCATTAGATAACAATGACTCAATATCTGAAACTTGACCAGTTGCTGTGAAGTATGGCATTTGTTCATTTACTATGACATCTCTATTTACCACAACTTTGTTAGTAGAAACATCAAGTAATCTGTAGGCCTTTGACTGATCACTGTATCCAACAAACATGTATGTTTTGCTTTTTGCATCCAAATTTTTTCTCTTTTGACTAGGAATAACTGCAAAAGCTACACAACCAAAAATTCTGAAATTACTTACATCTGGAGTTCGACCTGACCAAGCCTCCTCTGGAGTCAAATTCTCCAAAGCTTTTGTAGGACTTCTGTTGAGGATGTATACTGCTGTATTCACTGCCTCTGCCCAATACTTGTATGGGACATTTCTGCTTTGGACCATACAACGAGCCATGTCCATCACCGTCCTATTACGCCTTTCCACAACTCCATTTTGCTGTGGAGTGTAAGGTGTAGTGTATTGTCTGTGTATGCCTTCAGTGGCACAAAACTCCTTGAACTGTTTTGAGATGAACTCACCCCCATTATCCGTTCTAAGAGATTTCACTGGCCGTCCTGCCTGTTTTTCAACCATAGCTTTCCAAGTAAGAAAGTTAGAAAAACAATCAGATTTCTTTACTAGAAAGTATACCCACTTTTTCCTAGAGAAATCATCAACCAGTAACAGGAAATAACGGGCACTAGAAGGGGTAGGTGTCTGCATTGGACCATGCAAATCCGCATGTACCAAATCCAATACTCCGTTTGCTCTCGAAGCTTTACCAACATCAAATGAATGTCTAACTTGCTTCCCCAACTGACATCCAGTACATACATGATGATTATGCCGAATAGAAGGAATCCCGTTAACCATCTTAGTCTTACTCAATGTAGTCAAATACTGAAAATTCAAATGCCCATACCTTTCATGCCATAGTGAACTTGTGCTATCAACTGCTGCAAGTGCACTTTCTTTTGCTTTGATTGGATCTGCAAGCTTATACAAGCCTTTCTCACCGATCCCAACAGCAATAATCTTGTTATCTTTAGTGGTGACTAAACATTGTTGTTCTTGAAATTTTACAACAAAATCAGATTTTGAGGTGATCTCACTGATTGAAAGAAGATTTTTGTTCATATCCGGTACATACCTAACATTCTTGAATGTATAATTTACTGTACCATTAAAACTTATATGAACATTACCAAATCCTTTCACAAAATATGTTGTACCATCTCCTAAAGATACAGATTCATTACTACTGTTATCTTCAACAAAATCCACATACCAGTCCTTATGGCATGTATAATGGCGAGATGCCCCTGAATCAAAGTACCAAGCTCGATCCACCACAGAATTACCACTGGAAGCCATGAAAGCAAAATTTGGTGATTCCTCGCCTTCACCTTCAGCTACATTCGCATGATGAGCTTTCTTTCTGGGGTTAGCCATATCATGTTGTCTTTTCCTACAATCTTTCTTAAGGTGACCAGGTTTCTTACAGTAAAAACATTTCCATTTAGATCTCTTATTACCACTTACTTGTGAAGATTCTGATGGATAGCTATTTTTATCAGACTGCTTACCCTTTTCCTTAATAAAGAATGCACTCTCTGTGGAAGTGGATGTAGACAACACTGCATGCTCCTGTCGTCTCTCCTTTTGCAATAGCAATGTAGACAATGTTTCAAAATCCAAAGTCTGCATCTCAGCAATCATGTGCAAGGACTCCACAAATGACTCAAATGATGGTGGAAGATTTTGCATAACAAGAGCAATCAAATCTTGCTCATCAACAGGTTTCTGCACTGCTTTCAACTGGTCACTGATGTCCTTGATCTGCAATAAAAACTCAGAAATGGAGCCACCTTCCTGCATCTTAGTGGAAAACAACAAATTCTTCAAATACAACACTCTACCGGCTTCAGAAGCCTGATATTTTGAAGATAAAGTTTTCCATAAATCTGATGCTATAGTCGCATTTCTGACCTCTGAGATTAGATTATCTGCTACTGACAATTTTAACAACATGAGAGCCTCACGATGACGTTTATCATAGTCATTGGTAGCAGTGGCAGGCCTTTGCTCTTTACCGAGCACTATTTGATCAATATTCAGATATTCACATATTGTCAAAACCTTGTGACTCCACAAACTAAAGTTCTTGCCAGTCAATTTCTGAGAATCTGGTAGTAACAGGTGTTGAATACTAGCCATTTTACCTAGTTTTTCACGAAAATGATAAAATCGGAAAAACTATAATGACTTTTTTTTTTTTTTTAAAATTAAAAAAAAAAAAATTCCTTCTACACACTGATTCTATATTGACACTGAACAACCTTATCCGGTTTTTGGCAATAAATTCAATACCGTTTGCAAGATCACAAAAAATCTACCACTGAAACAATTAAATCGGGAAAACTACAATTCCGATTTAAAAAATTCTCTCTCCGTTGACATCCAGATAAAAAACCCAGAAAATGGTAAAATTTTTAGCTTTTCAGACGCTTCCGTGATTATTAGTCAGTGGTAGGTCCCCAATAACCCTTATTGGCTAAAGTTTTGATTTATTTCAATTAAAAAATAAAAATAATTGAAATATTTAAAACTTTAGGCTAAAAATTTTATAAAAAAATTCAGCCAATCAGAAAATTGGCCTACCTCTGAAACTTCAGGCGAAGATTCTGAGCCCGTTTCTCAACCAAATTGCAAACCGTTTTCACCAGTGTCTTAGTTTTGATCTAACTTGCGATTTAGACTTTTGTTTCACTGAAAAAGATGAAGAAATGAATTTTTCTGATTTTGCCGACGGCGCCCAGCACAGAGATAAATTCAACAGAGGCTTTTGAGCCTCTAAAACAGCTTGTTTTTGCTTCCTTTTGGTCTTATTTAGCCTTCTGATACTTCCTGGCAATTTTCAGACCTTTTGGTTGAGTTTTCCGAATTCCGTGATGCTTTCTCTCTCCTCGGCTCTCCACTGGGTGCCTGAAGCTCCTCCCTGGCAAGACACCGACCTCTCTCTGGCTTCCACAAACCTTCACTCAGGTTCTACAAACCATAGGCTCTGAAACCATATTAGATTAAATAAAATACAGAGAGAAAATGAGATTGAGAATAGCAGAGCACACATTCCACGTTCAACCAAGCATGAAGGCCTATTAAATAGGCAAACAAATGAAATACCCGTGAAGCATGAGACGGGTATAATAAAACTAACCTATGTCGGCTTGCATGAAATAACAAAGGCCGAATAAACAACTAACCTCTTAACCAAAGTGGTTAAGGAAACTAACCAAAATAAATTACCTTAGTAAATAACCTAAGGTAAATACAATAATATGCTAACAGAAACCACATGTAGCTCCTAGAAAGCTCAATTTTCTTTCAAAATTGACCCTTGTGCATGGATTGTCTGCATATTTGAACTTGACAATGCTATTTTGAAATTAAAATGACCAATTTATAATATTTTTTTGATATTTTTTATAAAATTAATTATTTTAATGCCACAAATAACTGGTTTGACCAACTACAAAGGCTTAATGACCAGTTTTAGAAAAGTTTTCTCAAATCTTTCTAATCCTCCTATCCTAGTTACATTATGTTATATCCCAAAAGAAAATAATATATTTTTTAGTTTGAAGACCAAGTTTTTAACAATAAATCTTGTAGAATTATAGAAATATATCAGCCTCTTGAAGCCACTAAAGCACAATGTAGATAATGTCTTACTAAATGTGGGAGTAATAGCATAGCGAAAACATGGAAGGATTGAAGATAAAAATCAGCCATGAGATAGACACCCATCAAGAATGCATGCCAATTCTCCATTCTAATTATTTCATACGCTGAAGACAACCACATGGAATCAAATCATGGTGTGATTAGTCAAATTTGATAAAAAGTTATTGAATATTATTACATTTTTTACAAATAATGTTGGATCCTTTTAATACAGTTTTATTTAAAAAGATAGGGCATGCTTTGCAAAGTGTGAAGTGAAAATAAAATAAATGTTTCATTTTTTTTAAATTGGAAATTTTTGGGGAAGTGTTTGTATTTTGGGGTTGTTGAATATTACTCAAATAGAATATTAAATCATAACTTGCTTAGTTTTTGGTGGATGGGTGAGCGATGTTAATGAGAAAGTGAGATTTATTTTTGGTCAATAATAAATTTTGAAAAGTGTTAACTTTATGCTATGGGAATTATTGTGAGGGGGGTTGTAAATTTAAATGATTTTTTTTTAATAAGTGATTTGCTTTTGCTTTAAGAGAATTTATTAATAATGGATATTAGTGGAATTCTATTGTTGAAATTAAATTAAATTAAAAAATTATTATGATTGGGTTTTACATTTGGAGATGTTTCTCACCCTTAAGAATTACTATGAGCTTATTGTTGATGTTAAAAAAGAGTCTAAAGTTGCCTAAACACATTAACAAAATGGGGTTGTCCAGAGAAAGAATAGAACTCTAATGGAAATGGATAGATGCATGTTATATTCTAAAAAAAATGATACTAAATATTGGGCTGTAGCAATTCATACAATTGCATATATTCTAAATGAGATTCCCACTAAATTAGTAATGAATAAAACCCCTAAACAATCTTGGATTTGTATAAATCCTACTATCTCTCACTTTCAAGTTTTTAGCTGCAATGATTATGCTTACATTCCTAATCAAAAAAGGAATAAACTAGATAAGAAAAATAAAAAATACATGATGATTGGATATAGTGAGGAATCAAAATATTGTAGGTTGTGTAATCTTGAAATAGGAGAAATTTATATGAAAATAAATGTGTGGTTTTATGAAGATAATGAAAATGATGATATCTCTAAACCATCTTCTATTCAAATTTTGATCAAGGAGGTTGAGCCTATTAATAATAATGATTCAAATGAAAATTTCCTCTCATGTGCAAGAGGAGCTCAAAATCAAATGGAAGCAAAAATTGAAAGTGATGGAAGGAACATGGGAAAGACAAGGAGTATTGAGTAAATATATTAAGAAGGCCCTAAGAATTTGTTTGGTAACTATGCTCTTATGACTAGAGTGATGCAGATTGATGAGCCAAGCACATATGAAGAGGCAAAAGGAAAAACTAAATGGGATGCAACTATGCAAGATGAATACAATTATCTAATGAAAAATGACACATGGGAGTTGTTTGTTCTTCCAAAAGGGAAGAATTTATTTGGCTGTAAATGGACATATAAGACAAAGTTTAGATCATATGGAGATGTGGAGAAGCACAAAACAAGGTTGGTGGCTAAGGGATTCTCACAAAAATGAGGTATTGATTTTACTAAAACTTTTTCTCCTATTGCTAAGATGACGTCCATTTGTACAATATTTTATTTAGCTAAAAATTATAGATGGAAAATTTATCAAATGGATGTAAAAAGTGCTTTCTTACATGGCAACTTAGAGGAAGAAATCTACATGCATCTGCCACCAAATTTTTTAAAACCTCATGAAGAAAATGTAATTTTTAGATTGAAAAGGTCTTTATATGGTCTTAAACAAGAACCAAGGGTATGGTACTCCAAAATAAACAAGTACTTTCTAGAACTAAGATTCACAAAAAGCAAAGCTGATCAAGATATGTATGTGAAGCATAGTGATGGAAAAATTGTTATTGTTGTACTATATGCTGATAATTTAATTATTATAGGAGATCATATGCAATGCATTATAAACACTAAATATCAACCTAAAAAGTATTTTAAGATAATTGACTTAGGTCTAATGCATTACCTTTTGGGTATGTAAGTATGATAATAAGAATATAGGATCTTGTTTTCTCAATTCAAATATGCCCTTGATATATTAAGACAATTTAGGATGCTTAAGTGTAAACCAACTAGTACACCATGTGAAGTTGGAATGAAATTTAATGCTAACTATAATATAAATGAAGTAAATAGAATATCATATCACTAAATTATTGGTAATCTCTTATACCTCACTGTCACTAGACTAGATATTACATATGCAGTTAGCATTAATTTTGGGTATATGTCATATCCTCGTGTTGACCATTAGAAAACAACCAAAATATTAATGAAGTATATTACAGGTACATATTAGCTTGGAATCAAATATAAACAAGGAGGTGAACCCACCTTAGTGGGATATATAGATTCAAATCATGCAAGTCATTTGGATGATAAAAAATCAACTTTAGAATATGTATTTCACATTAGTTTAGGTCTAATTTCATAGAGTAATAAGAAGCAAGCTACTGTGTCTATCTCATTTTTGAGGGCTGAATATATTGGTTCTTCAAAGGCATCTCAAGAAGCTATGTGGCTTAGAAGCTATCTACCTCAAAATTATCCAACTATTAAATTTTTTTATAATCAAAGCACTATCAAGTTGGTAAAACATCATGTATTCTATGCTAGATTGAAACACATTGAGGTGCACTATCACTTTATTCATGACTTGACATATGAAAAGGTAGTGGAGCTAAATTTTTTTGGAACATAAGAATAAGTTGAAGATATATTAACTAAAGCATTATCTATAGTTAAATTTTTCAAAATTTGAGACACGTTGCATCTTGTGGATGTTCCTTTTTAAGTACATATGAAGCCTTAGGTGAAATATTATGTTTTATAAATGGGTACCTAATCAGTCCAAGTTATTAGGACCCATAGTAGCATCTTGTAACCCAAATAAACATTGTTAGGCTAAAATTATGACTCATTCAAACATGGTTAGGAACTAATTGATCTAAGTGAAACAACTCATGGAACAAATATTGCCCTTATTTTTAGGACTTGTTGGTGGTCCAAGGGCCAATAAATTCTAATAAATATAACATGGGTACGCTGTGTTTGTTTTCATTAAAGGTTATAAATGGTTTCCTTAGAATATCTGGGATTTTACTTTTTGTTTATTTTAAAAATGGATTATTTATAATGGAATGGATATATCCTTTCTCTAAAAAAATGTAAAAGATAGGGAGATAGTAGGCCAAAAAAGAAATAAATTCCTTGATCAACATAGATCTTCCAATACTTATAAATTATATCAGTGTTGGCTACAATAAAATCATTGGGCATTAAGTCTATCTAATGCAAAAATAAAATAGCACAATGAGCAAGACTTAAGGAAAATTATGTGAACATGAAATCTCAAACTCTATTCAAAAGAAAAATAGTACATAATCCTACAACTATTTACACACTATGACTAATGTAAGCCTCAAGAAAACCAAAATGAACTCTTGAATCCAATTAAACTATTTGTTGTACAATCTAATTATATATCCATTTGTACAATAATAACATCTTAAAACCTCTTTGCATAGATACTTCTCAAATCAAGATCTTAGGTAAACCTTCAAGATAAAACTAGTATAAAGGGAAGGTGAAATCCTCTCTCAATATTCATATAATTTTGGTACTTAAATGTGTTGATCTTAGTAGATAATCAAAAGATCAAAAGGCATGAGAAAACAACATGTTTAATCATAGGCCTTCAAATTCTAAAAATGCATAAAAAAATTATAGCAGCCTATGTAACCGTTCAAGGATGATTCACATTCTAATTTACAAACCTAAAAACTCTCATACTTTATTGTCAACCCGTTTGAAGTTCCTTGCCTACGGGATCATAAGGACACCATATTAATTTAACATACTATTGTCTACAATTTGTCTATTCTTTAAAGTCTGATTGTCTTAATTCAATAAGGCCAAAGACTACTGTTTAAGGACTTAAATTATCATAATGACCATGTGAATAGTTTTAATCAAATTTAAAAGGCATACTATACACTACCAATGGGTAAAAACACAAAAACAAATTTCAAAAATCCTAGGAGGGAAAACAACAACACACAAAAACTAAAACCAAATAAAATAACAAAAGTAAACTATATTAAATCAAGTAACAAAGCAGGAAACACTAGTAATTAAAATAAGAAACCATATAAAAATATATACACAGAGGAACCTGATATCTTCACTAAAAAATGATATCAGATGGAGTAGCCATGAATTAATACTTCAAGTACTATCCATTAACGGGTAATGGAAAGTCCTTACCATGAAGCTCTCTCAATTTGAATGCATTCTATCCCAAAAGCTTAGATATTTTGTAAGGACCAATCCATTGTGGAGTGAACCTAGAATATTGATCTTTTTAATCATGTGCTTTGTCCTATAATAATACCAAGTCTAAAACATGAAAGACTTCCACTTGCACTTTATTATCAAACCATCTCTTCACAATTTCTTGAAATTTGATAAAACTTTGTAAATCTTCATCTTGATAAAACTTTGTAAATTGGACAACATTTTTGGGACTAAAATTTACTGACCCTTTACAATAGCAAGTAATGTTTATTATATAGATAAACTAGTCCATCATGGATATGATGCACAACCATAAATTAAATGATCTTGATACAAATATTAAATGAGATAACTAATTAAAACTCATTTTTTTGTGATAACACATCAAGAAGGAAGAATATAATATAAATATAGCCATGGAAAATTTTTGCATACAACATCTAAGATGGAAGTGGATTCAAGCTCCATCACACTCAAATCTCCAATGATAAATAGGGACTCTCTGGTATTCAATTTCTTCCATTAGCTGATTGTAGTCATATAAAATGTGAAATTTTATAACTTGAGTGTGGCTAATGACACCCAATCCATAGGTCCATCTTGCTTAGTCTCATGACCCTCATAAACATGTTTTCACTAATTCTCAGTCATCCACAGCCTCCAAGACTGAACCCTTATACACCTAGATTTATCTTTTCATGATTAATCCACCCCCCTAAGTCCCATTAGCCATGTAAAATAACACCCAAACTTGGACTAGAATGTTGAAACCCAAGGTGTCTTATTTTTGGTGTTGTTGTTCAACTATATTTTGGCTTCCAATGATCACATTCTTCTAAATCTTTATCCTAATTCATGTTGGCCTAACATGAATTCATTTAACCCATGATCATTAAATCCCCTATAAAAGGCCATACAAAGTCCATTTATAAGGGTTGGAACTCATTTACAAGAGAGAAGCAAGAATACAAGCAAGACCACACAAGTAATTTTACCTATTATCTACATACAACCATCCAATAGTATTTCAAGCTTACTAAAACCTTTATACCAGTCCCTAGTCATTCCAAGTATACCTAATTTTGCATTTACTTGTATTTTCATCACACTATTACACCAAGCATTTCAATGAGAGAACTACATATAACTCGATCCCTCTTCAGAATATTGGTATGTAGGTAGCGTGCCCACACATGGGGTGTGAAGTGCATCTAGCGTATCCTGTACACACTAACCCCTCCTCTCCTTTCTCACAATTTTACATTCAAGTTCAAGCACAAAGAGGACCAAAGGTATTAAAGACTAAATTATGTACACAATGAGCTCTACAAACTTTTAAGCTTTGATATTTCACATGTAGGGTCACATAGACTTGATGCACAAACCTAGAAAGCTTAGATCACTAGGACAACAAAGTCAAGACAAGATTATAGTGTCAAAACCTAGGGTGTCCCATATTTGGTGCTCCTATCCAATCAAGAAATGAACTCTAGATTCCTATTTGCGATAGTCTCCCAAGCCTACACACAGATTTCTAGACCCTATCTCAGTCAGAACAACACAAAATTGGATAAGTTTAATTTTCTCTCTCATTACTACTTTTTGAAAATCCCTAATTACAGTTAAATTTCACAAATCATTAGATTATTTATTGCATGCTATTTACTAATTTTATCTACTCAAACCCATTTATTATTTATGAATTAAACATCTAATTTCTCAAAAATAATAAATCATTTGGTGAACCTGACTTACTTTGAATTTCACATAAAAAACCTAGGGTAAATTTATAGATATTTTTTTCATTAATTTTTGAATTTTTTCTTGAAAATTAAAATAAAAAATTCCTCTCAAATTTTCAATTTTTTTAATAAATTTTAAAATAAATTTATTTCAAAACCTAGTTGAATCAACTATCTTCCAATAATTTTCCAATCATTTTTTGAATTTTTAGTTACATATTAAAATCAAAAAATCAATTTCAAATTAAAAAATTTATAGTAAAAAATCAAAAATATTTACTTTTTCCAAAACCCTAGTTGCATCTACTAGGTCCCATTAAATCACTAATTTTCCACTAAATTTTTTATTTTTCAATTGCATATTTAACTCATAAATTCAATTTAAATTTCAAAAATTCATAGTATTTTTTAAAAATAATTTTGAAAAATCCATAGTTGCATATACTAACTCCTATTTTAATTCTTGAGGTATCACCTTACATGTTTGGGAGCTCCGTATCCATTCTATGCATATTCTAATTCCTTATTTAGATTATATCAGTTTAATCTTTTCTACTATTATCCAAGTTGTTTTCCTTATGCCACCTAAGTTCCTTACATCTCTTCCTTCAAGATGAAGTGCAAGACTTAGTGGCAATCCTCCTGAATTCACCTAGATTCCATCACCTTGACCATATACTATGGATAAACAACCAGTTTAGACTCTAGATATATATTCGACACATCTAGATTATACCAATTTTAATCATAATGATTCAAATAATGAGAAATATGAAAATACCAATGATGATGTACACACCAATGATCATGCTCCATCACATTGGACTACTGATCCACTTCCACCCATTGTTGATAATGAAGATGTACTCAACAAAGATTTGATCCTTAAAAGTTTTAAATAAAGACTCAGGGAACAACCTCAAGATCATACTCTTATATTACAATCTCTTATGGAAATAAAAAAGGCTAAATAAGTTGAGTTTTCCATTCCCATAGAGCAATTAGTTAAAAATGACACTATGGGGGAAACTATGTCTCAACAACCCCTGTAGTAGCCCAACCTACCTCTTTGTTACTAGTTATAGCTAGTACATCCCTATATTTTGACGTGGCAAACCTTATGCAAGAAATAAGATCTCTTTAATCCAAGGTGATACATCTTGAGCAAGGTGCCACTAGACCTACACAAGATTTGGAGTTTTTTTCTCTTCTACGTACACCATTGGCACATCACATTGCTTCTACACCCTTACCATAAGGTTTTATTCAACTTAAACTTAGTCTTTATAATGGCAAGGGTGATTTAGAGACACATTTGAGAGATTTTCATGTAGCATGCTTAGATTATGTGCCAAATGACTGGTTACTAACCAAGCTAATCCCATGAAGCCTAAAGGATTATGATTTACAATGGTTCTATAGTCTACCAAATCAGTCGATCAATGCATTCAATCCTTTAGTTGACATGTTCCTAGCACATTTCAATATCAATAGAAACATAAATTAAATGAGCATCTCACAAACTACGTGATTTGATATAAGACCATCTTGGCTAAGATGGTAAGCCCCATGATAAATCAAGACTTATAGAATCTCTTCAAATAGAGCCTTCTACCAGCATTACATAAATCCATTATGTTCAAAAGATTCTCTTCCTTCACTAAATTGTGTCATACACTAAAGGAAACAAAAGTCAAACTCATTTCAATGGGCAAACTCAAGTATACAAGCATCCTAGACATAACAAACAAGAGTAATAGCAAAGTCCCATAAAAGGTTAAAGTCAATGATAACAAGAATTAGAATCAACCAACAGTCAATGCAGTTTTAGATCCCCCTCAACATGTGGTTTTATCAGCACTTCCTCAATGTGCATTTACTAATCTACCATTTTCTCCAGCCAAAGCTTTATAGTAGTTATTGGAATGTAACATCATCACTCTCCCTCATAGTCATTAAGTTGACCTTGCAAATCCTCTTCAATGGGGATATGATCAACATGGATTTTGTTATTTTCATAGGGCACCAGGACACACTATAAATAGATGCATCAGTTCAAGACATAAGATACATGACTTGATAGATAACAACCTACTTGATCTTGGCACTCTAGTTGAGCCTCCATAGGCAAAGCCAACATAGGATAAAGATTTGAAAATCTTCTTAGATCCATTTCCATAGCATTTTAAATAAGAAAAATGGGACACATCAGGTGTTCACCACACATACCATGCACATCCTCCACCAATTACATACCAATCACCTTCAGTTTAGTCATATACTTTGAGTGGTATGATAGGTGTGTATGAGTCTAGGGTTATAACTATACCTTAGATATCCTTTTTAGATGAGAAGATTGTTGAGGATAATTTAGATTATAATGTACTCTTTATCAGACCACATATTCATAATCAACACATTCATAGTATTCTCATCAATAATGGTTTTAGTATCAACATGTGCACCATTACATTATTACAACATTTGGGGTATTTAGATCAAGACATTACTTTGATAGATATAGTTATTAGTAGATTCAGTGGGCACATACATAGTTCATTGGGTGAGATTGTACTTCCTTTATAGATTGGTCCAACACATGTGACCACATATTTCACCATAGTACCCAGTGCAAGAGTTTTTAATATGTTACTTTATCACCCATGGATTCAAATTTTTTGAGTAGTACCATATATAGTTCATAGATTCATGAAATTCATTCATGCTAATTAGGTTATTATACTTGGTGGAGTTCCATATGAGTTACCATTCCCCACTTCAGAGCCATCTCCTTTTTAGTCACCAGTTTTAGCTTCTCCACCAGTTTTAGTTTCCCCACCCGTTATAGTTCTTCCTCTGATATAGATTTAGACATAGTTGAGGCACCCATCACTATTATAGAGAGTTCATACACCTCCATAGCTTTAGGATTCTAGACATATTTCAGTTATAGTATTCACACCCAGAGCAGTAACATTGAGATCTCATGCATCTAAACATAAAGCACACTTTTAGATAACTCCTTCTCCTACTTCTAGATGGGTCCCTAAGAATACCTTAGTTGTAGCCACTTCTCAGAGTTACAGGGGAATCCCACATTCAATTTACACTTTAGAGATATCAATATAATTATAATGCACATAGCTTTTTAGAGTCACAATCTCAACCTTTCCATCATGCTTCATGATCATGTACGATACCTTTGTTCGATACATGACACCATGATAGGGAGTCTCATCTGAGACTCATCAGTTAGTATCATTTCTTCTTAGTCTTTTATTTACAAAGATTATTTTAAAAATAATATAACATTTCAAAATCCAAAAACATTCAAAAATGTCAAAACACCAAAAACATTTTGATTGTATGCATCATCCATGCTTTACATTGTTACTACTATGTTAGGACTTACATTTACTATTTCATGATATTTTATGTCAATTTATCTACATTACCATGCTTCAATTGATATTCTTTGAGTGTATGTAGTGACATCTAGATCCTTGATTGCTTCACTCTACTCATTGAGTGGGCATCTTACTTCTACATTTGAAACACACATTGATATACATACCCATTGAGAGCATCTTCTACATGACTACACCATCCAAGTTATGTAATTCCTACACTACACACTCCAAGTTATCATTCTGATGTACATTAATTACTAGATTATATAGATTACTATATCAAAATTTCATTAGTATCTTGCACTTGTGTATTTACTAGCATATACCTAGTCTTGTACTAACGTGTCTTGAAAAATTTCACCTTTTGCTTTGATCAGTTAGATGTGATTCTATCTTTCCAGTTATTACATGATTTCTCTTCTTATCTAGTATAGCTTGTTGGATTACATTTCTAGTTCTTGCTTGTCTCTTAGAACATTTGTCGATGTACTTCTCTTCTATTCATGTGTGTGTCTTAGGATATTTACCAATTTCCTATACTTGTACTCCTCTATGTGATTGTGGCTTCCACACCAACTTGATTATTTTAATTATATGTGTATGTGGTATTTGAACATGCTTTATATGCTTGATTTCTAGTTTGAGTGACATTTGCCCATGTACCTTGATTACTTGGCCCCTTGGCCACTCTTGGATGCTTCTTACTTCTTAATTTGTATGTTTGTTGTTAGATTACTTTTCCTATTTGTAATGCCATGATCCATATCATGTATTTCCTTTCTTTCTTAGATTCCATGATGGACATCATGCTCCATCCTTCCTTGATAATAGATAACAACTAACACTTTTGATTCTAGTTTAATAATGTGTACATGATATTACATTGTTATATCTATCTAGACTTACCTCTATTGATTTAACAATCTCTCAATACAAACCTTACTATATCTTGAGATATCTTATGAAATATCATTTCTATATCATATATCTATGCAACATAACATACTTGTAGGGCTCTTTATTATGAGAGTAGTCATTGTAAAGTATTCATTCCTACCCTTAAAAGAGGGGGACATAAACAAGGGTTTTGCCATAGAGATCAAATATCCTAACAGTTGAAAAAGCATTTTTTAGAACACTCAGAATAGAATCCAGACATTAGACCAGGAAAAACAAATCAGGCAAACAATAGAGAATCCATAATAGTTACCAGATTTGGACTTAGATAATAGTGCCAAAATTGGACTATAGTGTTAGATAGTAGGGTGCCTTATTTTTGGTGCTCCAGTGTCTTATTTTTGGTGCTCATATATAGACAACAAAAAAATTAGTTTTTCCAAAAATAGATAAAAAATTGAGTTTAGTCACAAGTTTGTCTACTCAGTATAGTCTATATTTAGCATGTTTCAATACAGTTTTTGCTTAGAGAATCTAGATATTAGGGGCATCATGTGTGGCATGATTGCTCTCACTTCTAGTTTTATATTAGGTAGTTGATATAACTTTTAGATCAAAATCCATGTTTTAGACACTAGCAATTGGGGGAAATGTGCATGGCACATTAATCCTCCCCTTTTTTAGAGTTTAGTTTATTTTCCAAGCATTTCTTAGCAATTACATGCCTTACTCCATCTTGAGGTGGTTGGCATCCTTTTTCAATTTTGGATTTCATACTAGCTTAACTTCTTGAGTACTTGAGTTCTTGATTTGGCTTCTACATAAGTTTATTTCACTAGTTTTGGAGTGGCTTTCATACAAGCCTAATCTCCATCTTTAGAAATGGCCAAGAGTGGCCTAGTTTCTAGCATACATTGAGCTATCCATGCCAACCTTATCATATCATAGTTCATTCATGGGATTCAAGATCCATCTCATATGACATCTATTCCATACTGGTATTACTTCATAGCTTCAATTCATGGGGTAACGATGGAGCCAAAGGACTATCTAGCCTTTGTATTCTTGAGCCACCTAATCAGAGGGATTGGACACATAGTTCAAACATCAGTCACCACACATAGGATCATCTAGCTTCAATTAGTAGGTGAGAATGGAGATAAAGGGATAAATTTTACATTCTTGATCCACTTCTAGGGAATTAAGCACTCAACTCCATTCATGATATTAATTTTGGTACAACACACACCCAATACAATCCAACATCATAATAGGTTTTGTATTGGTTCATGTACCTGGTGAGGTGTATTCATTCCTTTTTCTTCCTCTATTTCTTACCCAATTTTTTTTACATTCTTATTTTAGATATAGCATATCTAGTAAGGACTGATCTACTCTATGTTTTTCATTACAGATTCACACTTCACACTGTGCTCTCTCTATGTACATCCTGCATCACACAACTTCATGAGCTTCACCTTTATAGGTAAGTTCAGGTGTGCTTTTATATTTTTCCTTTATCTTAGTATTTTTCTTTGATGTATCACTATAATAAAGGGGGGGGGGATTTAGTCATGTAAAATGTGAAATTTGGTAACTTGGTGTGGCTAATGATACCCAATCTATAGGTTCATTTTGCTTGCTCTCATGACCCTCATAGGCATGTTTTCACTGATTCCTAGTCATTCATGGCCTCTCAGACTAAACACTTATAGACCCAAATTTTTCTTTCCATGCTTAATCCATCCCCTTAAGTCTCGTTAGCCATGAACAATAATGCCCAAACTTGGACTACAATGCTAAAACCCAGGGTGTCTTATTTTTGGTGTTATTGTCCAAGTGCATTTTGGATTCTAATGATCACATTATTCCAAATCCTTATCCTAATTCATGTTAGCCTAACATAAATTCATTTAACCCATGATCATTAAATCCCCTATAAAAGGCCATTCAAAGTCCATTTAGAAGGGTTGGCACTCATTTACAAGAGAGAAGAAAGAATACAACCAAGACCACTCAAGCACTTTTCCCTTTTCTCTACATATAACCATATAATAATATTTCAAGCTTATTCAAACCTTTATACCATTCCTTAGTCATTCTAAGTACATCTAGTTTCACATTTACTTGCATTTTCATCACACTTTCACCAAGCACTTCAATGGGAGAACTACATATAGCTTGATCCTTCCTCGAAGAATTGGTATGTAGGCAACATACCCACACATGGGGTGTGAAATATGTCCAACATATATTTTACACACTAACCCCTCCTCTCTTTTATCCAAATTTTACATTCAAGTTTAAGCAAAAATAGGACCTAGGGTATTGAAGACTAAATAAGGTACACAACGATCTTTGTGAGCTCTATGGACTTTCAAGCTTTGATATTTCATAAGCAGGGTCACATAGACCTGATGCAAAAAACCCATAAAGCTTAGATCACTATGAAAATATGACCAAGATAGGACTACAACACTGAAACCCATGGTGTCCAACTTTCAACACTCTTGTCCAATCAAGAAACGAACTCCATATTTTTGTTTACGATAGTCTCCCAAGCATGCACACAAATTTCCAGATCCTATCTCAGTCAAAACAACACAAAATTAGATAAGTTTAATTTTATCTCTCTCACTACTACTTTTTGAAAATCCTTAATTAAAGTCAAATTTCAAAAATTAGTAGCTTATTTATTGCATGTTATTTGCTGATCTTATCTACTTATAACCATTTATTATTTAAGAATTAAACATCTAATTTACCAAAAATAATAAATCACTGATCATCAAGTAACCAAATGATAAACAACCACCTCAATCTGGATTAATCTCAATGATTAAGGTATCAATCCCAACACTATATTTTCCCATTCACCATTTCTTTTGTTTATCTTCAAGATAACAACATATCACCTTTCATATATGCAATTTCCTATTAAATGTTGTTAACAAGGCAACATTGGAAAAATGGATTGTTCCAATATAAAAATATATGTGTTCAGTACTCTTGATGAACTTATTTCATGCCTCTAACTAATGAAGAAAACTCATTTGGTGCACATTTTATTTGATCTTATTTTCTCCTCAATCTAAGTCTAATTTAATTTGTTCTACATTTTGCTTTATTTGCATACGCTGCTATTACTACTTTTGTATGTTTTCTTTGAAATTATCTCAAGAGATATTCTATGTAGGCTATTTTCAACTAATTCTAGGTTCATAATGCTTAGGTCTATGCACTATAATTTCCCATCTTAATTGGAAACAAGACATCACTTGCCCATCACTTGGTCTTTTCCCTAGTTATTATATTTTGGCTCTCTATTTTTTTATTTGGGCATTACCTCATTGTCTTATTCTATCATGGCCATGCTCATGTTACTTATTCTTAGGTTTCTAGGATCTTCATGCTTTTATAGGTCAATAATGTTAATTATCTAAGCTTCTAAGGTAATGTTGTCAATCTTCTAAGCTTCTGGTTTTCCTAGATGGTACAATGTGACACAATCTCAGGTAGTCAGGACCATATAGCTTTACATAGTTGATTCAATCCTAGGTTAACACCTTAATGTCCCTGAGGTTTTGAGGTTTTGAGATTTGGATATCATGCCACATGTCACCATCTCATGGCCTTGGGGATTTATATGACTTAGTCACTTTTTGATCATATTTGACTGTGGAGATTTTTGAGTCGATGAGGTTTCAACACATGGATGAAAAATGGCTCTAAGAGATATTTGTAAATAAAATAAAGTAAAATTACACTCAATAAATAATTTATAGGTTAGTCAAAAACCAAAATCCATCTAAGCATGAATAAAAATAGATGGAAATACAGACCGGACTTGACTCAATCATAAAATTTACCAAAATTAAAACCCATGAAGGTAAATAAAATGAGATTTCAATATAAACTTGACCAAACAAGCACCAATCCAAGAAAAATAAATTAGTTTAACAACTAAATGAAAATTTCAAACTATTAAATAGAAGACAAATTTTTTAGGCTAAACCAATAGATGATAAAATGATCATGTAAGAATCCATAGTTTACTTAACATTTGGAATTACACGATGAATATATCTTGATGATACACAAATAAACTAGAATGTGATAAACATGTTAGGCTCATGAGTTTGAGATCATAAATAGAACCAAATCTTTGATTTTTAAGTAGTACTCATAAATGAAGTCTTACAAATATACAAGAATATGAAAATAAAAACATATATGTTAAATCAATAGGGGCCCCATGTGAAAAATATGAGTATGGGACATGTTGAACCCAAAAATAGTGACTTCTACAAGGAGAATATTGCTTAGTATTAAATAAGAAACACCAAACCAAAAACAAATAATTTAGACAAATCCAAAAAATGAAAGCACTAAAGTCTGCCTTAATATGTGACATACTAAGTTTCAAATCTACCTAAGACCATTAGTGTGTGTTGAAATTGATTGATTCTTTTATAGCTCTTACATTTACATAAATAAATTTAAACTTGTCAAAAATAAATAAATTTGAGAATGATAATTTGGATGTTTGGTTGGGACAACAAATAGTATGGGCATTATTCTACTACCAGTAAGGTATCTATAACCCTGATACAGATACCTCTGGTCCTACTCATGGCCTTGTTCCATTGTAAACCAGGTCGAAAAGACTATGATGGAGATTGCTTAAATCACCCTTTCAAGAAAAGAATTATATTTTGCATTTTTTTCAATTTCCTTTGAGTTCTTTCTTTTGAAAATATTTCATTGTTAAGTGTTGGGGATCAACCAACAATGTTGATTACAATATGAAAGCAATTAATGCGGAATTAAACCAGAAAGATAAATAACTAGAATCAGAAATAAAGCAAGAAGAAGAGATATAAGAAACCACCCTGAAAACTTGTATTAAACTCTTTATAGAAGGAATACAATTGAAGAAAATTCTTTTCTTCCACACCTCTCTCAGATGTACAGATCTCTCTCTAGATCTCTTTCCCTCAAGAGCTCTCTCTCTCTCAAGTACAATCACAATTCACACCTTGAATTATCTATCTTACAATATCTTGTACTGTTCTTGTCCAATTCTACAATTGTGTCCAATAAGATATGAAGATCTAATCCTATATATAAAATTAGGAAACATGAGCATGCAATTACAACCAATAGTTATGCCTCTTAAACAAGGGCTCTAAAACAGTCTTACTAATAATAGACATGCAGACTTAAGACTATGACTTAATACTAACATGCAAACAATCTATTATGTCCACGGAAATAGCTTTCTGGACGCACAGGTAATTGACATCGATTCCTGCCTGATTGCACCTGATCGACGTCGGCTGATTCCTGCCAACGCCAGCATCTCCTGAACTACTCCTGACCAACGTCGGTCACTCCTGATCGACACCAGTGACTGTGTAAACCTGTAACTTCTGCAATGCACTCCTTTGGTGAAGCTTTTAGCTCCACACCTTAACAATCTCCCACTTGGAGATAAACAACTGCACCAGTACCTGTACAACAACATCTTCTAGCTCCTCGATCTTCAACTCAATCATGAAGACCAACAAAAGTTGAATGAATATTCAACTTCTCCTTTGTAACCGGCTTGGTTAACATATCTACAGGATTCTTATCTGTATGGATCTTCTCCAGCTTCAACTCACCATCTTCCAATACCTGTCTTATGAAGTGGTACCTAAGCTGTATATGCTTTATTCTTGAATGAAAGGCTGAATTTTTAGTCAAATGAATTGCACTCTGACTATCACTGTATAGTTTGCAACTCTCTTGCTCCTTTCCAAGCTCTTCCATGAACTGTGTCATCCATATCATCTCTTTGCTAGCCTCCATGACTGCAATATACTTCTCTTCTATAGTTGACAAGGCAACAACCTTCTGCAACTTTGATATCCAGCTAACCACCGTTCCACCTACAGTGAAAACATACCCTGTGGTGCTTCTCTTACCATCCAAATCACCTACCATATCTGAATCTACATAACCATGTAGAGAAGTATCTAAAACTCCATAGCACAAATGCCTAATGCTGGTTCCTCTCAGATATCTAAGGATCCACTGAACTGCTTTCCAGTGCTCCTTCCCTGGATTGGCCATATACTTACTTACAACTCCCACTGCTTGGGCAATATCTGATCTAGTACAAACCATTGCATACATTAAACTCCCTACTGCAAAAGAATATGGAACTTTACTCATGTACTCTACCTCATCATATGAATTAGGACACAGTTCTTTACTCAATTTAAAATGTCCAGCCATAGGTGTGCTTACCGATTTTGCATCTTGCATATTGAACCGTTTCAACACCTTGTCCACATAATCCTCTTGAGACAAAATCAACCTGTGATTTTTCCTATCTCTCTTAATGCTCATGCCAAGGATTTTCTTTACTGCTCCCAAGGCCTTCATGGCAAATGTGAGCTAATTTCACCTTAAGCTTAGAGATATCCTTCATGCGTGATCCTGCAACCAGCATATCATCGACATACAACAACAAGATAATATATCTACCATTATCCAATCTCTTAAAATACACACAATGGTCAGATTGACACCTACTATAGCCATGCTCAGTCATAAACCTGTCAAATGTCAAATACCACTGTCTAGGAGCTTGCTTGAGGCCATACAAGCTTTTATTCAATCTGCACACTAACTTCTCCTTACCTTTGACCTCAAATCCTTCCAGCTGATCCATATATATTTCCTCATCCAAATCTCCATGAAGAAACACTGTCTTAACATCAAGCTGCTCAAGATGCAAATCCTCAATAGAAACTAAAGACAATACAACCCGTATAGAAGTCATTTTAACAATAGGAGAAAAAATCTCACCAAAATCAATACCTAGATTTTGTGCAAATCCTTTCATTACCAACCTAGACTTATATCTCATCTGTCCATTCTCACCTTCTTTCAACCTATAGATTCATCTGTTCTTTAGTGTCTTCTTACCTGCTGGCAACTCAACCAAATCCCATGTTTGGTTCTCTCTCAAGGAATCAATCTCCTCATTCATGCCTAGCTCCCACTGACTCTTGGATTCCACCTGTATTACTTCATCAAAACTCTCTGGTTCTCCACCATAAGTTAGCAATAAATAGAATAATGAAGGGGAATATCGAATTGGAGGTTTACTTACCCTTTCTGACCTCTTGATGGGTGTCTGAGACTCATTCACAACACGCTGTCTGCCCAAATTCTCTGACAGTGACCGACCTCGGTCACTTCCAGACCTGTTACTGACCGACGTCAGTTCTTCCTGACCGACGTCGGTTCCTACCTGGCTGACATCAGTCACTATGTGACCGACATCGGTTCCTGTATTGCCAACATCGGTTCCTTCCTGACCGACGTCGGTCTCTGTGTTTTCCTGTCTATGATTAATTTTTTCCATGAGCTCATTTTGGACCGTCACCTCGTCCAATTCTCCATTGCTCTACCCAGATTGATTCAGCTTCCTCAGCTGATCACTATACATCACTTTTTCATTGAAAACAACATCACGGCTCCTAATTATCTTGTTAGTTCCTAGATTCCAAAACCTGAATCCAAAATCATCAGAGCCATAGCCAATAAATGTGCATCTCATAGACTTAACATCCAGCTTCTTTCTATTTTCCTTATCAACGTGCACAAAGGCTTCACAACCAAAAACTTTGAGATATGAGAGATCTACCTTTTTACCTGTCCATGCCTCTTCTAGAATTCCACCATCCAGAGCTGTAGAGGGTCCTCTATTAATTAGGTACACTGCAGCATCCATAGCTTCTGCCCAAAACTCTAAGGGCAACCCAGTATGCAATCTCATACACCTTGCACACTCCATGATTATTCTGTTCATCCTTTCAACAACTCCATTCTGCTGAGGTGTTCTTGGAACCATCCTTTGCCTACGGATCCCATGCATATAACAATACCAGTTGAACTTATAGCTGCAGAACTCACCACCATTATTAGATCTCAGGCACTTCAATCTTCTACTTGTTTCATTCTCAACCATAGCTTTACAAATCTTAAAAGTCTCAAATACATCAGATTTATTCTTAATATAATAGACCCATACCTTTCTTGTAGCATCATCTATGAAAAAAACATAGTACTATGATCCTCCAATAGAAGCAACTTGAGCCGGTCCCCACACGTCTGTGTGAACAAGCTGCAACTTATGCTTTTTCTTTGTTGACCTAGTCTTAAGAAAACTTACCCTCTTCTATTTTCCAAACACACAATGCTCACAAAATTCTAGATCTATGCTTTTCAAATATGAAAGCTTACCTCTTGACTTAAGAATAGACATCCCCTTCTCACTCATGTGGCCAAGCCTTGAGTGCCACAATTTGCATCCACATCTGAAGTAGATAATATAGAAGGAGAAATATCAGTAACATAATTACATAAATAGAGAGTACCTACTCTCTTACCTTTGGCCATTACAAGTGCATCCTTGGTCACCTTCCAAGATTCAGCTGTGAGAGTTACTGTACAACCCTCATCCCCTAACTTTCCTGCAGAAATCAAATTTCTCTTCAAGCTGGGAACATGCATCACATATCTCAACACCCATGTGTTGCCATTCTACATTTTCAGCTGCACTTTTCCTTTGCCAATAATTTTATAAGGCTCATCATCCCTTAAGTACACTATTCCAAAATCTCCATGGACATAGTCACTAAAATATTCTCTATTGGGGGTAGCATGAAAGGATGCACCAGAATCTAAAACCCAAGATTCTATATTATTATGCAAAGAGAATATTAAAGCATCTTGTGCAATACCTACAACCTTTGATTCTTCCTTTCCTTCATGCTGATTGTCCTCCTTAGGCTTTGACCAGCAATCTCTGCTTATGTGCCCAATCTTTCCACAATTCTAGCATTGTGGCTTCCTGCCATTTCTGGATTTGGATCTACCTCTCACCTTTGACTTAGACCTTGATCTCCTCTTGCTCTTCTCTTTTTGCCTTCCCTTGCTTTCAAAACTTAAAGCATTCCCTGATGTTTTTTTTGTGCTTTTCCTGCGAATTTCTTCATTCAAGATTACACTAACAACATCCTCTACTTTTAAAATATTCGAAGCAGATGCAATATCACTAACTGCCATTACTAAGCTATGCCAACTTTCAGGCAAAGAACATAATATTAAAAGATCTTTAATTTCATCATCAAACACAATACTGACTAAACTTAATTGATTCACAATTCTATGGAAATCATTTAGATGATTAGATACAAATCCACCTTCTTGCATATGCAAATTAAATAACTGCTTCATAAGATATACCTTATTTGAAGCTGAGGGTTTTTTATACAAATTTTCTAAATTAGTCATCAACTCTATCGTTGTCTTTTCCTGTGATAAATTAGATATCACAGTAGATGCCAGACTCAGTCTTATAGACCCCAGAGCCTTTCTATCAAGAACTTCCCATTCTTCATCATCCATGTCGTCGGGATTCTTTGCAATCCCACCTAACGGTAAGTATAGATCTTTTTGATACAGATAATCCTCTATCTTCATTCTCCAATGTTGATAATTCTTTCCATTAAACTTTTCCATTCTCAGTTTACTTTCTTCTGCCATTGCTTCTCCCACTCAAACAGAAATCCCTGCAGAAACCCCTGTGAGTAACCTGTAATCAATACACACTACATAGATCTGAAGCACTTGTTAGTGAACCTCAGCTCTGATACCACTTGTTGGGGATCAACCAACAATGTTGATTACAATATGAAAGCAATTAATGCAGAATTAAACCAGTAAGATAAGTAACTAGAATCAAAAATATAGCAAGAAGAAGAGATACAAGAAACCACCTAAAAACTTGTATTAAAATCTTTATAGAAGGAATACAATTGAAGAAAATTCTTTTCTTCCACACCTCTCTCAGATGTATAGATCTCTCTCTAGATCTCTTTCCCTCAAGAGCTCTCTCTCTCAAGTACAATCACAATTCACACCTTGAATTGTCTATCTTACAATATCTTGTACTGTTCTTGTCCAATTCTACAATTGTGTCCAATAAGCTATGAAGATCTAATCCTATATATAAAATTAGGAAACATGAGCATGCAATTACAACCAATAGTTATGCCTCTTAAACAAGGGCTCTAAAATAGTCTTACTAATAATAGAGATGCAGACTTAAGACTATGACTTAATCCTAACATGCAAACAATCTATTCTGTCCACGAAAATAGATTTTTGGATGCACAGGTAACTGACATCGGTTCCTGCCTGCTTGCACCTGACCGACGTCAGCCAATTCCTGTCGACACCGGCATCTCCTGAACTGCTCCTGACCGATGTCGGTCACTCCTGACCGACACCGGTGACTGTGTAAACCTGTAACTTCTGCAATGTGCTCCTTTGGTGAAGCTTTTAGCTCCACACCTTAACATTAAGTCCATTGAGGTTGGGGACCAATCCATGGGTGTAATGATAAAATCATAAAATTCATAACTATTAAGACATGTTTAAATCAGTTTAATGTTTGCATTTTTATTTTAATGTTGAATTAAGTGTAGTTTGAAGACTTCAACAAGAAAATGAAACATTTTTAAAATTCATAGATACTATTTTGAATCACATGCCTTCAAATTCTAAAAATGCATAAATAAAATTATGGCAACCTATGTAAATATTCAAGGATGCATAAATTAAATTATATCAACCTATGTAACCATTCAAGGATGATTCACATTCTAATTTACAAACCTAAAAGCTCTCATACTTTATTTTCCACCATTTGAAGTTCCTTATATGTGGGATCATAAGGACACCACATTAATTTAACACACTATTGTCTATTCTTTAAATTATGATTATCCTAATTCAATATGGCCAAAGACTACCCTTTAAGGACTTGACTTCTCATAGTAACCATGTGAATAGTTCTAATAAAATTTAAAAGGCACACTACACACTACCAAAAGGTCAAAACACAAAAAAAACTTTAAAAAAGCCTAGGAGAGAAAACAACAACACACAAAAACTAAAACCAAATAAAATAACAAAAGTAAACTATATTAAATCAAGTAACAAAGTAGGAAACACAAGTAATGAAAATAAGAAACCATATAAAAATATATATACAGAGGAACCTGATATCTTGACTCAAAAATAATATCAGATGGAGTAGCCATGAAATAATACTTTAAGTGTTCTCTATTAACGGGTAATGGAAAGTCCTTACCATGAAGCTCTCTCAATCTGAATGCATTCTATCTCGAAAGCTTAGATATTTTGCAAGGACCAATCCATTGTGGATTGAACCTTTTTAATCATGTGCTTTGTCTTATAACAATACCAAGTCTAAAAGATGAAAGACTTCCACTTACACTTTATTATCAAACCATCTCTTCATAATTGCTTGAAATTTGATAAAACTTTGTAAATCTTCATCTTGTCTATCTCCTAATTGGATAAGTTCCAAAAATATGAATTTATTTCCTAAATATTTTCCATGTATTCTTGTATGAATTGATAAGTGGGGTTTTTGAGCTACATTGGAAAAATTAGATCCACTCTGTCGACAAGTAAGAAAGGCAAATTGTTAAAGATTTATGTTTGCCTTGTTCTATTTGCCCATAACACATATTTGAGTAGTAGATGTCAATTGTGTGGGTTTTGATCAATTGATTTATATATATAATTTATAAAATTCTTGTTGGTAGATTCTACCGAGCCATTACCTTGAGGATAATAGTTTGAGTAGAATATCAATGTGATTCCATTTTGTTAAGCCCACTCAGTCAATTTAGCTAATTGGAAGGCTAGTCTATTGTCATAAACAAGTACCAAAGGAGTCCCAAATTAAATTATACTATATTATTCTATGAACATAATAACTTCTTCAGATGCACTATTCATTATTACTTTGAATTCAGTCCATCTGATATAATAGTTGGTAGTGGTGAGAATGAACTTATGACTGATCGATGAATTGGGATTTATAACTCTAATGATGTCTAGACCCCACTAGGCAAATGGACATTCCTCTATTATTGGTTACAACAACATGGAAACATGAATTTTTCTCTTAGAAAAAATATGACATGAATGACAAGACCTCACATGTGCATAAGCATCTTTGAATAATGGTGGATAATAATATCTAGATTTAAGAATTATGTGAGATGTGATATTAGTATAAGGATGACCACTTTCTAGCTTATCATGAAATGAATTCATCACTTATTGTGATTTTTATTAGACAAATATCTTAAGTAAATCCCTTTATGATTCTTTTGGTATAACACTCTTCTTTATAACATATAACATGGAAATTTTAGTCTCAATGCTATTTTTTTGCATTCTATCAGAATGGGCTATCGATTTTCAATTAAAAAAGTAATGGAAAATTGAATCATAACATGGGCTGAATAAAACTTTAGATTCATTAACATACACAATGGATATTTGGGATCAACTTCTAAAATTAACTTGGAAAAACCTTGACCACATACCAATTTTGCAGGTTTTACTTCAATGTCATATTCTTGAAGCTTAGTAATCTAACATCTTCTTCTTTCACCAAGTATGTTCTGTCTTAGCATTTTCTTGACTATGGGGTTTTGAACTATGGCATGTACATTATTCCTCAATATATAATGATGAAACTTTATGATTGATTTCACCAATGCATAGGCTTGTTTATTTAACATAAGGTAATTAAGTTTAACTTCTTTTAAATATGTACTCGCAAAGGCTATGGGGTAATTTCCATCTTCAAATTTCTATGTTAACACAGTTGTAATTGTGTGATCAAAAGTGAAATAGTAAAGATAAAAATATTTAGCATAATCTGGACTAACCAACATAAGAGCTTGTAAAATTGCATTTTTAATTTCTTGAAATGACTTCTTAGAAAAAGTATCCCATTCTATCCTATCTTCTTGTTTTAATATGTCATTAAGAGGTTTAGTTCTTTCAGTGAAACCATAAAGAAATTTTCATACAAAATTGATTTTTCCAAAAAATGATTTTAACTCTTTCTTATTATTTGGTAGCTAGATTTTCAAAATAACACTAACTCACTTTAGGTCAATTAACTTGCCTTATTTGGTGATAATGTGACCTATAAGCTTACCTTGTGTTGTATAAAAGACACATTTTTTGGGGTTGAGTGATATTCCAAACCTTCTATAGTGTTCAAAGACATTTTCTAGATAACTCAAATGATCTGATCTACATTTATAAAATACATTCAGGTCATCCATGTAACTACTATGTATTTACAAATTAGGCTTCCAAAAGTGGTGTCCATAGCTCACTAAAATGTGGCACCAACATTAAGTAAACTGAATGGCATTTTCTTGTAGGCATAGGTGCCCCACTTGGTGGCAAATATTTTTTTGGCTCTATCTATCCTATCAACTAAGATATGATTGTAACTTGAGAATGCATATAGAATGAACATCATCTCTGAACCACTAAATTGTTGAATGACTTCATTAAGTGAAGATAGGGATAGTTATCTTTATTTGATGCATGATTGAGATTTTTGAAATATATGTAAAGATGGATTTATCCATTTTTTTCTCACGTATACTAAGTTTTCCACCCAAGTTGAATGTCACATAGGGAAGATAATGCCAATTGATAGCATCTTCTAGACTTATTTTAAGATGATCAGTTCTAGGATTATATTTATTGGCCTTTGATGTTACCTGAAGGGTTTATGATCAATATTTAGGGGAATGTTATGTGTTATAATATGAAGGTCAAATATATTAAAATCATTGTAACTCCATGCTATGATATCTTGCTAACATAGTGAAATCTTTTTTAATTATTGCATCTCTTCATTATTGCATTTTAGTCCAATCACCATGTTTTTAGGCTTGTTTAGAGCTCTCATGTTGAGAATCCTTGACTATTAACTCAACCTAGGCTTCTTTTTTGACTTAGATGCTATGTTTTCCAAGTCATATAATCTCTCTAATGATATCATCTCTCTTATAATATGATTATCTTTTAGCTAAATTAATCCATAAAAGTTTTATTATTGTCCATCCAAATCGAGTCTCTCTTTTTCTTCAATGCCTTGTGCATTGAAAGTGTTAGAGTTAGATGAGAAATCAAGAATTTTCTTATCATCATCAATAAATTGGAAACATTTAGCATTATTAGACATATAGAGACATGGAACTAATTTCAATGAAAATTTTTCAAGTCAATCTTGTCTAATGGTGTGAGGTTACAAAATAAGATAAATAATGAATCAACCATTGCATTCTCTACTCTAGGGATGACTACAATGTTAAAATCATTGAGATATTCAATTATATCCTAAGAACGATGTTTGCATTTCTTTAAATAGGAAAATTTGAATTGAAATGTGTTACATACCTAGTTGACCAATTTAAAATCACTAAAAACTTTTAATTGATGGACATCAAACCTGATTGTAAATTACAGACCCAAAATTAAGGCTTCGTACTCCATCATGTTGTTAGTATAAGGAAATTATAGTATAAAATATATAATGTGTTTATTACCATTGGGATAAATGAAGATAATACCAACCCCAACTCCTTGCTTTGAATGTACTCAATCTAGATGTAGTGACCACATACCTAAATTTGGATCATGTTTAGATTTTTATTGTTTACTTGTTTAGTTGAAAAGGTATAGACACTTGCATATATAGAAGGGAAGTTATATTATTCATTTATTAAATTATACTTCTTTATCATCAATTTCATGTGTGGTTCTCTATCAATTCTAATTTGATCTACCACTCTTCTCCATGGAAACCACAAGTGGGAAAAATATATTACCATATAACCATTGAGTGATCTTGACTAATCTTTACTTAGTAACATGCTATATGCTTCAGGTATCTCAACTAATTATATATCTATGAACTCTTTCACTCTTGGCTTAGCTTGTAACTGCATATGGATATTCAGTAACTCACCTACAACCTTGACTTTAGACTTATCTAACTAAACCACCACTTTATCTGATTTGATAAGAAATAATCTTAATTTCTTGAAAACATATACATGCATAACATTAGATGATGAAATAGATTCTATAAGACAATTGTAAAGGTTATTACCACAATTCTAATTATAATTAAGAAGGGAGGAACTTCATATCTAGTATTATGTATTACCAAATTGGTATTAGTTGGGTTATTTTCTTTAGGCTGATTACTCTTGTATGTAAGAGACTTAAGAAATAAATCCATTTATTTAGTGATATGTAATAATTAATGGAGAGTGATGTTTATTTTTATCTTCTTCATGTCTTACACAATGTTTTAACCTACTTTGAGAGTAGAGGGTTGATTGTCACTTGAATTTGGTTTAGGTGGATCATTTATAGTTTTAGTATCAAGTGGTGTGGCAACATCATCTAGTGGAGTTGAGGTAGTTAGAGGTTGATGTGCCCTACTCCTAAAATCATTATTTACTCTTTGATATTTCTAATTTTTTTTGATATAATAGGTGTTATCTTTAAGCTCATTATCTTTTATGCTAGGGAAATCTAAGGTTTCTAATACCATGGATGTATTAGGATACTTTAATGAACTAGAAGCATCATAAGTACTTGAAGTATTATGATCATTTAGGATATATTCATTTTCATCAATTTATTTCTATAAAATGTCAAAGGCTAGACAAAATTTGACATAGTCAATTTCTCATTATTGGGTTGTGTTGTGCACATGACACCAATTGGGAAAGACAATCTCCATGATGTTGATCTCAAGTAATTTATTGGATGATGACTCAAATTTTTAAATAGATATATTGAAGGGTTTGTAATTGAATTGATGAGTGAAATTTGGGGTTGTATTTACACTACTTGAACTACCTTCTTGTTTTTGTAAGTTAAGAAACTAATTTCTCAATCTTTAGACCATTCTTTAAATTGCATCTAACTCAAGTTTGGCTAATCTTGAGGAGAATTATACATATTGTTAGTTACAAATAAAACTAAGGCTATATTATAAGACTGAGGCATTACTTCACTATTAGATAAAATGATAAATCCTAATTTATGATTAGAGGAAGAATGAACTAATGGTAACTGGTTCATGATTGGGAGTGGCTATGGAAATGACACATTTTGGTTTGTAGGTAGGATTAAGTTCAGTGCAAGCATGTTGGGGATAACATTAGGAATGGAGGCCATCATGTGTCCCTATGGATTGGGTTGCCTATCTACTTTTATTTCTTCTACATATGCAAGGGACAAGTCAATAATAGTTTTATCTCTCTTTAATACCATGGTAGTCCATGGATCTAAATCATTTTTGGATAGTTCTAAGATTAATTGAGCATTTGGCATATAAAATTATATTACCATAATTAATATTTTCAAAAAATGTGTATTAAAAATATGTATATGCTCATTTTATTCCCTTTTCATGAAAGCAAATTACTTGTATAAGATGATTGGATCAACTACTTGACCAAACTGGGCTAAAAAAATGGTATTCAATTGATTCCATCCCATGATTGAATTTTGTGGGAGATTTATGAACCATTCATAATCTTGATCAATCAAGCTAAAGGGAAATAATCTACAAGCTACATATTCATGTTTAGCATTAAGAAACTTGAGGGATGTTTTTTAGGATATAATGTGTTTTTCACAATCATTCTAGTGTTTGTAGTGAACTTTGGGAGATAATGCTTAGGGTTTTTGGGTAAATAATGGGCATCATATAAAACATTTATGGTTGATCCAACTAGCCAAGCTACAACTATCTAGACTAGTCTATTGGTAATAGCTTATGGTGATGATGTGGTTGGGTAAACTAATCTTTTAGGTTTAGCTCAATCAGATCTAAGATGTCTATGAACTTGAAGAGGATATAAAAATTAATTTTATATGTCTTGACCTGACTCCATATTGTGTGAAACTAGAATAAAACTCTAATTTAACCATTTTAGAACTTTAAGGTTCTTGTAGAAAAATAGTTAGATAAATCCATAAAGATTTTGTGCATAGATAATGGTGATGAGCATGTCATTAATCATTTTGAAATATTATGCATTTCAAAGGGGATTGAAATGAAACATACATTTACATATAGTACTTAGTATAATGGTGTTTCAGATCACAATAATAGGTCATTGAAGGAAATGGTAAACTTTAAGCTACACTACAAGTCTCTTGCACCTCAATATTGGGTTAAAGCCATCAACTATACTTGTTATACGTAGAACTAAGTTCCTCACAAAGCATTGAATGAAGCCACTAATTTTAAAGCATAAAATGGTCAAAATACCACATTAAATCACTTTTGAGTGTTTACATATCCTATTATGGCCCACATTCCTAAGAAAAAGTGTAAGGTAATGAAACCTTATAATTAACCTTGCATCTTTATGGGATATCCTAAAGGTGTCAAGAGATATAGGATTCTAAATCCCACCACTCATGAGTTGTTCATTGAGTTAAGTGTTCAATTTTAAGGGGGTCCTTTATAATCCATACCTAACACTTCTCCATCTTCCTTACATGTACTAGGATTTGATAATAATTATGTTGATTTAGATCACCTAAACAACTTCCTGATGATCTAGATTCTTATTCTAGTTATGATTATGAGAGTAGTAAATGGGAATCACCTCATTATCCATAAATATATCTAGAGGATGAGGAATTTCCTCTTAAATCTCCAAACACTGGTCCTCCCTGGGCTAGATAAACACTATAAAGTGTTGGCCATTGGGTTGGTTAACCATTAGACACCATGCAAACATGTTCACAGCTATAGAATGCCCCACATGCATTCATTTAATCTACTTCCAATCCAAATTCATTTCATGAGGCATCAAGAACTTTTAAGTAGGATAATAATATGTAAAATGAGTATGGTTACTTATTGAGCAAGAATTATTGGGATTTAGTCCCAATTCCTAAGGGAAGAAAACTTGTTTTATGTAAATGGATCTATCAAATAAAATTTGTAGTAGATGGGTTTGTAGGAAAGTTCAAATCATGTTTCGTAGTGAAGGGTTTATCTCAGGTAGTTATCATTGAATATATTGAGATTTTTCCCCTAGTTTCCAAAAAGAACTCAATCAGATTCACTCTTTACATTATCGTAGCACATCACTAGGATGATCATCAGATGGATGTAAAGAGTGTTTTTCATCATAGTGACATCAAAGAGGAAATATAAACAGAACAATCATAAGGATTTTTGTAAGATTATTAATTAGTGTGGAAACTTTATAAATATATCTATGGCCTCAAATAATCTACTCAAGCTTGGTATGCCAATATGGACTCTTTTCTTCTTTCGATTGGGCTCACTAGATGCCATTCTAATCCAAATCTCTACATTTTATGGTAGGATGATTCACTATTAATTATGGTTCTATATGTCGATGAACTATTGATCAGAGGGAGTTCTTTATCCACCATTGCAATAGTGAAAATTAATCTGTTTGGCAAGTTCTCAATGAATGACTTCAGCTTGTTACATTACTTCCTTGAAATTCAAATTCCTCAGCATGACTCCAAGATCACTATTACACAATACACGTATGATCTTGATTTTCTTGCACTATTTAACATGGTTGACTATAATCTTGATCCAACTCCATTTATATCTATTGTGAATATTGAGGCTAATTTACCATATCCTTTGGTTAATTATACATCGTATTGATAAATTATAAGTAGTATCATCTATCTTATGCACACTTGACCTGATATTTCATATACAATGAGCATGAACTATAGATTTATGCAAGAACCATATAAGCTACACTAGGAATTATCTAAATAGATTCTCCACTACATTCAGGGTACTCATATTTTTTGGATTCATTGTGAAGAAAGCATTGAAGTTAACTTGATTGAGAGTATAGATTTAGATTAAGTTAGCAATATTCAAAATTGTAAGTCTCCTTTAGGTTACAGTTTCTCCCTTGGTTCAAGACCAATGAGTTGGTCAAGCAAGAAAAAAAATGCTATTGCTTTATTTTCTATAGAGGCAAAATATATAGGATTTGTTAATGTTTCCATGGAGTCTATTTGGCTTCAGAAGATTCTCACTGAGTTTGGTATCTAGTTTTGATGACCAAAAATCATCTTTCATGATAACCAAAACACAATTCAAATTTGTAAGAATCTAGTCCTCCATCAACGGACCAAGAATATCAAAATTCACATACATTTCATCCCATATCTTATCCATGAGAAACTCATTGATTTACACTACATCTAGACTATAGAGTAAATTATAAATATATTCACCAACCCCTTCACTAAGATCAAGCATCTTCATTTGTAGGATCTTTTTAGGGTTCAAATCACTCCATCATCCTCCTTTAGGGTGGATTTTATATGTATTTAGGTACAACATAAGGATTTATTATTGAGAACCAATTACACTACCCACATAAACTATGTTTAAGGGGGTTTTAGTGTATGTTTTTATTTCAGGTAATGATTTTTCCCTATACATGTTTAACTTGCTTAGGTGTTATTATAGGTCAATCAGGAAGATAATATCACATTAATTAGGATGTGTGATCATGTATTTATTACACCTATATTTGTACATTTCCTAAGGATTTTTTTTTCAATGATCAAATGTTGATATTACTAATAATTGAATCTTTTGATTATAGAAGGCTTTCTTCTTTTGACTCATGTTTTATTTCACTTCTACAATAGGTATCTCTTTTCCATAATTTATTTTTATGTATTATAGATATTTGTGATTTATGTCTACTTAGATTTCAATCCTCAATTTCATCCTAATTTGATAGGATACATGTGATCTTAGTCATTATAATGTTAGGTTCAGACTATTATATACAAAATTAGGTACACTGAGATGGTGAACGTGAGCCTTTTGGTAGTGGAAATGTCATGAACTGAAGGGTTAAGCTATGATTGTTATTTTTTAAGAGTAGAATAGTAGTATATCATATAAAATTATATTTTAGTATCTACACTTCCCCCCTTTAATTTAATAACACACTTTATAAAAATTAAAAAAACTTAGCAATATGTAGATTATCTTAAGTGATAAAATACTATGCAAAATCAAGAATAATAATACTTCAAATATAAAACATTCAGTGATTTAAAACTTGTTAAATCTATAAACTTAATAAATAAGGAAAGTGTGAAAAGGAATGATCACAAGTTAAATGTTTTAGCTTAAATGTAAATTTATGTGTCTACATTTTGTATGCAAAGGGAAATACAACTGATATATAAATCAATCCTATCTCAGAGAATATATATCTTACTTACACTTTTGATTGTTGATACATTAGGTATTTGGGGTCATGACCAAGATGGATCTACTAGACCTAGCCAAGGGATCTCTTACCACTATAAAATAACTAGGGAGGGTTCTAAAGCCTCTATTCAAGAAAAACTATGGAATAGCCCTAACTAGGTGATATGTTTTTATTTTTACAAAGTAAGTAAATGATAAATTAAAGTAAAGTATAATATAATGTTCACCAAAGCTTGTGACACAAAATGGGAGTTAGTAAACATAAAAAATAACATGCATAATGGAATCTTAATTAAGATATGTATAAGTAAAACCCTAATGCATGGAGAGACAAATACATTCAAAATATATTACCTATGTTACTTATATATACTAAAAGAGAGGATCAAAGTTAGAGATACTTACCTTGAAGATGAACCCATTGAGACTCAATCTCTCCCTTGGCTAAAGGTGCTTCATAAGAGGTTGTTCTAGTTTGTAAGGATCACTAAGAAGTTCCAAAGCATCCAAGACTTTTTCACAAGATAAGATTCTTCTCCAAGTATAAACCCTAAGCTATGACTCTTCAAGTAGAATGGAAAAAGAGCAAATTGCAAAGAAATGTAAATTAATAATTAACTCTTATTATATCTAATAAATGTAAAAATGAAGGTGTTTATATAGTTAAATCAAATCCTAATTCTTTTTGAAAGTTTATTTGACAGGGTCAACCCAATTGACTATGTATCGTTATTGATAAAATCAAATTAGATCCTAGTATAGGTCAGCCAGGGGCTATTCTAGACCCTAAATGAGTTTTATCAATTATATTATAGGGTCAATGGGGCCAACATTGTATTTTAAACTATCAAAAATGATTTTAGTCTAGGGAATGGATAATGAAGACAAAAAATGACTAGAGGGGGTTGCAAAAGAGGAGACAAATAATAGGGGAATGTTTTTAGGAGATGGTTGGATTTATGGTAAGTGGTAGTATGGGACAACAATCCTATGAAGCACCAATGGTCTACCCACCCCTTTCCCACTACACCCCTTAAGGCATGCACTCAGAGAGATTGAGACTCAATAGGTTCCTACAAGATAAAAAACATTAGTATGTGATAAAGTTTAAAAATATTATGTGTATACATATTCCCCACTCAAATCTCATCACATGTCACTCAAGTGTAACAAGGAATGGTGCTTTAAGAAAAGAACATAAAAACACATAATGTTGAAGCTAAATAAATTTCAATATTTTAAATCAAAATATAACTTAAAGTAAATGATTAAAATGGAAGTAATGGAGAATAAAAGTAATGTGTGCATACCTTGACTTAATTTTATTTTTGGATGGTTGGGTGTTGTGTTTATAGTTTTTATCATTGAGGGCATAGAAAAAGTGTTTGAAAAACCCAAGGATACAAAACTAAAGAGCAAAAAATAAATAAATACAAGAAATCCAAGATAATTGACATGGTGTAGATGATACATGGAAATTTGGATATCTAAGGTAGAAAATGCTAAGTTAGGACCAAATGACCAAGCCAAAATGTAGAGTAAATAAGGTAGCCAAAAAAGCCAAGTCTACTAAAGACCAAAAAACTAAAAAAAGTAAACCTTAAGTAAGAAATGCAAACTCACCAAGTCAAACCAAAGATACATGTAAAAAATGGTGGTAATCAAAAATTAATGTAAAATCATTAACAATATTTACTTAAACAAAGATGGGAAAGAAAATGGTAAAATAACATTGATGAGTGAGAAATCACAATCCTTACTCAATCATCAATGGAAAAAGTACATAAAAGGTAAAACAAAATTGGTGAGTGAGAAGTAACAAGCCAACATCACTTAACAATGGAAAAGAACATGAAAGTAGAAACAGACTTAGGTGTCTAGAAAAAAGGTGATACAACAATGGAAAATGGTAAAAGAAATCAAGGAAATTCTAGAAATGTAAAGCAATGGTGTAAATAAAATAATCCATATTTGATCAAGCATATTGTTTTATTCTAAAGATAGATAAAATCAAAATAAATTAGTGCTAACATGTTTTTTAAATGTGAAGAAGAGGGAAAATAAAAGAAAATGGGAAAACAAATTTAGAATCACACTTTCTTGTCAATGGGTGAAATAAAATGGGTAGAGGGGAAAATGAAGGAGAAAGAAAGGTGTATAAACTCTTTATCAATGTTAACAAGAGGATTGTAGACATTAAATACTCTAAAGAACTTCTCCTAGACACACAAATCTTGGGTCAAAAAATGAAGTATGTAGATCATCCCATGAAGGCTATATGCTTGAAAAGTAAAATGGACATACATTCCCATAACATGTTCTCTATTCCTCAAGACACATTCTAGAGTCATCGATCTAGAATGAAGATTGGGTACTTGAATGAGAAAATAGGTAAAACCATAGAGTTTTTTAATTTTCCTATTCCAATCTACTGGCCTACTACACCCCAATAGACCTGGGCTCTATCACGAGGCCAACTATGGAGAGCTTTGATTAGAGATAGGAGATATGCCATAAATTATGTCTTTTGGTTTGATTTTAACTTTTAACTTTATATGTTGCCTTTTGTATCATTTCCTTTTATTTCAAATGATTTGTCTTTAAAATTTATGGATTTTTCTATTGTACCTCCATATAGATTCAAAAAACTAAACATAGGTGCTAAATATGACTATCATTTGAAGACTTTGGACTTGGTTGATAAGAAAAATAACTTAGAGAGTATGGTGTCTAAGATTTTCATTAATTTAGGTAAAATAAAAGTGCTATATTGACTTTGACCTTGGTTTATTCAGAGTGGAATGAAAAGAAAGGAAATCAAGAGGAATAAAACATGAAACAATTTGAATTAGTTCAAATCATAAAAAAAATTATAAAGGTGAAAAAGTAGAATGATAGTGAAGAATTATTCCTTATTATAATAATGAGGAAAGTTTAGGAAAACATGCTAACACCTTATTGTTTTGAAAATTTTATTTACAAACGAAGCACAAACTAAAGTAAAGGACAAGGGATCATAAGCTTGTAACCATTATGAACACATTCTAGAAAATGATCACTAAATTAAAGATGGTGATTTTATGAGGAAGGCTTGGTCCTATCCATGATATTACATTACAAATCATAAAAGAGAAACCTAAGAGGGTGCACAAAGCATGTGAAAATACATGAGATAAATGGTATATGTGAGGAAGGCCTAGTCTTATCCATGGTATTGCACTATAACTGACAAAGGAAAAAGCTAAGGGGTGTAAAAAGTATTGGAAATAAATAAGTGAAAATAAAAATAAATCATGAGGAAGATTGGGTCATATCCATAGTTTGACAATGCAACTCATGAGAAAAGAGAAACCAAAGGATCAAAAACAAGGAGCTAAGGTTTGTGGAAAGAGAGACTGCTATAGAGGGTGAGACCTATGTAGATATCCTACAATTTTTTTTAGAAGTATAAAATATAGAAATCATGATAAGAATGGAATGATCTAGGCAAAATACTTCTTTAAGAATTATGCATTAGTGGGCTCGTTGAAAGTATGGCCTTCATTAGTTTGAAGGTGATAAGTGCTAGGACCAAATATGTCTTTGACTAAATAAGGGTCAACTATTTTTGGGTATATTTACCTTATTTGTCATGTGTTTAGTCTAATTTAAGGACAATATCACCAAAATTAAAAGTGCATACTTTAAGTCTTTTGTTATGTTGTTCGGCAAAGTGGGCCTTGTATTAATGATTGTGTTGTAGAGTGGAAAGATGATGTTTGTCAAGAATGTCAAGAGTGTGAAGATGAGATTCACATAATTCTTTATTGGGTATGAAACCATTAATAGATATAAGAAGAGAGGGAATCTCAACTTCTAATGGGATGATTGATTTAAAACTATAGACTAACAAAAATGGTGTTTCACTAGTGGTAGTGTGTATGCTAGTGTGATAAGCCCAAAGAGAAGGATATAGATGAAGATGCCAATCCATGTGAGTATAAAGATTTATCTTTTGGAGAATTTTATTAAGGATTTTATTAGTGACCTCAACTTGGCCATTACTTTTTGATTGATAGGGGTAGAAAATTTATGATTGATTTTGAATTTAACACAGAGTTGTTTGACATCTTTATTTTTAAAATTACCACCATTATCTGAAATGATATTATGAGGAAAACCAAAGTGAAAAATGATTTTATTGGGATGAATTTATTAATGGTGATTCTAATTACATTCATAAGTGGCATGGCTTTGATCCATTTGGTAAAATACTTGATAGACGTGATGATAAAGACATGCCCATCCTGTGATCTAGGTAGTTTGCCTATGTGATTTAATCCTTGCATTGAGAATGGCCCTAGAGACTCCATAGTTTTAAGATCATATAGAGGTGAATAAATTATATCATCATGAATTTTATAGGGACTACACTTTTTATAAAACTCGATGACATCCTTTTTAAGAGTGGGCCACATGTAACCCATACGTAAGCATTTGCGAGTTGTAGCATGTCCTCTATAGTGATGACCAAAAAATCCCACATGTGAATATTAAAGGATAGGAGGGACCTATTTTTTATTACAACATACCCCCCATTTCTAGAAATGGGGACCCTTATTTCAAATCATGCAAATTTGTGCTCTAAAATTGAAAAATAGGAGAATTAGGTGTAGATGACTCTTAAATTGAAGTTATCTAACCAAGTGGGATCCTAAGTTTGAAATTCATCCACCCATAAATCTCACCTATCCTCATCTCACAAATTTTCATAATCTTTGTTAATTTCTCTCTAACTTTTATTAATAAATATTGTTGGTGTTTCTATGTTGCAGACTTAATGAATAATGACCAGATCCAAGGCCTAATATGTTTTTTAACCTAGACCTTTTAGTTCAAATTTGGTAGGAACTTTTATTTAAATTTGGGTGAGTAAAATTATCATGCCATGGAATTAATTTAATTTTTATTCTAATGCTTAGTCATGTTTTTGAACACAATGAAACCTTAAGATAAAAATCTTATGTTTGGTCTCTTTTATGTCTCGTGACCCATTTGTTCCCTTTCATCCTATCTTGGTCTAAATAAATGCATGTTCCCTTTATTATAATGCTTAGCCTAAATCCTTACCCTAAGATTTATCATATTTATTAATACAATAAAAACCTTAGTCTAAGACTTTATGCTATGACTTTTATTATGTAGGGTCAATTTTATTATGTCCCTAACTTAGCTTAAAGCTTTATTCGTATTTATTAATATGAATAAAAAAATTATATTTATAACTTATCTTAATATTTTTATCATAAGTTCTTTATATATATTCATGAACCTAACTTAAACACTGTGTTTATTTGTAGGGTCAATGACCCTCATTTACTGGGGTAAATTTAATCTAATGACGTGAGATAAAAATAGGAAACTAAGCACATAAACCAACATAGTACAACCCCATAGATTGTAATTAGATGGTGCACATTTTATCAGATGAGGAAGATCCAATAATGCATAATCTAAGATGAAAATTCAAGCAATGATCAAAAGGTTAAAGTTCGAGCAGGTCCCCAAGGTTAATGGTCTATGTTCATTTGGGCATGATTGATCAGATAGTGTGAGTCAAGTCAAGAATTCAATAAATCCCAAGACTAGTGATAAGGTGACAAGTGTCATCATCTCGATGAAAGGATATTGAACAACCAATGGTGGTACACCCCTTGAATCATGATCTAATAGAATGCATTTTCTCAGACATAAGTGATCTGATGGTGTGAGATAGACATTGAATTTTCAAAAAAGATATGAGCAAATGCAAGATCACCACATGGAAAAAGTACATTAACCTATAGATCTAATAGAATAAAGGGTGTAAAAATACTAAAAAGGTGACAAGTTTCACCATTTTGGTAAAATACCAATGAGTAGCCAATGACATTACACCCCTTAGATCTTGATCTGATGGAACGCATTTTCTCACCAAAAAAGATCTAATGGTGTGTGATCACCATTGAATTTTTAATGAAGATCATATATGACATGGTAATGACATATGTCATAACCATAAAAAACAAAATATAGGTAGCCAATGGTATTCAAGTCCAGAGATCAAGATTGATGGTCTATGATAATTTGTATAAGGATGATCAGATAATGCGAGATCAAAGCAAAATTTTCAGAGGCAACAGTAATATTTTTGAATAATGATGAGAAGAATGACAAAGAGGTGCCATATAAATGCCACAGTGATTCCATGCAAGCAAAAACATGGTAGATATAAGGTCTTCATGGACCTACAAGAGATAGAAGTATAAATATGCAAGTCTAAATGTAAATTTAAAGCACATAACTTGTGATTTATGATCAAAGATGCCATTAAATCACTATTAAAACTTTAAAAAGGTCATAATCACATCATAAGCCCTAGTTCAACCCTTTATTTTACATAATTGAGCCAAGGGGAACTAAATGATCACTTGTGCAAAGATATTTTGATCCAGAGTCCACTAGTGAGCAATTTAAAAGTACCTCTCTAATAATCTCAATCAACTTGAAGATAAAACAATGCACATATTAGAAAACTTATTCAAGGAACCTACTACACTCAATCCATATATTCTAATTATAGATGATGAGATCAAATGAAAAAGCTTCCCAATTTATGAAAGGCATAAGGCACCAAAGCACAAGCAAGATTGTTGTTGATAATCATATGATCATGGATATGATTCTAATTACAAAAGGAATAATCAATAAATTTGGAAGAATTAGGGAGGCATTAAACATAGTGGATAAATTTCACAAGATATTAGTAGATCAAATGAAAGGGCTCTTCATAAAACCAATTTTTGACCTTGAGCTAATTGAAGAACAACATTCCAAAATGAAGATCTTGTTGGAGAGATAAAATTACAACAGAGGGTTCTCAAAGGTTAGATCAAGTGACTTAAGATTATTCTTCCTATAGCTAAGCATTTTATATTTTGAAAATGGAATATTTTATTTTTAAAAGCATGTGCATCTTGTAGAACACATTGCCTATAGATCAATCCATTAAGGAAATTCTAGTGTATTCAAGAACATTTGTAGAAAAGATAGTTGTCCTAACAATTGTTATTTTTTAATTGGATATGACTGAATGACATACTTATTTACATTATATAAAAGGAGTATTATCAATTGTAAAAGAGGAGGGAATTCCTAGAGCCAAAATTACTTTATAAACTTTGAGCATTTAATATAAGCAAGGAATTCTACAATGTTTGTCCAAATTTTCTTGAGTATTTTGTTATCATGGATTCTCTCTCACTTGTTTGTTCTAACTTTCAGATTTGAATGGTTCTTATGAATTTTTGGTGTGTACATTTAAATTTATATATATTAAATTGTGACAATGCTAGGTTAATTGGAAGTTCTTAGATTCATTTCATTTTCTTACTCTTTTTGCATTTGGGCTAATGTTGTTTGCTTAGAAGGGTAAATATTTAAAGTGAACTTGGTTCTTATTTGCATTAATTACCACATTTCTTAAATGTTTACCTAATGTGTGATAGGATTTGAGCTTATGATACTTTATGTCATACATTAGTTAAGTGCATGCCCAAATGATATTTTAACTTTGTCATGATGCTTGGAATGAAGATCAACAACATTTTTTCTCTACCCTACCCTTCCTTTTGCTCCTTTTTTAACCATATCACTATAGCTTAATTTTCATTGTAAATATCCATCTTAGATTAGTCTTTAGATTAGTTCTTGATCATAATTCACCATTCTTAGCATAGATTACTACATATTTTTCATAGATTAACTATTTAGCCATGGTGTCTCAAAACCACCAAACATTATAAATATTGTGAAATAGTCCACTTACTTTTCCTCTATTCCATCAATACATAATAGGATTATCACAACCTATAACTCATGTGCTGAATTCTTAGAATTATAAAATGAGAAGTGTTCTTGAACACTCTGGGCACTTGTGATACATATTCAAGCATCAACAAGAGTAGATTTGTTGGTACTAGGTAGAGGGCCTATGAGATATTTGTAGATTTAAAGTTTCTTTGCTCATTTTTGTGACTTGTGTTCCAAGATTGGTGTAATATTTTCATGAATGTGTCATTATTTGCTCAATTGTATAAATATCATTGATCTTTATGGTCTTAGACCAATCTTTGTGCTTCCTTTAGACAAAGATCAATGCTCTTCGAAGCTATATGCTTAATCATGGTAAAGATGGCTTAAGCTTTGTCATTTAAATAGGTTTGAGGTTAATAATAGTTGTTTTGATCAAAGATTGATATATCCTTTAATAATTTGAGTTTATTTGATCTTAAGCATGTAAATATCAATCACACTTTCATATTTGGATATATCTTTGAGATAACTTAGTTAAAGATTTTTTTCATTTGTTGTCTTTCATATAAATATTTGAAAAATTTGCTTAATTTTGAAGTTTGATCATTGTTCCCTGTAAAGATAATATTAACACATCGTATTTCAAACAAAATTCAAATCTTACAAGCTAAAATTATCTAGAATCAAGATCAGGTCACGTTCAAATACTAGAGAACCTCCATTTTCATTAGAAGTTCATAGGAAGGTTAGGTGAGATGAAGGTAAGTACAGAATTTCAAAGACTACCAACTTCACCAATTTAGGGTGCTCTTATGTTTGATCCCTTTCATGGTATGGCATGGCTATATGGTTCTTCAATCAATGTGTCAAGTGTGGTACATGAACTTTCTTGTAATCTTAATAAGTATTTGCTAAAATTTAGTCCTAGTGGTATTATAACTATTGAAGAACACATTAAGAGTGTCAAAGTTTTATTAAGATTGTTGAATGTGACTAATGAAGATGTAACATGTAGACTATTTAATTGTAATTTTAAATATGATGCATATGAATGGTTTCTAAACCTTCTTGAAAACTACATTACTAGTTGGGTTTATTTTAATAATGTTTTCATTGATCAATTTATTAAAATTATTAGTCCTTGTGTTCTTTACTAACAATTCATCATAGTTAAAAGGGATGAAAATGAGCCCATAAGAGACTTAAATTTTAGGTTCCAAAAAATGTTTAATAGGACCATATCTCCTTATAGATCCAATGAGGATTTAGCCTTGGAAATCTATAAGGATGCACTAGATCCTATGACTTTTGTGTTTATAAAGAGAGTTGTTGGGCCCATGAACACATTGGCATTAGTTTATGTTGAGGTTGTGATCATTAATGAATAGATACAAACCCAAGGATAATTGGCATACTCCATTCCTAATTTCAATCCACATTTACCCATTCTAAATGTTATTCCCAATGCTAACCAAAATATACTTGCCCTGAACCAACTTCTAGTCTTGAGCCAATTACCATTGAGGCATGTACATCCTACTCAAAACATGGGATTCATAAACAATACTACCAATGGATCTCATCCAAAGGATCAAAAATATTTAATGCCTATAGCTAATTCTACTACTCAAGTCCATAATTCTGAAGCTCCACAGAATGAGAGTGACTCTATCCTTAAAATGGTTCAAAAGATTAACACTGACTTCCTTCAGTTTCAAAAGTAAGTAAGCAATACTAAAGAGAGATATGGTAGGAATTTATCCTTTTAAAGGTTTAATAGGCCCACTAACAAATTTAAAAATGACAATTACTACAATAACAAGAAAAATGAGTCATTTTATAGTAAGAAAGTGCCTAATATATATTATTGATGTTGATTTACCTGACTATTGTAGAGTTCATTGTACTTCTAAGCATGAGGAAATAGATTGTGTTGAATTTTGTAATACCTTTGA
This sequence comes from Torreya grandis, assembly GCA_037957365.1. Lineage (NCBI taxonomy): Eukaryota > Viridiplantae > Streptophyta > Pinopsida > Cupressales > Taxaceae > Torreya > Torreya grandis. The sequence continues at coordinate 272,945 of JARHVA010005215.1, read as the reverse complement.
AGCCTTTCAAGAAGAATTAGATAATTTTGAAGTTGTCCCTAATAAGGATTGTGATGTAGGTACATCAAGATCTTTAAGGTCATCTATATCATCTGATTCAACTCTCATGGTGGAAAAATTTCAGTTCCCTTTCCAAGACGATAATGAGCCTAAAGATATTACTAAAGAGATCCATGCTTTTCATTAATTTTTTAAGAAGACTTATCTTCTAAAAAATGGGAGAATAAGTAACCATTGACCACTTTAATTCTTCCAAATAACTTCAAGACTCCTCCTGATACTACCTTAGACAATAATCCAAAGCATACTCAGGGAAGTACTTCTAAACCCAATGCTGATACATCTAATTATTCCTATAGGATTGGGTATAAAATAGTATAGGACATGAAAAAAATTAAAGCTAACATTACCTTTCATGAGTTGACACATATTACTAAATAAAGGGATCTGTTGTTAGAATCTTTATCTAAGAATCCAAGTAAGTCTCAAAAGTCTACACATACTAATGTTGCAATACACATAAGTAAGGAAGATGTTCCTCCTTTCCTACTTATAGTCAGAATTCTTGGTAAGAACCTACATAATTATTTGTTAGACTCTAGTACATCTACAAATATTATGCCTAAAGGTATTTGTGAGTAGTTAGGCTTTAATCCCATTAAATCTGATAGAGTTGTAACTCAGTTAGATAAGTGAAGATTCAAAGTAATTAGTGAGTTGTTAATTTATCACATATAGATTACCTCAGAGCCAAGGATCCAATAATTGTTTGATATCCAAGTGGTGGACATCCCTGATGCTTATGGGATGTTATTGAGTAGAGACTAGACTAGGATCTTGAATGGTTACATGTCAACAGATTGTTCACATATGTGGTTGCCTTAGAAGGGAGTTCCAAACCAAATCAGGATAGAAAGAGATCCTAAAATGGCGAATATATCATTGAGTACAATGAAATAAATGAGAGGGTCAACATGGTTAACTTATATCTTGGTGTTTACACTCTGTACACCATAAAAATATATAACTCTAAAACTTCTCATGCTTTGCCTGGATTATGGAAAATTTATTTTGATGGTGATAGATGAAAATCAGGTTCTAAAGTAGGAGTGGTATTAATCAATCCCATTGGGAAAGAATAAAATGTCTCTTACAAACTTTAGTTCCCATGCACCAATAATTTGGTTGAGTATGAAGCACTTATTCTTGGATTACAATTTACAATCAAACATGAGGCCGTGAAAATATTAGTTTTTGGTGACTCTAAATTAGTAGTTAACTAGGTCAAGAGTAAATATCAATGCAAGTTATCTTATCTCAAGAAGTAAAAATTTAGAGTGTGGGATTTAATTGAATGTTTTGATGCTTTTAATACTATGTCAATCCCTAGGGAAGAAAATAAGGATGTTGATAAACTTGCTTCAATTCTAGCCAACCTTATACCCAATCAAAGTTCTAAGTTACAAAACTTTACAATTGAGTTAATCCCATGTCCCTCAGTGCTAGAAAATTTCAACCACTAGTAGGTATTCAGTGATGATCAAAAGATCATAGACTTCATGACTAGTTCAAGATTATTTGACGGTCACATTATTGGTGAAACAAATATCCTTGATGATGACAAAATTTAAGGCAAACTTGATGATAGGGTCATTCAATTGAATGATAATAAGATCACCAAAGGCATGATAGCCTTAAAGAGACTCTTTTATTTTGAAAGACTATTTGAGGCTTCTAAGATTCTCAAAGTAAGTGGGAAGGATTATAATGTAATTGATCTTGGATTTCAAGGTCAACCTCAACTAGTTAATATTGGTATGACTTGTACAAATATTGAGTACAAAAGAGCCAAAGAAATGCTGACCAAAAATAAAGATATCATAGCTTGGTCTTATGATGAACTAAATATCTTTGACCCAAAGGTCATAACTCATACCATAACTTTAAAGGAAAATTGCAAACCTTTCAGACAAAAGTAGAGGCCTATCAACCTAGTCTTATAACCACTACTATACAAAGAGGTCAAGAAGCTCTTAGATGCCAAGATTGTGTTTCCCATTAGGCACTCCACTTGGGTGGCTAATTTAGTCCTAGGCAGGAAGAAAAATGGTGAAATTAGACTATGCATTGATTTTATAAATCTGAATAGGGCATCTAAGAAAGATAATTACCCCCTACCTTCTCTTGACCAAGTAATCCAAATTATTTCTAGTTTTGCCATGATGTCTTTTCTTGATGGATTTTTAGGGTATAACCAAGTGCTAGTGAACCAAGAAGATGGGATGAAGACTAATTTTACTACCAAGTGAGGCACATTTTCCTACAAGAGAATGCCTTTTGGAGTGATAAATACATGAGCCAATTTTCAAAGGGCTATGGATCATACCTTCCAAGATCTTGTAGGTAAATGCATTATCATATACATAGATGATCTAACTATCTTTTATAAAAATAGGGAGGATCATATTATGAACCTACAATAAGTATTTGAATGATATAGAAGGTATAGGATTTCTCTCAACCCAAAGAAAATTATTTTCTATGCTACTGAGGGGAAACTATTAGGACATGTTATCACTAAAGAAGGAATCACTATAGACCCAGATAGAGTAAATGTAATATTTAATATAGATCCCCATACTAGTAGGAAGGAATTGAATTCATTCTTTGGTAAAATAAACTTTGTAAGGAAGTTCATTTATGGTTTTGTAAATTTTTTGAATCCACTAAATGATATGTTAAAGAAAGAGGCTAAGATCATTTGGAATGAAGAGACAAAGAAGGATTTCAAAGACATGAAAGAGGTGATTGGACAAGCCCCTGTACTGATAATTCTAGACATCACTAAAGATTTTTATCTTTACTCTTTTGCTTTATATCATATGATAGCTATAGTTCTAACTCAGAAGATAGATCAATGTGATTATCCAATAGCTTTTATGATAACTAACCTCAACAATTTTTAGTTATTCTACTCTTTGATTGACAAATAAACATGTGCTTTGGTCATAGTAATGAAAAAGTTTAGGCATTATATCCTTAGGAATAAGGTTCATGCCATTCTACCAGACCCTACCACCAAGACCATGCTAAGTAAAAATGAACTAAGAGAAAGGAGAGGTAAGTGGATGTATATGCTCCAAGAATATGACATTAATATGAATATTTACAAGTTGGTAATGTGCTAGTGTTTAATTCAATTAATTTCTAATACTAACCCCAAGCTAAGTGTTATACAAGTAGAGAAATAAAGTTTAAGACCCAATGATTGGTATGATCCCATTGTCCACTAACTAATAAATGGTTATTATCTTGTAGGGTTAAGTAAATAAAAAATAAGACCTCTAAGGCTCAAAGCAACTCATTGTATAGTCAAGGATGGAGTGATGTACAAGAATAACTTTGAAGGCATTTACTTAAGATGTGTCACCAAGAGTGAAGTAGCTAGGATCATGAACACCTTTTATAAAAAGTTATGGAGTGGACATCTATATGGAAGGCAAATGAGACAAAAAATATTAAGGGATGGTTATTGATGGCCTATAATTTTCAAAAATTCTCACAAGCATGTGAGAGAGTACCACTCATGCCAAGTTTTCAACACCAAAGAGCTTAAGGCAACCATGCCACTAAGACTAGTAATGATTGATAAACCCTTTGCCCAATGGGGGCTAGATTTTATGGGGTCATTAACCCCAATTTATCTAATGGTCACAAGTAAGTTTTGATTACTGCTAACTACTACACTAGATAGAATGAAGTAGTGGAAACTATATAGTGTAGGACTAAAGAGGTGATCAAATTTTTAGAAGAAAACATGTGCACTAGGTTTGAGACACCTGTATCTCTGGTCTATGATAATGGATCTAATTTTATATCTATAGAGATGATAGAATGGGCATACGATAACAAAACAATCCTCAAGTTATTATCAAACCATTATCCTCAAGGTAATGGAGTATTTGAATCAACATATAAGAACTTGATGAAGGCCATAAAGAAGTTTACAAATGATAAATCTAGAACATGGCATAAACTACTTAAGTATGCCCTTTGGGTACATAGAACTAGAATCAAATAAGCTCTGAAAGCCTCACCACTCTTACTAATTTATGGTCAAGAACCCATCTTCCCCATCACCCTCAAGATGCCAACATACAAGTTCATGCAAGAGAATATGGAGGGGGACCAATAATTTTCAAGTTCAAAGTTGTTAGACATCATACAGATGGAATATGTGAGAGAAGAGGATTTTTCCAATTTTAGAAGACACCAAACCATAGTCAAAAGGTGATTTGATAAAATTTCAAAAATAAATGTGTTTAGGCAAAGAGGCTTAGTTCTTCCTTGGGACAAGGCATCTAAGTCTAAGTGTAAACATGGGAAGTTCACACCTTTATGGATAGGTCCCTACCAGATAGCTAGGATACTTGGAGACAACACTATTAATTTGAAAGACTTACAGGGAGTAGATTTCACACTACCCACCAATGGGCAATACCTCAAGCATTATTTCTCTATTATCCCACCTAGGGTCTACATGGAATGACTATAAGACTAGTTAGTGTTAGTGTAGGTATGGATTAGTTTAGTTTTATCCTATTATTTTCTTATTGTCCCTTGTTTGTGCATATGTTTATATATATTTGTTTCTCCTTGATTTTAATAAGTCATTTTGGATAGTCATCAGTTCAAGACTCATATGATTACTAAAAAAAAACTTCATAAATTAGGAATGATGGTGTGTTCTCTTAGCATTAGTTGATCATGAATTATTGAAATATGAGCTTAATGTTATAGTTTAGATAAATTAGTAAAAAATGATGAATAATTCAATTGTGCCATGAGATTATAAACCTTGTTTTGATCTAAGCTTGGTTTTAAGAAGGATTGCACATATAGGGTGAAAGACTATATTATTGGGATATAGTCATGCTTGCACTTAAAAAACATTATTTTCTTAAGACAAAGTTTACAACCAAGGATGATTGTCTAAAGATAAAATAATTGACCAAATCCATAAGCCTAGATAAATTGGTTCCCAACCTTTGCTAAAAAGTCAAAATGACTTGAAAAATACAAAAAATAAAAACCTTATTGAAAAATTCAAGATCTTTATGAGGATTCTGGTAACCTCCATCAGGGATATGGATGCCTGGCTATCAGTGGAGTAAGGCCTTGAGTGGATTCAAAGGCATCTCTATCAGGGCTATGGATGCTTGACTGGTAGTAGAGTAATGCCCAAACCTTCCCTAAGATAAAGTATAGTTCTTAATAAATATTTAAACATGTTTAAAGTTATATTAATGGTTAAACTCATGAACTTGGAAGTTGTTCTCTAAATCTTTTGACAATTAGTAAGTAGAATCAAAGCACACACACAACATGGCTATGTCTTGATGTTTGATCCTAATTCTGCATGTGAAATATTTGTTCTTACCATGAAATAATCTTAATGATGGTACCTCATCAAATGGAATGAATAAACTAGTTATTAGTCTGAACTAAAGTCTCTAAATTCTAAAATATTGCTATGTTTCCCCCAAAAGTCATCAATTATTGAAGTCAACATACCCCCCATTTTTGAAAATGAGGATCCTTATTTCAAATCAGGTAAATTTGTGCTCTAAATTTGAAAAATAAGAGAATCAGGGTATAGATGACTTTCAAATTGAAGGTATCTAACCAAGTGGGATCCTAAATTTAAAATTCATCCACCCCTAGCTCTCACCTAGCCTTGTCTCCCATATTTGCATAATCCTTGTTATTTTCTCTCTAGTTGTTAATTTTTGTTGTTGGTGTTTCTATGATCCAGACTTAATGAATAATGACCAGATCTAGGACCTAATATATTTTTTAACCTAGACCTTTTAGATCAAATTTGGTAGGAAATTTTAATTAAATTTATGTGGGAATAATTATCATGCCATGGACTTAGTTTAATTTATATCCTAAAGCTTAGTCATGTTTTTCAACATGACCAAACCTTAGGCTAAAAATCTTATGCTTGGTCTTTTTTATGTCCCGTGACCCCTTTGTTCCCTTTCATCCTAGCTTGGTCTAAATAAATGCATGGCCCCTTTGTTATAAAACTTAGCCTAAATCCTTACCCTAAGGTTTAACATATTTATTAATCCAATAAAAAATTTAGTCTAAGACTTTATGCTATGAATTTTATTATGTAAGGTCCCTTTTATTATGTTCCTAACTTAGCTTAAAGCTTTATTCATATTTATTAATATGAATAAAAACATTATGTTTAAAAATTATATAAAGATTATTATCCTAAGTTCTTTATATATATTCTTGAGCCTAACTTAAACATTGTGTTTATTCCTAGGATCAATGACCCTCATTTACTCAGGCAAAGTTAATGTAATGGTGTGAGATCAAAATACGAAACTAAGTATAGGAACCAATCTTGCTCAACCCCATAGATCATAAGTGGATGGTGCATGTTTGATCAGATGGGAAAGATCCAATGGTGCATAATTTGAGTTGAAAAGTCAAGCCATGATCAAAAGGTTAAAGTTCTAGTAGGTCCCCAAGATAAATGGCCTGTGTTCACTTGGGCAAGATTGATTGGACGGTGCAAGTTGAGTCAAGACTTCAATGGATCCTAGGATTAGAGAGAAGGTAAAAAATTTCATAATATCAATGAAAGGATATTAAATATCTAATGGTGGTTTACCCCTCGAATCATGATCCAATAGAGTGCATTTACCTAGATAGAAGTGATTCGATGGTATGACATGGGCATTATATTTTCAACAAAGTTACTAGTAAATGTAAGATTGCCACATGGTGAAAGCATGTTAACCAGGTAGAGCTGACATAATATGGAGTGAAAAAATCTCATAGAGGTGATAAGTGTCACCATTTATTTAAAATACCAGTGAGCAGCGAATGGCATTACACCCCTCAGATCTTGATTCGACGGAGTGCATTTGCTCACCCAAATAAGATCTAATAGTATGTGATCACCATTAAATTTTTAATTAATCTTAGAGATAACATGATAATGACATGTGTCATAATTTTAGGAAACACAATAGAAGAAACCAATGGCATTCAAGTCTCAGGATTGAGATCGACAGTTTGCAATAATATGTGCAAGGATGATTGGATAGTGTCAGATCAAAGCTAAATTTTCAAAGGAAATGATCATATTTTTGGATAGTGATGAGAATGATGCCATGGAGGTTCCATGATAATTCCACGATGATTCCATGTAAGCAAAACATGGTAAATCTAAATATTTTGGGGACCTATAGGAGACATAAGTATAAATAGGCAAGTTTGAATGCAAATTTAAAGCACAAAACTTATGATTTGAGCTCATAAATGCCTTTAGAACACTTTTAAAACATTTAAAAGGTCCTAAGAACATATTTAAGCCCTATTTAAGACTTGTATTTACCATAATTGAGTTGAGGGGAATTGAATGGTCACTTATGTGAAGATATTTTGATCCAGAGTCCATTAGTGAGCAATTTAAAAGGATTTGCAACAATTGGGGGACCTCTCTAATGACCTCAAACAACTTGAAGATAAGACAATGCATGTATTAGATCAAATGGTGAGATTAAATGAAATATCTTCCTAATTTATGAAAGGAGTAAGGTACCAAAGCATAGGCAAGATTGCTTCTAACAATGATAGGATCATGAATATGATTCTAACTACAAAAAGAACAGTCAGTAAAGTTAGAAGCATTAGGGAGGCATAAAAAGAGTGGATAAAGTTCACAAGAGCTTACTATATCCATCTAGTCTAATTAAAGATGATGGGATCAAATGAAAGAGCTTACCAATTTATGAAAGGGGTAAGGCATCAAAACATAGGTAATATTGTTTCTGAAAATGATAGGATCATGGATATGATTCTAACTACAAAAAGAATAGTTAGTAAAGTTGGAAGCATTAGGAATGTATCAAAAAGAGTGGATAAAGTTCACAAGATCTTAATAGATCAAATTAAGGATCTATTCATGAAACTAGTTGTTGATCTTGAGCTAATTGAAGAACACCATTCTGTAATGAAGATCCTGTTGGAGAGACAAAATTGTAATAGAGGGTTCTCAAAGTTAGATTAAGTGAATTAGGAATATTATTCTTATATCTAAGCATTGTATATTTTGAAAATGGAATATTATTTTTGTAAAGGCATGTAGATCTTGTACAATACATTTCCTATAGATCAATCTATTGATGAAAGTCTAATGTATTTTAGAACATTTATAGAAAGGATAATTGTCCTAACACTTGTAATTTTTTAATTGGATATTACTGACTGACATACTTCCTTACATTATATAAAAGGAGTATTTTCAATTGTAAAAGAGGAGGGAGTTCTTAGAGCCAAAATTATTTTTTTAAACTTTGAGCAATTAATATAAGAAAAGAATTTTTCAAAGTTTGTCTAAATTTGTTTGTGTCTTTTTTTATCATGGCTTATCTCTCACTTATTTGTTCTGACTTATAGATTTGAATGGTTCTTATGAATTCTTGGTGTGTACATTTGAAGGCAAAGCTGTTAACTTGTTCCAATGCTAGGTTAATTAGATGTTCTTAGGTTCATTTTATTTTCTTACTTTTCTTACATTTGGGCTAATGTTGTTTGCTTACAAGGGTACGTATTTAAAGTGAACTTGGTTCTTATTTGCATTAATTCACACATTACTTAAATGTTTACTTGATGTGTGATAGGATTTGAGATTATGATATTTCACATCATATATTGGTTAAGTGCATGCCTGGATTATATTTAAACTTTGTCATGATGTTTAGAATGAAGATCAACAACATTTTTTCTCTGCCCTATCCTTTTTTTTGCTCATTTTATAACCAGATTAATCTAACTTAATTTTTATTATAAACATCCATCTTAGATTAGTCTTTAGATTAGTTCTTGGTCATAATTCACCATTATTATCATTGAGTAATGTATATTTTGCATAGATTAACTATTTGGCCATGATGTCTCCCAACCACCAAACATTATAAATATTGTGAAACAGTCCACTTGCTTTGCCTCTATTCCATCAATAGATAACAAGACTATGTCAACCTATAACTCATGCATTGAATTATTATAATTCTAAAATTAGAAGTGTTCTTGAACACTCTAGGTACCTGTGATACATATTTAGGCATCAACACCTATTTTTTCATAACATAGCAGAGTAGGGTACCTTTAATATTATGATAAGAAATGATGTTATATCAAAAGACATATTTGAAATATTATTTGTGAATTTGAGTCTTTTTGTGAGAGTTCATGTTTGGAGGATAGGTTTGGTATTCAAGGAATTGAATGATGTCTTTATAACACAGGCTTTGTTAAATGGTAATAACCTCAATGTGGGAGATAAGTGAATATTATGGTTAAATGGATGATGTGTTATTTCTTAATTGAATAGGAAAGGTAAAATTAGTAAGAACTTGGTACAGATGAAGAGATGCTGAAGAAGCAAAGGAATCTATAATAGAATTTTGATCTTGAGGGATGGGCTCAATGGTAAAAGAAGTGAATTCTTTTCTAAATGTAGTGTTTATTTGATGATAAGCAATGAGATTTTCACTTTTACATTAATAATCGCCATTAACATGTTGGTAGATGAGTTGGAATTCACCCAAAGCTATCCATATGTAATGTATAAGTCAAGTGCCACTCTCATGCCTATGATTAGGGATTCATATTCCACCATGTTGTTAGTGGCATCAAATATAAGGCAAAATGATAAGTGGATAATGTTACCAAGAGGTATAGTGAGGATACAACCTACCCCAACTCCTTGAAGGCATTTGGTGCCATCAAAATGAAAGGTCCAAGTATCTTCATGTAAATTAATACTAATTTCAAGGAGTTCTTCGATAACTACTTTAGGTTCAGTAGTATCAGGAAGGATAGAGAAATTTTATAGATTACTTACTTCAAGATCAACATTGAAATTATGAAATTAATCTTTAAGAAATATGTATTGATGAAGACCTTCAATATAGATGATATTATCATTGGGAATACTATCTCAAAGGTGATTATTAGTTGTTAGAAAAGTGACTACATTTTTTGGCAATGATTTGTACTTTGACAACTTTTTTTGTAATAATATGGAGATAAAATTCCATTAAAAGGACCATCCACTTGCCAATTCTATCTCTAGGAAGAATGGATGTGGAGAAAAAGTGACAGAGTGGGTCAGAATGAACAATAACATAGTTTTTTTGATAAATCATATAATGAAGGAGATTTTTCGCTATAAAATATATGGTGAGGCAATCATGTTCTAATTTTGTATAATGTTTTTAATATTTAATTAGGATTAGATTGATATAATAGATGGCATATCCTTTTCCAGTGTCATTTTGTTAGGCAAGTATTTCCCCAACTAATACAATTGTGGAAAAAGAATATAATATTAAAGGATGATCATTATATGGTGGACAAAGGGAGGGTGGGTGAAGTAAAGATTATTTCATATTTTCAAATTCTTTTTGGTAAGGATCCATCCATTCAAGGACATTACCTTTCTTTAAAAGGGAATTAGTAAAATAGATACAATAAGCCATTTTGGTGACAAATCATCTTATTGCCCCAAGTTTTCCAAGGTAAGTGAAAATGTATGGAATTGAATGAGGGATGGGCATGTTGACAATAGAATTTATCTTAGTGGGATAGACATAAATGCCACAAAGAGAGACTAATAACCCTAGCAATTTTCCATATGTGATGCCAAATACACATTTGTATGGGTTTAGTCTACCTTTATATTTGATGAGGCAATTTAATATGATAGTAAGATCAAAAAGATGAGTCTTGTGGAATTTAGACTTGGAAATGAGGTCATCCACATAGCTTTATACAATATTATAGATAAGGTCATAAAAAATGTGGGTCATATCCCTTTGATAGGTAGCTCCAACATTTTTGGGTCTATTTTTTTTTTAACTTGATAATAGGTGTCCCACTCTGTGGTGAAAGTTGTCTTATATTGATCTTTGAGGGCAATGTGAATTTGATTATATCCCAAGAATCCATCCATAAGGGATAAAATTTAATAGATATTAGTTAAATTTATGATGTAATATATAGAAGGTAAAGGGAAGTTATCCTTAGAAAAAAACTATTGAGGTTGCAAAAATTTATGCAATTGTGAATGACAATGGTGGTTTTTTTTAGAATAGGGATAATGTTGGAGACCCATTCTAAATAGTTTTCATGATTTATAAATTTAGAATTAAGAAGTTTAATGATTTATTTATGTCATAAATCAAAAAATTTAGGTGGAAATTTCTATTTTTTTTTATCGTATGGGCTTAGCATCTAGATAGGTGATGATATTGTGCACCACAATGCTAGGATAAATGTCAATCATGACCTCGAAGGACCTATAAAAAGTCTCATAGTATTTATCAAAGAATAAACTAAATTTATCATGTTATTTTGTGTAAGTTCTTGAGAGACTGTGATGGGTTAAGGGCATGATGGGGTGCCATATTCAATTCTTATAATTTCCTTGATAATCATAGCATTGCCATTTGGAAATGATATGGCACGTTAGGGAGAGAGGAAATGGGATTTGTTTTAGGATCAATGCTAGTGATGAAGTTATTAAAATGAGGGTTTTTTTACTTGAAAGGCCCAAGTTTATGATGTTGTCGATGGATTTCAGATTCTCAAGCATGAATAAATTTGATAATAGCTTCATCACTAGGTAAAGTGGGAAGAGGACCATAATACTTGACATCTACTTTGAGATCAATAGTTTTTTTACCATGGCAGTCATATTCAAAATGTATTTGGCATACATATGTATCATTTCTATTAATGTAATATTAGGATTAGGTAGAGTAGGGGAAGAAGGTTGATATGGTGCAATTGTTTTATTTTTAGTATTGTTAATGGGGAGAGGATCAGATAGAATGATTGGTTTAGTAGGAGGTATAGAAGGTGCAAGAAGTTTTGGAGGTTCAAAAGGTAAGATTTTTCCTACCACCCAAGGCATATCAATAAGTGGAGAATTAGTAGGAGGTACATGACCTTCAGCTGATAATTCAAAATCTATGGAGATGGTATGAACATCATGATTGAAAGCATGTATTTGAGTTAGATTTTTTTGATAATGTTAAACATCTAAGTCTCGTGATTGAGCTTGGGCCATGATGTAACTATTGTCATAAGTTGGAGAGATTTTAAATGATTGAGATTCGAGAAGAAATTTGAAAGGGGAGATGCTTAGATCACTAAATTTATGTGGAGACATGATTAAAGTATCTTTTAATAGTTTAGCCACTCTATAATCATTGCACGTGAAGTCATCTTCTATGTAGGAGGCTTCTTGAGCATTTCATGGAATGGAAAAATTAGTGATCTTTTTAATGAGAGGGATGGATCAATCACAAGGGAATAGAAAAGGAAGAAGCCTCTCCAAGATGTAAGGGGGTATCTTGGTAGTATGTTAGGTATTTTGAAAGTCATTAAGCTCATCATCATTTGAATCAATAAGAGTGACATGTAAATATGGATTCATGTTGATGAGTTCAGGTAAGGAAGAACTATTGATTACTTGAATGGTGGGAATTCAATATTGATATTTAGAAGTTGAATACTCCAAGGGTTAGGATTAGCTTGATGTTTATAACTTTTATTGTTATAAAGGAACTTGATATATTGGCTATCAAAAGAGGCAATATCTATCATGTTGATCCCAAAATCAGCTAGGCTCCATTTTGGAACAACCCCTACAAAACTTCTTTGTTTCACTCTAAGTTCATCATTTGAGACAAGTTTCTCTTGATCTCGAGTGTAGTCAACTAACTCCTTGAAAATTTCACAACCTTCCCTCATCATGATTTCTCCAAAAAAATGTGAAAACTGTTGTGGCCTTGATGTGATTAGAACATCAGAATTTTGATAAAATTCAAGGAGTTAGTGTTTTTGGTCATCATGCAAGGTCGGCATTTTTTTCCGCCTTTGCATGATGTTTTTGTTTCAATGCAAAGGCGGCAATTTTTTCTACCCTTGCATCTTTCCATGCAGGAGCAGAAAAAATAGCCACCCTTGCATTTTTTAAAGTATTTTCATGTAGGAGCAGCGATTTTTGCCACCCTTACATTTTCTGCCAATTGTGCAAGGGTGGAAAAAATTGCCGTGCATGCATGATCTCAGTTTTCATGCATGACATTTATGACCATGCATGTCAAGTGGTTGGCATCAGATTTAACCTTTTAAATGCTGATTTGAGCCTCATTTGGATCATTCCAAGTTGTTTGCTCCTCCTTCCTACAACTAGTTGCCTGCATGAATGAGTGGGATTGTGATTTTTCTAGCTTCAAGAGTTGGATTTCAATTTATCAGGTAGGTCTTGCATTCTTCCCTCTTTTGTTTCTAGGTTTTTCATTTTGTTCTTTCTCTTTTATTTAAAGTTATGCTTTTCCCTTTTTTCCTTTTTAAGTTTAAGTTTTTCTTCTTTTTCCTCCTCCCTCTCCTCCTCAAATGGGAAAAAGCCTAAAAACCCAAAAAACCCAATAGATTAGTGCAAGGGTGGTAATTTTCACTGCCCTTACATAAAACTAATTTAACATGTGTAAAGGTGGAAAAAATTGCTGCCATTACATTAATCCATTGTCCCATGTGTAGCGGCGGTGATTTTCACTGCCCTTACACATGTTCTCCACGCCATGTGCATAGGCGGTGATTTTTGCCACACCTGAACAATGTCTACATGAAAAGGTGGCAAAAAATTGCCGCCTATGAAACAATAAACCAACCTTTCCCCATATGTAAGGGTGGTGATTTTTTCTGCCCCTACATACATTTTCTCAGAAATCCTAACTTTAGGAAATTTTGAAATTTCATTTTTTTGAGCCCGCTTTCCTTTGACTTTCTGGCTTGATCGTACCTTAGCCCTTTCAAGTGCATTCCCATGGTTGTGGTCACCAACATGCTAAACAGATCACCAATACCCCTCTTCCTCTTTTTCAATGGTCTCAGAAGGAGTTGACTTCTTTGAGGAAAAGATTCGAACCAATATTGGCAAACACCAATGACTTGTTAGTGAATAATGGAATCACCTTAAAAGAGTTCATCACAGGATCAAAAGCTGAATTTCAAGAGGGAATAAAGAGAAGGGTGGAAAATAGGATGAAGAATAAAAGTGATGTCCCTGCTTCTGATAAGCCACATAAACCTAGGATCATCTTTGTGACAAAGAAGTCACAAGTTGTAGAAAAAGAGCCAGGAACAATAGATATGGAGGTTAAAAAGCAAAGCACCGAAGAACTAGTAGTGGAGAAAATGGAGATTAATGATAGGCCCACAGATCAATAAGAAAAGGAAACTCTGTCTCTGCAAGAAGGTGTACAACTATAAATGGGAATTTTTTCTTCCCTACCTAGCACACCTATTGTAACTCCTTCACCTATTTCTCCAATTAGTGTTCCCTCTTTTGGAGCAGCCTCTCCTTTCAAAAATATTTTTGATGATGCTCAAGGTGCTTCTGGTGATATTCTTCATTCCTCAGGGTCAATCCCCAGTTTATCATCTCTATCTTTTGATATCAGAGATAGTTCTGCTTTTAATCATGCAACAGAAGGTGCAGTTCTTAATGATACTCTACCCATTATTTCCACCATCGGTGCAAGTGAAACTCTAGTAATGCTAACTATGGAGATTGATACTAATGTAAGTACTTCTACCCTCCCACCTTGGTTGTCAACTTATATGCCCAAAAGGAAAAAATAGGCCATCTCCCTAGATGACTTCGATTTCAATAAAATGGTGCCAGTAAAAGTCAAGACTCCCAAAAAGCCAAAAATTCTTTCAAAGATGATTGAGGATAAAGGGCAAAAATTTCTAGAAATAGCAAAACCTCCACAAGATTCAACTCTTAAAAAGTTTGATGTAAATGACTACTCTATCTCTTGAATTGAGTTAGGAAAGATAACTCATGAAAGCGCTAAGAGTGATATGTAGTCAGCTATGGACATCTTGGTTCATAATTTTGATAGAGAGAGAGAAATGAAGGACCATTATAAACTAATAGTGGAACAACTAACTACGGTAATAAGGAGAATAACTTTCACTCCATAAATAGTAACTCCAGAGGCTATCTCCATAGATGACCCTGTGATTCAGAAAGTAGAAAGGACCTATCTCAAGGGAAAAATAATTGAAGAGTACTTGGACAAGAAGCATACACAAGGAATTTCCTTGCTCACAGAGTTGTCTGAGAAAATGGGTAAGATGAGGAAAGTGAGAGCTGAAATGGATGATCTTATCAATATCATTTCTCAAGATATTGAAAGCATAAAAAAGTATCTTGACAAGTGGATGGATATTAAGAAGTAGAAAATAACCACCCTAATATCAATTGGCGTCATTACTAATAGAGACTCTTATACTAAAACTAAAGAAGCATTGATATATAGGAGTCAGGTGCTTAAGGAATTGATTAGCGACCTCAAATCATCAAAGGACCTCAGTGAACAAAGTGACATCAATATTTTGCATAAATTGGAGGAGATGCCTTACAAGCTTACATCGTAAGACAATCAATTCCTTTCAATATAAGAAATGGTTCAAGAATTTAAAGGTATATTCTGAAAGGAATTTAAAGATAAACCATTTTTGGTAGCCTCTGTGGACAATATATTAGATAATCAGTTAACTCTAGATAATCTAAAAACTAGGTTAACTAGTCATGCAAAATCAGTCACAGCAGTGAGAGATGCCATAGTCAGGGTGAAGATGACTTTCAAGAATACTGTTACTCCAGACAGTATCAGGATACAAGTAGCTATCACCATGTACAATGCTCATGTAAAGAAAGATGGGGCTACAAATTGAATCAACTTTCCTTTGATTTAATTTCCATTGTTTCAAATGCACTTTTGTAACCACTTTGGACATTGGCACATGTACTTTTGTCATGTGTAATTACATGTAAAAATATGGAAAGTCCAAAGTCAACAAAGACTCCTATCTTTGACTAAGTCAAATTATTTAAATCTTTTTTAAATCCTTAAGGCCTCTCCCTATAAATAAAGAGAGCCTCTTTTGTAATATATATTTTTTGGTGATTAGAAGCAAAAAAAAAAAACTCTGCCCAAATTGAGATGCCTTTTGAGACTTTGAGCTCAGATTGTAAATCATATTTTCTTGAATGAATGAGAAAGTGGGTGACTTTTCAAACTTTGCATTGGAATAACTTGTGTTATTTAGGAAATTGTTCTTATGTCCCTTTTCCCAATAATATCTCATCTATTTGATTAAATAAGTAGAGTGTGTGAAAATTATCTAGAAGATGTTCTGAAGTTAATTATGAAGACTTTGTGCTACTATAATTACCTTTAGTTTGTGTTTTTTTTATGTTTTAGTGAAAAGGGTATTAGAAAGGCTTTTTACTAATTTTATTCTTTGTGATCTTATACTCTATTGTAGTTTTCGGTGGAGATTTTGAGCTGCACTTCATTCTACTATTATATACATTATAAATTAGTAAGGGAAGCAATGACAGACTTTGTGCTTTTATGGGTTTCTCGTGGATCTAGTTACTACCCAGGAAGTTTTCCTACTGTTTACTAGACATCATTTATGAAAGAATAGGATTGCTTTCAGTTATTACATAGGAATTTTCCTTTATCTTATGAACATCATCTCTAAAAAAAGAGAGATGGATGCTATGATCTCACCCTTAAGTCTATTTTTAGTTTATATTATTATATTATAGTTTATAAGGAGACTCCCCTTACTAAGAGGAGAGATTTATCTTATTATGTTGTGGTTGATATACCCATTTTGCCTTCAGTTAGTTGACAAAAAATATTCACCCAACACATCATTCTATGAGTCCATAGGCATCCTAGGACTATATTGTAAGATAAGGGTAAATTGATGACCATGAGATTAGTTCAAATGGTCTTAGGTCTAATCGTAAGAGGGAGACAAATACAACCTAGTAGATTTTGATTAGTTTTGTCAAATCTATGAAATTTAAAGTGAGTTTGTTTAATATTATCATTATTATATTCAAGTTATTGGATGAGCCATAAAGATGTCACATTAATACTAGATCCTTGATCTACTAATACTTGGAAAATAAGATTGGTATTAATGGATATTTTAATGAATACAAGTGGATCATCAGCTTGAAATAGAATCTCATCATTGATCATGTCTTCCTCAAGAAACTCTATGGAGGGTTTCAAATAAGGGAAAATGGATTAAATGGTATGAACTTGGGTTGGTTGAGGCTCACGAGAAGATGGTTTCTCTTCTAAGGAAGATAACTCTTTAATTTATTGAATTTTTTGCATGAGGAACTTGTCATGATAAGGAGAGGTGCTAACTAAATCCATAAGAGGTATCTTGTAAGGCCTGGAGTTAAGTTTTTCTAAGAAGTTCTAATGGGTTTTGGAGGAAGAACCAACATGAGGCTTATAAGGTAAATTAGATTTTAGAGGAAGAGAAGTGATTTGGGTTTCAGAAGGAGGAGATGGTTCCTCATTGGTTTTTGAAGCTAAGTGATTAGTTGTAGTATCATTGAGGAGTTATTTTTCCAAAGATGGTTTCTTAGGTTTAGTGATAGGAACTTTGTGGGCTAGTTTATGATGATAATTGACCTTGGCCATATTGACATATTGAGAATTGTTGTAATATTGATCATAGTTAGCATTAATGGCATAAACATCTTTGTTGGATTATTGAACACTAGATGTGGAATTTATTTTTTGGTTGTTAGAAGAAATTTTTTTGGGAGCTTATGTCATTTTTGAGAACTGTGATTATAATCTTGATGATAGAGTTGAATAATGGCTTCGTGATTTAATGAATCACTAAGCATATAGGAGATGATAAATTTTTTAAGCACTCTACATGTTTCATGGGAGTGATCGATGTCAGTGTGGAACCAAAAAAATTGATTAGGGTCGTACCATTTAGGAGGATTATTAGGATAAGTAAATGGTTTAGAGGGTGAAAAAAATGATTTCATTTGTTGCATAGTTAAAGTTATGTGAAATGATAAGGAATTATTAGCTTTGACAACACCTAATTTAGTTTGAGGAGGATTTCTAGTTATTGCATTAGTTGAATGTTGAAATGATCCTTTAATTATTTTGGTATTAAGTTCAAAATATTTCATTAAGAAATAAGTCTTGATTCTTGGCTTGGTCAAGAGATTCATTGAGCATTTGATGAGGAAAAGTTCAAACCTTATACTAAAGTGAAGGAGTTAATGTAGTTATAAAGAGTTTAAATAAGTTGTCATCAATCATGTTATGATCAGCCTTGTGAGCCAAATATTTCCATCACTTGATAAAATCATGAGTTGATTCAGTAGGAGATTGCTTAACATTGATGAAATGGCTAAGGCAATTTTTAGGAAGATCATTGTGTTGAAACTGTTTAACTAGAGGATTGACTAAATCTTTGAGTTACCATATAGAATGTTGGGGAAGTTGATTGTACCATTCCAATACATCACTAGTGAAATTTTTTACTAAAATTTTAGTTGTGTCTAAAGTATTTGTTTGGATCCACTCCTTATAAAGATTTCCAAATGCTTTAATAAAAGATGTAGGGTCTTCAGTCCCATCATATTTAATAGTTGGAGATATATTACCAATTTAAATAGAAATAATGAAGGGATAAAGGATCATTTTGAATGTGTTGGAACATCTTATTATTCATGATAGGTTGGGGGATGTCATTTCCCAATGTACCTCTAAGAGGTGGAGGAATAATTTTATTATTATTTTGAGGAAGAAGAACGGGAAGTTGATTAGCCATGTTGATTAAATGATTTTATAGTTGCATCATTTGAGAGTTGTCAGAGATTTAAATTATGTTCATTTGTTGCATGCTTTGTGTAAAAATATGAATGGTTCCAATTGGTGGATTGGTTTTTATAAGAGGAATCCCCAAGTTGGTATTTATGGAGGGTTATTAGGTGGTGTATTGCATGTGGGGTTATTGCATAAACTTGCATAAATTTTGCCCACATTGTGATGAGATGATTGAATATGAGAATTATCTTGATAGGTATGGAAAGGATCTGATCCACCAATCTCATTTTGTGGTCTTATTTTAACCATGTTACAATCCAAAGATGAGGGAGGAGAAGAAGTACTCCAAGAGTGAGGATTCTCTTCAGAGATGAATAAAGGAAGAAAAGATCACCCCATATAGTGTCCAAATAGATTAAGGTTGTCCAAAAATATTTTGATAGGGGATTTCATGATGTTTGATGAAAGAAACAAAGATTAAGAAAAATGAAGGAAAATCATGGATAGGGTTAGCTAGACAAGGAACAGAGTCAACCAAATAAGGAACAAAGTTAGTTAATAGGTATAAAATCAATTGGGTCAATAGAGTAATACTTAGATACAAGTTGAAGGGAATACATAGTTTTATGGGTTGATAGTATATGATTGAATATGGGATAAAATAGATAGATAAGAATACACAGTCGTGCAGGTTAACTATGTAGTGTAGGCAGGAAAGATGAATAGTCTGTAAGAGATTATATCAACTAAGATGATAGTGTTCTATAAAAGGGAAAATTTTTACAAGATAATTTAAAGTAATAATGAAAGCAATCAAATAATAAATTGGATCAATGTGACTCATCTAATTAGAAAACACAACATAAAACTTGCACCTATGTTGGCCAATGAAAATTTTGTAATACAACACATAATGATAAAATAGCCAACAACAACTAAAAAGTAAATGCTAAATAGTTGGTCATCCTAAGTGTTATTAAGTTATAATAAATTTTCATTTTAATGTGATAGGGAAGTTGGTTGAAATAAGGAACTAGAAATCAATCTAAGGTTGGTTTCAAGACATTTGGGTTGAAAGGGATCTATATTGGTAATGGTACTAACTTGGTATTTTGTATTACCCCCTCACTTCACAATCCCATAATGATAAGGGTGTTGGGTGATTTTATAATATATATACCATTAACCACATGTTTATACTTGGCTAGAAAACTAAGTTGGCTTCCCCCTTAATGATGAAATCCAAGTAGGTAGGCCTTGGGAAGACAAAATTTTAATGTTTTTTGAATATACAAAGATTTGGTAGTGTGTGAAAAAGAGTAAAATAGTGTAATTAAAAAGGTAATTTGAAAAACTAACTATTTAAGATATGTGAGTTACTCTACGCATGCAAACAACTAAAAAGGAGAGGTAAATTACTTACTAGTAAATAGATGGTAATTCCTTGATTAAGAATAATATAGAGTCAGTTCACGTGACACTGTATGCAAATAGTATAGAACTGATTCAAATAGGTCTTTATTATTTTGAATAAATAAGGTCTTTAAGAATAATGTTGAACTGGTTGACTATGTCTCTTGATAGAAGATAGACTACAAAACTAAGTCAACTAGGTTGACCCAGTTAGCTATAAGGTTACAATTTTACAAACTATAAAATTGTGAAAAATAATACTAAAGGAAGAACTAAAATGACAAAGAGAGAAAATAAAGAAACCTTAGTGTGATTGAAGATGTTTTAGTTTGAATATTTTTATGATGTGATGCTCAAATGCTGCTTTTAAATTATGCCAACTAGGTTGACTGGTTTGACCAAGTTTGAAAAACCCTATATGTTGAAAAAGAGATAAAAAATAGAGTCAACCTATTTGACTATGTTTGTAGACTTGTATGTTGACATAATAAAATAGTAGATATAGTCAATGTTTTTGACTATGTATGATAATTTGGAACTAAAGAAGAATACTATGTCAAACTACTTGATCTAGAAACCTATAATTGGTGAAGATCTACATAAATAGAACAAAGTCATTTTGAACTGACTATGTGTTAAACCTATACATAGGAAGTTATAACGATACTGATTGGTTTGATACAGTAATTTAGATATAAAAACATATAATATGATAAAAAAAATTATGGCATGAAATAAAACCTACAAAGGTTAGATTCGCATAGGGTTCACTAGAATGTATGCAAAGGGAAATGCAACTGATTTAAAAATCAATCTTGGATCAGAGAAGATAAATCTTACTTACACTTCTGATTGTTGATACATTATATATTTAGGTTTATGACCAATATGAATCTGCTAGAACTAGCCAAGGGATCTCTTACCATAATAAAATCACTAGGGAGGGTTCCAAAACCTCTAGTCAAGCAAAACTATGCAATAACCCTAACTAGGTCCTATGTTTTTATATTCATAAAGCAAGTAAATGACAAAGTAAAGTAAATTCTAATCTAGTTTTCACCAAATATTATGGCACAGAATGAGCATAACATAATCCTAATTAAGCTATGTATAGGTAAAACCCTAATGCATGGAGAGAGAAATACATTCAAAAGCCATTACTTATACTACTTCTATCTACTAAAAGAGAGGATCAAAGTTAGAAATACTTACCTTGAAGATGAACCCATTGAGACTCAATCTCTCCTTTGGCCAAAAGTACTTCACAAGAGGTTGTTGTGGTTTATAAGGATCACTAAGAAAGGCCAAATCATCCCAAAATTTTCCACAAGATAAGATTATTCTCTAAGTAAAAAACCTAAGCTATGACTCCTCAACTAGAATGGTAGAAGAACATATTATAAAGAAGCGTACATAAATAATTAACTTTTGTTGTCTCTAGGAAATGGAAAAATGAATGTGTTTATATAGGTGAATCTAACCCTAATCCTTTCCAAAAGTTTGGTTGATAAGGTTGGCCCAATCAACTATGTTCTAGGCATGACCTAAAACATAAATGAGTTTTATCAATTAGAGTACAGGGTCGATGGGACTGACATTGTATTGTAAAAAGTCACAAAGGATTTTAGGCTAAAGAAGGGATAATCAAGGAAGAAAATGACTAGAAGAGGGTGAAAAAGAGGAGGTGAAGCTTAAGGGATTATTTTTAGGTGATGGTTGGATTGATGGCAAGTGGTAGTATGGAACAACAATCCTACGAATCACTAATGGTCTACCCACCCCTTTCTTAGTACATCCCTTAAGGAATGTACTCAGATAGATTGAGACTTGATAGGTTCCTAGAAGAGATAAAGCATCACTAATTGATAAAGTTTCAATATATTATTCATATACATATTCCCACTCTTTTATTATAGTAATACAATAAAGTGAAATTATCAGAGTAAAAAAAAATGCGTACCTGGACTTAACTATAAAATTTAGTCATGAATGTAGGCCACAACATTGAATTATGCTCCACACAAACATGAAATGAAACATATGTAATATCATACTTTAATTAAGATGAATATCTAAAAATAAAATAAGAAACTAAATAATGATACTATGTGAATACACCTAATTAGGTATGTGAATTGTTGTGTTTTTTTGGTTTAAAAATTGGTGACTATAGAGGGTAAGACCCTTGGATATTTTATTTATGTTGAATAGATTGGATTGGATTGTGCATTACCCAAACCTAATTAATAGGTGAGTGAGATTAAGAAATCAAGGTGTGTTTCAATCCATCATTTCATACCCAAATTAGTTAAGTAATTGGGAATCTTTATATGAATCATAATACATCTTTTTGGTGAAAAACTAGTGTAAATACTGGTGTAAATAAAAAATCAACCATTATAAATGGAATAAGGTTCATTTTTGGTGTAAAAATGGCACAACCCTAATGTGAAAATTGAGTATAACTTGGGTTTGGTGTATACAACATGGATAATGACATAGATTTGCCATTCCATTTGGAGAACTAGTGTGAAAACTAAATAATGAGGAATCCATGTGCCGCACACATGCCCTTAAATGGATATTGAGAGTATATAGATTATTAAATTAAGTAATAAAAATTATTATTATTATTATCAAACTTGTTTTCTAACCAAAAAAAAATCCATGCATGATGCCCCCAACTTGAGCAAATCTAAGGTAAAACTAAGTAATTCTAGAAACTAGGACTGTAAAACTATTATGTACTATCCTAGGTAAATTGATATTATGATAAATTATGAAAATGCCTAGTTTTTAGGCATTTTGACAACAACATTGAGAAGGATAAGAGATCAATGATCTCTTTTCCAATAGGGTGCTCTTGTCTAAAATCACATTTTGTGCATTTTTTGAGACTAGAACTATGATAATTATGTAATAACTATTTTTTTATCTACGTGATGATCTAAGAGGGTTAGTCTCTAAGACAAACTTCAATGAATTACCCTATTTTGAGGTTATTTGTTGAGCCTGTGAAATAACCTAGCTCAAAATAAAAATTTATGGGATAGATTATTGTGACATAAATATGCAAATATGAGTAATAGTGATAACATGGAGAAGCATGGCATCATCATATAGATAAACTAAGCATAATAGTAATGTGATATGCATGTAGGAATAAGCATTCATAGCAATTGTGTCTAGATAGATGTTATCATTTAGGCACACTAATAACTAAACAAAGTAAGTATTTAATGTTAAATATAACTACTTAGGAATGAATGCATGATATCCATCATGACATTGGAAGGGTTGGGTAGATGCATGATGCCCATCATGGCATTAAAATCTAAGCAACGAAGTATGAAAGGTGTCATGGCCTTGACACACATAATAAAAAAGTACACAAAAAACATGCAATACAAGGCTAAGGGGCCACATATAAGGGACTTGTTCAAAATTCACTCACTCAAATAAAAACACGTACAAGGGCATGTGTAAATTCCATCACACACATAGAAGCAATCAATGAAGGATTAGAAACACATATAATAACATGTTCAAATATATGTATACACATATAATACACACACAAAGACACATTCAAATGTCCTTACATTAATAGAATCAAATAATGAAGGCTTAGATCCACATACAAAAAACACATTCAAATTTATCCAATGGCAAAGAGAGTATGCATACAAGCCACAAAGCTAGGAAAACAAAATGAAAATTATGCATGATAATATGTGATTGATCAACAAGAGCTAAGTTACAACATGAGGAGATTAAATAATTGAGATAACCAATAGTATAGAAATATGTTAGTGAGGGAGCAATATAAAAATATGTAATTCTATGTAAATAAATGAGTTTTGAGTAAGATAAATTATCCAAAGAAGGATAAAACCTATGTATAATATGCCCCCAGTGATCTAGCTGATGAATGTACATGTTATAGAAAGCATATGTGTGGTCTGGAATTTAGTAGTGAAATTATGTTCTCATGAGGACAACAACAGGGTGATGGACACTAGAGTAAAGAGCTCCTATCCAATAAGGCACTCTTTTATAATTGTAATATCTGAATGTGTAACATTCATATAATGTGTAACTAAGTTTGTAAATGGTATTATATGTAATCTACAATTACTAATGTACACTAGTGAAGCATATATGATATAAAGCTGGATGAAAAAGGTATTGAATAACTATGAAAAAAATTAATTGATGTATATAAAAGTATATATAAGCATGTATATAGGTCATGATTTTTGGTATATTTTGTAATATTTTACCATTTTTATATTTTTGCATATATATGTAAATTAAAAGTAAAAAGTGAAAGAGAGATATTAACTGATGAGTCTTTTAAGGGACTCATAATCAATAAGCTGTGTGTCTAAAAGAGGAATGGTAACCTTATACGAATGGGAAAGGCTATATTTTTGTGACTAAATTGAACTAAATTTTGAATGAGTATTGATTTCCTTTTATAAAATAATTACCATTGCTATACTAATTATCCATGTTTTTATGGGGTACAATGATTGATTTATTGTGCCTCTTACTCTATCATGATGTTATATTTAATAAAAATCATATTCTAAGATACCTATAATGAAGTTGACTCATACTATGGTATTGACCTTTCTAATGTTTGTTTTGTAATATGTATTATGTACTTTGTCTTTACTATTATGTCAATACTTTTATTTATGTGTTTATTAGCTAAAGGACATTTTATTTAGTATGTTCTCTCTCTAAACATGTTTCTTCTTTGGAAAAATATGTGACCTTGACTTCATGATCAGATGATATGTAACTGTAGTCATATAAAATGCAAAAAATGGTAACTTGAGCATGACTAATGACACCCAACCCATAGGTCCCTCTTGCTTGCCCTTATGACCCTCATAGGTTTGTTTTCACTGATTCCCATTCATTTATAGCCTTTTAGACCTGATCTTAGCTGAGCCAAGACCCTATTTTCATGACCAATCCATCCCCCCAAGTATTATATGCATAGGAAAATAACACCTAACTAGGATAAGAGCACCGGGGCCATTATTGTCCATTTTTGGTGCTTTTGTCCAAGCTCATTTTTGGCCTCAATGATCAATTTATTCTGGTTACCCATCCTTATCCTTTTTGACCTAATGCAAGCAAATTCAATCCATGACCAATATATCCTTATAAAATCACATTCAAAAATCATTTGGAAAGGGTTGAAAAATATTATCAAGCAAGTAAGAATACAATTGAAACTGCTCAGGCAATCATCCTTATTCTCTACATACAACCATCTAGTATAGTCCTAAGCACATATAAATCTTTGCACCAGTCCCTATTCATCTCAAGCATAACCAATTTAGCATTTATTTGCATTCCCATATCATAATTGAATCAAACACTTTCAAAGGGAGAACTACATACGGCTTGATCCCTCTTTAGAGTATTGGTATGTAGGCATCATGCCCACACACGGGGTGTGAAGCATGTCTAGTGCATCTTACACACACTAACCCATTTTACCTATTTTCCAAAGTTTTTTTCAATACATTAAAGGCTTATAAATGAATAAAAGTAGCTCTATAGGGAACACTGTTAATAGTGAAGCTTCACAAATTAAGAGATAGTGTTACATAAACATATCAAACAAAACCCAAAAATCTTAGACTCTCAAGACAACATCATCAAAAAAGGACTAAAACATTAGTGCCACTCTTGTCCACTTTTGGTGCTCCTATCCAATCAAAAAAATAAGTTTAGATCTTAGTTTGTGATAGTCTCATAGTCCTACATAGTCAATATCAACCTCTGTCTCAATTAGATCAACATAGTTTCAATCTAAGTTTGATTTCTCTCTATTTACTTTCTATTTTTAGAAAGTCTAAAAAAAATTAAAATTAACAAATTAGTAGGTTAATTATGGTGTAATTATTGACTGATTTTAATACTCAGACCCTTTAATTAAATTAGGAATAAAACTTGATTATTCCCAAAATTGTTAAATCATTTGGTGAACCTGACTTACTTCTTTTGCACACAAAAACCCTAAAAACCCTAGGTTAAAATTCCTACTAATTTTTCCAATAAATTTATAATTTTTTACTTGAATATTTAAATCAAAAATTCATTTTGAAATTTAAAATTTAGTAATAAATTTTAAAATAATTTTCTTTCAAAACTCTAGTTTCCCATACTAGGTCCCAGTATTTTTCCATTAATTTTCTAATAATATTCTAAATTTTTACTAGCATATTAAAGTAAAAAAATCCATTAAAAATTAAAAATTCAATAGTAATTTTAAAAAAATTATTTTTCTCAAAACCCTAGTTACACATACTATGTCTTAGTCAATCAAGGATTTCTAATAATTTTATCAATTTTTAGTTGCATATTTACATCAAAAATCCAATTTCATTTGAAAAATTCCATAGTATTTTCTAAAAATATCATTATTAAAACCCTATTTGCATGTACTAACTCCTATTCACTTCCTGAGGTATCACCTTACATGTTTGTGAGCTTGTATCCTTTTTGCGCAATTTCTAATTCACTATTTTTAGGACACTACATTTTTTATATTAATTACTTGCCTTTTATATCACTTTGCCTATTACAAATTGTTTCCAAAAATTTAAACATACTTTAAATTAGTTTCTTACCTTAACAATGCCCCAATACACTAGTTTTGATGAAACCAATAAAAAGGAACTTTAAGACTCCTAAAAAAATACCCTAACATGTAAGATGACATGCTCAAAATACTCTTAGAAAAATAACAAAGAGTAAAAAATGATCAATCTTCTCAAACCATAGAGTAGCTAGTTGCAAATGACACTACAGAGGCAACTATGTATCGACAACTCCCTATAGCAATCCAACCTTCTTCTGTGCCACCAGCTATGACTAGTACATCCCTATCTCCTAATGTGGCAGCCCTTGTGCAAGAGATAAGATATCTTCAATCAAAGGTGCTAAATCTTGAGAAAGGTGCTTCTAGACCTATGTAAACTTTAGATTCCTTTACTCTTCTACATACACCATTGACATGTCACATTGATTAAACACCCTTGCCACAAGGTTTTGTTTAACCCAAGCTTACTCTATATGATGGAAAGGATGATCTAGAGACACATTTGAGATCTTTTAACATAGCATGCTTGGACTATGTACCTAATGACTGGCTACTTACCAAGTTATTTTGATGGAGCCTAAAGGATTATGCTTTACAATGGTTTTATAGTCTATCAAATCAGTTGATTAATACATTCAATCCGCTCACTTCAACAACAACATTGGTGATAACATTTCATATTCTCAAGTTGCACAACAGAAATGAAGGTCAAATGATCATCTAATAGATTATGGTATTTGATAAAAGACTATCTTGGCTAAGATGACTAACCCCATGGCTGATTAAGAGTTATAGGATCTCTTCAAATAGAGTCTTCTACTAGCTTTACATGAATCAATCATGTTTAAAAGATTCTCTTCCTTCACTGAATTATGTCGCACACTAAAGGAAAGAGAAGTCAAGTTAATTTTAATGGTAAAACTTAGGTACACTAGTATCTCAAAAATAACCAAAAAGAGTAACAACAAAGTCCCATATAAGGTCAAGGTTAATGATAACAAGACTCAAAATCAATCGATAGTTAATGTAGCTTCAGATCCCCCTTAGCATGTGGTTTTATCAACACCTCCTTGGCATATGTTTATTAATCTACTACTTTTTCTAGCTAGAGTTTTATAGCAGTTATTGAATTGTAAAATCATATCTCTCCCTCTTATTAGGGAAGTTGATCCAATAAAATATCTTCCATGAGGATATGATCAGAATGCATTTTGTGAGTTTCATAGGGCACCAAGCCATACAACAAATAGATGCATTAGTTTGAGACACAAGATACATGATTGAATAAATGGTAATCATATTGATCTTGGCACTTAAATTGAACCCCCTCAGGTGAAGAAAACATAGGATAAATAATTGAAAATATTTTTAGATCCTTTTCCAAGCATTCAAAAAAGGAGATAGGGGACACATCATGGGTTCACCATGCATATCATGCACACACACCACCAAATATATATAGGACACCTTTAGTTAAATCACATCCTTTGAGTAACATAATTGCATATACAATTCTAGAGTTATAGTTAAACCTTCCATCTTCTTCTTATAATAGGATATCATCAAGGATGATTCAGATTATCATGCACTCTTTATTAGAGCTCACATTCACAATCATCCTATTCATAGTGTTCTCATAGATAATGGATCTAGTGTGAACATGTGCACTATGACATTATTTTATCATCTGGGATATTTAGAGAAGGATATTACATTGATAAACACAATTATTAGTGGATTTAATGGGCATATACAAAGTTTATTAGGTGATATTGTACTTCCTCTACAGGTTGGTCTAACACATGTCACCACACTATACACTATAGTTCCCAGTGCAAGAGTTTTTGATATGTTACTTGGTCGACCATGGATTCAGAAAACTTTGAATAGTACCTTTTATAGTTCATAGATGCATGAAATTCATTCATGCTAATCAAGTTATTACAATTGGTAGAGTTCTATATGAGTTCTTACTCCCCACGTTAGATCCATCTTCTATAGTATAGTCACCAGTTTCAATATAGCTTCCAGTTCTAGTTTCTCCACTAGTTATAGTTCCTCCTCTAGTATAGATTTAGACATAGTTGAGAGATCCATTACCAGCATAGAGGATTCATACACCTCCATAGCTTCAAGATTCTAGACAACTTCTAGCTATAGTGTTCACACCCATGATAGTCTCATTGAGATCTCATGCATCTACACGTAGAACACATGTTCAAAGAGATTCTCCTACTACTAGATGGGTCCTTAAGATCCCTATAGTTTCATCCACTTCTTAGAGTTATAGGGGGACCCAATAGTTAATTTCTAATTCAGATATTTTAGAGAATTTTTAGCATATATAGCTTTTAGAACCATAGTCTTAGCATTTCCATCATGCTTCACGATCACACATGATTCCTCTCCTTGATATAGGACACCATGATAAGGAGTATCCCATGAGACTCATCAGTTAGTATCATCCTTTCCCCACTTACCATACATAGTCTCCTTTACTTGATTGTACATAATTTCCCTATGATTGATTGTACATAGCTCAAATATTCTAAAAAATACTAAAAATAATACAATATTTCAAAATATAAAAACATACAATAATTCAAAAACACAAAAACATTTCAATTATATGCATAATCCATGCTTTACATTGCTACTAATTTTCTAGACTTACATTTATTGTTCTATGCCTATTGTTTGTCAATTTATCTACATTACCATGCTTCACTTGATCCTCTTTTGAGTGTGTGAAATGATATCTAGCTCTTTGATTATTTCACTCTACCCATTGAGGGGGTGCCCTACTTCTACATCAAGTCATACATCAATATACATACTCATTAAGGGCATATTCTATATGACTACACCATCCAGGTTATGTCATTCTTACACCACACACTCTAGTTATCATGTTAATGTACATTATTTACTAGCTTACATAGATTACTCTATCGACACTCACTAGTATTTAGAACTTGTGTATTTTTTTGCATATACTTAGTCTTGTACTAACATGTCTTGCAAACATTCACTTATTTCTTTGATTAGTTAGATGCGTCTGTAATTCTAATTTCTTACATGCTTTCTTTTCTTGCTTAGCATTAGCTTGATGTGATTGCATTTTATAGTTCTTGTATATCTCCTGTCTATGCCTTAGGACATGTGCCAATGTCCTTTGCCTCTTTGTCTTGTGTGTGCCTTAGAGAATTTTCCAATGTCTTTTTCTTCTATTCATGTGTGTACCTTAGATATCTACCAATGTCCCTTACCTGTACACTTTCATGTGATTGTGGTTTTCACACCAACTTGCTTGTTTCAACTGTATGTGTATGTGTATGCGACATTTTAACATGCCTTGTATGATTATTTTCTAGTTTGAGTGACATGTACCCATGTCCCTTATTTGTTTGGCCCCTTGTCCACCCTTGTATGCTTCTTGCTTTGTATGCTTTTTGTTTGATTTATTTTGATTTTTTGCAATGCCATGATCCAAATCATGTATTATCTTGCTTCTTGGATGCCATTAAAACTAGTTTCTAGACTTTAAATTCTAGTCTAGTACATTGTACATATTATTACATTGTTACATATATCTAGACATACCCTTGTTGATCTAACAATATCTCAAATACAAATCATGTTATATCTTGAGATATATTATCAATTATCATTGATATATCATATATTTTGTAGCATAACACACTTACAAGGATTTTTTTAGGGAAGTCATT
Source organism: Torreya grandis (assembly GCA_037957365.1). Lineage (NCBI taxonomy): Eukaryota > Viridiplantae > Streptophyta > Pinopsida > Cupressales > Taxaceae > Torreya > Torreya grandis. The sequence continues at coordinate 242,385 of JARHVA010005215.1, read as the reverse complement.
GCAGAGTCTCCATTCCTACCCTAAGAAGAGGGGGAAACAAATATGGGTTTTATCATAGAGATCAAAGCTGTTATCAACTAAAAAATCTAGTTTTAGAACACTCATAATAATAGCCATATATCAAACTAGTCAAAATATACCAGATAGACAGTCAAGAATCCATAATAGTCATCAGATTTGGCCAAGGATAATAGTGTTGATACTCGACTATAGCACTGATGGTGATACTATCCATTTCTAGCACTCTTGTCCAAATAATAGAAAAACTAGATTTTCCAAAAGTAGGTAGAAAATTAGGTTCAACTACAGATTTACACAACCAAACTAGTTTAGAATTAGTAGTTTCAATACACATTTTGCTTAGAAAATCTAGATATAGGGGAATCATGCATGACATGATGGATCTCACTTCTAGTTTTAGATACGAAAGTTGGTATAACTTCTAGATCAGAATCCATATTCTAGACATTAGTGATTAGGGGTAATGTGCATGGCATATTTGTTTCTTTTCTTTCCTAGTTTAACATTGTCCTTACATTCTTAATAGTTACGTGCCTTACTCTATATGTAGGTGGTTGACATCATTTTGGTTTGGATTTCATACAAGTCTAAATTTTGAGTTCTTGAGTGGCTTCCACATAAGCTAGATTCTTAGTTTTGGAGTGGCTTTCATACAATCCTAATCTCTATCTTTCAAAGTGTTTAAGAGTGGCCTAGTTTCTAGCATACATTCATCTATCAATGGAAATATTGTCATATCACATTATATTCAAGGGCTTCAGAAGCCATCTCATAAAACATACATTTCATACCAGTATCATTTCATAGCTTCATTTCATAGGGCAATGATGGAGCCAAAGGTCTAGCTAGCCTTTGTATTCTTGAGCCACCTATTCAAAGGGATTGGACACATAGTCCAAAAATCTATCAGCATACACATGACCACCTAGCTTCACTTAGTAGGTGATGATGGAGCCAAAGGGCCAGCCTTTGCATTCTTGATCCACTTTTTGGGGAATTAAGCACTCAGCTCCATTTGTGATATTACTCTTGGTACAACACACATACAACATTATTCATCATCACTCAACATCACAATAGGTTTTATATCGGTATGCATACCCAGTGAGGTATATTCATTCTTTTCTCTTCCTCTATTTTACCCATCTTTTTATGTTCTTATTTTAGATGTAGCATATCTAGTAATAACTGATCTACTCTTTATTTTATCTTACAAATTTATACTTCACAACATGCTATCTCTATGCACACCTAGCATCACACAAGCTTCATGAGCTTCACCCTTGCAAGTAAGTTTAGGTACACTTTTTTTTCCCTTTATCCTAGTATTTCACTTTGTTTAATCATTAGAATAAAGGGGGGGGAATGTAGTCATATAAAATGCAAAAATTAGTAACTTGAGCATGACTAATGATACCCAACCCATAGGTCCCTCTTGTTTACTCTCATGACCCTCATAGTCTTGTTTTCACTAATTCTCAGTCATCTATATCCTTTTGAACTTGATCCTAGTTGAACCAAGACCCTCTTTTCATGACCAATCCATCCCCCTAAGTCCCATTTGCCTAGGACAATAGCACCCAACTAGGATAGGAGCATCATTGCCACTATTATCCATTTTTAGCACTATTGTCCAAGCTCATTTTTGGCCCAAATAGTCAATTTATTCTAGTTCCCCATCCTTCTCCTTATTAGGCTAATATGAGAAAATTTAATCCATAAATAATAGATCCTTATAAAAACACATTCAAAGATCATTTGTAAAGGGTTGGAAAATATTATCAAGCAAGCAAGAATATAAGTGAAACCACTCAAGCAATCTTCCCTATTCTTTGCATATAGCCATCCAGTACAGTATTAAGCACATCTAAATCTCTACACTAGTCCCTAGTCATCTCAAGCACACCTAATTTAGCATTTCCTTGTATTCTTATATCACAATTACACTAAACACATTCAAAGGGAGAACTACATATGGCTTGATCCCTCTTCAGAGTATTGGTATGTAGGCAACATGCTCACACATAGGGTATGAAGCATATTTACTATATCTTACACACACTAACCCCTTTTCCCCATTTTCCAAAGTACATTGAAGGCTTAAAAATAAAGAAAAACATCTCTACATGAAACACTATTGATAGATAAGCTTCACAAATTTAGAGACAATGTCACATAGACCTACCAAATAAAACCTAGAAATATCTAACTCTCAAGACAATAGTGCTAGATAAGGACTACAACATCAGTGCCACTCCTATCCACTTTTAGTAATCCTATTTGATCAAAAGATGAAGTTCATATCTCATTTTGTGATAGTCTCATAGTCCTGCATAGTCAATAACAACCTCTATCTCAATTAGATCAATATAATTTCAAGCTAAGTTTGATTTCTCTCTATTTACTTGTTATTTTTTAGAAAGTCTAAACAACAATCAAAATTAACAAATCAGTAGGTTAATTATGGTATAATTTTACTACTCAGACCCTTTAACTAAGTTAGAAATAAAACTTGATTATTCCCAAAATTGTTAAATCAGTAACCTTTGATTGATCCCATACATGTTATAGATGCATTAGTTTTATCCAAGTGTTTCTACTTATTTCCAAGTGATGTAAGAAAAGACATAGAACAAAAAAATGATTTCTTGATATTCCTTAACCTTGACATCTATAAATTTCTTGCCATCTATGTGAGCAGTGATAGTGAAAGGGTCTTGATATGAGGAAATGCTTATAATTTACCCCTTTTTAACTACATTTGAGATTGTATCTTTTGTGGGTATTTCATGCTTTTAACTTTATTTTTTGGAAACTCAATTTTAGTAATGATTTTTACTTAGCTTGTATTTGATTGTGTAACTTATGATCTTGTTATTTTTATAATTTTACCTTTGAATCTTGATCTTTTTGGAATCTTGTTTGATTTAATATTACCTTTTTATTCTTTTCTTTCCCATATTTTGCCTTTTTAAGATTTACTTTCTCTGATTTGTCCTTTGGTAACCATTTTTTTACTAATTTTGATTTTTTCACTTGTTCTACTTGCACTTATTCCATTACAAGTTACTTGATTGAGGTATTAATTTTAGGATAAAAACTATCAATTATCTATTTTATTTGCTTTTTCAAAGCCAAAAAATGATATGTGTGATTACCATGCAATATATGATATGCACAGTAGTATTTTGATCTTTATAGAGGATGTAGAGGAGGTAGTTTGATCAACTTATTTAAAATCATTTATCTTAGAATATCACTCGAACTCATATTAACTTCTTGCATAATCTTGAAAACACTTATTCTAGATGATTTTTTTTCTAACTTCCAATATTGGTATGAAGTATTTTTAGGCACAACATTGTTAGATGAAGATGTAAATACATGATTAACACTAGTATACTCTAGATTCTTTTCATATATGACTCAATTTTCTAATGATGTGATATTTGCACTAATATAATGATTTTGATTTTGTAACTCTTCTATTACCTTGTTAATAATTATGATTTGATCTTTTAGAGCACCTTCACAATCATAAACCCTGGGTGCTTTAGATTAAACATGCATACATACACCATTAATAGGACATCTGAGAAGTGGAGGGGGTTAATGAAGGATATGTTGGTTGTCTTATTTTGACACTATAGCATGAGATACCTTACCTCTTTGGATAGTGATAACATGGACCTAGTTAGAGGGAAAGTAACTATCACAAAATTTAGAGTTAGGAGAAGGAAGAGATTATTTGTTAGACAATTTAAAATTTTCAAATATTAAGAGAACATGAGAGGAGAAACATACTAATGCTAGTAGACACTTTAACATGATTAAGAAAAACATAATGGAAAGATAAGTTTTGTAAACTAAGGAATGAATAATTTTAAAATCAAGAAAACTAATATTTGTAACCCTAATTAAATGGAAAAATAAAATGAAACCCTAAGCTAGGGTTTTGAAGCAAAGTTTGACAAGACATAGGCTCACCAATATGTTTGGTTAAATTTGGAAAAACCTAGAAATATGTATATTACCCTAAGTGATAAACCAATGTGAAATATTATGAATAATAATAATTCAAATATAAAGTATTCACTAATTAGAAACTTTCTAAATTTGGAAACTTAATAAATTTGGAAAGTGCAATAGAAAACTATAACTTGTCTAGAAAATAGTGTTACAAGATGAATGATAAACTAAAACTAGAAGAGTGATTGGGTATGGTGATCATGAAACTAGATCTACAACTAAAATGAGCCCCAAAAAATAATTCTTTAAGATAAATAGGAGAAAACACTCCTATACCCTATGAACCAGTCTTATCCAATAGCCAAGAAATATCTAGGATTTTTGGGTTTTATTTTCCTTCGTTTCTATTTTTTATGTTTTGTGTGGGAGCTTATGATCAACTATATAGACCACTATTTTATTTTTTTATCTTCAAAACCCTAAATATTTGACATGTGAATACCAATGTAAATAAATGGGAGAAAAAGGGGTTAATGATTGAATTTGGGCATGACCTCAACACCCCATGTGTTGAGCATTGCCTACATACCAATAATCCAAAGGACCAGATTTCATGTAGTTCTCTTATGATATGATGGTGTGTTAATAAATAGTGTAAATTGATAGATGATGGTGTAATAATAGCGTGATTAGGTTCTTTAACCATGACTTATGACCTTAGAGATGTATTCATACTTTAGCTTTGGGCTATTAGGACTGTATGTAATCAGAATTAAGAGAAATAAGAAATCTGATCTCAATATGTAATTAGAAATCTAGTGTTTTTCAATGTGGAAGCCTCTTGTGTGAAAATGGTTTGAAATGTGTTTATATAGTCATGTATTTGAAATTCCTTTTAATGGGGATTATTAGGGACATAGTCTAAACTTTACATAAATTTTAATTTTGTAAATAAGTTGTTATTTAGAGGGAAGACAAGAGAGGGGGATTAGAAAAATGAATAGGGTGCTCCTATCCAATAGGGTGTTGTTTTCCAATGGGGAAAAATAATAGTGATAACGGTATAACATGTATTTGATGATGTATGAGGATAATAACATTACGAATAGGTGAATTTTAGGGTCATAAATCATCTTAGAAGAATGAGTCCTTTGTACACAAGGAGGTCTAAAGTGACCAAAAGGGACCTAGGATAGGTATAGAGCTAAGTGTGTAAAGGAGTGGTCATAAGTGCATTATTTTACCTTAAATGTAAATTTTTGTATCTACGTAATGAATAAGTATGAAATTACTAGGTGAAAATAAATAAATGTGTACCTTAGTGTGTACAACACACCCTACTTTTTGTTTGAGTCCTGTTTGAATTTCTTTTTTGTGAATTACTTGAAACCAAAAGTATGTTAAAGTGTAATTAGTGAATATAATCTAAAATTTTAATATTTTAAATGCTTTAAAGTAAAGAGATCAAGGAATGAATACACCTATGTGTCTATGCAACCATGTTACCCCTAGGTTCTTTGCTTTGGCAATGATGTTTCTTTATTTAAGAATTGGAGAGAGTGGTTCAAAACTAAGCCTTGGAGATATGAAGAGGTAATTAGAGGGTGATCATATCCCAAATCTTGTGTAAGGGTGAGTTGTGCCATGGCCATTGAGAGAACTAAATCTCAATCACACAACTCAAGTGTATACATAATATAACTAATGTAGCCAAGGTTAAATTGTGTAACCATCTCAACTTAAAAATGGGAGTATTTATAAGGTTTTTAAGGGCATTGAATATTTAAATCAATACTAAAGTGAGACTATTATTATAGGTAGGTAAAATCTCAATCAATGCATCTTAAAAAGGTTATCGCATCAATGTTTGGTGAGAAAGGAATGGACCTTGTTAATGCTCCCTCATCAAATATGATATAAGTAGTGTATAATATGAATATGTATCTATGATTTTGTGCATTTACATGACATATTCACCTCCAATGTGTCTAAATATGAATTATGTATCAAAATGTAACCTCTACTATGCAAACTATGTATAATATATGTCTCAAATTTGAAAAACTCTATCCCAAATTCATGAAAACTAGTGTGAAATGCATGATAGTTGCCCCAAAAGTATATATAAATCATGTAAATAATATCAAATTTTTCTAATTTTACCAATTATGTGTGTGTGGACTCATGTCTTTATGACATTCCCCCACTAATATGTCCCCCTTATAGGTGATAGGTATGCAGCCTGGTAGCTACCTTATCTCAAAAGGATAAGATAATTATTAAATATATGTATCAATTTTGTAGTAAAGAAGCATATAGTGGTACCATGTTTAAGTATATGTATCACTAAATTTTTTAGTATCCAATCAAAACAAGACCTAATATGCATGATATGATCATGGTAACATTTAGAAATAACAAGAACAAGATCAATAAACAATCAAGCACACATATAAGATCACTTAATGTCACTTTAAAGGGGTATAAGGAGACTAAAAACAAGGGGCATGTTAAAATTTCACACACTAATGATGAGGACATGTTCAAATGTCCACACACCAAATAAATAACACTCAAAGTACTGTGGCCAAAAAACAAGGAACATGTTCAAATGTTCCATAGTAAAAAAAAGGTATAAAAAAAGTACACTCAAGTAAGCCATGTTATAAGATGACTAAGTGAAATATAAACAACCATAATAAGCATATCATACTAATTCCCTCATGCATGTGTATTATAGCATAACATATCTAGCACACTATGTAATATTTAAGATTGAGTATAGACATGTGTAAGTATTAGTATATAAGATCAACATGATAATATAAAATGATCATAAAATAATAGAAATTGTATTGATCATGATCAATGTAGAAGATGTCTCTAATGTAGTATGTCATATGGGTGGAGGAAAATGTCCAATATTTGTATGTTCATGTATAATTTATTTAGTGTATTCATATATCACACTCAAGTAACACTGAAACATATGTGTGTATATAAATTGAATGATTTTCTATCTACTAACATAAAGTAAACAACATATGCAAAAAGTTAGAAAACATGTAAAATCCAATTTTTTTGGTTCTATTTGAATGTTTTTGTATCTTCTTAATTTTTTTTTAAAAAATTTAGGGAAAAGAGGGATAGTTGATTATCTCATATAATAGTTTATCATAGGGTGCTATAGACTCAAGATATGCTATAACAAATTGATCATACTACCAAGGATCATGTATATATGTCAAATCCCAATCTGTAGAATCTATGATATTCTACATATGCCTCATAAGACTATGTGGTCATGAAGTAATAATAGAAGTTGTAGTGGTTCATGGAACCCATTTCTGAGTGCTCTATGGATTATTTGATGCAACTGTAACTATGGGTATTTTTACCCTCTTTGAAACATGTTGATATGCTCTTAGCAACTAGTTGGGTCGTGAATGTGTATATAAGGTTTTCATGGAGTTCATTGTAAGAATTATATTTAGAGTGAAAGCTAGCAAAGAAATAAAACAATGAAATCTAATATAAATTAAAAACTAAACTTTAATATAGATCATAAAATGATACAAGTAATAAAAAAATAATAATTACAACTATGAAGAATTTCTCACCTTCTCTATTGTGATGAAATCAATATTTTACATTGAATTCTAAATTTTGGTGCTCAACTCTTTTCCAAATCAAAGAGAACTAGGAAGAAATTTGGAGTGAAAAATGTATTTAATAGCACTTTATTAGATTTAAGGTGGATTATTGAAAGTGATTGATCATGCATCAATTTATATGTTTACAATAGATGATATGAATGGTTGAGGATTATTTAAATTTGTAAAATTATCTAAATATTTGACAATTGGATTTGAGTCCTCATCCATGAGGATGATTACTAATTCTACGTGTTGAGGAAAAAAAGGAAGGTGGGTAAGTGACTCACCAAGAATGGGTTAAGTTAGTTGGTTGCATCATCTAAGATGTTAAAATGTTCTAAAATGACTAATAAGGTGGTTATGAAAATTGATAAATTGGTTGGATGAGCTAACACATGGTTGAGATAAATGTGGAGGATATCTGGGTGAGGTGGAAAGTGATCCAAAAACTAGATTTACTTCTATAGATGAATCACATAGTTTTTGAAAATGAGTACTAAAAATCTCAATTCTTTAATTAAAATAGAATTGGATGCAGAATATTCTAGGAATGAATGAAAGTAATTATAAACTCTGTAAACTCATTTCTTGAATTAAAACTCCTAACTTGTGTTATTTATAACTTTCTCATAATTAATTTAGTGTCTTATTAATTATTTTTCAAAATTGAATTAATAACTGAATCATAGAATACTGAAAGGAAAATTGACACCAAAACTTGATAACGAAGTTCACCCATTTCATGGTTATGTCTTTGGGTTCATAATCATGAACTGATCCCTTAAAAATGATGAAAATATTAAAAATTTACAACTTACATATAATGGATATTTAAACATATAAATAGTGCTAAAAGTGACTTTGAAAACTCTAAAATTGGTCAGCAATAATGTCTATCAAAATCCATAGCACCTGTTCATATTCTCCATGCATTTAAGCAATTTTCTCCATTAGAGTATATGTAAACTCTAATACATGGGCATACTAATCTCAAAGAGTGTTCTTTGTATTTTGTCAGACCTACAACTCCTTAAATAAACCCTAAAATGAAAAATTTAATTAGCTCCATGGCCAAAGGCCTTATAAAATTGGATGTGGAGCATCCACCTATATCATTTAGGCTGTGTGTAACATTCAAATACTTTATTACATAGTATATATGCTAGTGCATCTTGATTGGTCTAATGGAAAGACTTAATTTTTTGGAAGAGAAAGATAATGGTTTAAAACACATCTTGACCCCTTTTGCTCTATATGGCTTGAGTCTGTGTAATCCCATCTTGGTTCTATTGAAAACATTCATCCGTATCCTGAAGGCTTCATACAATAGATGGATATCCCACCTAGCTTAGTTTTACATATGTAAGAATATAATCATATGTTATGGCCAACAGGCCTTACTAAAATCAAAAACTTGCCTCTCAGATGCAAGATTATATATTTTCCATTTTAGAATTGTGCAAAATAACCTAGAAAAATATGTCATTACCCATAGGCTTTACATGAAAGCCATAATATCCACCACAGCCTCGAGCCTTTCAAAACTGATGTATAAACATCAAAATGGCTCAAATTTCCAAATGGAACTCATCCCTTTTTCTCATTCTTGACTATGTCATTTCAATATATAGCCACGTATATCCATCTTCCATGGCCTAAGGCCATACCAATGGAAGCACCCATCTCTCACTTGAGTCTCTACATTTGGGACTATGCATTTATAATTATATAGTCTTCTACTCAGCCTAGCTCATGCTACAATAGTGATCTTCTCCTATTTTACCAACTGAACTATGTAATCCATATCTAGTGAGTTTCTCCATTCATATTCCAATGGTGAGCTCCCTTGCAAACATATCACCTAGTGTCTATGGCCAAAATACCTTTCAACATGGACCCCTCTCATTTTTAGGCTTAAGTCTATCTACCTAAATATGAAGTCACACATCCGTATTATAAACTCTAATAGATTGGTATAATGGCCAGGCCTTACCTTTTTCAAAAAAGAGGTTGTTAGTTTGATCCCCAAATATCAATGGTATTTACTTGTATGAAATTTAATCCCAATTCATCGATAAGATAGATATAAAAGGCTTGAAATATCCTCTCACATTGCTTAGAATTCATGGATTTGGCCACATATCCTACCATTTTGCATGGTAGAATCTTTGAGCTAATTATGAGTTTAATCATGAGCTATGTGGATAACTCAGTTGGACTCAACTCAAGCTAGCACTTGGGCTTGGTTTTGAGGTGGATCTTGATCTTACCACATCAAGTTAGTACTCAAGCTACATTCTTTGAACTTGGTCATGATGGGTTGGATACTGAGCTAGCCGTATCTCAAACTCAAATAGGACATGCATGAATTAGGAAATACATGGAATTATTTAATAATATGGGATTATTAATCCCACATGCAATGTGTAATTAACATAGAGTCATATAAAATCAAAAAATGTACAATTGTAACTTGAAGAAATAGAGGCATAGGTACCCCTCCATAAAATGATTGTGTCAACCCTAGATGAGGGTCCCCAACCAACAAATAATAAGGCCCATTTATCTACACATGAGTGTCGACAACCAGAGGCAAAAACAAACACCCTTTTACCACTACACTACCATGTGTCACTTGCCAATTAGTCAACATGGCAATCGTACACATGTTAACATCATTATTTGATGGTTGACCAATTTTTATCCAAACTTTAACCAACTGTATCTAGAGCATATGATGTTTATTTATCCAATAGGCATTGGAAATTTCTTAAAATGCTCTTCAACACTATACTGGTTTTGGGAACATATGAAAGATAAAAAATCCTTCAGATCAAACCTCCCCATAAAGAGGCTTTTGGTCTTCAAAAGTCAAAATAATTCACTAAATTTGCTAAATGGCTCTCTACATCACATCAAAGTACATAAACCATAATATAGCATAGTGAAGGTGTTATGAAGTTAAGCTATGTAAATAAAATCCATTTTAAAAACACCAAGTTTACTTTAACAAAATAAGACATCATCAAAACTTCTGTAAAAGAATTCAACTATCCAAATAAAACTCTAACCTGATTATGGAGAGTAAAACAAACTCTTTATCCATTCTACCAACATCACCTATTTCTCAAAATAGTCATAACATCTGGAGGATTCTCTCAACCCTTGCACTACATAAAGGCTAAGGTGTTCTCCTTGTTATCAACATCATATAAGGGAAAACAAAATGTGCTACATACCTCATAAGACATACAAAAAACTACAACATATGTATACTTGCATTTACAAATGTTACCCATCTATGGGTCTTTGAAAGTAAATATACGTGATGTGCATGACAAATATACATGTGTGTACAAAAAAATTGTAATACAAACATTGTCCAAGATACAGTGGGACTTAAGCATATATGCCAACTATAAAAATGTGTAATGAAATTATCTATCCTAAGGTTATAATTGCATAATTCAAAAATAAGATCCTCTTTACAAACTCACAAACTCTGCAAGTATTTGTAAAGTATATCATAAATGTGAGGAGATAAATAATAATGTTAAACTTGTCTCAAAGTTTCCTCATTGTTGATTACTCTCTGATTCATTCCTCCAAAACTCATCCAGAGTTCATTTCCCAAAAAGTTTATCACAAGGAAAAACTTAAATAGGAGATAGAAAATATTATTCCAAAGCACCAAGATTATAAAAATTCCTTCCTAATTCCAATAGTTAATAGTTTACATGAAATAGTGTTTTGAAGTGAATCAAAGCATAATAATAATACCATAGTCATGCTTATCCAAAACTATTCAAATGAACCAATTGATCAATAAGGTTTATTCCCTCTTCATGGCTTCCACAACCGAATAGGAGGTGGTTTCATCTTATTTAAAAATCTATCTTCTAATATTTATATGATCCATTTTAGATTTTCAAAAGGCTTTTAAAAAATTACAGATAAAGATATATTTTACTTCTAAGGCAACCCTACACAAAGGATTCAAACCAAAACTATGCATACATAGTTACATTGAAAATAATTTATACCTCGGAATGAATTATGAAGTGCACCTACTAAGTACTAGTTGACATATTTTTGGTGTTTAAACAACTCCATGTTTACTTCCTAAAAATCTTAACAAAGTTGTGAAACATAAACCAACTTATGAACCAATTAACAACTAAATCCATAAAGTGCAAAAACCTATTCAATTTCTTGAACAATGCCTTATTTTCCATTTCCATATCTTACCATGGAAATAGTATTTTCACTTGTTCTTATAGGCTTCTAAAGTATGATTAGTTATCAAAAAATAAAGGCTACATAACTGGTTATCAAATAGGAAAATATTGTGTCAATACCAATATGAAATTAGATCACCATCATACCTTAATCTGCCCTTTATGTAATAATGGTAATAGAACCACAACTAATTCCTCTTGGATGTGCATCACTGAAAATGCCTTGCATTTTATTTGAATGCATTCTAAGATAAAAAGGCTAATCATCTCTCAACATCATCTCACACCTTAAAGTGATAATGTGTTGTGTTCTTCATCTATATTGATCCTATAGGGCTAGTGGTTTCATAACCTTGGCTAGAAGCTTGTCTTCTTCTAGCGAATTGGAACATCTTCCAATTTTCCTTTGCACTAGTCATCCTGCATAATCACAATAATAAGAATATAATATCTAAAAACTCCAAATGAAGTATATCAACAACGAAAGCAAGTCCTTTATCAGCCTACTCTAATGCCAAAATTGATCCAAAAATTGGATTTACCCCTATAGATAAATCACATAGTTTTTAAAAATGGATACTGAAAAATCTGAATTCTTTAATTAAAATAGAATTGGATGTGGAATATTATAAGAATGAATGAAATTAATCAAAAACTTCGTAAACTCATTTGCTGCATTAAAATTCCTGATTTGTGTCATTTATAACTTTCCCACAATTAATTTAGTTTCATATTAATTATTTTCCAAAACTAAATTAATAACTGAAACATAGAATACTGAAAGGAAAATTGACACCAAAACTTGATAACAGAGTTCACCCATTTCAGGGCTCGGTCTCTAAGTTCATAGTCATGAACCGATCCACTAAAAAGGATACAATTATTAAAAATTTACAACTTACATCCAATGGATATGAAAACCTATAAATAGTGTTGAATCTGACTTTGAAGACTTTGAAATTGGTCAACAATAATGTCTATCAAAATTCTTAGTTCCTGTTCTTCTCCATGCATTTAGGAAAATTATCCATTAGAGTATATGTAAACTCTAAATACATGGGTATAATAATCTCAAAGAGTGTTCTCTACCTTTCATCAGACCTACAACTCCTTAAATAAGCCCTACAATGACAAATGTAATTAGCTCCATGACCAAAGGCCTTACAAAATAGGAGCATCTACCTATATCATTCGAGCTCTGTGTAACATTAAAATACATTATTACACTATATATATATATATATATATATATATATATATATATATATATATATATATATATATATATATATATAGTAGTCTGTCTTGCTTGGTCTAATGGAAAGAGTTGACTTTTTCCAAGAGAAATATCACAGTTCAAAACACATCCTGACCCCTTTTTCTCTTCACATATCAGGTCTATGTAATCTCATATTGAGTCTATTGACAACATTTATCCATAAATCGAAGTCTTCACACAATAGATGGATATCCCACCTAGCTCAGTTCTGCATATATAAGAATATAATCATACACTATGGACAATATGTTTTACACAAATTGATACCTCACCTCTTAGATGCAAGACCATGACTTTTCCATTTCAGAACTATGCAAAATAACCTAGACAAATATGTCATCACCCATAGGCTTTACACGATACTTGTAATATCCACCAAAGCCTTGGGTCTTTCAAAATTGATGCATAAGCATCAAAATGGCTCCACTCTATAAATCAAACTTGGCCCTTTTGCTCATTCTCAATAATGTCATTTCAATATATAGCCATGTATATCCATCTTCCATGGCCCAAGGCCATACCAAAAAATGTACCTATCTCTCACTTAGGTATTCATATTCAAGACTACGTATTTGTAATTATAGAGTCTTCTACTCAACCTAGCTCATGCTCTAATATTGAGCTTCTCCTATTTTTCTAACCAAACTATGTCATCCATTTTGAATGACCTTCTCCATTCATCTTTGAAAGGTGAGTTAACTTGTAAACATATCACCTGTTATCCATAGCCAAAAGGCCTTTTAATGTAGACACCTCTCTTTTTTAGGCTCAAATTGTTTGCCCAAATATGAAGTCACACATCCATATTGTAAATGCCAATGGCTTGGACTAATGGATAGGCATTACCTTTTTCTAAAATTAAGTCATTAGTTTAATCCCCAAATCTTGATAATATTGGCTTACATGGAATTTAATCCCACATTCACTAGTATGATAGATATAAAAGGCTTCAAATAGCTTTACACATAGCTTGTACTTCATGGCTTTAGCCACATCTCCTACCATTTTTCATGGTAGAATATTTGGGATAACTATGATTTTGGTCATGAGATATGTGGATGGAATTTGTTGGACTTGACTCAAGCTAGCACTTGATCTCAGTTTCAAGGTGGATCTTGATCTTGCCACGTTGAGTTGGTTCTCAAGCTATATTATTTGAACTTGGTCATGATGGTTGGTTTTTGATCTGGCCATATATTGAACTTGGATAGAGCATGCATGACTTAGAAAATACATGGAATGATTTAATAATCTAGGATTATTAATCCCACATGTAATGTGTAATTAACATAGAGGCATATAAAACCAAAAATGTTACAATGGTAACCTAAAGAAATGGAAGCAAAATAACCCCTCTATAAAAAGAGTGTGTCAAACCTAGTTGAGGGCCCCTAGCTAGCAACTAGTGCAGCCTATTTATCTTCACATGAGTGTCGAATACTAGAGGAAAAAAGAAACACCTTTTTACTATTGAACTACCACATGTCACTTGCTAATTGGTTCACTTGGAAATTATACACGCATCTAAGTCACTATTTGAAAGTTCATCATTTTTTAATCCAAAATTTGACTAGATGTATCTAGAGCATACAATGTATGTTTATCCAATAGGCATTGGAAAAAATCTCATAATGCTCTTCAAGACTATATTGGTTTTGAGAACATATGAAGGATGAAAAATCCTCCAGATCAAAAAGTTAAACTTTTAATTAGAATTTGTGGAAAATGATATGCATGATTATAATATATTAATTAATAGTTAATCCATTATAAAGATGTTAATACAAATTTGAAGTGGGGAAGGTGATGAGTTAGAGTGTCAAATAGATTTTAACACTAAATGGTGAAATTCAGGTGTAAACATTTTCCCCTCTTTACAATGGTGTTGTGATTAGAAGACATAATATCATTTATAATAATAATGACAAATCAGAGCATTGATTATTATGGATAAAAGGTTGCCTAGGTATTTGAAAATAAATGTGATGATGCCCCCTCGAGTGTTTGTGTAGGAAAAGTAGATGAATACTCAAAATGATATAAGGGAAGAGAAATGGATGGAGTGAACCATTACCATCAATAATGTAATTACTAGTTCCAATATAAATTCTTATAGTATATTAGAGAGTTCATGTAAAGTTATTTTCCCATAGCTATTAAAAACTATAGAACAGATTGAAAAAACAATAGTTTCAGTTTATATACTACACACTTGGATGATCCTCAGGAATCAGGGTTCACACAAGTGGATGTGGGAATGATATATCCTAATGATGGTAAGTTGTAGGCCATTAAAAATATATTATGTCCAATGTTGGATAAAATTTTACAAAATTGACAGTTACAAGAATTGATAAAGATTTATAGTAATTCATTCAATTGTTGGGATGAAATGTGGATAAATTTGGTTGTGAAAAGGGGAAAAAATGATATGGGAGGGAAAATATTTGAAATATGGGTTTGAATATATAGGGGTGGGAGTGAGGGATGGTAGGGAGGGGGTTTGAAATTTATTTGTTCAAATCCATTCATTATGTTTAGTTGCTATATTTGATTTGTGAGATTTTGCTCCAGGATGCTTGGAAAAAATGGACTAGATTCCAACTGATAGGCATCACAATGAGCACATGCAAATATAACAAAGGCCAAAGGGGAGTATTGATGCATTAAATAACAATTTCAAGTTTTTTTTTTATTTCATTAGTATTTAATGCAATGTAAAGTAAGATAATATGATTTTGTTTTTTTACCAAATAAGGAATTTGACATCGATTGTGAAAGAGTGTGCCAAGATCTTTGAACATATTTCATGCAATTAATGTTGAATCTTGTGAGGTAGTGTGAGAGCTCCAAAATTACAAGAGAGGAAAAATATGCATTAACCTATCTATTACAAAATGTGAATGAGTTGATTAACCTTACAAAAAGGAAAATTTGGGTACATATAGAGAAAATTAGGGCAACATGAGGAAGCCTCTAATTTTCTTAATTAACTAATTAAAATTAAATATCATTAGCCTATGGACCCTTTATAACTAACCTAAGGAAGCTTAAATAACATAGAATGTCCATACAACCATATAGGCAAAACCTAATGGGAAAAAGCACTACACTAACACCCCTCCCTTAAGCGTAACTTAGGTGAGATGAGAATTGGGTCTCAACATTGAAAGCCTGATGAGGTACCTGAGTACATAGTGATGAACCTCCATAGGAGTAAGAATAAGGTAGATTATCCCTAACCCTAATGAAAGCTTATAGATGAGCAAATTTACTCTATGTGAAAGGCTTGGTTAGAATATCTACAATCTGCTCTAATGTTGGATAGTATCAAAGATCAATGACTTGATCGTTGATAAGTTTCCTAATGAAATGCATGTGAATATCTATGTGCTTGGTTCTTTAATGGAGAATTGGATTCCTAAAAATTTGGATAGTGCTTTAGTTGTATAGTAGATGATTATTGGCTTATGAAACTAGACACCAAACTCAGTGAGAATCCCTTAAAGCTAGATTGCTTCAATGGTGGCATTGATAGCCCCTTTGTATTCTATCTATATGGATGATAAAGCAATTGCATGTTGTTTCTTGCTTGACAAACTTATTGGACCCAAACCAAGTGAGAAACTATAGCCTGAAGTGGGCTTTCAACTTTGAATATCTCCAACCCAATCGAATCTATGTATCTAATCAAATCAACCTCTGTTCGTACTCTATACTATATCTCAGAGTTGTGCAAACCTTGAATGTAGTGAAAAATTTGATTTGCTACTTTCTAGTGAAACTCATGTAGCTCCTACATAAACTGGAAGACTAAACTAACTACATAGGATATGTTATGTCTAGTGTGTGTGAGATAGATAAGACTACCCACAAGTTTCCAATATAGTGTTACATCAATGAGAGGTATAGGAAAATCAACCTCAAGCTTCACACTAGACAAGAAGGGAGTAGGAGATGGCTTATAATCAGACATGCTAAACCTTGTAAGCAAATCAAGAGAATATTTAGATTGTGATAAAGTTATATTAGAATTTGACTGAATGATTTCAATCCTGAGAAAGTAGTGCAATAATCCCATATTTATCATTGAAAATATATCTAAAAGTATAGTTTTCACTACTGATATGGATGATCATGAGCTTCTTATCCACAAAAAACTAGGATCAATAGAGAATCATCCTATTACAAGATGTAGACATTTAGATTTGAGTGGCATTTGGTGCACCTGAATATGAGGAGAAAGGATTCCATCTTGGCATACCATGCCTGAGGGGCCTATTTGAGTTCATAGATATATTTCTTGAGTATGCAGACCAAGGAGGTATCTTCCAAAAAGCCTTGTAGTTTCTCTATATATATCTCTTCTTTGAGGTCACCATGTAGAAAAACACTCTTTACGTCTATTTGGTGAACATCCCATTGATGTGTGGCTGCGATGCCTAGAGTGAGTCTTATAGATGTCATCTTTCCTATAGGGTCAAATGTCTTAATGTATTTTATGCCAGATACTTGAGAAAACCCCTTTGAAAATAGACAATATTTGTACTTATCGACTGACCCATTTGCACCATACTTGGTCTAGTAAACCTATTTATACTAGACAAATTTTATTCCTTTTGGAAGAGGGACCAAGTCCTATGATTTATTCTTAATTAAGGAATTGTACTCTTCCTACCTAGTATAATCCCATTCTAGAATGCTAGATTCATCATGAAAGGTTTACGGATCTAAGACAATGGGCAAGTAGGCATGTGATGTCACATAAAATTATGATCATGTCTACCTTGTATCCAATATATTTCAAACCCATCCTCTATCACTTTGAAGTGTCTATCTAGCCCAAATAAGACCAAAATTATATGAGATTAGAGAATTAGGAGGTGAGTCCTCATCATCTGTAGTTTGAGTATGAGATGGAGGAGGATAATCCTCATCACTACTCTCATCTCTTGAACTTGAATAAGAAGAGTCATCTTCATCATCAAGAGGATCTTGAGGTGGATCTACGTCACTGTCAGAAGTGGAATCAATGTCAAGTGAGACTTTTAAAGAGTCTAGAGTACTATGATTGTGTTCAAGTTGGCCCTCATGGAACTTGACACTCCTTTCAATGAATAACTCATGAGTTTCAGGATGGAGAAGCCTATATCCTTAAACACCCTCTGCATAGCCCACAAAGATGCAAGACTAACTCTGAGGGTCCATTTCCTTTCATTTTTTCTTAAGAATATAGGCCATTGTTGGTGATTTAAACACTTGAAAGTGATCTACTGCAAGCTTGTGACCATCCCAAGCTTCAAAAGGAGTGATTCCCTTCAATGCTTTGTGTGGAACTCAGTTCTAAATGTAGCATACATAGTTGATTGATTCAACCCAATACTAAAGAGTAAGAGAGTTTGATTGAAGCATGCAATTAGCCATTTCCTTCAAGGTACAATTTTTGCATTCAGCCATACCATTCTGCTAAGGACTATATGGAACTATGTGTTACATCTAAATCTCCTCTAACATGTAAAACTATTCAAACCTATTGTTGACATAGTCTCCACCATTGTCAGTCCTTAAGATTTTGATGGAACATTCTGACTACTTCTCCACATGTTCCTTGAAGTCGTTAAAGTGATCAAAGACCTTAGACTTATTTTTGAGAAAAAACACCTAGGTGTACCTCAAAAATTCATTGATGAATGTGATCATGTATCTTGTCCTATTTAATGAAGGTTTTGGAAATGGACCTGCTAAGTCACTATGGACTATTTCTAGCTTCTATTTGGTTTTCCTTACTTTGCCCTTATCATATTTCTCTTCTAAATGCTTTCCAAGAATGCATCCATTACATAGGCCATTTGAGAATTTGACTTTAGTAAATCCTAAGAACATGTCTTGATGACTGAGTTATTCTAGGTAATTGTAGTTTAAATGGCCAAACTATTCATGCCATAGTTTACTTACTCCATCTACATGAGTAAGTAGTGTAACTAAGGGCTAATCTAGGGAAAATTGTGAGAAGGTATATAGCCTATATTAATTATTGGCCATCCCATAAGCCATTGTTGCATCACTGTGGAGCTCCTTAATGACCATTGAATCAAGTGTAAACTCAACTCACTACCCTACACCTATGTGATTGATTTCATATACTGATAAAAGATTGGTGGATAGTGAAGAAACACCAAAAACATCATTGAAGGTCCCATCACTTACTTCTACTAATCCTTTACCACTAAATTCTACTAAAGTGTCATCACCCATGAGAATTGAAGGCATAGAACATGGCTCTATTTTTAAAAATAGATCCTCTGAGGAGGCCATGTGATAGGAAACATCTGAGTCAATAACCCAAGTTAAACGCTGAGAAGCTATTGTAACCAGTGCCTTGCCCTTATTTTTACCCTTTTTACTATCTTTACCCTTTGTATAATTATGTGCTGATGTGTTCTAAGATGAAGATTCAGGAACACTGATGTTATTCTTCTCAAGCATCTTAGTCAAGGTGTCAATCTTGCCCAAGTTTCTTACAAAAGTTACATTTGAGTTTCTCCTTCTTAGGTTTTACACTTGAGAAGGAAAATTTGATGATGCCTTTGGCTTGGTATCTGAAAAAATATTCTTCTTATGTTCATGATTTGGTTTAGACTATTTCTTCTCCTATTTGCCATTGCTAAAAGGCTTCTTCTTATCCTGATTGACAATCAAGGCATGTGATTTTGAATACTTCAGTGCACCCATTAGAACCAACTTATATTTCTCTCGAGTTATATCAATAACAAAATCATCAAATGATGGAATTTTCCAAAACGGATCCAAGTGCACGTTTGGTAGCATGGAATGTAGAGACAAAAATTGAATAGTCATGACCCAATTTTGCAAGCATGGATAAAATTAACTAGTTATCTATTTTCTCAATGCCACATTACTTCAAATATAGTATTAGTGATTTTAAATTTGTAAATAAGTATTTTAGGGTGTCATAGTCACCTAGGCTCAATGTGATGAGCTCATTCTCCAGCTCATGACCCCTCATAATGACTTGCACTCCAAAAAGCTTTTCCAAGATTGTCCAAACTTCATTTGGAGTTTTTGAAAATTTAACATAAAATAGGAGGTCAAGAGACATTGATAGGCATAGAAAACCATAGGCCTCGTCACATCTGTTGTACTAATTAAGCCTTTTTACATCTATAGATGGCTCATTTTCCTCACCCATAGTAATTTGATAGAGTCCTTTACCTCTCAAAGTGAGTTGTATTTTAGATTTCCATTCTAGATAATTAACTGGTGTGATTGATTTGATGTTTATATCCATTAGTGTAGATTAGAATGAGAAAAATAACAAAATTTAAATGAAAGCCAAAAAATAAAAATCACATAATACAAGTACCCCCTGAACTATCAAAAATACCACCCATAAGTTAGAATGCACACACACTTAATATTAAATGTCGAGCACAGTTGAGAATGCGTCTATGAGCAATCGGTGTGAGAAAGTATGAGAGGGATGTTGGGCACAACTGATAATGCATCCAAGAGGAAATATATAAAGGTTTAAAGAGAGGTTTAAGCTATTAAACCATGTAAAAAATGGATGTTACAAAATTCATAAAACAATGTCACCAATATGTAGAGATCGATAAAATATGCACTTTTTAAAAAAATGGCACCTAAAAAGGAGCTACGGATTGAAAGTTATAACACTTACTAGTTCTTACTCCCACATATTCATGGACCCTTTCTAAAAATGGAAAAAAAAATTACTCTATTTATTCATTACCTTTCACTTAGAATTCGACACTCTCTTGAATGTCATGTAGGGTTTGGCAGTTGTTTTACTTTGGGCTTTTAATGTGGTAAGACTACTTCAAAATCTTGATTAGGTCTTATAGTGTTTATCAAGTTTTTCCAACTACTTTACTATTGCTAGAGATAAGTAATGCCACTATTGAATCCTGATTACTTCAAAGTAGTTGAGGTTGAGAAGCCAGATTACTTTCTATAATGTATTTATGGTTTCTCTAACTACTTTACTGCTACTGGATACTAGTAATGCCACTACTAAATATCAATTACTTCAAAGTAGTTGAGGTTGAGAAGCCTAATTACTTTTTATAGTGTATTTTAGGTTTTTTGGGCTATTTTACTTCACTAGTTTGAAGTAAAGTAGCTCAAAAAACCTAATTTGGTCTATGATCAAGTTGTTGGGGTTGAGAAGCCTGATTACTTCCATTTGTGGTATTGGTGAAGTCTGATTACTTCCAAGCAGTGTAATTCAAATTTCTTGGACTACTTTACTTAACTTCACGAATTGGAAGTAAAGTAATGCCTAAAACTCAATTTTGTCTACAAGTAAGTTGTTACACTCTAAAAACCTGATTTGGTCTATATCCAAGTAATTTCCTTTTGAGAACTTGAATTGGTCTATGGAGAGTAAACTGGGGTTTGTAGGCTTGATTACTTCAATCATACAAATGTCTGACTAGATGGAAGAAATTGATTTTAAGGAAAATATACGAACATTCTCAAAAATCTAAAAATAACCCATTTTAGATCTCAAAAAACCTAGAAAATATATATAAATATATTTTTCATCAAAGGCCTTTTGACATGAGTTTTGAGGCAAATTAATAAAACACCTCCAAAGTCAAAAATGGTGGCTAAAACAAAAGAAAAACTAGCAAAGTGAATGCATGGAGGATCTACCAGGGAGTCTGATGCATATGACTATTAAGATAGCTCTGATACCATTAAAGAGTGTGACAAGATCTCTAAATAGATTTCACGTAATCAATGTTGAATCTTGTGAGGTAGTGTGAGAGCTCCAAAATTCCAAGAGAGGAAAAATGTGCATTAACCTATCTATTTCAAAATGTGAATGAGTGGATTAACCTTCCAAAAAAGAAAAGTAGGGTACATATAGAGAAAATTAGGGTAACATGAGGAAGCCTCTAATTTTATTAATTAACTAATTAAAATTAAATATAATTATCCTATGGACCCTTTATAACTAACCTAAGGAAGTTTAAATAACATAGAATGAAGATACAACTGTGTAGGCAAAACCCAATGGGAAAAAGCTCTACACTAACAAATTGTGGTGAATTCATTGAGGTAAATTGTGAAATCATTGAAAATTAGGTCTCAAAATAGGATTAGTGAATTCATCCAATGTCATGGTGAATTCATCTTAAAATATAGAGAAATCATATATAATTTCAATGAACTCATTGAAAATTTCAGCAAAATCATTTAGAACTTTAGAAAATTTGGAAAACACATTGGAAAATTTGTTAAAAGGAATGGAAAATTCATCATGGATAATGGAAAAATTGGGTGAAGAGGATAAATATGCAAACTGATGTGATGTGATATGATGAGATATAAATAGATGTGGGACTATAAAATGTGTATGTAGTTGAATAAGACTAACATATTGCTCATTTGATTGTGTGCAGAATAGATTTCTGATCATATGTACATGAGAGAGGTATTTAAGAGCTTTGGAGCTGATGGAGAGGTTTAATAATTATGAGGTGGGGTAAAAGAGGTGATAGGTCTAGCCTATATAGTTGAGATGCTTGAGATATGGGTGGATAGGGCTTATCTAACTATACTAGCTGAGTACTAGCATAATGAGTCTGTGTAAAATTATTTTCCACTAGTTGTTAAAATCAAGAATATTTTCCATTCATATACTACACGCTTTGATGATGATCAATACTAAGAGTTCACACAAGTGGATGTGGGAATGATACATCCCAATAATGGTAAGTTACATGCCATAAACAAAAAATACAATATGTTTGATGTTGGATAAAAATTTACAAAATTGATAGTTGCAAGTTTTGCTAAAGATTTATAGTAATTTGATTAATTGTGAGGTTGAAATGTAGAGAAATTTGGTTGTGAAAAGGTAAAATAATGATATGGGAGGGAAAATATTTTAAATATGGGTTTGAATATATAGGTGTTGGGGGGGGGGCATTAGAAGGGGCGATTATTTGAAATTTACTTGTGCAAAGTCATTTCATTGCATTTATTTGTTAGATTTTTCTCTAGGATGCTTGGAGAAAATGGAATGGATCCCAACTAATAGGTGGGTTAGAATATAACAGTGCGTCCCACTTTTTAGTAGAAAGGGGACAACAAAAATGAAAATGTGCACATTTTTCTATTGGTATAGGCAATAATGACTAAATCATACAAAATGTTAAAATAGTGTAAATTAATGAAATATTAAATTTTAAGTGTAGATTATATTTATATTTTTCTCAAATAAAAAAATAGATTTTTGAATGTCTAAATACATAGTGTGTATGTTTTATGTATATACATTTTAATGAGTGCTCGATTTTTCCTTGTCGTAATATTTTCAAAATGTAATAATTTTTAAAGATTTATTGCAAAGATGTCCTAGAAACATGGATGTAGTGTAAGATAATTTTTTTCTAAATTATTTATTATTTATTAAATTTTTAATCATCATGGCATGTAATATCGACACTTTAACTTCTCCTCACAATAATTCTTTATATATATGTCAAAATGGATCTATTTGTTTGTAATTGAAACAAGGACATTAACATCAAGTGCATCAATATTTTTTTAAATTTTTAAGTCACAATCCAATATTTATTTTTACACCAAAAAGATGATACTTTACTTTATAAATAAAAATATGTTATTAAATAAATCAAAATAAATACTAAATATTATATATATATATATATATATATATATATATATATATATATATATATATTAAAAAGCTAATAAATAACCCTATTTACATGTGGAGTCATTATTTTTATTTTATTTTTCTTCCTAAAATGTGGCATCCAAAATGGCATTTTTAAGCCAATTAGAGATTTTTGATTAAAAGAGTAAGATTTGATGCCACATGGGGTTGGAACAAAGGGGGTTCAAATGAACCACCTTTATTCTAACCCTCTTCAAATTTTATACACCAACAACTTTTTCTCCACCATCATGCCACTTTGTTCATCCATCACACCACTTACCATTACATTTTCCAATTCCATATTAAGTTGACTGCATACCATTGATTTAGAATTTCCATTTTTTCTATTTAGTGTTTTTGCACCACTTTTGATTTTGTGTCCTTAATCTCTCAAATGAGAATATGCATGGCATCTCTGAGCTGAGAATATTATCTAAATATTATTTGATAAATGTAATAATGTTCAACAATGAAAGGGTTTAGTATCACATAGCTCTCAAGTAGGTTATGGCCAAAAATTTTATTCAAGAGATTTCTTATTTAGGTATGATTCTCACATAATGCTCATTCATTCTCATTCATGCTTGATGGGTTCCATTTAGGTATGATTCATTAAATGCATCTTTATTCACTATGGTAGATCTTCTTCTTATTTCCCTTATGTTTAACTATCTTACCAAGTATCTGTATTCTTTGTAGCAAATTTACCTTATTTTTCATGCTACACACCAATAATATTGATTCAGAGATGTTTTCCTCTGCTCCTTAGCTTTATCAAATAAACCTCATTTTCTATGTGATCAAACAATAGTGATATCCTTATATTATTGGAACCTTTGTCATATCTTTTGCTATGGGATTCTTACCTACCATAATATCAATCTCATTAATAATACTAATGAAATCATGTTAGTAAAAGTATTTTTATACCCACTACAAACATGCTTCAGATACCTTTCAAAATCAAGTGCCATATATTATGTATTCAAAGAGTGAAATCTAGCTGATTCATTTTCTATGTTTTCCTATGAATGCTAAAAAATAGGATAAATTTGGTTGAACAACATAGATAGGGCACACCCATTCTGTATCACTCAGTGTATTTATCTTAATTTCACTCCCATAGGCATTTTATATGTGTATAATTTTGGTTCCTTTCCATTGTAATCAATCCATTTCAAACCAATTTATACAATTCACAGTTAAAACATCTCATCTCATATTTTATTTTTCCATAATTTGATCTTATAATATTTATCTTACCATTTGAGTTGTGACAAGAATTTTGCATCATTATAGCTTAGAATTATTAAGTATTATAATTTTTGGTTCTCTTGGCACTTTACTATTTCTACAAGAAATCAGGATATCATTTCCTCTATAATAGTGAATGTATTAATGATGGATTAAGCTCATTGCATAAGCCAATTTTTAAAAGTTCTCTTGGAACCCTTTGGTTTGCATTTATCTCCTCCATGTTACTTATATAGTTTGGACTCAAGAGTAAGCTTGCAAGTCCCTTTGCATAACCTCTAAGTGAAAGTATCTACATTCCAAATATATTGTGTATACCATTACAAGTAAAGCCAATTTTTTTTAAGTGTATGAAAAACAATGCTAATAGAAAGATAATTTTATTACATCAAATTCATGTGTTATTTTTGTTTGTGTTACTCAAGGGAGATTTCCCCGCCTTTTTTTTGTATTTTCATTTTTTGAGCTAGAGGGAGTAGAATTCCATTGTGTAAATATTATCATTTAGTACATTGCCATTTGCATTGACCAAATTTAGGATGTGTAGTGGCTAGATGGGGTGTGTATTTTAACTTGGGGATCTGCCCAAGATGCTATAATTTTATTATGCCACATAAGATCATTTTATTGTAGTTTTTTACCAATAATCTATACTTTAGCAAGTTGTTAATTGTGTATGTTTTTTTGTGGTGTGTGATGAGTGTTACTTCACACCGTCTAAATAATTATAAAGAGTTTATCTTATTAGAATAGACAACTAAATATCATTAAGCTAAACTAATATTTTTTCTCATTTAAACAAAAAGAAGATAAAAATTTAAATCTACCCCATGAATGAGTGGAAATAAAGGCATTAAGTGATATAAATCCATAAAAAATGATGTATGCAAGTCCAACGAATTATGGGCAAATTGATACAAATTATTAAACCATGAAATAAATGTAAGTTATAAATGTGATCCTTCTTTGTCCATTTGAGTAGTGGGAGGTTATCCATGTGTTTCTTTACCTCGTGATGTTTGTTATTCATTTCTACTATCATATGCAAAGGGAAATCATAATATTACCATTCATAAAAATGATAGTATTACTATTCATGGAGAAATATTTCAAATTTCTAATAGAATTCAATCTTTTCAGAGGCATCCACATTCCATCAAGCCAAATTCCACATGTTTTAATAGTAGTGGCATATTGAAGAGTATTAATAGTAGTAAGGCTTTAGCTCTAGTTATATTGAATAACAAAGGTACAAAACTCAAAGATTTGTAGTTACGAAAAATCAAAGTTATTAATTGAAAAATTGTAAATGATGCCTTGCTAAATGGTTTGAGATTTAAATAAGAGTTATGAGTTTAAAACTAAAATTTGTAAATGACTATCTGTACTATAAATTCATTAATTCTTATATAAGATATCTGAGTTTATTACTTATTCAATATTTTCCAAAGCAATGAATTCAAATTATAACAATTCATTTCCTAAAATAGAGTTTTGGCAAAGTTTAAACTAAAAATGATGATTTTTTAAGCACATTCATATTTAAATAATAGCTTGGAATTTGTGAAATTGTTAGTATTTATGTATGCACTTAAATTACTTTACCTAAATCATTATATAAAACCCTCTACCAAGAGACCTCTGAGTAGTTTCCTTTACAAATCCAGTATAATTTATTGGTTCCTCCCATCAATTACCCCTACCATAATATAAAAATAATGTGCCTTCAAAATTATTGAGATAGAGACAATGACCATAATAAATCTATTAAACTATATATGAAAAATATGCTTACCAACAACTGAGGTAGACTAACTAGAACTCATACTAGATCATAAGCTTGTAAAATTTCACCAACAACTATGAGAACTATATTATTACTCATTACATGTTTATCATTTTCATAGTAATTATGGTTGTGAAAATTCAAGTCTTCTTGTCAAATTTCTAACTAGCAACCATGAGAACTAGATTATTCCTCATTACATGTGTATCATTGTCATAGTAATTGTGATTGTGAAAATTCAAGTTTGCATCCAAACATTACTTATACCAACAATAAATTATCCATGTTGTTGATTTAGTAACCATATACTTATTTAGTTACCAACACAAGGGTACACAACATTTTTTCATGAAAAATTAAGTATTGCATCACTCTCAATTAAAGAAAATCCAAATTTTCCTATAAATAAGATAAACATAATAATAATTAGAATAATATTAGTATCCTTTTTTTTTTTATGAGTTTAGTTTTTAGTACATATTATAACTAGAACATATAAAATTAAAAAATAGGATTCATATTTAAATATTCACCACACGTAGGAGAGTTTGAATTCCTTCATCATAGAATATTGTAATGTAAATAGTAAAAAAATAATTTCTAAAATGACCAAATACCTCTTTGAATAACATACTAAGATTAAATGGGTAAAATAATATCAAATACAATCAATCTCTTATAGATATATATAATATTAGGTTTCATTTATCAATCCATCTATTTTAGAAAGGAGAAAACATGTACCTTTTGAAAGAGCCAGAGGAATCAAATCTTATAATTATCAACTCCACTACTTGTTCTAAGTTTAGTTAATTGGGGGTCAAGTCCCTATCAAAAACATAACTTTATAGCATATAAATGGATGCTATCTTAAACCCTTAGGTTTAAAAATAAACATGGCTCAAAATAGTACTATATAGCTATCCATATCTTAGAGTTGAGGAATTAGTTAACTAGAGTAAGGTCAAGGTTACTTAACTCTTGAAAAAAATGAGCTTTCACTTATAAATCATATTAAACATCTCTTCTATAATTCTATATTAGGACATCATATAGCTAACCGATGACCACTTCCATGCAAGTCTAATAATAATGGTACAATTAATATATTATACTTCAAGCTTCACAGCTTGAGAGTAAATACATCCTATGATTCTATTAATTATATTCAAAGTTAGTTATAATAATCAAGTTTAAAATTTCATGGAAATAACACATTCAATAAATAGTTTAGATTAAATATTCAATAATAAATACTAGATAAATTTATTAAGATCTAAACAATTCCCTTTAGTTACTCTTCAAGTTCAACTAATGTTGTTCATTCTAGAGTAGTTTCGTATATTTGATTATAACAATGGTTCAAGAATGAAAAAATATGACTCATTTATAATCAAGCAAGGATACTAAAAGATGGAATTTTATTCTTATATGCATAAGGTTCAATATGATAAATAAATTTACAACTATCAAATTAAGGTTGTACTAAAAATAATAAATAATAATTATTAGTATCCATTTCAAGAACTTCTAGTTACCACAAAATACAACAAGATAATCAGGTCAAAATGGTGTTTAGTATAAAAATAAATCATTTTGAACTTCATATAAGCTATGAATTGAAAATAACATCGGGTTTATGTTAATACTTTTTAGACTAGAATAGCAACTTGTTTGTATAGCCAGTGGTATTCCCATCAGTGGGATAGAGGTATTAAAATTGTTTCTATATGCTCTAGGTTTAATATCAAGGATAATAATATATATAAAATAAGATCATATTATTTGAAATATGTCCATACGTGGCTGATGTGTTGAACACATAATTTTTAAAAGATTGAATTTGTTATTAGTAGGGATAGGTTCAAATCATGTGTCCTTAGCATGCATACAAAGTGTTGGGTTAGTAATAACCTATTATTTTATCTCTTTCTGCAAAAAAGTGTTGGGTTATGTATAAATCAAAGTTGTGAATAATTAAATATGTTAACTGAAATGAGTTTTGTTTTTAATCTACCTTGATTCTCTTTGTATATTTATTATTCATATTTAAAATATATTTTAAACTCCAATTTATCCCACCGAAGTTCCCATATGCGGTGGAAAATAAAAATATTTTCTTTTAAAACTTGGCATAGGTAATTTCATGTGCCATAAGATAGTACATGGACTCATGTCAACTAATATCAGGGGTAAGTTTGTTGTATTATAGTTTTATAGAATAATTAAAAACATTTTGGTCTAGTTTTGTGCAGGTGTAAAGCTAAGAACTTATAAGATGGGAAATAAAAGGAAAAGGCAAAGCAAGAGGGAAATAAAGTTTAATGTCAAAGATGAAGCTAAAAAATTAGACTAAGATGTGAATTATATAAGAAGAATAAAATGGAGCCTAAAATCTGTATGAGCACTAATGTTGAATCTGATCAAACTATCCACATGAATGAGGAATCCTCTTTACCTTGTATGTACACAAGTGTTTAAAAACTTCATAAGTACATGATTAAACCACATAACTTAATTTATGATTACATATCATTATAAAATAGGACTATTAATTTACATTTGATGTCTTTAAATTTAAAAAAAAAAAAAACAATTACTGAAGAAGATATAAAAGAACCTACCAATATTGATATGATTAAAGAAGATATAGAAGAAAGATTTATTAATATCAATGTGACTAATGACCATGAGCGTGCCCTATCTCTTGAGCCACATGTAGAAATTATTGAGAAACTGTGTAAACAACTACCAAAGAAAAATGTGAACCATGTAATGAATATAGATATTGGTAAATTCAAAAAATATGCAAAAGATATGAGGTAACCTCAAAGGACAATCCGTAGATTTTCTAACCACATATTTGTGATCTACTTTAAAAGTTTGAATTAAATTAGTCATGCTCAATTGTTAGAAACTCTTATAAATTGTGATGGGATGAAATATTGTCTAGAGATATTGGAAGTGGATTTAAAATAAAATAAGATACAAACCCTTGGAGAAGTAGTGAAAAATGTGTCTAGGGGGTTGGATTCAGTGGGTAAAAACACTCACTCAGCTAATAAAAACGTTTCACGTAGAGTGATGTTAAGCTCAATTGTAAGTGAAAAAACATCATTATAGCCACCATGTTATTACAATTGGCTTATATCTCCCTATAGTGAAACAAACATGTGGCCGAACTAAGTGGAAACTAGAGAAGGAAAATCATGAAAGTATCTTACATGTTATTGAGGAGCGAGCTGAACCAATAAATCTTCTATTATTTTTCATAATTGATTTATTTTTCCTTTTTGTGATGGTAAGTATACAATCTACAATGAAAATTGACTCTCATTTTAAAATCTACTAAAGATGCCTTCATTTTTAATAATCAATGAAAATCACAATCTATACAAAATTTAATGTTATTATTGATGTGTCTTTTTTTCACAATTTGTCTTTTTGATTATATTTTAAAATTTTAATTTAACAATGTTAGGAAATATTAAAGTTTTGTAGAGGTTGAATTAATGTGATTATTTTATTGATATGTAGCTATCTATAGACATACACTTGGTCAATCTTTATTGATTTCATGCCCACAAATGTAGCTCTCTAAAAACATACACTTGGTCATTCTTTATTGATTTCTTACAAAAATATACACATGTAATATTTATGCTAAAATGGAAGTTGTTACCTATTTTTTAATGTTGATTGCCTTTTTAGATGACATATAATTTATTGAGACTACCATTATAAATTTCTTTACAATAATATTTATTAGATCTATGGACACTTAGATCATTAAATCTTCTACATTTGATTTATTAAATCTTATAAAATTATTAGAATATTTATATAATATATGTCATCTTAAGTAGGTTGCATATCTATAAAATAATGAAAATTTTAAATAATTGAGTCTATCATGGAATGATAAAAAAATGGCACTTTCCTTGTGTAATTACATAATTGGTTCTTTCCTATTGTGAATTCTACATTTCATTGTAAGCATAACATTAACTAATTTTTTTTGAAGGGCTTGCTCTATAAAAAGATAAATGATGCTCAAGTGATTTTAAGTGTCACCCTATTGCCTTATGTAATGAATGTTGTTCTGATTTGATGCAATATGGAATATTTATTAGATAAAGATAAAAACTATGAAACATGTAAGTAAATGGAATGGGTTTCCCCATTTAGAAATTATGTCCAATTAAAGAACCATTTTATGTTTTGTATGATACAAATCCAACATTAAGTCAATATTAGATCTATTTGACTAAGAATACATTGATTTAATAAGAAGGTAATAAGTCTCGATAGAATTATTAAGGAAATTATGAAAACATATCATAAAAGGCCTTAACATAAGGTTTTGCCTTCAAGTATACTTAATAAATGGATTAAAAAAGAATTGGCTCTTAATTATTCTTGGATCCAAATTGAATAATGAGGTAAATGAATGAAAAATTAAAGTTAATTAGATCAGATGAATTATAAAATATGAAATAGACTAAACAACATATATTAATAATAAAATGAAACATATTGATGATCTTATCTTAATGACAACTTGAAGTTGAATGAAAAACAAAACCGTAGAGGTTCTAACACAATTAATGCCATTTTGGTTTTTGGGAAATCAAGTTTTGAAATTAATTAGAAATGAACAGGTTAAAATCTTTTAAGGGTAGGGATGCATGACCTCATTTAATCCGTGCAAAATTAGATGATGTCATTCATCAATATCCCTAATTAACTATATGATCATACTTAGATTCCACATATCAAAAATTGGTGGGAATAAACTATGAGATACATTGTTGCAAAATAAAGATTATAGGTTTAATCAAAATAAAGATGCATACATTGTTGCAAAATTATGATTAAAAATGCATTGAATTAAGTTGTAACATTGAAGAACGTAGTCTTAACCAAATTATATGATATGAAAATAAGATTAAATATTATATCAAGCAATGCATAGAAATAAAATAATGATATTAATAATTTTTGTGTACCAGCACCAAGCATGTTACTAATTTCAACTAATCCAAAATCATAAGTATATAAAAATTCATGTCACTGAGTGTTTATCATATAAAATTATTAATTTAAATATAAAAGTGTTGATGTAAATTTGTATGAAAAAAAATATATACATGAATATATAATTAAAAATAAAAGACTACAAGCATCATCGCTGGTTTGTGGGAGTCTCTAATCCCTCATTACCATCATGTTGTTGATCCTAAATTTAAAATTCAAAAATATCGCAATTAGAACTCCATAAATTATTAATTTGATAATTATTTCATGCTTTTATCTATATAAAAATTAATATTAGTTTTTAATTAATCATTAAATAAATATCACAACATTGCACCTTTGTACATGTCTCTTCCAAATCAAGACACCTACGAGTAGAACACACACTTTATGTCGAATTGTGCCTAGTAGATCCCTATATACAAAAAATAATATACATATTATAATATATCAGATTAATTTTTTATAACTAATTAAAAATATAATTTAAATTTATTTGAATTTTATATACCTCTAACAAGCCAGTATGAATGTCACCTTGAGGATGTCCCTCATATACTACCTGAATAGTAGGCTCAACAACATGCACAACATTAGCCTCAATAGTGTGCATAACAATATGATCAATAGCATGGGAAATAGAAACTGTCTCTCTCATATCCCCCTCAACCTCATGTAAAATGAAGTCACATCCAAGAGACCCGAATGATAAAACAATCCCCTCATGCATAAGCAATGCACTATATCCTTGGGGGTCCTAAAGACATTGAGATTCTAACTGACTATGTGTGTAATGCATGAAAAATGGTAGTAAAATTGGATTTGTGTGGAGTGAAACATGAGGGAAAGAGGTATAAGGATATATACATGTACATGATCAAATACACATTTACAGAATCTTCAAGGCAAAATTAGAATTACTTATGTTCATAAAGGGTATGATCATGATCAAATATTTTTTATCACTAAAAATGATATTAAGGTGTATAGGATAATGATTATTTTAGGCATGATCATGAAAATTTCTCAAATTATCCAATATGATATAACTCAAAAGAAAAGGGTACAAGAGTTATATAGAGAAAAATCCCCTGAAGAGATTGATGATCAGTTAAAGAGAAGGATATTAAAAGTTATTTCTCCTTTAAAGTGTAAATATTCAATGTATTCTAATTTAACCATATAAGCACACTTAGGTTTACAATATTTCTTCATGATACATATGTTAATCTAGTTATTTCTTCAACTTAACCAAGTCCACCAGAGAATAGTTAACATGGCACTCCATAATTTCAAGGATTCTTGGGTTTTCCCTACTCTTTTGACATACAAAAATGATTAAGGATAAGATTCAAAGGAAGATAAACTTATAAGTTATGACATGAAGTTTTATCAAAATGCCTCTAGGGTACATATACCTATCCTCATTTCTATTAGTATTGTTTCGAATATACTAATAACTATTGCAAGAACTAGCTATGTTACCACTAATCTATTCAACACAGTAAACACTCATATTGTTAGTACTATCCTTTATGCAACTAATACTCAAGGTTCAAAAATTACATATAATTCAAATATATATTCTTCCATTAGAAAACCAAAAACACACCAATAAAGGCTTCCATTACATGACCTATTGAATCTTTACTAGCCACTATATCTTAACAAACACTTACTACTACAAGGTTTTAAGACAGTATATTTGCTGACATTTGCCACTCAACCATTTTAAAGACATATGTATTCATAATTGATGGTATATCTTCCAATAGACACTATGGTTGAAAACCTAATTATAAAAATTATAAAGGAGTCCCTCAATGTCATCAAATATATAAAATAGAGTGTTGTTTAGATTAAGGATTTAAGAGAAAATATGGTCAGCCCACCATTTCCCACTAGTCCATTTTCCACACCTCCTAGCCCATCCATTTTACTAGACCCTTCAATCCTCATGCTTATACCTCAATTCAAAACATCTTACCTTAACTCCTCATTCCCTTACTCTTCTTCCTATAGTGAGCCAATTCTAACATAATAATGGATGAAACAATTAGATGTTATACAATCACATAGGTAGAATTTATCCATGACTAAGGATCTAAATTTTATTTTGGAATTTGAGGAAAAAACTAATATGGTGAAAAAAATCATCGAGAGGAAGATATCAAGTGGATATAAAGTCATTGGGCTTGAAAAGTAAGATGATATCCTTTAATTAATCAAAAAGAGGAGAAAAGGGCCTATATAACATGATGAAATCATGGAAGATCCCATCTTAGTTCTAGAATAAACAAGAAGTGTAATAAATAAGGTAGTCATTTCCTTTTAAAGATAAAAACTTGATTTAGTCATAGTATAAGATTAAGCCACCTACAAACATATATTATAAGGTACAACATACAGTCCAAACTATTTGTGTTCTTTTGCTTTCTATTCATAGAGCTAGAGATAGAGGGAAACCTGAATGGCAAAGGATAACCAACTTCATTTAAAATTTATGGCATGTTGACTCTAAACTAAATAACATTACTAATGAAATTAGATAGAACATGTTTCCTATGATGAGTGTGTTATCTATACAAAGATAAGGCTTAGTAGATTAGCACAACCAAATGAAGACAATGATAACTTAGTTCAATACTTAAAAACAAAGAATATTAGAGATATTCAATGAGATATATATTTATGATGTATGAAAAATAATTGGCCATGTCATCGACCAAAATATGTTTTAAAATTTGTTTCACTACACCATAAGAAACTTTAGACTAAGAATCAATAATTCTACCCATGTTTTTGATCCTAGTTCTGAATCCATCTTCAGGGTGATAAAGACTCAATCTAATGCTTCATCATAGAGTTTAATCACAATTTTTAAGATCCCACTTCTAGATCTATCCATCATGTAGTTGATTCTTAAAAAAAAAGAAAAGAAAAAAATAATATATTTAGATATACTCAATCCTTTATGCTCTAGACTCTTCTCTTTGAAGAAATAAGGAATGTGAACTTTGATATTCCCTTGATCTTATCAACATAAATGAAACAAATTGAATGAATCAAAATGAATTTAATGGCTACTTTGTACGATACTATATTCATGTATAGAGTTTGATCTTATCATAAGAACATGATAATAACCCATATAGGTCAATAATGAGGATTAGTGAAGTGTTAATTTGTGAACTAATGCTTAAACCATGTTTGTTTTTGCATTAGTTTTGTATCATGTAAAAATAGATCTTATGAGGGATTATAATAATTCTGAGCCTTGTGTTTTGTAAAAAGTCATATAAATATAGGAAGTGGCATTCAGTATTTTCTTAAACATCAAACTAGGAATAATTTTAATTTGCATATTTTCATTAAATTTAGTCCTTGAGGAATTTAGAGTAGACCAAGTTCCAGATTGATGATTTTTATTGGTATTTTTCATTCAGAGGAACCCAAAATTCTAGATTATAGAGTACAAAATTCTCCTATCATTCAGATTCTCTTCTAGATACATAATTTGTTATAGTTACTACCTAAACATTTGTAAATTAATTTAGGGACATATTCTCATCCATCTTTATGGTTCGTTATAGCCAAGAAATTACTTTGTGCCTAATCTTCAGTTTCATTTTTTTCTTCATGCAGATTATATTTTCTAGCATGGGTTATAATAGTGCCAAGAAGTAATATGAGAATGTCTAAGATGGATAGCATTTTTCTTGTGCTCTATAGATGCAAGGAAATAATATGATAGAAACCTTGTACTCACACTCACATAATAACAGTATAAACTGCATCTATTGAAATCAAATGTTGATTACATACAAAACATTCCTTTTATGGAAAGAAAAAATCTGTATTGTGGGCCACTTCAAGGGGGCTACCTCCTTTGAGCAAGGCTCACTTAAAAATAATGTCTCTAATGCCTAACACTAACCTATACCCCTTTATTTATACTAATTCTCCTCTACACAACTCCCTACTCTTATGCATGTGGTACTAAACCATTATTCACTATTCTATTAGCAATATTACTATTATACCCCTTTTTAAGTACATTACATTCTATCTCCTTAAATATGTTTTCCCTCAAAACATTATAATAAATAAGAGGACCAAATGAAGGCAAAACCAAAAAATAGGTTAAATACCAGATAGAGGCACATCCATGTGTCCTTTTTTGTTTCCATTTATTTTCTCTATGCTCGGATATGAACATGTACATTTACAGGGTGAACATGTGTACTATAACCAAAGGTTGAAGTGCAATTTGAACCATGATGATAATATCCTTAAAGTGAGAGTAAGGGTGCTCAAAATAGTCATCTTGACGAATGAATTGAGGATATATGCCATCCCCCATAGCAGTTTTCTTTGAGGGATTTAAAGACTCAGCTCACAATTTCAGCATTATGATTTTCAGCTTGGGCTCATCGAGGGTCTGCTTGAGTATGGTTATTCATTTAATGGGCTCATTTAGAACCTACTGAGGTTCATCCAAAAGGGAACCAATGAACTCCACATTGGTATAGAGAGGTGGTGTTGTTTTGGGATGATAGAAGGAAGATGTCTTGGAGAGTTCTCAATTGATACAGTCTTTAGAGAGCTTGGATAAGCCTTGCACTTACATCATGGATTGTGGTTGACACATTTGAACCTCTGCTCAAATATCATCTTGAATTCCATTGATGAAGCAACAAATGAAGAATGTAGTAGAGATGCCATTGGTTAATGTTTCAAACTTAGTCTGATATTCCCTAATAATACTAATTTATCTAAGTTGAGTTAATGCACTAGTGAGATTATCGCTAGAGAAAATAAGAAGTTCCATGAGAACCATATAAGTGGACATCAGTTTCAACTAAAAATGCATCCTTTACAATATGACTAATATATTAACTTTTTTTATTTTTACACAATATAAGTAGTCACTAAAGATATAATAACTTATACAATAATCAATAAAATTTAAAACTTAAAAATATTTTGGAAAGATAAGACAGAGGTACATGAAACCCATAAAATTTTTAGTGCAACTAGTTACTGTATGAGAGATGTAGAAGAACAGTCAAGTTATTTTGAGAAAAAATAGAAATATGCACTTTGAATTGGTAGATTTTAGCTTCATATATCCAACTAGCTCTTCAAAACCTACATTTTGACAAATACAATTTCCTAATATATCCACAAAAATACTTCTCTAAAATCTATAAAATAATACCACTAAAAAATCTCTCTCTAAAATCTCCTACACAAAACTAAATGACTGAAAACTATTTCACTAATCTTGATTTCTCTTGCAACAGAAAAAAATTGGCCTAGGAAGGTGCTCTGATACCAATGATAGGTACCTCATAATCACACTCACGTAATAACAATATAAACTGCATATATCAAACTCAAATTTTTATTACATACAAAACATTCCTTTTATGGAAGGAAGAACTCTATATCATGGGCCACTTCGAGGGGGATACCTCCTTTAAGTAAGGCTCACTTACAAATAACTTCTTGAATGCCTAACACTAACCTATACCCCTTTATTTATACTAATTCTCCTCTACATAACTCCTTACTCTTATGCATGTGGTACTAAACCACTATTCACTATTCTATTAGCTATACTACTATTATACCCCTCTCTAGGTACATTACAAAATACCAACTGTATAGCCTTACATACAGGAGGTTGAATATAAACTGCATATATCAAACTCAAATTTTTATTACATATAAAACATTCCATTTATGGAAGGAAGAACTCTATATCATGGGCCACTTTGAGGGGGATACCTCCTTTAAGTAAGGCTCACTTACAAATAACTTCTTGAATGCCTAACACTAACCTATACCCCTTTATTTATACTAATTCTCCTCTACATAACTCCTTACTCTTATGCATGTGGTACTAAACCACTATTCACTATTCTATTATCTATACTACTATTATACCCCTCTCTAGGTACATTACAAAATACCAATTGTATAGCCTTACATACAGGAGGTTGACAATTTCTAAAGTTTCTACAGGACTTCAAGGATTATTATAAAAATAATTCATGGAGACTTTTAAGATCCATTATTGTTATAAAATTACAGCTTGCATACTGGTGCTCAGCCTTCTATAGATTTTAGCATTTAAAAAAATACCTAAAAGATTTTATTGAAGTGGGCATGTCCCTTAGGTGGGGATTATGCCTCAAAACATTATGTTAATAATGTTGTTGCAAAACAATGGTTGGACAACAATGAGGAGGATGATATTATAGGGAAAAGTTTTCCAAAAAACTTAGACATGGATAATAAATTAGAGTTAACTATTGCAAAGGCTCATTCTTTAAGAAATAAAATTTATAAAAGACAAGCCAGTCTTAATGTACAAACCCACAACATAGTGGAATAATTGCTATCAAGATGGAAATACAAAAATTAGAACCTTACAATATAATGTAGAAGTGTTTAAGTTAGAATTTAAGGATATGGAATATAAGATACAAAAATTTGAGACATTTTTACCTTTAATAGATACAACGTTTGAAGGGGATCTTAAGCATGCTTGGTTCATAAGCACTTTGAACAAAAATATAAAAAGGGTGACATTGAGAACTTTTACTTTCCATCAGACATTACCAATGATCAGATTCTTTGTGTTCAAAGAAGGCATACCCATGATGGCTCCAAAATTTTCTATGGGTTTTCTTGGAAGAGGAATTGCTAACCAATTCAACTCTACTTCATGGTCTGACATTTGTATCTGATAACTATTTTGATTATAAAAATCCTTGGCACAACTTGACTACATTAATAGGATTTGTATCATGGTAGAGAGAAAAGAATAGAGGTGTTTTATATCATAGCAGGGATAGAAGAGGGATGAATTGATTTGAAAACATTTAATATGTAGATCAAACAACCAATTTGAAAACATTTAACAAGATTTAAAAAGTAGAATCTCCCTAAGCTTTTTAACACCTTTCTCCACTCTTCAAATGAACCTACTTCAAACCAAAATTCTTGAAAATAAACTAGATTGAAAATAAATTGGGATTATTTCTATAACACACCCACCAAAGACCTATTTCAAAAATAGGCAGTTACAATACCTATAACTGCTACTATTATTCTAGCTATAGATAGATTTAAGGAAGTCTGAGTTTTTATTGAAGGTGGAGATAACAGAGACACAAAATGACTTATTACACACACTTTTACATATGAAGTACTTAGAATATTAAGTTATTCATAACACTAGTGAAATTAAATGTCATCAATAGGCATGTGCCTGAACCATCACTCAAGACTATTGACATGGTGAAATTTGGATTTTTGATGCAATTTTTTGAACATTTAGTGGTACTTAGTAT
The DNA here is from genome assembly GCA_037957365.1 of Torreya grandis. Lineage (NCBI taxonomy): Eukaryota > Viridiplantae > Streptophyta > Pinopsida > Cupressales > Taxaceae > Torreya > Torreya grandis. Next base: position 203,043 of record JARHVA010005215.1, on the reverse strand, counting down.
ATATTTATCAGAGCTTAACTCTAGAGGATAAGACAAGAATCTAGTATGATTCAATCATACCATGTTCTTATTATTAGAGTAGGAGGCAATGTCTTCCAATCTTCTACACCCTTGGTTAAAAATGGCAACCTTGGGATCCATTGCAGTAAAATGTAGTGAAGGACACACACAATGTGGCCCCGTGTCATTGTAAATGCATATTACATTATCCCCACATCAACCATAAACATTGCATTGGTCTTCTATGGCACTCCATCCCACTTGTCATGACTGAGTGTATTCATGCCATCCATATGACCTTAAATTCCCATATGAGTCCAATGTCACTCTTCTAACTTTATTTATTTTTTCTTCATAATCACTAATGTGAGCCATCTAGTAAAGAAAACCTAAAATAATATATTTTGGAAGTATTTATTTAATATTAACACTATAAGTTTTAATTTAATAAAACCATTTTTTGGGGTTCTCATCAATTTTAGGTCCTATTTTTATGGGTCAACAAATCTATACAAAGGAAAAAATAGAATTAAAACAACAAAGTTGGTCCCCTTTACTAAAAAAATCAAAATAATATAGAATCTATGGTATATTTTCTGATAAAGATATCACAAAATCTGATTCTTAAAAAGGTATGCAGATCACAAACCTAATCCTATTTTCCTAGGCCATAATTACATTCAACATTGCAAATCTAAGGCACACAACTTAAAAAATAAAAAATGGTTCTCAATTCATAATCAAAATTTTGAACTAAATCCAAATTGAAGTAAGGAAAATTGATGAAATGTTTATCAATAGAGTTACTTACAATCTTAATAAACATAAAATTGGGCTACCTATGGAATTAGTGAGCATGAATATTCCCTAATTATTTAATGATAATGTGACTCTACCAAAAGGCTTAAAGGAGGCACTGGAATTCTAGTAAATTATACGGTTCTACCATTTCAACCTCACATTCCCACTTGATTCAATAGAAAATGAATAAGAATCCACTCTTACTATTTCTCCCTCACTAAACCCTTGACCCAACAACAGAGTATCCTTGAGATTTTTGAAGCTTTCCCACACAACACCGAAGCTCCTATTTCTCAACATAAAGTTGTCATCATCTCTCATTTCAGTAGAAATAATGCCTATGTCAAAAGTAACCTACTTGGAATAAATTGGCTTGTACGAGTGGAGGAAGAATGTGCAGTCAAGTGGTGGGAAGGTGGTTATTTTTAGGGGGTTTGAATGAATCCCCTTTGTTATAATATGGTTTAAACAAAACACTTTGTTTGAACCCCAAGTCAAATATACACATGGTGTTTCAAACAAAGGTGTTTTGTTTGAATAATATTAGAACAAAGGGGCTTTGTTTGAACCCCTTTTCACAATTCGAAAGATCCCTTGGCTTGGCCACCAAGAGGGACTCACTTATGTGCATCAAACTAGGCATCATAGTGATCACATGTGAATTTACTAAAGGCTAGAGGGGAGTAGTGATTTAGTATGTAACAATTTTAATATTTTTGTTTTTATTTCATTAGTATTGAATGCCATGTGTTGGCTAACAGATTTGTCCTTATATAAATATATTTTATTTTAGCTCCGTACTCTTCTCTCAAGAACAAATAAGTTAAACAACAAATGGGTGAATTATCAAGATTAGTTCCCCTCTGAATTAAGGTACAACTCCCTTTAATATTTTCAATGAATTTAAATATTTAGATATACTTTTAACCAGAAAGTGTTTAAAGGCAAACTGATATCCATACATCATTATGTTATGAATACGAGATTTTATAATAGTAATAGGTAACAAAATACATAGATTCTATTTTCAATAACAATTAAATAGATAAACATATATATGTTGAACCAGTTAATGATAAAACACACATAATAGATTGTCTAATGGAAAAGTAATTACTATATGAAGAAAGATTTCACACAGAAAACCCACTTTCAAATACTCAAACTCATAGATCTAAGTACTCAGTAATTAATTCTCATTTTCATTCACATATGAAAAATGTTTTAGACAAACATCACATATATTTGTAAAAAATAATGGTCCAATTCTAAAATTTCCAACTCCTCTTTTTCAGTCTTTTTCTCATGTCCCCATCTTTTACAACCAAAAATATATATCGTTGCCTTAACTCATCCATCTTTTAAACTAAACTAGAGTTAAAGTAACTCTAACCCATATGGGATTTAGTTTTTAAAAATTCAATAAAGATCAAGTTTCAAATAGAAAATTAATTGAATAATTGAATAAAATAGACTATGTAAGTAAAATAATTATTGAAGTGATAGACTAAGATCTCTAGATTTTTTGTGTTTGGTGGGGTAGACACGTTGAGCTTTCCATTCCTAAAATGTTGTAATGAACTCCTAAATTTTAGAAAGATTGGGAATGCTGACGTGTTTTATCCTTGCTTTCTAGATGTTTTCTTCCCTCCAAATTTTTCCCATCCTTTTTGTGTGCTTTGGGAGTGTGTCGATACAATGACAAAGAAGTGACTCTACCTTTGAAATCTGAGAGAAGTTTTTATTTGATAAGCTATCACTTTATTTAATGAAATTAATCTTTTCCCTAAAGGACTGAATCACATCATTGATGTCTTTCTCTGGTTTCCCATCATCTTTTATGTAATTGATATCAATGCTCTGTAGATCAGGCTATAATGACTGAATGAATTTATTTATTTCTTTTATCATTTTTGTGATTTCCAATTGTCTTTGTCTGGATACTAAATTTTTCCATTCAACATTTTTATTACTTACATATAATATATCTTCATCCAGTCCTGTCAAGTTCTTTTCTGACAAAAACTTTGTTATCCCATATTTTTTCACTTCATCAATCTGATTCATCACGCTCATCCATTTTCTTCCTCTTTTATCCAAAAAGCATTCTAAGCCTTCAAATATTCAACAGTGATTATCGTTAGATCATATACATTCTTCAATTTATGAATGTATTCTATACTTTTTAGGATGATGCCATCCAACCAACTATCAAATACTCTCGTAATCATTTTGCCTCTGTGTATCTAATCCATCATCCTTTGATTGACAAGAGATTTTAGATCAAAAAACATGGGCATTTAGGAAATTGGTTGTGGATCTGGACTATGAATGGCATCAATATACTCTGCCATTGACTACACAGTCTGTTTTAACTCTCTTTTATCCTTTTCATCCTTCCAAGTTCTGCTAACTATCCTTTTAGTAGATGATTCTAGATGATGCACATCAATGGCATGTGATGCAATCCCAAGGTCTACCTTTTCAACTATAAAATCTTGGTCTGTAGGATCTTGAATTTCTTCATTGGTTCTTGGCTGGACTGTCTCTGCATTCCAATTCCCTGTGTTTGGGTCAACATCTACCCTGGATGTCATTTTAACTTTTTGGATTTAGAAGATTTCCCTAAACACTTTCTCACCATATCTTCCAAGGGCAAAGAAAATGGAACTACTTTACTTTTATGATTGATTGAAATTTCCATCCATTTAGGTGCAAAAGCCAAGGCTTCTCTATCAGGATTTAGTTGATCAAAAGGTACAATTAAAACAATCATCAATTTGGTAGAATCACAAGGAATCATTGTCTATTGATCTATACTAACCTCTTCTACCATTGGTGAATCAAATTTTTTATCACCTTTGACTTCTCCTGAATCCTCTTCAGAATTCAAATCCATAATCACTTTTTCAAAAATTTGATTCTTCTTCTTGCTTTGATTCCTTAACTTGGTGGCACGAGGAGGTAGAGTAGTTATAAGGGCCTTCTCAAATTCTTTGATGATAGGGTCCCTTCTAGTTTTTGAATTGGAAGTACCTAAATCATAAATAATAATAGGCTAGTTAGATGAGCTTATTGGGAATGGAGATTCAATTATTACTGTACATTATTGGGAGACTATGTTTTGAGCTTCTCCTAGTTTTTGCTCTCTCAACCATTTTTCAGTTCTCCTTTTCAGTAGAAGGGTCTTGACCGAAATTCTATCTTCTTCACTTTTCTCCCAGTCAATTTCTAGAATAGGTGATTATTCTATTTGCTCAAAATGTGGATCAATCACCTATTCATCATTGTCAATAATTCTAGAAATGTCCACGCTTAATTTAAGGGTAATTATCTACCCTAGGGAAAACCTAGACCATAGTCTCCTTATGACTTAAAATTCATCTGAACAATCCTCCCAATAATCCTTTAATTGAAGAATATGTGAAAATCCTATTCCAAGATCCAAGTTATCTCTGGCAAAACCTTTGCTATCAAATTGTGGTCTGGATGTGAAGTATTGAAAATTGAATTTCTTAAGATCCAATTCTAAATTCAAAGCATCAGCTATTGTTTTGCATGAATAACGTCCAAGTTTAATATGAAAAGATATACCAAATTTATTCTTCATTGGGAATTTTTTATCTACATGTGTTAATTGCCTGCAGACTTTTATTAGCATAAATCGATCCAAAACATACTTGGGTAACCTCAAGGGTTCACCATCAAAACCCCCAACTCTAATATAAGTGAACCTATAAAATTGAATGAAGAAACTACCATAGATATTAATTAACTACATAGCTTCATCAGACAACCTCTTATTAATGTTATTTGACAATTCAAAAGTCATTTTCCTAGTAAAAACATCATTGACCCTCCTGTAATCCTCATAGCAATTATGCATTTGTATCTGTGAGTAACAATCATAAATTTTACTATCTTCAGCCAAGGGTGCATGAAGTAACCCTACCCATTGTCTCATAGAATCTAGGCAATAGAGGAGGTATGAAGACATTAAATTCTCTATTTCCCAAACAATTACTTAAACCTTGATGTAAACATTCAACTACAATTTTTGCTCAATCCAAATATTATTCTCCTTGGAGGATCACCTATATGAAGAAGTACATCCAGTCTTCCCAATAATATGCATGAGCATTGCCTTTCAGTCTATGTAGTAATACCATGATATCTTGTACTTCTAGAATTATATGATTTCTTGTTAATGGCCTAGGCAATCTTGAACCTCCTTTTTGGAATTTCAAGACCCAATTCCTATCAATCACGCTCTTGTAAATTGTTTTCTTTATTAAAAAGTAACCATATGAAGAAGTAATACTAAGGTCAGAGTATGGTTCCTTGGGAGGGATTCTCATCATAGACATTAGGGTTTGTTTATTGATATATAGTAGAACATTACCACCTGTAGTCCTGATGCACTTGTTTTGAGGTTCATATCTATTCATGCATTCAAGGACTAATTCAGGGCATTGTATAGCCATAGGAAAGGCCACAGCTTCAACCAGGCCACTTTCTACAGCTTTTTGCATCATAGGATTTCTAGCCCTTTCCTTAAAATCTTTCAAATCATATTGGACTAGAGAGGTGTCCCCAATTTTAGGTGGAGAACATATGAGACTAGGGCCATGCTCATAATCAAGACAAGTGGATTTCATGGCTACAGGTCAGAGAATATAATGAAAAGAGAAAGTTTTGAATTTTTAAATAATGCTACAAACTCAAAAGGATCCTTCTTTCCAACCAAGTAAAGGAACCAGCTTATAGTAAGAGTGAAACTCACCTTAAATTTATTTGAAATCACTATGAATTCAAGAAATCAAATATCTTATACCACCTATGATGTTCTCATTTGTATCACCCAGTATGCTTTTTTTTGAATTTGAATTGTTTTCTCTCGATGCAGATATTAACCAAATCAAATGATTAAATCAAGACAATACATGCTAAGCATGCTTGATAAGACACGTACTCTGACATATGAATTAATGGAAATCATATTTTACACATGATTTTGATGAGTAATGATTATCTATAACCTCATGAAAATTCAAAATTTTCCACTTTATAGTGAGTTTCAGATATATTTTCCTCTAAGTGTCCCACTAATTTTAACTTAGAGAAATCCTTAGGGGGAGATAAGAGTATAGCCATTGAACCATTGAAATTTTAAAAATATGGTTCAACTTTGGGGTTCAATGATATGAAATGAACCACACAGACTGACCAATAGTCACATGATCTTTCCAAAAACTTTGGACTTTGAAACTTAGAACCGTTGAACTCTTCAAACTTTAAGACATTGAATCATTGAAATTTTGAACTCTGAAAAAGGGTTCAAGTTCAACCGTAAGGTTCAAATACATAATTAAATTACAAAGGAATAGTGCATTTTAAGAAACATTGAACCATTGAAATTTTTTATGTAGGTTCAAGTGATAGGTTCAAGCGCTTTATTAATTTAGACAAGGGAACTAAGTGAACATGACTCTTTACAAAACATCAAGTATTGAATTTTTGAACTGGTGAACTTTTGAGTTGTTGAAATTTTAAACTCCAAAAAAAGGTTCAAGTTCAACTGGAAGGTTAAAAGTCATAATTAAAATATGCAAAGGGACAAATAGTTCACTTTTGATAAATATTAAACCTATTAAACCATTGAACTCATTGAACTTGTTGAACTCTGAGAAAGGTTCAAGTTTAAAGGTTTAATTCTTTTAGAAATTTAACACATAGGAAATGATATGTGGGTGAACTTCTTTTATGGAAAAATTCATGAAAAATTGAATAAAGGCAACTCAAAAACCAATATTAGCTCTGACTAGGGACTGTATTTTAGGGCAAAACACAGAGAACTCAAAAACTTTGGTTTCACAGACTAGGAAAACAAAAATTGAAGAAAAGGAGAAAGACAAACCAAAAATAGGAAAGGAAAACACAAAACACAACAAGAAAAGAAAAGGTTATGTACAAAATAGGGGATACCTATTTCACAATCGGTATAACTTGAGATCCTGTCCATTATAGGGCATGGGTAAAATAGCTCCATCCATATATTCCAATTTAAAATAATTAAAACCAAGTACCTGATGAATTTTGAAAGGTCCTTTCTAAAGTGAATTAAATTTACCATGTGCTCCTTTAGGTTATCTCCTTCTATCCCATAGTAATACTTCATCTCCTTCCATGAATTTTCTAGGTCTAGTTTTCTGATAAAAAATATTTTCAACTCTAGCTTGATGAGCAGTAATACGATCAACTAGTTCATTCCTCTCTTATTCAATCTTAGTTAAATACATAACTCTTTTTTCTAAAGAGTCTTGAAATAACTGATCTTTAATAACATTTTTTAATCTAGCTATAGATAATTCTAGAGGTAATGATAGCTATGCTCCTATTCCATAAACGAGCTCAAATGGTGCCATTCTTATTGCTCTTTTTGGGGTTACCTTGTTAGCCAAAAGTGTTTCGTATAGTATCTTATGCCAATCTCTAGGGTTATCACTCTCTAATTTCTTCATGATGGCTATCAAATTCTTATTACTAGACTCTATTTGTCCATTTCTTTGAGGGTAATAATCTGATGAGTGAGAAAGAGAGATACTATGTTCATAGCAGAATGAAGTAAATTCCATTGAAGAAAAATTGGTAGCGTTATTTTCCACAACCTTTTGAGGAGCACCAAAATGTACTAGTATATTTTCTTTAAGAAAATCACATACCACTTCTAAAGTAGTTCTCTTCACAGGGATCGCTTTAACCCATTTCATAAAATAATCAGTTGCTATTAGAATGTGTGTATGATCAACACTCAAAGGAGGTGAAAGAGGACCAATGAAGTCTAATTCCCACTATTTGAAAGGTTCTTCAATAATGATAGGTCTCAGAGGTAATGTTTCAAGTTGTGGTCTTCCTAAGAATAATTTGCATTTTTCACAGTTAGCTACCCATTTATATGCATCTTTGAACAGACCTGGCCAATAATAACAATTTCTAAGGAATTTTGAAATCTATGACTGATGAAGAGAAATGTCCACCATATGATTCATTATGAAAAACTTCTAATAGTTTGCATTGTTGTTCTTTATCTACACATCTCAGAAAGGTTCCATCTAATCTCTTTTTATACAGGACGTCACCCCATATCACATATTTTGCTGATTTTAACTTCAGAATCCTTTTCTCCTTCAGGGATAAATGATTGGGATAGTCTCCATAAGTAAGATAGTGTGCCACATTTAGGAACCAGGGATCTTGTAAGCTCACCAATAGGATAGTATGGAGTTCTGCTTCTTCTTCTTTACTTCTGGCTATCAATTTGCACAAACCTTGACCTCTAACTAATTTGGTTGGATTAATCTCCAGATCATATTCTTGAATTTTAGCAACCCATGTTGCTCTATTGTTCATCCCAACCTCTTTCTAAGTTAGAATGATTTTCACAGCCGAACTAGGAACAAATACAACTGAATGACAATGAATTATATAATATCTGAATTGTTTAACAGCCTTCACTATAGCAAAAGCTTGTTTCTTAGTCAAAGAATATTTAAGTTCATGTTTCTTGAGAGGAAAACTCATAAAGGCTATTGGGGATTCTACATTTACTTCATTTTTATGTAACAAGATGCCATACATGGTATGTTATGAAGCATACGAGTAAATAACAAAATCTTTTTGGAAATCAGGATTTACCAAAGTAGGTGTTTGTGTAATTGCTTCTTTAATATATTCAAATGATTTCTTAGTAGCTTCATTCCATTTGAATACTTGTTTTTCGCTCATCATCCCCACAATATGTTTCATAATTTTAGCAAAATCAGGAATGAACCTTCTAAGAAATTTAATCTGACCAAAGAAAGACTTAACTCCAGTCTTATTAGAAGGAAGATGTAACTATTGTATTGCTCTAACTCTTTCTGGGTCAATTTTGATTCCACCTTTTGAAACTAGGTATCCTAATAATTTCCCTTCTATAACATAGAAAATTGACTTCTTAGGATTAATAGATATCCCATGACTTAGGCATCTTTATAAGATGGTCTCCAGATCCTTCAGATGATCTTCTCTTTTTCTAAAGAAAATAGTCAAATCATCAAGATAGATAATAATTCTATCTTTAAAATATTTAAAGGATGAATCCATCACCCGTTGAAAAGTTGCACTAGAATTAATCAAACTGAAGGGCATACGGTTATAAACAAAAGTTCCTTGAGGTGTAGTGAAAGCAGTGTTATGTTGGTCAGCTTTAGCTACATTTATCTGATTATAACCTGAGAACCCATCTAGCATGGACATCATTTCTGACCCATCAATAGTTTTCAAGATGTGATCCATCATAGGCAAGGGATAATTATCTTTTAAAATAGCTTGATTCCAATTCCTGAAGTCAAAACAAATTCTTATTTCTCCATTCTTATTGTGCACTGGAACAATGTTTGCCACCTAGGTGGAGTGATGAATTGGATAAATAATCCTAGCCTTTAGCATCTTGTCAATCTCTTTAGAGATAGCTTCAACAACTTTTGGGTTATAATTTATTAGCTTCTGCCTGAAAGGAGTTACATTTGCTTTCAAAGGAATATGATGCTAAAACTATCCACATCTAAAATCTTTGAGGTCATCATAGCACCAAGCAAAGACATATTTGTACTTAATCAGTAGATTAATTAATTTATGTTTCTCCTCTGGTGAACAAAATTTATCAATGGAAATCCATTTAGGGTTAGTTTCACTTTCAATGTTGATTTTCTCATAATCCTCTATTTTGTTAGCATTCTGGACAAGTTTGCCTTTAGTATATTCATCTTGTCTAGTGAACAAATGTTCTAGAGAGACCAGTCCTTTAGGTATTTTATTTCCTTTTAATTTAATTACATCATATTTTGGATTGATCCCTAGATTAGGAGTGAATTCTTTACATTCTATTTTTGAACCTTTAAAATAAGTCACCAGGAACATATCAACATTCTCCAAAAATTTTCTGATCTGTTTATTATTCTAAAAAACTTGCCAATTTTTAGCATTATCCAGGACATTAGGATGATAGATTAATTCTATTCTATATGAATCCTTTTCAAAATTGGGGGTGAGAGAAGTAAAGAAGCTGATACTACGAGAGAATATGCTCGAGTGTTCTGGTCTCTAGGAATTGCCTCAATAGAAAAGGCATCAAAACATTCTGTCTCATCCCAAACTCTATTTCAGTAATGTCTTAATCTATCATTTTTAACTGAGAAAATGCTTCTCACTTGTTTGAAAATTAATTCAGCATCTCCATTTACCTTGAGTATTTTTATACCCTTTCCTTTAGCTTCATTTAACCTAAGCAATAAAGCTTCATATTCTACAGTATTATTAGTATTTTTAAACTCTAGCTTGAAAGAGTAAGGAAAAGTTTCACCTTCAGGTGAGATCAACACAACTCCTGCTCCTAAACCAGTGGTAGCACAACTACCATCAAATTCCATGTTCCATAGATCATCTGAATGAAGAGACTTTGAGACCGATTCTTCCTTTAAATCTTTAGAGGAGAGAAAATAGTTGCCAAATTCACATTCTTCAAATAGAATCTGAGACTTAGGATCATCAGAAGGATATACTGTAAAATTGCATTTAGGTTCAGGTTCCAGTTTAACTTTCTAATTTCCCACTAGAATTGTAGCTTCTGACCAATCCAATTTAATCTTCCCTCCCAAATCTTTGCAAATTTTTTTTACTCAAAAACATTCCATAACTAGTGGGGATATCTGCTAACAAGATAGTCAACTTCACCTTTTTATCGAGATAGGCTGCAAGAGCAACTCGTGCATCTTTAATTTGTCTAAGCAAAGAGATCTATTTGTCATCCATGGAGTAACATCTACCAAATGTTTTTGTAAGGGTTAAGCCTAAGGCTTTGGCTACAAAAGAAGGCATTATATTATCAGAAGCACCTGAGTCTATGATATAATTGCTGAGTTTATGACCATTTATGAATAAGGAAACATAAAATGGGTTGGGTTTCATATCAACCATATAAGGAGTATCATCAAATGAATTAAGGGTCATTTTAGAAGTATGAATGGGTGATTCAGGTGGAGAAGTAAATAATTGGGCAATGGGAGACTCAGTATTAACGTTTAACTGACTTTCAGGCTCAACTTGTGTTGGACCATTTTTGACATATTTAACCAATTTATCAAGTTCTTTGGGTTTCAACATGAGGTATTCAGTAGGGGATATTTTAATTTTTATAGATTTAAAAAATTCTAAAATATCAAAATAAGTCTCACAATCATTTTTGTGTAACAATTTGCTTTCTTGTGTCTTACCATCAAAAGTTTTAGTAAAAAGTTCCTTAAATTTAACAGATACTTCATGAGTATTAGAAAATCTTGGATTCTTTTGACTTCTAGTAAGTATAGCACACAAATTATCTTCATGAGTAACCAATATTTCACCTCCTCTTTCTGAATCTAAATCATATTCAAGGAAGTGTATTTCAGATTTGCCAAGTCTCTCAGAGCTCCTTTCTTCTTCAGTAATTTCCCCTAAGACATCTTGAGTATCAGTCATTTGATTAAATATAAGCATCTCAAGGCAAGAGTTTCCATCATGATCAGTAGTTAAATGAAAAATACACATGTTATTTCTTCCAGGAGGATCTTCAATAGCCAATCTTGGTTGTGTTGATACAAGTGGTAATGGCTTACCAACATTTGCTTGTTGATTTCTCCCGTCAATATCTTGATATGGTTGTTGGAATGAAGTACTAGCCTTTGGTAATTGTCTTTTAAGAGCAATTATATTATTGACTATTCTTTAAACTACAGGATCTGTTGAGGATGAAGGATTAGCATTAGGTACCTGAACTTCTTTCTTCCATTTTTTGGCCATAATAAGATCATCCTCTAACTAAACTACCAATGATTGTGTGTCTATTAAATTGACAATTATACTTCTTCTGAGATGAAAGATTATATTAGGAGGCATAGAATTAATAAAGAAACATTTTTGATTCTCAACAGTTGGTCTTTTAGTAGTAGGAATCTTGTACACAATTCTATTGAATTTGGCTATAAATTCCCTCATGGATTCATGTATCTCCTTCTTGAGCTGAGTCAATTGGGCAAGATGGGAATGTTCATCTTCTACACTTTTGAACCTATTTTCAAACACTATTTTCATATCATTTCAACTTGTGATTGAGGAATCAGTTAGATGATAAAACCATTGTGCTGAAATATTAGTTAGAGTTTGCACAAAAAGCCTTATGGCTACATCTTGATGTTGCACGCCTAACACACCACATGCTACTACAAAGGCATTCAGATGTTCCTCTAGTGATTTTCTTCCATCTCCATTAAATTTGGGTAAATTTTCCCTTGCATTTTTAGGCAAAGGATTCAGGTTGGTCCCTAAATTTAGGGGTCCTATTGCTGCACCCCAAGGTTGGGCCATTAGAAGAAAACTTATGGTAGAAGGAAAGATAGTACCAGAAAGAGTTAAGGCTTAACTAATAAAGGATGTAGAGGGTTTTGGAGGGCTAGGAGGTCTACTTATAGCTTTTCTAACATGGGTGGAAATATAAGGAAAATTTAGGCTTTACAATGTTTGAAAAGTAGAATCTTCAATTCCTTCTCTTCTTAAAGACCTTATGTACCTTCTGGAATCTAGCTTATGATATAATAATTATTAACTTCAATGTTTCTTCTTTTTCTGAGTAATAACAATCTTATATTATCAGCCAATTCTTCTTCTTTTTAAAATATTCTACTTGCCAATCTATAATCATCAATATTCTAACGAGAATGCCAAGCAAGAGTATTTAACTGGCTAATTATATCTTCCGATTCATCTTGAAAACCAAGATTAGGTTGTAAAATAGGAATTATATTTTTATGATGAAGCACCATTGTTGCCTCATATTAAGGTGACCACATCAATTTTGTTCCCCAGCGGAGTTGCCAAAAAATTGTTAGCTAACAGATTTGTCCTTATATAAAGATATTTTATTTTAGCTCCGTACCCTTCTCTCAAGAACAAATAAGTTAAACAAAAAATGGGTGAACTATCAAGATTAGTTCCCCTTTGAATTAAGGTACAACTCCCTTTAAAAATTTTAATGAATTTAAATATTTAGATATACTTTTAACCAGAAAGTGTTTAAAGGCAGACTAATATCCATACATCATTATGTTATGAATACGAGATTTTATAACAACAATAGGTAACAGAATACACAGATTTTATTTTCAATAACAATTAAAAAAAATAAACGTATATATGTTAAACTAGTTAATGATAAAATGCACATAATAGATTGTCTAATGGAAAATTAATTACTATATGAAGGAAGATTTCATGTAGAAAACCCACTTTTAAATACTTAAACTCATAGATCTAAGTACTCAGTAATTAATTCTCATTATCATTCACAGATGAAAAATGTTTCAGATAAACATCACATATATCTGTAAAAAATAATGGTCCAATTCTAAAATTTCCAACTCCTCTTTTTCTATCTTTTTCTTATGTCCCCGTCTTTTTACAACCAAAAATATATATCATTGCCTTAACTCATCCATCTTTTAAACTAAACCAGAGTTAAAGTAACTCTGACCCATACAAGATTTAGTTTTTACAAATTTAATAAAGATCAAGTTTTGTATAGAAAAGTAATTGAATAAAAGAGACTATGTAAGTAAAATCATTGTTGAAGTGACCGACTAGGATCTCCAGATTTTCTATGTTCGGTGGCGTAGACATGTTGAGCTTTCCATTCCTAAAATGTTGTAATGAACTCCTAAATTTTAGAAAGATTGGGAATGCTGACGTGTTTTATCCTTGTTTTCCAGATGTTTTCTTCCATCCAAAATTTTCCCATCTTTTCTATGTGATCTAGGAGTGTGTCGATACAGTGACAAAAAAGTGACTCTACCTTTGAAATATATGAGAAGTTTTCAGTTGATAATTTGTCACTTTCTTTAATGAAGTTAATCTTTTCCCTAAAGGACTAAATCATAGCATTGATTTCCTTCTCTAGTTTTCCATCATCTTTTATGTAATTAATATCAATGCTCTATAGATCATGCTGTAATGACTGAATGAATTCAATTATTTATTTGATCATTTTTTTGATTTCCAATCGTCCTTGTCTAGATACTAAATTTATCCATTCAACATTTTTATTACTTGCATATAATATATCTTCATTCAGTCCTATCAAGTTCTTTTCTAAAAAAAACTTTGTTATCCCATATTTTTACACTTTGTCAATCTCATTCATCATGCTCATCCATTTTCCTTCTTATTTTATCCACAAAGTGTTCTGAGTCTTCAAATCTTCAACAGTGATTATGGTCAAATCATATACATTCTTTAATTTATGAATGTATTATGTACCTTTCAGGATGATGCCATCCAACCAACTATCAAATACTCTAGTAATGATTTTACCACTATGTATTTGATCTAGCATCCTTTGATTGACAGAAGATTTCATATCAAAAGACATGGGTAGTTGGGAAATTGGTTATGGATCTAGACTATGAATAGCATCAATATACTCTACCATTGACTGCATAGTCTATTTTAACTCTCTTTTATCCTTTTCATCCTTCCAAGTTTTGCTAAATATCCTTTTAGTAGATGCTTCTAGATGATGCACATCAATGGCATGTGATGCAGTCCTAAGGTCTACCTTTTCAACTATAAAATCTTGAACTATTGGATCTTGAATTTCTTCATTGGTTCTTAGCCGGGCTATCTCTGCATTTCATTTCCCTATGTTTGGGTGAACATCTACCCTGGATGTTGTTTTTAACTTTTTAGATTTAGGAGCTTTCCCTCAACACTTGCTCACCATATCTTCCAAGGGTAAATAAAATAGAATTACTTTCCTTTTATAACTGATTGAAATTTCTAGTCATTTAGGTGTAAAAGCTGAGGCTTCTCTATCAGGATTTAGTTGATTAGAAGGTACAGTTGAAATAATCATCAATTTGATAGAATCAGAAGGAATCACTATCTATTGATCTATACTAACCTCTTCTACCATTGGTGAATTAGATTCTTTATCACCTTTGACTTCTCTTGAATTCTCTTCAGAATTTAAATCCAAAATCACTTTTTCAAAAATTTGATTCTTCTTCTTACTTTGAGTCCTTGACCTGGTGGCATGAGGAGGTAGGGTAGTTACAAGGGTCTTCTCAGATTCTTTGATGACAGGGTCCCTTCTAGTTTTTGACTTGGAAGTACCTACATCACATATACCAATAGGTTGGTTAGATGAGCTTATTAAGAATGGAGATTTAATTATTGTTATACATTGCTAGGAGACTATGTTTTTAGCTCCTCCCAATTTTTTCTCTCTCAGCCATTTTTCAGTTCTCCTTGTCACTAGAAGGGTCTTGACCTCAATTCTATCTTCACTTTTCTCCCAGTTAATTTTTGGAATAGGTGATTGTTTTATTTGCTCAAATTTTGGATCAATCACCTGTTCATCATTGTCAACAATTCTATAAATGTCCATGCTTAATTTAAGGGTAATTATCTGCCCTAGGGAAAACCTAGACCACAGTCTCCTTCTGACTTCAAATTCATTTAAACAATCCTCCCAATAATCCTCTAATTGAGGAATATGTGAAAATCCTATTCCAAGATCCAAGTTATCTCTGGCAAAACCTTTGCTGTCAAATTGTGGTCTAGCTGTGAAGTATTGAAAATTAAATTTCTTAAGATCCAATTCTAAATTCAAAGCATCAAATGTTGTTTTACATGAATAACATCCAATTTTAATAGGAAAAGATATACCAAATTTATTCTTTGTTGGGAATTTTTATCTACATGTGCTAATTGCCTATAGACTTCTATTAGCACAAATCAGTCAAAAACATACCTGTGTAACCTCAAAGGTTCACCATCAAAACCCCCAACTCTAATATAAGTGAACTTGGAAAATTGAATGAAGAAACTACCATAGATATTAATTAACTACATAGCTTCATCAGACAACCTCTTATTAATGTTATTTGACAATTCAAAAGCCATTTTCCCAATAAAAACATCATTGACCCTCATGTAATCCTCATACCAGTTATGCATTTGTAACTGTGAATAATAATCATAAATTTTACTATCTTCAGCCAAGGGTGCATGAAGTAACCCTACCCATTATCTCATAGAATATAGGCAATAGAGGAGGTACGAAGACATAAAATTCTCTATTTCGTAAACAATTACTTAAACCGTAATGCAAACATTCAGCTAAAATTTTTGCCCAATCCAAATATTGTTCTCCTTGGAGGATCACCTATATGAAGAAGTACATCAAGTCCTCCCAATAACATGCATTAGCATTGCCTTTCAGTCTATGTAGTAATACCATGATATCTTGTACTTCTAGAATCATATGATTTCTTGTTAATGGCCTAGGCAATCTTGAACCTCCTTTTTGGAATTTCAAGACCTAATTCCTAGTAATCACGCTCTTGTAAATTGTTTTCTTTATTGAAAAGTAACTATAGGAAGAAGTGATACTAAGGTTAGAGTATGGTTCCTTGGGAGAGACTCTCATCATAGACATTAGGGTTTGTCAATTGATATGTAGTAGAACATTACCATCTGTAGTCCTAATGCACTTGTTTTGAGGTTCATATCTATTCATGCATTCAAGGACTAATTCAGGGCATTGTATAGTCATGGGAAAGGCCACAACTTTAACTAGGCCACTTTCTACTATTTTCTACATCATAGGATTCATCATAGGATTTTTAGCCCTTTCCTTAAAATCTTTCAAATCATATTGGACCAGAGAGGTGTCCCCAATTTTAGGTGGAGAACATATGAGACTAGGGCCATGCTCGTAATCAAGACAAGCAGATTTCATGGCTATAGGTCAGAGAATATAATGAAAAGATAAAATTTTGAATTTTTAAATAATGCTACAAGCTCAAAGGGATCCTTCTTTCCAACCAAGTAAAGGAACTAGCTTACAGTAAGAGTGAAACTCACCTTAAATTTATCTAAAATCATTATGAATTCAAGCAATTGAATATCTTATACCACCTGTGTTTTTCTCCTTTGTATCACCCAGTATGCTTGTTTGCTAAATTTTAATTATTTTCTCTCGATGTAGATATTAACCAGATCAAATGATTAAATCGAGACAATACGTGCTAAACATACTTGATAAGACATGCACTCTAACATATGCATTAATGTCAAGCATATTTTATCCACAATTTTGATGAGTAATAATTATTTGTAACCTCATGAAAATTCAATATTTTCTGCTTTATAGTGAGTTTCGGATATATTTTCCTCTAAATCTCCCACTAATTTTAACTTAGAGAAATCCTCAAGGGGAGATAAGAGTATAGTTGTTGAACCATTGAACCATTGAACTTTTGAAAATATGGTTCAACTTCGGGCTTCAATGATATGAAATGAACCACATAGACTGACCAATAGTCACATGATCTTTTCAGAAACTTTGGACTTTGAAACTTAGAACCATTGAACTTTTAAACTTTGAAAAAGGGTTCAAGTTCAACTGTAAGGTTCAAAGACATAATTGAAATACAAAGGAATAGTGTATTTTGAGAAACATTGAACCATTAAATTTTTTTATGTAGGTTCAAGTGATTTATTAATTTAGACAAGGGAACTGAGTGAATATGACTCTTTACAAAACATCAAGTATTGAATTCTTGAACTAGTGAACTTTTGAACTATTGAACTTTTAGACTCCAAAAAAGGGTTCAAGTTCAACTAAAAGGTTTAAAGTCATAATTAATATACACAAAGTGACAAACAATTCACTTTTGATAAATATTGAATCATTGAACTCATTGAACTTGTTGAACTCTGAGAAAGGTTCAAGTTTAAAGGTTCAATTCTTTTAGAAATTTCACACATAGGAAACGATAGGTGGGTGAACTTCTTTTATGGAAAAATTCATGAAAAATTTAATAAAGGTGACTAAAAAACTAACACCATGAAAAGTAAGATAAAATTATTTCATATTTACCAAATGGTGAATTCGACATCAATTATGGTGAATTCATCAAGGTAAATGGAAAGATTTTCAAAAATTAGGTCTTAGAATAGGAATAGTGAATTCATCCAATTTCATAGTGAATTCATCTTAAAATGTAGTGAAATCATTTATAAATCTAGTGAATTTAGTGAAATCATCTATAAGTCTATTGAAAATTCTAGTGAAATCATCTAGAACTTTAGATAATTTGTAAAACACATTATAAAATTTGTTAAAAAGAATGTCAAATTCATCATGGATAATGAAAAAAATAAGTGAAGAGGATAAAAATGTAAATTAACATGATCTGATATGATGAAACATAAATAGATGTGGGGCTATAAAATGTGTGTGTAGCTGAATAAGAATAACATAATGCTCATTTGATTGTGTATAGGATAGATTATCGATCTTATGTACATGAGAGAATTGTTCATGAGCTTTGGAGATGATGGTGAGGTTTAATGATTCTGAATTGGGGTACTAGAGGTGATAGGGTTGGCCTATATAGTCTAGATGCCTAAGATATGTATGGATAGGGCTTATCTGATTACACTAATAAAACACTAGCATACTGACACCAACACATTTCACTAGTTGACATGTGAGATAACTATTACACTAGAGGATGCATAGAAGATTTTGATGATTCCCATATGAGGGACATAGGTTTACTGGAGTGAGATTTCATAGGTAATGACATTGTATAAGGTGTTCAAAGAGGACCTAATTCTAATGGTGAGCAATGGTATATATATTGGCATCTACATGATCATGGATATAGATGTGTTGTCGGTTATACTAATGTTTATTTTTAGTGGCATTATGTAAGTGGGAGATTATTTTCATATAGTTTATTAGATGTGATTAGATAAATGTTGGAGAGTGTGACACAATTCACATGGGGTCCATGCATACTGACACATTTATATAGGGACTTACACCATGTGGTGTATATAGATGGGGTTTCTATAGGCTCATCCACACTGCTTTAGGTGTGGGTGTGGGAGCACTTAGTGATTGAACAACCTAAAGACTAGATGAGTAGAAGGATGGTAAAGGAGACATTTACATATGGATGCAATGTGTATGTAGGGGTATAATAGGAACATTTTGGATATGTGGAGTACTGCAATATTATAATTTATGAGTTAAAAACAAAGTAGGTGACATGGAGGCCATACAAAGAGGTCGATCCATACTAGAGATAAAAGGTGAGATATTCAGATTATGCGATGACTCAGTGTTATAATATTGGGTACCATGAGTACATCATTGAGTGATATAAATTAGATAGGGTGATGAGATAGTTTTGTAATAGCTATGGTATCCCAACAAGTCTTCATGTATGTACATGAGTAGTATATAAAAGAGCATATTGGAGTGCATGGGTTGATCCTAGAGATAGAGTAGATATTTGGGCATAGGTACATACAATTAATTTTTATGCTCAGAGTGATGTAGTGGATGAAAGCATGACATATGACTATCCAAAATGGTGGGATCAATAGATACCATTGAGGCTTATAGATCCATATGTGACACCCAAGACATGAAGGTAAATATTATAGGATATATTTAGAGTAAAACCTCAAAGTAGAGGCCTATAAGCAAGGATTATGAAATTTTCACCAACATAGGGTGGATGAGGATGAGAGAGAGATGGGGGACATAGGTAGGATATAGATAGTGTAGAGGCTAGAGGAGATTTTATATATGATATAGATATGGGAGAGACTAGGGGAGATGGAGGAGGAGGAGAGACTTTAGTGGTGATGATTGATAGTGATAGAGAAGGAGATATAGGGGACATCGATATGAGGCCTCTAACATAAGTACATAGAGAGTGAGGCCTCATGTACCAAGCTCTAACCTCCTCATGGTAGCCTAACAGAGGATAAGACCTTGATTTCTAAGCTACATTAGAAGATTAGAACTTGGGACATATAGATAGCGAGCTTATAGAGAGAAAAATGTCGTAGGTATAGATAGGCTAAGATTAATATGATGATAGTTGAGGGATATGATATAGAGGGAGGTATAATTACACAGGGTGAAATTACTCAAAATATAGATGAGACATGACTAACATAGAGATATATATGAGAGAGAGACACATTTTGGGTAGAGTTATAGATAGCAAAGGAGCTATTGACTAATCTTGGGTAGCTAAAGGCACTATCTAATGTGATGAGGGTGATGGAGGAGATGATGTACTATAATAGTCTCTATGAGAAGACAATCTCATTGGATTATCATGCACCATCATTTAGAGAGTATTATACTAGGAGGTATGCGTCAACGAGGACATTACAAATAGTGATATCAGAGAAATAATTTAAAAAGGCATCACAACATTTCATGGGTCCTCTGAGGACTACACCATGGTGATATGATCCAAGCTCACATACACATGCCCCATCTGAGGTTCAAGGAGAGGCATGATATGATAGATTGATGTATACATATTTATGAGATATATCATTGTATTAATGTAATTTGACACATTTGATATATATATATATATATATATATATATATATATATATATATATATATATATATATATATATATATATATATATATATATATATATATATATATATATATATATATATTCATTTTGGCCTTGGACTAATTTTATGGGCATGTTATGGTTTATAGATGTGTTAAGTTTATATGCACATTAGATGATGTAGATGGATAAATATGATTTGTATATGCCATTTGTGTTCCTTGCTTTTGAAATTGTGAGCACATGTTATTACTTTTAGCATTTATTGTGGTATAATGAAATGAAATAATGTATGTATGGATGATTTAGATAGTTTCCTTTGTTTTGTTTTCATTATTTAGAGTTTCAATAATAATTCCAACATTAATAACCGATTAATAGATGAAAAACCTTTATTTGATATATCATAATACAAAATGCACCAATTGTATTGAAAGACCATGATGATTATAATGTTTTATGTGTAAGGACTGAAAGATTCATTTGTGTAGTACTTAGTGCATCCTGATATTTTAGACCATAATCACACCATTTGTGATACACATAATGATTTTGACTCAATTCATAATAATAAATAAAATAAAAAATATTTATAATAATAAAAACTATGTAAATACAAAAAAACAAGAAAAAGTAACACACAATAAAAATAAATTTTCACACAAAAGATAAGTAAATGATTAAACAAGAAAATGACTAAACACATAAGAGTAAAAAATGACAATAAAAACACACAATAAGTTAAAATACACATAATCTAAGAAAATGACTTTATGAACATCCTAGGTTAGATTTAAAACTTTGATAATCGAGATCCATGAAAATGTTAAACATCTAATGAGGAAGTCCTTAGGGGATGATAGATAAATAAAACTATAACACTTTGGCTGGGGATGAAAGGATGTGTGATTGATATGATGGGATGATGGTGGTGGTGGTTGAGCTAACCATAGATAACCTATGTCTTTAAGTGCTACCTACATAGTTCACCATGGAAAAAGTCCATTAGAAACATCATGCTAGATGTAGTTCTCCCAACATGGGAATAAATGAAAAATTGATGATGTGATGTAATGTTGTGATGAGTAGATGAGTGATTTATCTCCCAATAAATGAGTTTATGAATGATGATTGATTTGATAGGTGAAGATATATAAGATATGTTTTGTTATGTATTAATGGATCAAGTGTTCTTGGATGTATGGATAAGTATTGTTTAGATGATATATAAGACATCACTAAAACATGAGTAATGGTATACTAACACAACTATGAAGGTCAAAATGTAAACTAACATGTCATGGTCAAACTAAAAGAAGGGATATGTAAAATTAAATGAGGAGATTTAAAATGGCTAATGATTATATATGCAAGTTATTAATACAATGGGATGCCCCCCAAGTAAGTAGGGTGTATGTATACAATGGATTTACACATAGCACCATAAACTGGTTTTGCCATGGTACTTTCTAAAGTGCCAATAAACTTGTTTTCCCTTTTGGATGGATTTTATTTTTTATTTATTTTGTTTTTGTTTTTATCTTTTTTTAGATTTTTGACACTTGGGATATGTACAATAGGTCAAACCATAATAGTGTGTCCCACTTTTTTTCATAAATAGGCCACATAAAATTCTAAATTCTCCTCAAAATATCTTGAGTTAAGGTTAGTTACATTAATCAAACAAATATTTTTTAGATTATATATACAAAGATGTAGCACATTTATAATTTCAAAAAAATTAAAAAATTATTAAGTATTTTTTAGGATTTATTTTTTAGTTATTAAAAAAACATTGACCACCTACTGGGACACAATATTATACTTTAACCCCCATAGCATTATAATGACTCAAGAATATAAAAAATAAAGGCATGATGTTCATGGGTTCATCAAGCTCTTCTCCATATTCCATGGGCAATTTATAAGCTTCGGATCCAAATTTTTCAATGAATATGTAGGGACCCAACCAGTTGGGTTAAAATCTCCCTTTCTTCTTGTGATCATAATTAATGTTCCATTAATTTTACTTAAGAATAAGATCTCCAGTTTTGAACTCTCTAGATTTATTCCCCTTATCTTAGCTATGATAAAGGCAATTTTAATAGATTTGTAAATGGTTTAAGGCATTAAGGTATTTAATCATCAAGGAGGTCAATCTCACTTAAGCAGGAAATGTGATAGGATTCATCATCAATTAGGTTTTTCATACATATGCATAATGATGGGAGATAAAATTAAATGAGTAATATGGAATGAATGTCATAAACAATGGAATAATATGGGGGTTCCCTTGTGGATGTGTGGATAATTGTGCAGTATGTCCACAAAGCATGATAAAGCTAGGTGTGCTAGTCATGACCAAATGTGTTGACAACTCTTTTGAGAATTTTTAGGATATTCTTTTGTTGCCTCATCTTGTCTATTACCTTGCAGGTAGTGGGGAATAGACCACTTGTGTTTAATATGGTAGGTATGGAAAAGGGCCTTGACATCCTTGTTTTTAAAGGATTTATTATTATCAGATATAATAGCAGATGGAATTCAAAAGCAATAGATAATGTGGTTAAGGATGAATTTAAAATTTTGATTTTTGGTGACATAAGTTAGTAACATAGCTTCAACCCATTTATTAAAGTATTCTGTAGCAATAGTGATATACTTATGACCATCTGAAGAATTAGGATTGATTTGACCAATGAGGTCTAATCCCCATGAGGAAAATGGCCAAGGTGTATTTATGGGTTGTAAATATTTTGATGGGATATGGATAAGGTCATTGTTTTTTTGTCAAGTCACATGCTACTTTACATATTTAAAAGAATCATATTTCATCATAAGCCAATATTAGCCAAGGTGAAAAAGCTTTTTGGAAAGGAATATGCCACTTGTGTGAGCACCATAGATTCCATCATGAATATCCTTAATTGTTAAGTTTGTCTCTTTATAATTTAAACACCTCAACAAATTTCTATCATAGCTTCTATGATATTGGGTATTACCAAGGATAGTGTAACATGATGTTCATTGGATAAAGTATTTTCATTGGTAATGAGTTAAGTCCAATTGAATGGTGTTGTTATGGAGGTATTCGTAGATGTTGTTGTACTGAGGAAAAGTGGGACCAACCACCTCAAAAACAATTTAAAAATTTGGAGTGTCATAATATGGTGGCATCAAATATTCCACAAGAAATTAATTATGCTTAGTTTGAATATCAAGTAATTAATCAATTATTTCTATTGCATCAACTTCCCTATTGTTATCCCTTGGCACTTGTTTAAACTATATAGATTTAAATCACAAGTTGAGGCTATCCACCATCCTCTTGTATGGGATTAGTTTGTCATCTCTATCTTGGAATTCATCAGTTACTTGATTTTATGGAAAAAATGAATCATCAAAGATAAGAAGATTTTGAAGAACCCACTATATTACAAGTTTAAGACTAGCTATAAGGGATTTATATTATGTTATGTTTTTTATACAAGGAAATTCAATCTAGAAGTATTTTGGAATTAATTCCCCACTAGGAGTAACCAATAAGACACTTTTGCCCAAACCATGATTAGTAAATAAGCCATCAAAATATATTTTCTAGTCTAGATACTCATCGATTGATATGATTGCCTCATCTAGGAAATTTGTGACTAAAGGTGTGTGATCTTATAAAGAATCTTCTACTAATGCATTTGCTAGTACTTGTCTATATATTTTCTTATAATTTACATAATCAAGATCAAAATCACTAAGAAACATGACTCAATTAGCCATGTTTCTTGTTAGATCAGTTTTGGATGAGATATTTAAGAGGGTCAATTTTGACAATGATTTTTATATGAGTGTTGAGCATGTAGTGACATAGCTTTTGGGAAGCAAAAAACTATGAGATGTGATTTTTCCATGAGTGCATAATTGAGATCATATGATGAAAAATTTATGCTTAGCTAATAAATTTACCTTTTAGATCCATGTTCATCATACTGAGCCAATGATTCCCCCAATGCATATTGTCTATTAGATATATACAAAAGGAAACATTTTCTTGTAGTAGGTGACATTAGACTGGTGGATTGGAAAGATATTGTTTAATATTTTAAAATGCCCTATTACAGTCTTCATTCTGAGTGAACAAAGTATTTTTCTTAATCAATAATGTGAATGGATGATATATTTCTATGAGCTATGATATGAACCTTTGGATTACCTAAATTTGACCTTGTAGATGACTAATTTGTTTGAAAATTTTAGGTGGATGCATATTAATGATTGATGAGGCTAGGATATACCTATTAAATGTATAATAAATGACCTCATCTTAATTTCTCTTTCTATTAAGTTTGATTGCATTTTGTAACTTTTATTTTGATCTGAGATGAGTTAGGATGTAATTATCCATCTTTTGTTGATTGTGATTCTAACATTTAAAAAGATCTGTAATTCCTAATAAGTGTGTTGGAAAATTCAAGTTTTGTAATAAAATAGGTCATCATCAGGCTGAAGAACAAATATGAAATAGATTGCATGTTTTTACAAGCATTGGAATCAACACAGCTTAGTTTCGGAACCCCACCATGTTATTTCAAGTAGCCACATTTTTGGACTTAGTTCTGGAACTCTATATTTAGCTTTGGAATTATCTGAATTAACTCTGGTACTCCTATAGATAAGCTCCAAAACTTTCACAGTTAAACATGGAACTAATGACGATCTATTCCAAATGGCCAGTGATCTGTCAAACCAATGATCCCATTAAATCAGGAGCAGACTTACGATTTTTATACTTGCATATATAAGGCATTTATCACACAACTGGACATCTAGCCACGTCTTGATTTAGCATCTATTCTAGGCATGATTCAGTTCCATCGTATCCATGAAACAGTTACAACCATCAAAATACCAACAAGAATATATATATATATATATATATATATATATATATATATATATATATATATATATATATATATATATATATATATATATATATATATATATATATATAGACCTGGGAATTTAGAATGATATAGAAAAAAATAATTGAAGAATAGAGAGACAAGGATAGATTAGTACATTTTTGTAATACAGAACATTTTATCAATGAAATAGTCATTTCTATTTTGAGAGAGAATTAAACTGTTCAATCTTGTTTCTAGGCAGAGCAAGGGCCCACTCCTCCAAGAACTAGGATCTTCATTTTTATTCAGTATTTATATTTTATTTCACAAAAGCAAATAGTTTGCTCTATTAAATTTATAAATGCTTCCAACTCCTTAAATTTAAAATTTGTTGTAGATTTGTTCCTGTAGGTGTCTTAGATTAAATTCTCATTTCTTTGTAATTATTTCTAGCAATCTATTTCATTCTGTAAAAGTGTGTTTATTTCCAGCAATCTATTTCATTATGAAAAAGTGTGTTTATTTCTAGCAATCTATTTCATTTTACAAAAGTGTGTTTATTTCTAGCAATCTATTTCATTTTGCAAAAGTGTGTTTATTTCCATCAATCTATTTTATTTTTTCAACGTGTGTTTACTTCCTGCAGATTTTCATTGTTTGATTCCAATAAAGGTTTTAACCAAGAAGTCCTTAAGACATTAAAAATCCCCCAAAGCAAAAAGAAGAAAAATATAAATACCTACAATCAAATACTAAATCACTACGATTATTCTTGTTGCATATAGATTTAGACATAGCCCTAGTTAAATATGACATCAGGAAAAAGTTGATTAAATGAAGGGAATAATGACAACCATCATTTTTGGTGCCGTTGTCGGGTAATCACTAGTTGGAATTTTCTAATTAGGTGTCAACAAGAGCAAAAATCATTCATTTAGTAATTATAAAAAAATTTCCTAACAGTTATCACAAAATTTATGAGTAGACCATGAGACTCTAAGGGTAGATTTCTCCCCAAAATATCTAAACAAGAATTTCCATCATCCTCTAGTTTAAATAAGGACGTTGAGCAAGAATTGGAGGCACCATTATCTCCTACAAGACAAGAAGAAAAATTACCATCTTTGGAATTTTTGGATCAGTCACCAGAACCAAGTAGAACCTTAGGGAGGAGGATTATTTCTCAACATCCATTGAGGTAAAGTTTTGATTCTCAATTGAGTAGTCAACCTCCTACTCTTGACTTTTCACCATCCCCAAAGTAGACCACATACCACATTGACTGGGAGAAGGGACTAGAAAATACTAGAGAGATGGCACGAGAAGCTAGAAGAGAACCTGAAAGAACCTTTACCTATCCCATTTAGATAGAAGATGATGAAACCACTATGAATAACATCTCACCGACACACTTTCCCATATTTAGAGGAATATCATCTGAGAATCCTGACCAATTTTTGTTTGAGTTTAAAGTACTATGTCATACTTATGATTACAAGACAAATAATCAAAAACTCAAGTTGTTTCCGTCTACTCTGAAGGATACAACAACGAGGTGGTTTATGGAATAAACATCTAATTATATTACCAATTAGGAAAAAATGGAAACTATCTTCCTAGACAAATATCAAGATTATTGTAGAGGAAGAAATCGAAAGGAAGAATTTTTCAAAATCAAACAGGAAGAAGATAAAAATATGGAAGATTATTTGGACAGATTCCTCTTTGTGAGTAAAAGATGTGGATTTGTACTTCAAGAAGATTTAGATAAAACTATTTTTCTCAAAGGTCTAGATGATGAATCTAGGGAAACACTTGATTTAATTGGTGGTGGAAACATTTCTCAATTAAGAATGGATGAAATCATAGAAATTTGTAGAAACTATTCAAGGACAAGGGGTGGACCTAGAAAAGAAAAAATGGTTAAAAATTCAAATCCAGATATGAATAAACTAATGGATGAATTGGCAAACTTTAAAATAGATATATTATTTCAATTAACCTCCACCATGGATGGATTACAAGCTAAAGAAAATGCTCAAATTGAACCATTAGCCATGTATTGTCCTAGATGTAGGAAGAAGCATGTAATAAGGGAATGTCCTTTGGATAAAATAGAAGTATGTCTTGTCTGTGAATCTAAACAACATGATACTTATGCTTGTTCTCTTCTTCCACTCATAAAAAATCAGCTCAAATAAATCAGTACATCATCCACCATAGAAGAATTGAATTTTATTTAGAGACAACCCAGCCAAGGACAGTTTATGCCAAGACCAGCTCCTAATCCTTGGATGATGCCATGGGAAGCTCAAATAGTACCAAAAAGTTGGGGA
Source organism: Torreya grandis (assembly GCA_037957365.1). Lineage (NCBI taxonomy): Eukaryota > Viridiplantae > Streptophyta > Pinopsida > Cupressales > Taxaceae > Torreya > Torreya grandis. The sequence goes on along the minus strand of JARHVA010005215.1, from coordinate 175,466 downwards.
TAACCACCTTGTGCCCCTTAACTAGCATGGCATCCTTAGGATTTGGCAAGTTAATCTTGGTATACTCAAAGACATCAGCAACCTTGGGCTAGTCAAGAAAATCCTTATGCTTGGCCATAACCTAGATGGGGCCCTAGTAATTATGTGCAAGGAAAAACATATCCAAATCAGAACTAACAAGCCATAATGGGATCTCCAACACAAAATCTATAGGTTTAAAATATAGTCCAAACACAAATACCAACACAACCAGTAACAAACCCAAGAAACAAACAAACAACTCCTGTATATGAAATAAAACCAAAAAAATTAGTTGATCTAAATATAATGGATTGTAAAAACATTCAAACTAGATCTGGAAAAATAGTTAGCAGTCCACCTATTATAATCATAGAGATGATAGAAAAATCTAAAACCCCTAGCCTGGCTGCACCTAAGGAAGATGAAAAAGAAAAATATAAGGAACCAGAAGGAAATTGTACTAAGATTACATTTCCAAAAAGATTTAAAGAAGCCATATAAATTAAGGAATCTAAATTGGTGCAGGAACTAAGAAGATTGAATATTGAAATATCATTGTTACAAGCAATTAAAGATATCTCAAACTTGAACAAGTTAATCAAACTATTATGTTTTAAACAACCTTGAAGAAAGAAGCAGTACCCCAGGACTATTCAGGTAGATGGGAAACTTGTTGATTTATTAGCAGGCAAACTCCTACTTCCCAAATATGGAGATCCTAGAAGCCCTGTTATATTTGTCTATATAGTGAATAGGGATATACATAACATTTTGATTGATTTGGGATAAAATATCAATGTAATGACAATGGACACTTTGAAAACATTACCATTAATAGGCATACAACCTGCTACCACCATATTATAGATGGCAGATCAGTCTGTAGCAAAACTAGAAGGCATTATTGAAGATGTGGCAGTAATGGTGGAATCATGGGAATATCCAATAAACTTCCTTATCTTACAGCCAAAATATAAAACACTTAGTTATCCCATTATTTTAGGAAGACCATGGTTAGCTACAGTTGCTGCCTTGATTGATTTTAGGTCAAGAGATATGACTATTTCCAATGGTAAGAATTCTAAGCAAATTGCATTATATCCCTCTGAACGACCTTTTATTGATAATCAAGTGAAATTATGGGTTGATAATCTTGATATTAATGAGCAAAATCTATTTTCTTTGGCTATGATAACATTGCAGGATCATGTATGAGAAATTGAAGATATGGTTAATCCTTCAATGAATGAACATCAATTGTCATTGAAGCAGTCAAGATTAGTTCTGAAACCTACAAAATCTATTCTAGAACCATCACAGTTAATTCTAGAACCACACCATCAACAATTATCTACAAATGAAGATAATTTTTCTCTAGAGGAATGATATTTCTCTTGGGGAGAGGAAGGATCCGTAGCTTCAGCTTTACAAATATCAGGAGATGATGAATAATTTTTGGAAAATAGCAGTAACGAGGAGTTCAACCTATAACAAGATAAGTGTCATAACTCTTCTTGATATCCTTTATCTAGCATTCTACCTCTAGGAACTTTCAGATATGTTGCTACATATCATATGTTGTTACCACATGCCTGTCCACTAAACACCTAAATGGAACCCTTTCAACAAATCAGTTCATCATATCCTAGAACCAAACATGTTGAGATTCAACTAGGAATTTTTTTGAATATTAGTAGTTGGTTAAAGAATAATGAAGAAGCCAAACTATTTGATGTTCTGAAATATCATACTAAAGCTTTTTCTTGGGACTGTAGAGACATGAAGGGCATTCATCTAAGTATCTGCACCCATCACATTTATACTAAAAATATTAGACCAGTTAGGCAACCTCAGAGAAGGATTAATCCAGCCTTAAGGGATATAGTCAAACAAGAAATTGAAAAACTATTACAAGTAGGTTTTATCTACTCTATCTCAAATATTCAGTGGGTGTCTCCTCTTGTAATTGTCTCTAAAAATAATGGAAAATGGAGAATTTGTGTTGACTATAGAGAACTGAACAAAGCCACCCTAAGAGATTATTTTCCCTTACCATTCATAGATCAAGTCTTAGATAACCTTTCAGGTAAATAGTACTTTTCCTTCTTGGATGGATTTAGTGGATACAATCAAATCAGAGTTGCTGCTGAGGATCAGAGCAAAACTACATTTACTTGTCCATGGGGTACCTTTGCTTATAGGCTATTGCCATTTGGACTATGTAATGCTCCAGCAACCTTTCAAAGAGTTGTATTAGCAATTTTTGTAGACCTAAAAAATGACTGTGTAGAGGTATATATGGATGACTTTACTGTGCATGGAGATACATTTGATGATGCCTTGAAAAATTTGGACATAGTATTAACAAGATGTGAACAACATCACTTGTCTCTTATTCATGAGAAATGTTTGATGATGGTTGATGAAAGGATCATATTAGGACACCATATTTCAAAAAGAGGAATTCAGGTTGACCAAAACAAAATCAAGATTATTTTAGACTTGCCTATTCCTCAAACCCCCACATATATCAAGTCATTTTAGGGCATGTTGGATACTATATGTGCTTTATTAAGGATTTTAGTAAAATTGCTGCCCCCATGTTTAAATTGCTTATGAAGGACTGTGAATTTATTTGGGATGAACAGTGTCAACATGCTTTTAAAGAAATTAAAGATAAATTAGTAACTGCCCAAATATTGAAAGGACCTAATTGGCAGAAACCTTTTCACATCCAAACTAATGCCTCAAATACCTCAATCGGTGTAGTTTTGGGATATAAAGATGAAGAAGGAAAAATGTATGCTATTTACTACCTTAGTAAAAATCTTACTCCCACTAAAAGAAATTACACTACCACTGAAAAATAATTTTTGGTTGTGATCTATGCAATCAATAAATTTAGACATTACATTATAGGGTACAAAATATTTGTACATATAGATCACTCAGCAATTAGATATTTAATGAACAAACTAGTGTTGGAGGTAGAATAATTAGATGGTTATTACTTCTACAAGAATTTGATATTACCATTGTGGACAATCTAGACAAATTGAAAGTGGTAGCTGATTTCTTATCAAGACTGACCACTGTAGGGGAGTAGGATCTAGTCAAGGACAACTTTCTAGATGAATAATTGTTTGTTATTTCAGCTAATACACCTTGGTTTGCTGACATGGAAAATTATCTTGAAACAGGGAAGTTTTCTCCTTCTTTCACTAAAAAATAAATAAAGAAGTTAATCAAAACTAGTACATATTTCAAATGGTTAAATGGAATTCTATTTAAATGTGGTCCTTATTTGGTTTTATGTAGGTGTGTAAGAGAAGATGAAATCTTTGACATCCTCTAGGCATGTCATGATGAACCAAGTGGAGGACACTATTCAGTGAAAAGAACAACTCACAAGATACTTGGCACTGGTTACTATTGGCCATCTCTATATAAAGATGTGAAGAGATATATCATGCAATGTGATCCTTGTCAAAGGATGGGATAGCCAACCGTTACCAATGAAATGCCTTTGTAACCACAAGTAGTGATTGAACCATTTGAGAGATGGGGATTGGATTTTGTTGGACCCTTTAATCCTCCTTCATAGGGAAAATAACACATTCTTGTGTGTACTGATTATGTAACAAAATGGGTAGAAGTGCGGGCTTTAACAAATGCCACTGAATAAGTAGTTGTTGATTTCCTTTGGCACAAAATTATGGTAAAGTTTGGAGTACCAAGAAGCTTAGTTTTAGACCAGGGGCCACAATTTATGTCCAATATGATCTAGGCTTTCATAATGTATTATCAGATCAATCATAGGAAGTCATCTCCCTATCACCCACAAGCATATAGACAAGTTAAAGTAATAAATAGATAATTGGAAACCATCCTCACTAAAATAGTTGAAGCAAAAAAGACAGGATTGGGTAAAAAGACTACCTAAAGCTGTCTGGGCTTATAATGAAACTTGGAAAACCACAATAGGGTTTTCACCATATGAGTTAGTCTATGGGAAAAAGCCCTTGTTGCCTATTGAGTTTGAACTACAGACATTGAGGATAGCAGCTAAGATGGTAATTGAATTGGATGTAGCTCAAAAGGAGTGAATCCTTCAACTCAATGAATTGGATGAATTTAGAATGAAATCACTTCACCAAATAGAGATAATCCAAGGTTAAAGGAAGCAATGGCATGATTCACATATCAAGGAAAGACAATTCAAAGTAGGAGACTGGGCATTACTGTTTGATTCTAAGTACCAACAATTTAAAGGCAAATTAAGAACTAGATGGTTGGGAACTTATCAGATCAAGTAAATATTTGATAATGGTTCTATCCAGTTACTTCCTATTGATGGTAGTAGAAGAATACTCTTGGTCAATGGAGATAGGCTAAAACTTTATAGGAAGCCTCCTATTAAGGATGAATTCTTAAAGCAGATTCAAGCAAACAAAGAATTTGATCATATGGAAGAACCCAGTTCTTCAAAAATGATTAAATAATCAGATGAAATGATACAGAATAAAGGGAAGAAGATGAAAAATAGTAAATGGCATTCTTTTCTATAAAATAATAAATAAATAAATCAAATATCGATTGAAAACCAATGATGGCAGTTGATCTTCTCAAATAAATGGCTAATTTAAATAAAACTTTTTTTTTGAATTCTAACTATTTTCTAACCATTTTTAGGAATGACGAGTCATCATGACGGAAGGATTACATCATCAAGGATAGTAATTATGTTTTTAACTTGTTAAAGGTTAGATGGAAAGTTTGCATGTGTGATTAGACTTGATTTAGAAAGATTAGTATGATGAGTCATCTATTGTACATCATGGTTAAATGTGCAAAATCATGAGAAGGATATTGATGATGGAATGAGTTGGCAGATATTCATAAAGAATCATTCTTATTATTGAATCAACAAAGTTAAAGCTAGCTATAGAAAAATTTCAAAAGAGATACAGTGAATTAACTCTGTCAGTTTCGTAGCTGAGTACAGTAGTTCTGTAGCCAAAATCACTAAGTTCCACAGCTGAGTACAGTAATTCCACAACTAAATTCACTAGATCAATAATTGAATCTGCTAGTTCCATAGCCAAAATCATCAGTTCCACCCATAAGAGAAGCAATCTTCAGCTAACCTATGTAAGATTAAAGAAGAATGAATCATGGGAATAAAAAAGAAGTCAGAATCAGAAAATGATACCCAGCTCCTTGCAGATGAAGAAGTAGCAACTATCTTTCAATAGGCAGGATGGCTAGATTTTTGAGGAAGTTTCCCAAATATAAAAATGAATTGGTAAGATAATTTTTTTATCAATTTAGAGCAAACAAGGATAAAGATTAGGAAGGTTTTCATTCCTTTTTCTATGAATATAATAAGTGAGATGTGTTGAATACCAATAGTGTATGTCCCAAACCCTGTCAAAGGGACATTAAAAGACCTAGTTGAAACCCTGTTGAAAGAGGAGGAAGCTAAAACCCAATATATTTACAATACAAAGAAAATAATCAAAGGAGTCAAAAGGGCCAGCTTGCCTAAACCCTTTGACAGAGTAGCATTTTGGATAGTTAAGTATTTAACCTGTGATGAATAATTTGGGATAGTAGAAAAAGAAGTCCCAAAAATCCTTATACACCTTAGATATGGAGCTAAAAAACTAGAATATATAGTAAACCTTTTAGGGTTTCTTTTTGATTCCATCCATACAATGGCCCAGAGATATTCTTGGGGTGTAGGAATAATCAAACATCATGGGTTAGTGTATTTAGTATGCTATCACCATTTCCTTTCAAAGAAAAATGGGGAAGAAATGTGGAAAATTTTCTTGGCAAATTTGGGTAGAACCCTAGTATTTCCAGAAGAACAATAACAACTCCTCCTACCCCTTCAGTTCATTTAGAAACTTATACTACTACTGAGAAAAATAAAAAACTAGGGGAAGAGGAGATACCAAAAAGAAGAAAATATGGAAGAAAAGTTAAAATTATAGACCCTACTGTGCCTTCTCAAGAAATTTCTTCTTCTATAGAAGCTACAGAAGAATGGATACCTGTCTCTGATAGTGACGGTTCATCTAGGCTTGAGCAAAATATGAAAATCAGAAGAAGTTCTAAGAGGAGACCTATGTCTTCACATTTTGAGGCTCCTCAAGGAAGAAGACGTCATAAAAGGTCTAAATAAAGTTCAGAGGAGATGGAAGAACAAGAAAAGCTGTAAATTGAAGCTGCTGATATTTTGGACAGCATGGCCATGACTCCTCCTAGACCAAGCCAAACAGAAAAGGAAAAAGAAGATGAAATATTTGAGGAGCAAGCTTTCCAAGAAATGGGTGAGACAACAACACCATCACATGCAGAAGATGAATAGTCATCTTAGAGAAGGAAATGGAAATCCCCTATGGTGAAAGAAGAATGCTTAACTCCCCAAGAAATGTTAGAAAAAGAACAAAATTAGTAAGTTAAACAAGCTCTATTTTTGTCTAGAGTAGAGCTCATTCTCAAGGAAAGAAATGAGGAATTGAACTTCCTCAAACTCAAATTAGAACAGAAAGAAAATCTCCTTAAAGAATTAACAAACTAGTTCACAGCCAAGAATGAGGAATTAGTAGAGATTAAAAGGCAACTGATGGAGAACAAGGAAAAATGTACAATTTCTAGGAGACAAACCGTTGTGTCAACAATATCTGTACAGACTGAATTGACTTATCTGCCACTCATGAAGTTATGGGATGATACATTCAGAGAACTCAATTTCATCAAGGCATCCAATAAAGACTTGTAAAGCAAAATGGAGGAAGAAAAGAAAGCAAGGAAGGAATGGGAAGATAAATTTTACAAGGAGGAAAATGATAAATATAAATATCTTGTAAAAATACAAATAGTTTGCATAATGAGTGAGTAACTGCTTGCATGCAGAAGACCTTCTCCTACATATAGCATGTTTTTAGAGGAACAATTCATTCGCTGGCAGTTGACAAGGATAACATGTAGTCTTCCACATGAAATAAAAGATGAAGTTGATTTCTCAGCCACCTACTCCTTAGCCAATACAGAATAGAAAAATATTCTCTATGAATTTTACCTCTGTAATTTCATGCTAGAAAGAAATTTAGGTTTTATGATCAATTTGTATGTAGGGTAAAGTTAGCTTAAAACATTCATCTTTGTTCTTCAAAATCAGATTGCATGGAAGGAGAGGGAGTTAGAGCATCTATTAAAGGCTAGTTCATCTAGTCTCTGTATGAGAATTCATTATGGTAACCCATTCACCTTTGCTACACATTTCCACTCCCATGAATTTAATGACAAGTTTAAGGGACCTTATCTTTTCAATTTACAGAAAAGCATTAATACCTTCACCTCTTATGAAAGGGAAAATTTTGATAATATCTATGATGCATGTTTGAAAAGATGGGAATTTCTCCCAGTGGCATTGAAAAGAAGGGAAGTAATATCCCCTTCAAATTTTATTTGGAGTCTAGAAAGGGCAAAAGCTTTATGCACACTAATTATTCAAATCAATGAAACTCCCCTATGCATATGGATAGGAATGCGGACAAGACCACCTCTACTTCTCACCCCCATATCTCCTTGGAAAAATAGATAACCTCAAGATCCCACTCAATTTTAGGAATGGAAAATAAAAGTAGAAGCAGGAGTAGGTTATAGTACCTCTAAATTAAAGCATTGGGATATTCAGTTCTAGCCATTTAATCTAAGCAATCAAATGGAATGCAGGTTATACAATCCTGAATTTGAAGAGTGAAGTTTGTAAAGGGACTTACAAAAAAGTATGGGGTAAATGATGAGGCCATGATATGCCCATTAAATTTATAATAAATGACATCATCTTACTCTCTCTTTCTATTAAGTTTGATTACATTTTGTAACTTTTATTTTGATCTGAGATGAGTTAGAATGTAATTATCCATCTTTTATTGATTGTGATTCTAACGTTTAGAAAGCTCTATAATTCCTAACAAGTGTGTTGAAAAATTCAAGTTTTGTAATAAAATAGGTCATCATCAGGCTGAAGAATAAATATGAAGTAGATTGCATGTTTTTACAAGCATTGGAATCAATACAGCTTAGTTTCGGAACCCCACCATGCTATTTCAAGTAGCCACATTTTTGGACTTAGTTTTGGTACTCTATATTTAGCTCCAAAATTATCTAGATTAACTCTGGTACTCCTGTAGATAAGATCTACAACTTTCATAGTTAAACATGGAATTGATGATGATCTATTCCAAATGGCCAACGATCTGTCAAACCAATGATCCCATTAAATTAGGAGTAGACTTCTGATTTCCATACTTTCATATCCAAGACATTTATCACACAGCTGGACATCTATCCATGTCTTGATTTAGCATCTACAATAGGCATGATTCAGTTCCATCGTATCCATGAAACAGTTACAACCATCAAGATACCAACAAGAAGAATACACACACACACACACACACAAACCTAGGAATTTAGAATGATATAGAAAAAAATAATTGAAGAATAGAGAGACAAGGATAGATTAGTACATATTTTTAATATAGAACATTTTATCAATGAAATAGCCATTTCTATTTTGAGAGAGAATTAAACTGTTTAATCATGTTTCTAGGCGAAGCAAAGGCCCAGTCCTCTAAGAACTAGGATCTTCATTTTTAGTCGATATTTATATTTTATTTTGCAAAAGCAAATAGGTTTCTCTATTAAATTTATAAATGATTCCAACTCCTTAAAGTTAAAATTTGTTGTAGATTTGTTCCTGCAAGTGTCTTAGATTAAATTCTCATTTCTTCGCAATTATTTATAGCAATCTATTTCATTCTGCAAAAGTGTGTTTATTTCCAGCAATCTATTTCATTCTACAAAAGTGTGTTTATTTCCAGCAATCTATTTCATTTTGAAAAAGTGTGTTTATTTCTAGAAATCTATTTCATTTTTCAAAAGTGTGTTTATTTCCAGCAATCTATTTCATTTCTGCAACGTGTGTTTACTTCTGACAAATTTTCATAGTTTGATTCCAATAAAGGTTTTAACCAAGAAGTCCTTAAGATATTAAAAATATCCCAAATCAAAAAGAAGCAAAATACAAATACCTAAAATCAATTACTAAATTGCTATGATTATTCTTGTTGCATATAGCTTTAGACACAACCTTGGTTAAATATGACATCAATAGAAAGTTGATTAAATGAAGGGAATAACGACACCCATCAATGATAGTTAAAACTTTGGAAGGATAAGCATCTATAAAAGAATGTGAAACTATAAATCCCAATAACTTGATTGATGTAACCTTGAATATATTCTTATTTGGATTCAAATTGATCTTGTACTCTTTCATTATTTTAAAAATTCTACGAAGGACCTTAGGATGTTCAGATGTAGTCTTAGATTTAGCTAGGATGTCATCTACATAATCTTTCATGATGTCATGAGGCATGTCATGAAATATGATTGTAATTTTTATTTGGTTAGTAGCTCTAGTGTTATTAAATCCAAAAGGCATTACTTGATAACAAAAAGGGCCCCAAGGCATTGTAGATGTTGTCTTGTGTTGGTGCTTAAGAGTGTTTTAAATTTTATTGTAACCCAAAAATCCATCAATCAAGGACATCTCATAACATATGGTGGAGTTTACGATCATGTTTATGTTAGGAAATGGAAAATCATCTATTGGATATATTTTTTGTCCCTAAAATATGTATAGACTTGGATTCCTACTAGTTTCTTTCATATTAGCATGATGTTAGATATCCATTTAGAGTAGTCAATAAGATGTATAAAACCAAACTCTACATGAATTTTTACTTCTTCTTTCATAAAAATGTTTTTGACTATTTAATTGATTGGTTTTGAATCCTTATGGACAACAAGATGGTTCACAACTAGTGATGGATCTAATCATGGCATGTTGGCATATGATCATGCAAAAACCTCTAAAAATTCCTTAAGAAAGAGTGTGAAAGTGGTTTGTTCTTCTTGATCCAATGATGCAACAAGTTTCACCATTTTTGGATTTTCCTCTATCCCAATGTTAACCTAAATAGCAATTTCAATTAAGAGGTTGGATTATTATTATTAATTTAGAGGGAGTGGAGGAAGATTAAATTCCACTTTAGGTTCTTCATGATCTATTATTGTATTGATTAATGCCATTGATGGTCCCTTGTTGGAATATGATCTTTGATTATAAAAAAATTAGATATTGATTCGTCATTATTGAAATGATGAAGCAGAGGTGATGATTGTCTATCCCATTGGATAATATTTGGGTGTGTGAGTTCAAGAATTAGAATAACATTACCATTGAATAGGTTAATGATGGAAAGATATTTGCATTGGTTATAGATGGAACATGTTTTGGTGTCTGAAGAGGCTTCCTCAGACTTATTATAAATATTAATAACATGAAGTGTTGTGATCACATTATGTGGTTTAAATCCAATTCCATGTAGGCCTTCATGAGATGTAAGACCTATTAGTTCTAAAGTGCCTTGTTCATGGAGACCAAGTCCCTTGCCTTTATAATTTAAGATGTTACACATTATGGATTTAGTAATGATGTATTTGCTATTGAGGAAACATGTAGCTTGTTCATCAGAATAAATCCATGAAGATTTCAAATATTTGATGTATTTTTTGGAAAGGATACCACCTTCTATGAATGTCATTTTGCCAAATTTATAAAACACTTGAGTATCTTTTTGATAATGGGGTTTAACATGATTATTTGGAGACATATAGATCTTACCTAAGTAATGAGCATCATGAATTTCATATTCTCCCAATAATTTATCTCTAATGGTAAATTGGGATGGAGGGGATGGTGTGCTTTCTGAAGTGAAAGGTTGATTTGATGCTTGATGTGAAGATTGTTAGCAAGTGTGTTGTCATTGATGTCAAAAACTTGATGTCATGTATTTAATAATGTCAAGGGTAATGATAAAGTGATGATGTCATAGTATGATTAGTGTCATTGAGGTCAAATAAAGATAATCAAGGTTAAGGAGAGAAGACAAGTATTCGAACAAGTGTGTTAGCATAGGCTTGGTAGCCTTGTATGGTGGCATAGGCTTTGTAGCCTAGTGATTTAACTATTTAGAGAATATTGGAGTCTTATTCCTAATTTAGTTAAGGGTCTAATTTGATTAAATTAGTAAATAATATTGAAATAATTTAGCTAATGATTTGTATAATTTAACTATATTTTTAACCTTTCAATAAATATGAAGAAAATAAGACTTAACTAAAAATTAGATGAAATAGTTGAGACAGGGTCTAGAATTTGTTATGCAGGATTGGGATAGTGTCACAAATTAGGATTTGGATTTATTTTTGTGAAAGTATAGGAGAACCAAAATAGGACACCCTAGGGTATGGTGATATAGTCTTCTACTACTATTGTTCCAAAGACTTGATTTTTTTAGGTTTTGTTTATTGTCCCTGTGTGAGCTTTCCTATGAAATTTTGATTGTTGAAGGTTTATGAAACTCCTTATAGAGATGATTAAGTATTCAAACCCTAGAATTCATTATGCTTTGATCAATATTGAGAAATAACAGGGGGTTAGTGTGTAAATGATTCATTGAATGTGTATCCACACCTGTTATGTGGGTATGCTACCTACATACCAATACTTCGAAGAGGGATCAAGCCATATGTAGTTCTCCCACTTGATGTGGTTTTATGCAATAGTGTTATTAAGATGCAAAAATACTAAATTGGGTATGCTTGAGGTGGAGATGAACTAAAGTGATGATTTGGATGTGTTTGTAGCTATATTGGATGGTTATATATAAAGAATAGGGAAGTTTACCTCAATGGTCTTGCTTATATTCTTGTTTGCTTTTGTAATATTCAACAACCCCTTCTAGATAAAATTTTAATGGGATTTTATAGAGATATGTTGGTCATGAATCAAATATATTTATGTTAAGTTGATAAGAAGAAGGATAGTAACCAAAAGGAAATGACCATTGGAGCTAAAAATGCAATTAGATAGGAGTGCCAAAAATGGACACCCTAGCGTTTGATGTTATAGTCCAAGTTAGGTGCTATTTTACTATAGGTGTGGGACCTAGGGGATGGATTTATCATAGAAAATGTAGCCTAGTTGAGCTGGAATCAAGTTTTAGAAGCCTATGTATGATTGGGAATAAGTGAAAAGGTGTCTAAAAGGGTCATGAGAGCATGCACGAGAGACCTATGGGTTAGGTGTCACAAGCCCACTAAAGCTACTAATTTTTAAATTTTATATGACCAAATTCCACCCCCCCTTGATTCTAGTGAGTAGTAAAGTAAAATACTAGGATAAGGAAAAATAGAAAGTGTACTTAAACTTACCTATAAGGGTGAAGCTCATAAAGTTGTGTGATGATGGGTGTGTGTGGATAGAGCGTGTTATGAAGTATAAATATGTGAGAGAAAACAAAGAATAGATTAGTTATTACTAGACACACTATGTTTAAAATATAAAAAGTATAAAAGTTGGGTAAAAGAGAGAGAGGAAGAGAAAGGAATGAATACACCTCACTAGGTATGTGAACCAATACAAAACTTGTTGTGATGCTGAGTGATGATGGGTGATGTTGGATATGTTGGGTATGTGTTATACCAAAATTAATATCATGAATAGAGCTAAATGCTCAATTCCTTAAGAGTGGCTCAAGAATGTAAAGACTAGCCCTTTGGCTCCATCATCACCCACTAAGTGAAGTTATGTGATCATACATTTGTTAATTGATGTTTATAATATATGTCTAATAGTTACGAGTAGGTGGCTTAAGAATATAAAATCTAGCTAGTCCTTTAGATCCATCATTGACCTATGAAGCGAAGCTATGAACTTATCCTAGTATGAAATGTGTGTCATATGAGATGTCTCCTAAAGCCCATGAATGTTTTGTAATATAATAATATGGTGCGGATAGACAAATGTATGTTAGAAACTAGGCCACTCTTAACCACTCAAAAAGGGTGGATATTAGGCTTGTATGAAATCTACTCCAAAAATAGACAATAGGCTTATGTGGAATCCACTTGAAAATGATGCCAACCACCTGTAGATGGAATAAGGCATGTAACTACTGAGAATACCTAGGTAATGTACTAAACTTGGAAAGAAAAGAAGTCAAATGTGCCACACACATTGCACCCAACCACTGGTGTTTGAAATATGGATTTTGATTTGGAAGTTATACCAACTACCTAATCTAAAATTGGAAGTGAGAGCCATCATGTCATGCATAATTCCCTTATATCTAGATTATTTGAGAAAAATTATACTAAAATAATTGATTCTAAACTAAATTGTTGCTGACAAAATTGTAATTGTACTTACTTTTATATTTGTTTTTGGAAAATCTATTTTTTTCTATTTGGACAAGATCACCAAAATGGAACACCCTACTATCTGACACTAAAGTCCAATCTTGGTGCTCTTATCCTATGTTGATTCTGATGAATGTTCTATAATTATCACTATCTATCTAGTTTGTTCTGCTTGGTTTGAAGTCTAAATACTATTTTGGGTGTTCTAAAATCTAATTTTTAAACTAGTAGGAGCTATGATATCTATGACAAAACCCTTATATTTCTACCCCCTCTTCTGAGGGTAGGAATTAAGACCCTGTAATGACATCCCTTAGAAGAAAGAGCCCTACAAGTGTGTTATGTTGTAAAACACATGATATAACAATGATAATAGATAAAATACCTTAAGATATAGCATGGTTTGTAAATGGATATTTTTATATCAATAGGGGTATGCCTAGATAGATATAACAATGTAATAACATGTGAAATATAATAAACTAGAACTGGAAGTCTAGTTAGTTATTAATTATTAGTTGTTAAGGAGGGATGGAGCATAATTTCTATCATGGCATCCAAGAAAGCAAGATAATGCATGATGTGGATCATGGCATTGCAAACAATTGAAAATAAATCAATTTATAAGTACATAAGGTAAGAAGTAAGAAGTATACAAGAGGGGCCAAGGGGCCAAGAAAACAAGGGATATGAGCACATGTCACTCAAACTAGAAATCAAGCATACAAGGCATGTTCAAATGCCACATATACATAAAATTGGAAAAAATCAAGGTTGGTGTGAAATCTATAATCACATAGAAGAGTATAGGCCAAGGACATTGGCAAATGCCCTAAGACACACATAAGACATAGAATCAAAAGACATTAGAAAATATCTTAAGGCACATATAGGAGATAAAATAAGAACTGAGAAATGTAATCACATCTAGCTATGCAAAGCCAAAAAGTAAGGTATGTAATATACCATAAATGCAATCACATCTAACTAATCAAAGTAATAAGTGAAAGTAAGCAAGACATGGAGTACAATACTAGGTATATACTAATAAGTACATAAGTTCTATATAATAGTGAATGTCAATAGAGTAATCTGTGTAAGATAGTAACATTCATCAACATGATAAATAGAGTGTGTGTGGTGTAAGAATGACATAATCTGGATGGTTTAGTCATGTAGAAGATGTCCCCAGTGAGTAAAGATATTGATGTATATCTTGAATGTAGAATTAAGATGCCCCCTTAATGGGTAGAGTGAAGCAATCAAGGATCTGGATGTCACTGCACACACTCAAATAAGATCAAGTAAAGCATGGTAATGTAGATAAATCAACAAACAATAGCATAGAACAACAAATGTGTCTAGCATGGTAGTAGAAATGTAAAGAATGGATAATGCATACAATTGAAATGTTTTTGTGTTTTTGTTTTTATTTGACTATTTTTGGTATTTTGACATATTTGAATGTTTATGCATTTTTGACATATTTGAATGTTTTTGTATTTTGATAATATTCTATGTACAATAAATCATGAGGAGACTATGTACAAGTAATTTGAAACTAATTTATGTAAAATGTTGAGAAGAGATGATACTAATCAATGCGTCTCATGGGAGACTATCTATCATGGTGTCTTATGTCAAGGAGAGGAATCATGTGTGATCGTGAAGCATGATGGAGAGGTTGAGACTGTAACTTTAAAAGTTATGTATGTTGTAAATGCTCTAAAATCTCTATAGTGTAAACTAACTATGGGGTCCCCCCTATAACTCTAAGAGGTGAATACAACTATAGGGATCTTAAGGACCCATATGGTAGTAGGATAAGCTCTCTGAACATGTACTATATGTGTAGAGGCATGAGACCTCAATGAGATTGCCCTGGGTGTGAACACTAGCTAAAAACTATCTAGAGTATTGAAACTATGGATCCTCTAAAAGAGGCCTCCATGGAAGTGTATAAACTCTCTATGCTAGTGAGGAAGGCCTCGATTATGTCTGAATCTAAATGGAGGAATAACTAAAATTGGTGGAGAAATTGAAATTTGTAGTGGAACTAAAATTGGTAATTGCAAAGTAGTAGATGGCTCTAAAGTAGGGAGTGATAACTCATATGAAATTCCACCAACTGTAATAACTTGATTAGCATGAATTAATTTCATGCATTTGTGAAGTGTAGAAGGTATTGATCAAATTTTATGAATCTATGGTCAACCAAGTAACATATCAAAAAATCCTACACTGGGAACTATAGTAAATGGTGTGGCCACATGTGTTGGAATAACTTGTAGAGGAAGTACAATCTCACCTAGTGAAATTTTTATGTGCCCACTAATTTTTTTGATAACTGTGTCTATCAAGGTACTATCCTATTCTAAATATTCTAAATATTTTAATAATGTCATAGTGCACATGTTCACATTAGATCCATTATCTATGAGAACACTATGAATAGGATGATTATGAATGTAAGCTCTAATATAGAGTGCATGATAATCCAAATCATCCTCAACTATCTCCTACTCTGAGAAGGATATTAAAGGTATAGTTAGAACTCTAAAATTGTACACACCAATCATGTTACTCAAAGGATGTGACTCAACTGAATGTACTCTATATGTAGCTAGTGGTGGATGTGTATGATATGCATGGTTAACACCTAATGTGTCCTCTGTCTCTTATTTAGAATGTTGTGGAAAAGGATCTAAGAAAACATTTTGAGCCTTGTCTTGTATTTTCTTTGTCTACAGAGGCTAAATTAGAGTGCCAAGATTAATAAGATTGTAATCTATCAAGCATTATATCTTGTGTTTCAAATTGATACATCTATTTGTTATGTGGCTTGGTACCCTATAAAGTTGCAAAGTGCATTTTGATCATATCCCTATAGAAGAGGTTTTGTTGGATCAACTTCCTAAATAGGAGGGTGAGATATGATATTACAATCCAAAAACTATTGTAAAACTCTGGCTGGAGAAACTGGTAGATTGGTAAAGGTTCACCAAAGAGGTGCTGATAAAACCAATCGTTGAGGGGGATATAAAGCTACATTGACTATAGGTTGATCCTTACTTTTGCTATCATTGACCTTTACTTTGTATGGGACTTTTTATTACTCTTATCTTGAGTTTTCCTATTGAGATTAATTTAACTTCCCTTTCCTTTAGTGCATGACATAACTCAGTAAAGGAAGAGAACCTTTTGAACATTATTGACTCATGCAAAGTTAGTAGAAGACTTTGTTTGAAGAAATCTTGTAACTCTTGATCGGCCATGGGGCTAGTCATCTTAGCCAAGATAGTCTTATATTGAAGAACATAATCTATGATATGCTCATTTGACCTTTGTTTCTATTGTGCAACTTGGGCATAAGACACCTTATCATCAATTTTAATGCTAAAATGAGCTAAGAACATGTCAGTTAAAGGATTGAATATGTTGAACAACTGATTAGGTAGACTATAGAACCATTTTAAAGCATAATATTTTGGACTTCATGGAAATATCTCAGTTAGTATCTAGTCATTTGGCACATAATCCAATCATGCTACATGAAAATCTCTCAAATGTGTCTCTGGATCACCCTTACCATCATATAAAGTGAGCTTTGGTTGAATAAAAATTTATGGTAAGGACGTATAAGCAATATGGTGTGACAATAGTATATGAATTAGAGCAAAAGAATCCAAAGCCTACATTGGTCTAGAAGCACCTTGTTCAAGATGTATCACCTTGGATTGAAGAGATTTTATGAAGAGATTTTATCCCTTGCATAAGGGTAGCCACATCAAGAGACAAAGATGTACTAGTTGTAGCTGGTGGTGGCATAGAGGAAGGTTAGGCTTCTATAGGGGATTTTTGAGACATGGTTGCCCCTATAGTGTCATTTGAAACTGGTTGCTCAATGTTTTGAGAGGATTGGCCACTATTTTCTTTGTGTTTCACTTCTTGTAGTATTTTAAGCATATCATCTTACATTTCAGGGTGTTTAGTTAAGAGTTCATAAAGTTCCCTTTTATCAGTTTCACCAAAATTGGTGTTTTGAGTCATTGTTAAAGTAGAAAAACAAACTGAAAATAGATTGAATTTTTTGTAATAATTTGTAATAAGCATAGTGTTATGGAAGAAAAGTACTAAATATAGAAAATATAAAGTCCTAAAATAGCAAACTAAAAAATGCATTAAAAGGATACGAAGCTCAAAAATATGTAAGGTGATACCTCAAAAGCAATAGGACTTAGTATATGCAATTAGGGTTTTAAAAAATGATTTTTTTTGAAAAATACTAAGAAATTTTAAAAATTAACGTGAATTTTTTATTTAAATATGCATGTAAAAAATCAAAAAAATATTGGAAAAACTCTTGATTTAAAGGGACCTAGTATATGCAACTAGGGTTTTTAAAAAATGATTATTTTAAAAAATTTAATATGGAATTTTAAAAATTAAAGTGAATTTATGATTTAAATATGTAGGTAAAAAATTGGATAATTATTAGAAAATTCTTGATTTAAAAGGACCTAGTATATGCAACTAGGATTTTGAAAAATGATTATTTTTAAAATTTACTATGGAATTTTAAAAATTAAAGTGAATTTATAATTTAAATATGTAGGTAAAAAATCAAAAAATTATTGAAAAAATTAGCAAGGAATTTACTCTAGGGTTTTTATGCACAAATGAAGTAAGTTGGGTTCACCAAATGATTTAAAAGTTTTGGGAATATTGGAGTCTTATTCCTAATTTAGTTAAGGGTCTGAGTTGACTAAATTAGTAAATAATATTGTAATAATCTAGCTAGAGATTTGTATAATTTAATTATATTTTTAACCTTTCAATAAATATGAAGAAAATAAGACTTAGTTAAAAATTGGATTGAACAGCTGAGATAGGGTATATAATTTATTATGTAGGACTGGGATAGTGTCACAAATTAGGATCTAGCTTTCATTTTGTGAAAGGATAGGAGTACCAATATAGGACACCTTAGGGTTTGGTGTTATAGTCATCTTTTATTGCTATTATCCTAGAGACCTAAGTTTTCTAGGTTTTGTTCTTTGTCCCTGTGTGACCCTATCTATGAAATTTTGATTGTTGAAGCTCTACAAAACTCCTTATAGAGTTGATTTCATCTTTAAACCCTAGAATTAATTATGATTTGATCAATCTTGAGAAAGAAAGTGAGTTAGTATATGTAAGATGCACTGAACATGTATCCACACCCATTATGTGGGTATGTTGCCTACATACCAATACTCTGAAGAGGGATCAAACCATATGTAGTTCTCCCACTTGATGTGATTTTGTGTAATAGTGTTATGAAGATGAAAAAATGCTAAACTATGTGTGCCTGAGGTGGATAAGGATTGGTGTGAGGATTTGGATGTGCTTTTAGTTGTATTGGATGGTTTTATGTAGAGAATAGGTAATTTTGACTCAATGGTCTTGCTTGTAATCTTGATTACTTTTATAATATTTGTCAACCCCTTCTAAATAAACATTGAATGAGATTTTATAGAGATATGTTGGTCATGGGTCAAATTTATTTTTGGTAGGCCAATAAGAAGAAGAATAGGAACCAAAATGAAATGATTATTGAAGCTAAAAATGTAATTAGATAGGAGTCCTAAAAATGGACACCCTAGGGTTTGGTGCTATAGTCCAAGTTGGGTGCAATTTTATTACAGGTTTGAGACTTAGGGGGATGGAATTATCATAGGAAATGTAGCCTAGCTAAGCTGGAATCAAATTTTGGAAGCCTAATGATGATTAGGAATAAGTTAAAAATATGTCTAGAAGGGTCATGAGAGCATGCAAGAGTGACCTTTGGGTTGGGTGTCACAAGCCCAATCAAGCTACCAATTTTGACATTTTATATGAATACACCTAGTGTGTTGAGTAGGTTGGGACTAGAGAGAATAAGGTTGGCATCTATAGAGTATGGTATGAAGGTTTATGACATGTTCTTGATATGGAGAGAGAGTATTTGATAAGGCTTTAAGGTGGTAACAAGGTCAATGTAGAGACCTAGTCTGTGTATAAAGACCTAGTGAGGACCAAATGGTGGATCAAAGTGTGTTTCCAAGATAACATAGCTCATGTAAGAATGGAATGAGGTGTGATAGGTTGGTTCAAAATTGGTGACAAAGTTTTAAGTCTTGAGGAGAAATAAAAAGAAATAAACTATGTTAGAAAGACACTTGTGCATGTAGAATGAAGGTTTCTTAGCCTAAGAAGAAGTTTGAATTGCTCTTTGGCACATGCACACTTTACATGGTGACCTGCATATTCTGAGAGAGGTGACACATGGACATAATAATTTTTTCTAAGTATTTTTTATTGGTTTTAGGTATAGTGCTTTATGAACATTCATTAAGAATATAAACTGGTCAAAACCCTCTATAAACCCTTATAGTCCAGTGATTGGAAAGAACTTTCTAGAAAGGACCTTAAATGGATTAGTTGACCAAATTTTACTATTAGATGATCTAGAGGACTCCTCTAGGTAGTACTGGTGTGTTAGGGAAGTGAGTAGAAGGTATAGAAATATACTTGTTTCTAAAGATTTTGGTACTATATGTAGGATTGATAGAGTTAATGCATGCAAGCTACTTTAATAATTTTAGGAATATTGGTGTATTATTACTAATTTAGTTAAAGGGTCTGAGTATTAAAATAATTAAATAGATATGAAATAATTAAGCTATTTATTTTTGTAAATAATATTGCAATTTGACCTTTTTAAAAATAGTAATAAAATGGAAAAAATAAGACTTAGCTCAAAACTAACTTATACGATTGAGACAAGGTCTGATATTCATTATGCAAGATTGGGACACTATAAAAAACTAAGATATAACCTTCATTTTATGATTGAATAAGAGTGACAAAATTAGACAAGAGTGGCACCAACACTATAGTCCACCTCTACCACTATTATCTTAACGATATGAGTTTTCTAGGTTTTGTTCACCACGTCTCTGTGACTCTATCCATGAAGTTTTGGTAGTTATAAGTATAAAGAGCTCCTTGTAGAGAATATTATTTATTCAAACACTATATTATATTATTATTTGAACTATTTTAAGGAAGAGGGGGGGTTAGTGTGTGTAAAATTCACTGAACTTGTGATCCACACCCCTTGTGTGGGTACACTGCTTACATACCAATACTTTGAAGAGGGATCAAGCCTATGTAGTTCTCCCACTTTATGTGATTTTTGAAATTGAATGTATAAATATGTAAAATGATAAAATAAATGTACTTGAGGTGGATAATGATTGGTGTAAGGATTTGAATAAGATTTTAAGTGTATTGTTTGGTTGTATGTAGAGAATAGAGAAGATTTCTTGAGTAGTCTTGTTTGTATTCTTGCTTGCTTAGTGATATTTTCCAATCATTTATAAATGATCTTTGAATGGGTTTTTATATGGATCTATTAGTCATGGGTTGAATGAGCTCACATTAGGCTGACAAGGATAAGGATAGGGAACCTAAAGGAATTGACTGTTAGGATCAAAATTATACTTAGACAAGAGCACTGAAAGCGAACAGGAGTGGCACAAGAACTATAGTCAAAGTGTGGCACTATTGTCCTAAGTAGACATGACCTACGGGAATGGATATATAATATAAAAAGGGGTTTGGATCAGTTGGGATCAAGTATAGAAAGCTATAGAAGACTGATAATTAGTAAAAAGATGCCTATGAGGGTCATGATAGCAAGAAAGAGGGACCTGTGGGTTAGGTCTCATTAGCCACACTCAAGTTACCATTTTTTACATTTTATATGACTAAATTTGCCCCCTTTATTTTAGTGATGCAAAAAAGTGAAATACTAGGACAAAGCTAAAATAAAAAGCATACTTGAACTTAACTGTAAGGGTGAAGCCCATGAAGCTTGTGTGATGTTGGGTGTGCATAGAGAGAGCACATTGTGAAGTATGAATCTGTAATAAAAACAAAGAGTAGATAAGTTCTTACTAGATATGCTATATTTAAAATAAGAATGTAAAAATCTAGGTAAGAGAGAGAGGAAGAGAAAGGAACAAATACACCTCACCAGGTATGTGAAACAATACAAAACCTATGATGATGTTGAGTGATGTTGGATGATGTTGAGTAAAGCTAGATGATGTTGTATCAAGAGTAATATCATGAATGGAGTTGAGTGCTCAATTCCCTGAGAGTGGCTTAAGAATGTAAAGACTAGACCTTTAGCTCCATTATTTCCCATTAAGTGAAGCTAGATGATCATGCATGTGCTAATATATGTTGGGACTATGTGTCCAATCCCTCTGAATAGGTGACTCAAGAATATAAAGGCTAGTTAGTCCTTTGGCTTTATTATTGCCCCATGAAGTGAAGTTATGAACTGATACAAGTATAAAATGTATGTTTTATGATATGGATCCTAAATCCCATGAATGTATTTTGATTTAATAATGTTTGCATGGATAGATGAATCTATGCTAGAAACTAGGCCACTCTTAGCCACTCTGAAAGATGGAGATTAGACTTGTATTAAATCCACTCTAAAATTGGTGCACTAGGATTGTATGAAACCCACTCCAAAATGTAGAGGTTAGGCTTGTATGAAATCCACTCCAAAATGATGCCAACCACCTACAGATGAAATAAGGCATGCAATTGCTGAGAATGTCTAGGTAATGTTGAACTCAGAAAGAAAAGAAAACAAATGTATCATTCACATTTCCCCTAATCATTGGTGTCTAGAACATGGATTATGATCTGGAAGTTATACTAATTATCGTATCTGAAACTATAAGTGAGAGTCATCATGCTGTGCATGATGCCCCCTATATATATTCTTTGAGTAAAGTGTACTAAAAACTATTGATTTTAAACTGGTTTGGCCATGCAAAATTGTAGCTAAACCTAATTTTCTACCTACTTCTAGAAAGTTTGGTTTTTTTATTGTTTGGATAGGATCACTAAAAATGGACATTAGTGGCACTAACGTTGTAGTCCAATCTTGGCACTATTGTCCTAGGCCAAATCTAGTAACTATTTTGACATTTTCATTATTTACCTAGTCTATTCTAATTGGTTTGATGTTTAGTTATTGTTTTGGATGTGATAAAAGATAGATTTTTATTATTAGGATCTCTATGACAAAATTCCTGTTTGTTTCCCCCTCTTCTGAGGGTAGGAATGAATACCTTGCAATGACTACCCTCAAAATAAAACGCCTTGTAAATGTGTTATGTTGCAAAGATACATGATATAGTAATGATAATTGATAATATATCTCAATATATAACATGGTTTATAATGAGATATTGTTAGATCAATAGGGGTATGCCTAGATAGATATAACAATGTAATAACATGTGCAATGTACTAAATTGGAATAGGAAGTCTAGTTAGTTATTAGTGGTTATAGAGGGATGGAGCATGTTGTCCATCATGGCATCCAAGAAAGAAAAATAATGCATGATGTGGATCAAGGCATTGTAAATAATGAGAAGCTAATAAGAAAACAAGCACATAAGGCAATAAGTAAGAAGCATACAAGGGTGGCCAAGGGGCCAAGTAAATAAGGGACATGGGAACATGTCACTCAAACTAGAAGAAAACATACAAGGCATGTTCAAATGTCACATACACATATAATTAAAATAAGCAAGGTTGGCATGAAATCCACAATCACATAAAAGAGTACATGAAATGGACATTGGTAAATGTCCTAAGACACATACAAGACATGGAAGTAAAGGACATTAGCAAATGTCCTAAAGCACATATAGGAGATAATCAATAATTGAGAAATGCAATCATATCTAGTTATGCAAAGAAAGAAAATAAATCATGTAATAATTGGAAATACAATTACATCTAACTAATCAAAGCAATAATTGAAAGTATGCAAGATATGTTAGCACAAGACTAGGTATATGGTAAGAAATACACAAGTGTTATATACTAGTGAGTGTTGATAGAGTAATATATGTAAGCTATTAAGTAATGTACATCAACATGATAACTAGAGTGTGTGGTGTACAAATGACATAACCTAGATGGTGTAGTCATGTAGAAGATGCCCCCAATGGCTATGTATATCAATGTGTATCTCAATGTAGAAGTAGGATGCCCCCTCAATGGGTAGAGTGAAACAATCAAGGATCTAGATGTCACTACACACTCAAAAGACATCAAGTGAAGCATGGTAATGTAGATAAATCAAGAAAAAATAGCATAGAACAAAAAACGTAAGTCTAGTATGATAGTATAAATTTAAATCATGGATGATCCATACAATCAAAATATTTTTGGTTTTTTTGAATTATTTTCATGTTTTTGTATTTTGAAATATTTGAATGTTTTTGGATTTTGGATATATTTGAATGTTTTTGAATTTTTGAGATTTGAGCTATGTACAATCAAGCATAAAAAACTATGTATGGGTAAAAATTAGGATAAATGATACTAATCGATGAGTCTCATGAGAGACTCCCTATCATGGTGTCTTGTATCAAGGAGAGGAATTGTGTGTGATTATGAAGTATGATAAAAATGTTAAGACTATGGCTCTAAAATCTATATATGATGTAAATGCTCTAAAATATTTGAAAAATAGATTGAGTGTGGGGTCCCCTTGTAACTCTAAGAAGTGCATGCAATTTTAGGGCTCTTAGGGACCCATCTAGAAGTAAGAGAAGCTCTCTGAACATGTGCTCTATGTGTAGATGCATGAGATCTCAATGACACTACCCTGGGTGTGAACATTTTAGCTAGAACTTGTCTATAATCTTAAAGTTATGGAGGTGTATGAACTCATTGTGATAGTAATGGATGCCTCAACTATGTTTGAATTAGAAGTAGAGGAGGAACTATAACTGGTGGAGAAATTGGAAGTGGAGGATAAACTAAAAGTGGTAACTATAAAGTAGATGTCTCTAAAGTAGGGAGTGGTAACTCATATGGAACTCCACCAACTATAACAACTTTATTAACATGAATGAATTTCACACATCTATGAACTATAGAAGTTACTTCTTGAAGTTTATGAATATATGGTCGACCAAGTAACATATCAAAAACTCCTACACTAGGAAAAATTGTGAATGGTGTGGCCACATATGTTAGACTAACCTATAGAGGAAGTATAATCTCACCCAATGAACTCTGTATGTGCCTAATGAATCCATTGATAACTATGTCTGTTAGGGTAATATCCTGCTCTGAATATCACAAATGCTATAATAATGTCATAGCACACATGTTCACATTGGATCTATTATCTATAAGAGTAATATGAATAGGATGATTATGAATATAAGATATGATAAAGAGTGCATGATAATTTGAATCATCCTCAATGATCTCCTACTCTGAGAAAGAGATGGAAGGTCTAGATGGACATCTGGAATTATATACACCAATCATGCCACTCAAATGATGTGTCTCAATTGAAGGTGTCCTCTATGTATCTGGTGGAAGATGTGCATGATATGTATGGTGAACCCCTAATGTGTCCCCTACCTCTTGTTTGGAATGCTGTGGAAAGGGACTTGAGAATATTTTCAATGCTTTATCCTATGTTTGTTTTGTCTGAGGAGCCTCAACTAAAGTACCAAGATCAATATGATTTCCATATATCAAATCCTATATCTTGTGTCTAAAAATGATACATCTAGTTGTTATATGTCCTGGTGCCCTGTGAAACTTGAAAAATACGTGTTGATCATATCCCCATGAAAGAGGCTTTGTTGGATCAAATTACTGAATAGGAGGGAGAGATATGATGTTACATTCCAATAGGTACTGTAAAAATCTAGCTAGAGAAACTTGTAGATTGGTAAAGGTTTGTCAAGGAGGTGCTAATAAAACCACATGTTGAGGGGGATCAAAATCCACATTAACTATTGGTTGATTCTGACTCTTGCTATCATTGACCTTGACTTTGTATGGGACTTTTTTCTTACTCTTGTTTGTTGTTTCTAAGATACTTGTGTACTTGAGTTTGCCCATTGAAATTAGTTTGGCTTCTCTTTCCTTTAGTGTGTGACATAATTCAATGAAGGAAGAGACTATTTTTAACATAATTGATTTGTGTAAAGTTGGTAGGAGACTCTATTTGAAAATATCTTGTAACTCTTGATCGGCCATAGGGCTAGTCATCTTAGCCAAAATTGTCTTATATCAAAGAACATAATAAATGAGATGCTCATCTGACCTTTATTTTTGTTGTGAAATTTTGTCATATGAAACCTTATCACCAATGTTAATGCTGTAATGAGCTAAGAACATGTTGAATAAAGGACTGAATACATTGACCAACTAATTTGGTAAATTATATAACTATTATAAAGCATAATATTTTAGGCTCTATAGAAATAATTTGGTAAATAGCCAATCATTTGGTACATCGTCCAAGCATTCTGGATGAAAATATCTCAAATGTGTCTCTAGATCACCCTTTCCATCATATAGAGTAAGCTTGAGTTAAACAAAACCTTGTGGCAAGGTGTAGAAGCAATGTGATGTGCTAATGGTGCATGCAATAAAGTAAAAGAATCCAAAGTATACATAGGTCTAGAGGAACCTTAGATTTGAGATATCTTATCTCTTGCACAAGGGTTTCCACATTAGGAGATAAAGATGTACTAGCTATAGTTGGTGACATAAAGGTAGGTTGGGATGCTATAGGGGGTTATTAAGACATATTTGCCCCTGTAGTGTCATTTGCAAATGGATGCTTTGTGGTTTGAGAATATTTACCATTATTTACTCTTTATTATTCTTCTTTTATTATTTTAAGCATGTCATCTTGCATGTCAAGGTGTCTGGTTAAGAGTTCTTGAATTTCTCTTTTATCAGTTTCATCAAAATCGGTGTATTGGGCCATTATTAAAGTAGGAAAATAATTTGTAATTTGATTGAATATTTTTCAATAATTTTTAATAGAAAAAATGTTGTATAAGGAAAGTACTAAATATAAGAAATGTAAAGTTCTAAAAATGGTGAACTGGAAACTGCATAAAAAGGATACGAATCTTAAAAACATATAAGTTGATACCTCAAGAAGCAATGAGACCTAGTGTATTCAATTAAGGTTTTGAAAAATAATTATTTTGAAATAGACTATGAAAATTTGAAATTAAAAGTGAATTTTTGAGTTAGATATGAAAGTAAAAAATCAGAATTTATTGGAAAATTAGTGATTTAATGGGACCTAGTAAATGCAACTAGGGTTTGGAAAAGTAAACATTTTTGAGAATTACTATTGACTTATGAAATTTGAAGTGTATTTTTGATTTAAATATGCAAGTAAAAATTTAGAATTTTATTGGAAAATTTGTGATTTAACAGGACCTAGTAGATACAACTAGGGTTTTGAAAAACAAATGTTTTTGAAATTTACTATTGAAATTTGAAATTTGAAGTGAATTTTTTATTTTAATATGCTAGTAAAAATTAAAAAAAAGGAAAATACTGGGACCTAGTATGGGAAACTAGGGTTTTAAACAACATTATTTTAAAATTACTATGATATTTTAAAATGTAATGATAATTTTTTATTTTATTATGTAGGTAAAAAATCAAAAAAAAAAGGAAAAATTAGTAATAAATTTACCCTAGGGTTTTTAGGGTTTTTGTGTGCAAAAGAAGTAAGTCAGGTTCACCAAATGATTTAATAATTTTGGGAATATTGGTGTATTATTCCTAACTTAGCTAAAGGGTATGCATAGTAAAATAAATAAATAAATATGTGATAATTAAGCCAATAATTTTTGTAAATTAGATTCCAATTTTGTCTTGTCTAAAAATAGTAATAAGATGTAGAAAATAAAACTTAACTCAAAACTAACTGATACAACTGAGACAGGGTCTGATATTCACTATGCAGGATTGAGACACTATCACAAACTAAGATCTAACCTTAATTTTATGATTGGATAGGAGCATAAAAAGTGGATAGGAGTGGTATTGGTGTTGTATTCTACCTTTGCCACTATTGTCTTGATTTTTTTATTTTTTTAGGTTTTGTTCACCAGGTCTGTGTGACCTTATCAGTGAAGTTTTAGTAGCTGGAAGTCTGTAGAGCTCCCTATAGAGAAAATTATTTCTTCAAACATTATATTCCATTATTATTTGACCACTTTAAAGAAAGAGGGGGGATTATTGTGTGTAATATTCACTGAATGTGTGATCCACACCCCTTATGTGGGCATGTTTCCTACATACTAATACTCCAAAGAGGGATCAAGCCATATGTAGTACTCCCACTTGATGTGCTCTATGAAATTCAGTGTATGAATATGAAAAATGCTAAATTGGATGTACTTGAGGTAGATAGGGACTGGTGTAAGGATTTAAATAAGATTGTAAGTGTATTAATTGGTTGTATATAGAGAATAGGGAAGATTACTTGAGTATTCTTACTTGTATTCTTGCTTGCTTAGGGATATTTACCAACACTTTTCAAATGATCTTTGAATGGGATTTTATAGGGATATATTGGTCATGGGTTGAATGAACTCACATTAGGATGAAAAGGATAAGGATATGGAACCATAAATAACTAACTATTGGGGCCAAAATTGCACTTGTATAAGAGTGTTGAAAGCAGACAAGAGTGGCACCACTGCTATAGTCAAGTGTGGTGCTATTGTCCTAAGTAGACAAGACCTAGGGGGATGGATATATCATGTAAAAATGGGTATATCTCAGCTGGTTCAAGTTTTGAAGGCTATGGATGATTGGGAATCAGTAAAAATATGCCTATGAGGGTTATGAGAGCAAACAAGAGGGGCCTATGGATTGTGTGTCATTAGCCACACTCAAGTTACCAAGTTTTGAATTTTATATAACTACATAAGCTATTGGAGGTAAAATATAGATACTTGTTCTAAAATTCCATTAAGTCATTTGGGTATAATTGAGACACTGTGTCAATCATCTTGAGGAATTAAGTTGTCTTATTACTAATCTACTAGATAGTGAAAATAGTGACAAACAACCAGTCAAAGTGAATATGAGTTTAGGGAAGAGTTCTAAGTGAGTAGGGATGGATATAATGAATTGAGATATTTTTTTAAAACCTATTCCTCATAATAACTTTTTTAGAAAGTGTTTATGATTCTCATACATAGGTAAAATAGTGATCACAAAGTGACTAGTCTATATGAGACAAGACAATGAAACCCAAGATAGTGAGAATCATTTCTTGAAGAAACATTGCCATTATGGAATATGATATTAATGTTTTAATGTGTTATAATTATGTTTTAAGACCACATTAATTTATTTATAGATCATCATTGTGCTCATACTATTGCAGAGATTCAAATTTTATTGACTGGTTATTGGCCTTGTTTGGTAACTCTAAGTGAGCTTATTGCAAAGAATATTTTGTGGTTACAGAGGTTCAATTGAAGACCCTAATGAGATTTATAATTAACCTAAGTTCATGAGTGTTTATACATGTTTTTTTTTTCACGGTTTTTTGATAAAAGTGGGCTTTTGGTCTAAACATTTTTTACTGAGTTTTAGAAGCTATAAGTAGTCTAAGTGGGAAATTTACATAGGTAAGTTTAAGGTTTTTTTTATAAATATTTAAATAAATAAATGAGTATGGAGATGTTTTATAAGTATAAAATCATCATAATAATTCATTTTTTTCATAGTTTGTTTTTGATTAGATGTGGAAAGTCAAAATTCTTTGATTATATTTTAAATGTGTGTGACCAGTCTAAGTGGTTATTTTAAGAGAGGTGATTTGAGTGTTTAGAGATTGTGTTGGAGTGTCTAATTGATTTGTAGGTGTTTAATAAGTCCTAAATGTTTCACCCATGTGATCTAATCATATATTTATGTGAAATATTTGAGTGTTTTCTTCATAATTTTGACATAGTGATTTCTATGTATCAAGGCCTAAAGAGCGAGGAGACCTAATTGATAGGATCAAGGTGTAAGTTAGAATTCCAGGTGTTATGGATATTTTTTTGAGTGATAAAATTTGTATTATGGATATATTTGATGAGTTTTAATTGTTTTTGGAATCTAAATATGGTCCAATAGGTTGAAAGTGTTACATGTGGTTATGAAGGCCTAATAGAGGATTTGAGTCTTAAAGACTATGGCCAACCTATGGAATCAAGTGTCTCACCAATGTAACATGTGTGGATACATATTATAAGTGTAAAACAAGTGTGATAATCATATTTTATGACCAATATGGGTTATAATAAGAGAGTGGTATGAGTACAAGACCTAGTTGGCCTATTTGAGCTAGTTGAGTGTGTGTAGAGTGAAGAAAAGGAGATAAAATTTGAAAGAGAAGGTACAGGTCATTTAAGAACATAATAAGGTGAATAATATTATTCATTAATATCTTATCAAGTTGGTAAAGGAGGATTCATAGGTCATTATACCTACTAAGCCTAGAAGAGGCTAGTTGAATGAGTAATCCCTAAAGGCTATTTGACAGAGATTGAAGGGTGAAAAGTGAAAAAAAATGAGGTAATCATAAATTTAATAGTAAAAATAGGTTTTCAAGGTGATTTTAGTTTCAAGGTAGCTAAGTTTGTTCTTGGTTTCTTAGGGGTTTGGTTCCTCCTTGCAATGTGAAGCTTTTAAAAGTCTAGTTGTGTGGGTGCTCAGCTAGATAAGGGTTATAGCTCCTTGTGGGATGGGTGTCTCACTAAATTTGTATATTTTTATTATATGAATATATTCCATTGCATAGGTTTAAATTGGTTTTATCCCCATGAGGATTTCACATATATATTATGTGTTCATGTGATGTATGCTCTTGTTCATGCTTTAGATGTATGTGCTTTCATGATTATGTTGCTAGATCAAGTTGATGTATATTGGAATGATTTTGGAACTAAATGTTAATTTTCATATATTTATTCACCCATACCCCCCTCCACCCCTTATTATTTACTTACAATAATTTTTATTAGAGCCACACCTTTGGAGGAGGCTTAACAACCTACAGGGGATCCTAATTAGCTCAAGATGGCTAAGCAACTGAAGAAAGAGAATCAGGAGTTGAGGACAATGATTAATAATATTAGATAACAAGTCAAGTATTTTATGTAACATTAAAAAAAGTGAGTCATCTTCAATTTAATTTTGAGATATTAAGTTAAATAGTCAAATAAGATAAATTGACTATTCAAGGTCTTAAGGAACATGTGGAGGTTACCAATGCAAGTTTAAGATCAAAAGAAGAAGAGTATAACCAAATGAAGGCTGAGTTGTTTCTTAAAGGATGAGCATGATAAGATCATTGTCAAAGTGATAAATTTATAGAAAGAGTGTGACAAATCAAATCAGGTCAAGAGCAAAGAGAATAAGTTCATCAGGCAACTAAGTGCTTTCAGGTATGCCAAGTATTTTAATGGCCATTGTTATTCATGTCATCTTATTGGTCATAAGTAAAGAGATTGTGTAATAATAATAAATAATTCTAAGGTATTTAATTATCAAAATCAATAAAAATGTATGAATTATGTTGTTTATTTTTTTTTTATCAATTTAGTCATATTGCAAGGTTTTATAAGAATAGGCTCTCAAGTCACAAAAAGGTGTATAGATCTCCTAAGATACATGAGAAAAGGCCAACCTAAGTATGGAGACCTAAGATGGTTAATATTTATCGATATGAACCTAAGCAAAAAGATGGTATGTTTTCTAAGTAATGTCAAGAAACTCTTTCACCTGCATGTGTTGTCAATTCCCAAAGGATTATGCAAAAGGTCTATGATTCTACTCAAATAGAAGAGAAGAAAGAAGATGCTACCAACCATAGAGAGTTTAAAATAAATAAGAGGATAATGAGATTTAAATAAGTAGATGACTTTGGGTCTCCTAGTTTTACATTGTTTTGAAATCTACATGAGTGAAGGTGTCTCTATTTAATCTTCATAGAGGCATTCATCATGCAAGGAAGTGAGTGATGTTTGATCAAGGTCATATGGATGTTTTGTGAGTGTATGATAGTAGTAAAGGTCTTGGAGTTCATGGAAGATGATATGGTGTACTTATGGATATTATAATAATACTTTAGAGTGCTTTATTTGTTTCCTAGTTCATCCTTGTTCTCTTATCAAATCAGGTTGAGTTGGCATATTGATGACATCAGCATTCACACTTGTAAAATAATCAAGAGTAGTTTGGTATATGGATGGATTCCAATATGAGAGGATATCATGTGGTATAATTTTTAGGACTTGAATTGATGTATATAAAAATATATGTTTGTGAAAAGTTGTTATCCTAGGTAGATTTCCTTATTTTCATACTTAAGTCATTTTTGCATAAAAATATGACCGTTAGAATTTCAAATTTCATAAAGGAAACTAGTTTTAAAATAATGGTTCATATAATCCATGGATGAAGTCATATAAATGTGAGGTAAGAATAAAATTTGAATAGGACTCAGTGTGGAAGACCCTCCAAGTGGTGGTTTACTTCAAGCGTTTGTACAGGTGCAATAAATACTATTCAAAGTTGACTATTGTAGTCTATGTTTGAAATGATGAATCTGGTTTGAGAAAAAGAGGATTAGAACCAATATAATGATCTAGTTTTGATGTTATAATAATTTTATGATTCTTATAAATCATCATATTAATAATCCATGCTCTAAGAGAGATATAAATGTGTTCATTTGAGTAAGAAAATATTCATGGAAAGTGATTGTGTGTGAAGGACTTTGTAGTTGGAAAACTTGTGTGACAAGGTGAGCTGATTGGTACTCCAAGAATATAAAAGTGACTGGTCAATTTTTCTAAATATGATTCTTGATGTATTTTATCTCTTGTATATGCTCTCTGTATGATCAAGCTTGTTTCTTAAAAGGAATATCCATCTCAAAA
Organism: Torreya grandis; assembly: GCA_037957365.1. Classification (NCBI taxonomy): domain Eukaryota; kingdom Viridiplantae; phylum Streptophyta; class Pinopsida; order Cupressales; family Taxaceae; genus Torreya; species Torreya grandis. The sequence goes on along the minus strand of JARHVA010005215.1, from coordinate 143,241 downwards.
GATGAAAGGTAGTGAATTGAGGGTTTGATGTTTGCAAACCCTAAGGTGGTTATTATTGATATGATTAGACTTGTAATGAATTATGTTTCTATGTGATCACTAAGAGAGTTTTTTTTTTAAATTATCCAATTATCTACATGCTCATGATGCATTTGTGTGTGCTCAAATGGTGCCTTAGAAGATAAAGACAGAGAAGGGGTATGAAAAGTTATTGATTAGTCTTGAAGACCAATGCTAGTGTGAAGAGATGATTGGTAATATATTATAAGGAATATAGGTGATTTGATAATGTTTTTATCATGTTATAATAAACCTAAATATTTTCATACAATTCCTATCGATGATATTTTCTATATCTTATCTTGTTTCCTACAAAGATTAAAGGAGATTACCACAGTATGCTCTTGAGACTATGACTTAAAGTGAAATGGTTTGTTTTATGACATGATTGACCTCATAAGGTCTTATAAATTTGTGATATGTTGAAAGTGTCATGAGTGAGTTCATAGAAATATGAAGGTGAATAAGTTATGAGTTCTCCTATACAGGGTATAGACAGAGTATAGAAGTAGGTATTTGAGTGATAATTGAAGCATGTTATAATAATATTGGTGTTATTTGAGATTGGAAATGACATTTAGGTCATAATTAATCAATTAATATATGTATTAGACTTGTTGGAATCTCATGAAGGAAATAAAATTTTGATCATAGGTCTTCTATAGTGTATGAGGTCTCACAAACCTAATATGACTGATTGTTGACCAAGAGGGTATCTTACAGAGTTTGGAGCCTTGATGTCTTAGGGATCTTAGAGAGAAATATTATTGAAGGCATAAGATGTTATAGAGTTTTAAATTATGTCATGAATGTGTTCAGGTGAGTGAATGAAGAGCCTTGATAGTCTAAGTGACAATGCGAAAGTGTACAATGTGTGTATCCTAGTATGCTTGAAGGAAGCTTGGTTGATCTTAAATTTTGGCATGATTAGAGATGTTTAGACATGAGTATGGAGTATTAATAATGTGAAATAGGTCCTTAATATGTTTTTTATGATTTTATTTCTTGTTTTCATGAGTGCATTTCCTCTAGTTGATCATTGTTATCATCTAGATATTTTGGGTCTAGTGGTAGAAAATCTAAGTAGGCAGTTTGATGACATCACCATTACCATGTGTGGATGAGTCAGGGATATTTGGTCATATGGTTTTGAAAAAAATATTCCATAGTTTATTTTTTATAAATTGTATATCATGCACTGAAGCGTGTCAAAAGATATGTAAGGCCAAAGTTGGGATCCTAGGTAGTTTGATAGTATTTCCCCATACTTAGCCAAATTTGCATGAGGTAAGAAAGAGTAGATTAAGAAATTTTATGGTGGAATATGTCACACATGTGGATATTTAAGGATAAGGTGATTGCATGGGTTTTTTTAATTTTATACCTAGTTGATTTACACACTTTTAGTTTAAGCACCGAAGTGTGACAAAAGATATGTGTGTTCAAAGTTGGCCACCCAAACAGGTTTTTGACATAGTTGGCTTTATGGTTGAAAAATATGAATGATAATTTTAATGTAATTATATATCACACATGTGAGGTTTATAGGATCATATTATCACATGGTTATATTCTCCTATGTAAGAAGACATATGGTCTAAATTTCATAACATGTGCTTGAGCGAAGCAAAAGATATGGAGGTGAAAAGTTGGCCTTATAGACATATAAATAAAGGTTATTATAATTATTAATTTTATCACAAGTTAAATTTTTAGCAACATCGATGGAGTGTGTTACTCCAATAAGTCAGGAAGTAACGAGATGGTGCCAAGTGTTCAATGTTTAATGTTGAGCAGAGATAAAGATCGAGCTTCTTCCAAGGATCAATGATGAGGGGGTGATCATACAAATAGAGATCAATTGTGAATATTAAAGTCAAGAGGTTAAAGTGATATTTGTCTAGAATTGTTAAATTTAGGACAATCTCATAGAGATAGACGAAGTGTATGAGTTCAAAGTTGCAAGAGTGCATGAGATGAGGTCAACATGTTCAAGGTTTAATGTTTAGCATTGGCAGACTATTTGTTAAAGGTCAAGATTCATACGATAATATTGATGGTGTGTATTTAATTTGAGTATTGAGGAATTGATATGATATCATGGTGTTCTTGGTTTAACTGTGACCATTTGCATTTGAATATTTGAATTTGTAAGGGAAAAACTAGTGCTCTATATTTTAGCCATATCTTTCGATCTAAATAGAATTTTCTCATGGTGTAAAATTAAAATATGTAGAGGAATCCAAGGTAAATATATAAATATATATTTTAATATCTAAAAGTGTCTTCAATAAAATATATTGAGGTTCAAATTTGACTATGTTTTTGTGTATGTCTTTGAAGTGACTCAAGAAGGATGCTTGACCTTTTATTGATGTTGTTTTGATGTTTCATGTTGTATTAGATATTGGAGAGTTTTGTAGACTCAATAATGATTATATATGTGAATTTTAGAGGTGTGACCAATTGTATCTAGTATGAACAAAGGTTTAAAATTTGACTGTGTATTCATTCATGGTGAATGTGTGCACAAAATGTTGATTGAGTTTGCACAGAAGAGTGAAATGATGACTATAAGAATTTAAGGATGAATAATGGGTCATATAGTGTGGACATATGCTTTTATAAGTGGTATTATGTTCTTATTTTATTTATTTATGTGCTAAATGGGTGAATAGGTATCCATGATACCTATAAGAGCTATAAGGGCCTTATTGAAAGGTGTAGCTACTTAAGGATGACCCATGGATGTTATGGCCGATCTATGAAAATTGTATTGAGATGTGTATTTGTATGATATATGCCTTAAGGGTTAAGGCATGCCTAATGCCTGACCAAGGTGTTGATTATCAATAATTCTCTATAAATAGTGGAACCAAAGATGATGGTTTCTAGACTTGAGTGACAGACTTGGGAGAGATTTGAGAGAGGCTTGTGTGTGTGATTTATGGATAAAAGGATGGATAGAGTGCATTGTGGATGATTTGAAGAGTAGAATAGATTAAGGACTATTTATATGACCTATAGATCATAATTTTGTTAGTATAATAGTGTTCTTGTAGATTGAGTGTGAGTGAAGGTGAAGAGTGATAATAAGAGGTCCATCATCAGGTGTTGAAGACATTAGTTTATAGGTGGATGTGTTCTAGGTGTTGTTGTGTAAAATCAACATCTAAGGGGGTTACAACCTCCTTACAAAGTTAAACTTGATAAAGTTCTAGTTATTGTTGTAGCTCAACTAGATATGTGTTATAACACCTTGTGGGATTTTAGTCTCACTAAATAGGGATGGTAGTTCTTTGATTAGTTACATCTAGTCTAAATTGGTTCTTTATTATAATATAGTAGTCTAATTTTAGGTTCCATTGGGTTTTTTCTCCTAAGAGGGTTTCCCATATATGTTATGTGTTATGTTCTTGATCTTGTATTATTCCTCTTGCTCATTGTGATGAATATTGTGTATGCTTCATGAATGCTTATGGTAATTGATTAAGAAATTAAAAGAATTGAAATCAAAGTTGGATTTTTTATGCTCATTAATTCACCCCCACCCCCTCTGAGTGATTGTAACTCTAAAAATTGGTATTAGAGTCAATCCTTTGGTAAAGTCTTAACAACTTGAAGGTGATCCAAGGTACAATATGGGTAGTCATCAAGGAGGTTTCTCTCCTAATCAAGCACCGATGTTCAATGGATATAATTATGCTTTTTAGAGTGTGAGGATGAAGACATACATTATGTCCCTAGGGTTTGATGTATGGTAATATGTTTTGGATGGTTATGTTGTTCCTACTACTCCATCTAGTGTTATATACAAGAAGTTGTTTGAGAATAATTCCAAGGCAATGAATGTTATCACTTGTGGTCTTTTAGAGACTGAATACACCAAGGTAATTCATTATAAATCTACTAAAAATATATGGTAAAAACTTCAAATCATTTATGAAGGATATTTAAATGTTAATCTTGTTAAGTTATAGACTCACAGAAGGTACTTTGAAAGTCTCAAGATGAAGGAAGAAGATTTTGTGGCATATTTTCTGTAGAGAGTTGATGAGATTATGAACATCATCAAAGGTCTTGGAGAGAACCTTGAAGAGGCTACTATAGTTTAAAAGGTATTAATGTATTTATCCCTCAAGTTTGATGCAAAGGTATTTGTTATAGAATAAAGTCATGATCTTACTCAGCTGAATATGGATCAATTACATGGCACCTTTACTACCTATGAGATGAGAGTAAATGATGATATACCACCAAAGAAGGAAGTAACATTCAAGATAGAGATGAATCCTAATAATAAGTTCTAAGGTAATAAAACTAAAGAGGATGACATAAATGATATTGATGAGGATGAACTAACTAATTTGATTACTAGGAAATTGAACACAGGCTCAGGGAAGTATAAGGGTAAACTACCCTTCAAATGTTTTAATTATAGAGAGATAGGACATTTATCTCATAAGTGTCCTCATGAGTATGAGAAGAATGGTGATGAATATCATGGTGAAGGAAAAAATGAAGACAAGAAAACATATAGGAAAAAAGGATTCAAAAAGTATAACAACAAGAGTAAATCCTTCAAGAATAAGAAGATTCTTTACACCAAAGAAGATTGTAGCTCATCAGATGAGAGTGAAGACAGTGACTCAAAATATGATCATGAAGATGTTGGTTTTTTTTAAGATGAAGCTCTATTGATGGCTAAGGAAGGAAGTTTTTCACATCAAAAGGAGTCTACTTGGATTAATACAGATGATTATGAAGATGAGATGGAATATGAGACTACATTGACAAATGCTCTTGAAGAACTGAAGATTGATAAGAAGATCAATAAGAAGATGAAGTCTCAACTCAAAGACTATGAGGATCAATTCAGTGTGTTTGAAACAAAAATGAATGAAGACACCAAGGATCATGAAGATATGGTCAAGCATCTCAGTTGTCAATTGGAAATCATGTCTACAAGCCTAAAAGCTAAAGAAGATGAATGTATTAAAAATGCCCCTAGTGGGGAAAGAGTCAAAGGCTCAGAAACATAATTTTGTTAGTTAACCAAAATATTTTATTTAATCAAATACACTACAATATATATGAATATAAATATAACAATAGGGTAGTTTTTTTAACAACTAACAAATACTAACTTCTAAAAACCCTTATGCAAAATCACTATGTGATTTGCATATCCTAACAATATATTTTATTTATTTTTCCATGTTAAGACTATTTCCTAACATTCACCCCCTTAGTTCTAATATGGGGTGAGAAATTTGAATGTCAATTTCAACTCATAATACATTCGATTACAAATAATCCCATTTTATTGAAAAATGACTTCTTTGACTTATTCAAAGCTTGAAATTTAGAATGATCTTGACTCAAAAACTAAAGCCAACTCTAAACTTTAGATATGACACTGACTTTGACAATAATACTAAAAATTACACACAAAAAAAAACTATATTAATGACACACATGAATGATGATACTACTCTTATGACAAAAAAATTGATAAAACACTTATAATCCTACAATAAAAAATTAAATTTAAAACAAAATAAAATTACCATGATTACTTAAAATCTAAACAAGATTTAAATAGAATTAAAAAATGTAACTATTAATAAAATATAAATTTAAACATAAAATTAAAAACTAAAAAAATATACCAAAATTACAAACTTCAAAATAATCAATTAACTCTATAGATACAATTTAGAATTAATATAAAGAAACTTAAACTACATTGAAATATTAAAAAACAAACTTAAACCTAAACTCTAAATACATACTACAAATAAATTCAAAACCAAAGACCAAAATATAAAATAAAATGAAATTACAGGATCCAAAACTAAGTTAAATAAAATTCAAGCCACATATTAACATAAAAATCTAAACTAACAAAATAAAAAAAAATGAAATATATAATAATTAAAGAACTAACAAAAAAATACTAAAAAAATAACAAAACTCTATTATTATCATTTTCTGCCATTCAAGGATTTATGGCATCACTGAGGAAGGTGACATGAGAATGGAATGATAGATTGTGTAGAGCAAACAAACCAAAAAAATGATGCATATCTTTCATCCCAAGGGGAGTGGACTGCATGCTCGATGTGGAGTCTACAGCTAGATGCACATTGGTGATTTCCTTCACCATAGGAATGGAATGCCATTCGAAGGAGGATCTGAGGAGAGAGTGAGATGTTATTTTTTTTGTCATCACTGATTCAAATATTTAAGAAAGATGCTAAAAATGGTGATCATGCATCCAAATTTTGAGAAGAGAATGCCAGAGGATTTGTAGGTTCCCCAAATGAAGGTAGTAGGGATGTCAATCCCTAAAAATAGATCTTAAATGCCTTTTTTTACTATGAACAACTCCTTGTATTTGCATAATTTCATTGAACTATTTTTGGGTTTTCTTCCCCTCTGAAAGATATTTCTAGAACAATTTAAATCGTCTAATTTTATCAAAAAATGAAAAAGATAAGAAAATTTTTGTGAGGCTCTTCCAAATGTTTTTTTGATTTTTTTCCATATACATCCTCCCCTTTTTTCTAGATATTGATAACAAAATAGCTTCAAAATAAATATACAGGAAAACAAAAATAGAAGATAATATATATATATATATATATATATATATATATATATATATATATATATATATATATATATATATATATTTCTTTTTAATTTTCTAGTATGCAAATGATGGATAGAATGGTGCAAAAAAAGTGGATAGAGGTGAACATAATGGAAGAGGAGAAGATGTAGGTATTTGGTAAATAACAACAATTGTGCATGTGGTCTGCATTGAAAATTGTTGCCAATGTACAAGTAGGGCTGATTGGAATAAATTGGCATTTGCACGTGGGCTACACTGCATAGATATTAATCCAATTTGATGCAAATATAAATGGATGGAGGCTATAGAGAGGTCTAGGATGTACCTATTATGATACCAGATATTAAAAATGCCCCTAGTGGGGAAAGAGATGAAGGCTCATAAATATAATTTTGTTAGTTAACCAGAACATTTTATTTAATCAAATAAATTACAATATATATGAATATAAATATAACAATAGGGTAGTTATTTTTAACCACTAATAACTACTAACTCCTAGAAAATCTTGTGCAAAATCACTACGTGATTTACACATCCTAATAATATATTTTATTTATTTTTCCATGTTAGGACTATATCTTAATAGAAAGCTCAAGGTATATTTCTAAAAATGAGTCTTTGAAATTTGAGTTAGAGAAGACATCTAGTAAGGTGAAGACATTTGTGAGATTAAAAAGAACTCATGTGATCTAGACAATATTCTGAGTGGTCAAATGAATACTAGTGATAGAACTAGTCTTGGATATGAAAAAGAATAAAAGAATGTAACTCAAGACAATATGAAGACTAATGTGAACCAAGACAATCATACTTTGAAGATAAATCATTAGACAATGAATGAAGGTGCCAACAAAGTAAAGACAAATCAGATCAGACAACCAAATACCATAAGGTATGCAAGATTCAATGGTTACTGTTACATGTGTAATCAATTTGGTCATAGGGCTAGATATTGTAAGAGACCTACTAGAAATGAGTTTGCATAGAAATATGATGGGGGTCTTTAGTCAAAATGTGAATCCTCTTCAAAAGAGGAGGTTGTTTCATTTTTCATGACATAAGACACATTGTAAGTTTTTCTCCAAATAAGGTATGGCAAGATACATTTCTTACAAAAAGTATAGTGTGCTTCAATTGTCAATAGAGAGGTCACATTACTAGATTTTGCAAGCAAAGGCCTACAAGATAAAATAGATTCAATAAGGATCCTAGAATGCAAGAAAAAAGGAAATTTAAATCATGGAATCCAAAATTTATAAGTGTTAGTCATGAAAAGTCTGTAGGTTCAGTAATCTGTTTGTTATGGTGGAGAATGCTACATAAGTTGAAGAGTGCCAAGAAGTCTCATTATCTACTCTTGTTGAGAATTAAGAGATCTACCTCAAAGAGAAGATGAAGATACTGATTAAGGATAGTTCTAAGGTATTTATGGATCTAAGTGAACATCTTATTATTTTTTAACATGTATCATGAAAATAACATCAATTGTATGTGCCTAGTGATGAGGTTTCAAATTGTAAGGTGGATTCTTCTTATAAAAAGGTATGTCATGAATCTTTGTTGTCTCCATGTATTGTCAATCTACTCATAGAAGAGAAGGATAATGTTATGGTGGTTGAAATTGTTTCTTCTCTTAAGCCTAATAATAACTACAAATATCAAATGACCAAGGAGGAGAAGGAATATGAGGAGTTGTGGGTAAATCCTAATTTCACATTATTCTAGGACATTGTGAAGTAGGGTGTCTCTACCTATACTTCTTATGAGACATATTTTATTTTTAAGGAGAAATTTTGTGTGTTCAAGATGATAATACCAATTAAAGAATGTCTTTGGTTAAGGGGGAGTAATAACATCATGAGCTTGTTCTAGAGATTTGTGAAGGAGCTATAATGCAGGGTCAGAATGAGTGTTTCCAAGTGGCCTACTGAGATTGATAGTATGTCAAGATGTGTTTAGAGCTCAAAAAGGTATATGCACTTCTTTGTGATATGCTCCAGGTATTTTTATGGTCTAAAGGTATGTTGAAGGCAAATTGAAGTTTTTTTAGTAGTCTTAATTTTCTTAGTTTTTGGCTTAAGGGCAAGTAGGTCTAAAATGGGTTATAGGAAGTCAAGGCTCCCAAAGGTATGGAGGATAAATTTTTACTCCATAAGTGTTTGATGGTTGTTTCCAAGTTTGAAATAAGTTTTAGAGGTGTATATTGACTAGAAGGAGGTTTGTTGACCCTGTTTGTTTTGAGATTTTAGGTTTTTGGGCTATGCTAAAAAAGTGGTTTATCTTATGAGATGAGGTTTGAGAATTCTTAATTAATTTAATGAGCCAAATGGGTTATCAAATCATGATTCATAGAGATTTTAAGGTTTATGATTCTCAATTTATTCAATTTTTTGTCAAGATGGAGGCATAATTGGTAAGTTGGTTTGTGAAGGAAGTATGTTGAAAAAAATGAGGTTGGTGATACAAATTTGTGTGCTTGAAGGGGAATCTGATAATGCTCTAGATATGAAGTTTTAGTTCCTAAAGATGTGTCTACTAAAAATTATTGGCTCTGGAAGTTCCTAGTAGGGCTACAAGGAGTCTAGACAGGTCTAGTTTGAAGAGTGTTTTTTGCTCAGTTTATCCAAAAGAGAAAGGTTTGTTTATTTCAAGGAGAGTTATAAAATTGGTTTATTGCATGTTTCCTATTTAGTGAGGGGCATGAAGTTCTGATGTTGGTCCTTGTGGTAGCTTGAGAGAGAATGTTAGCAAGCATGTGTGGTGGTTATTCATGGTGTATGGAGATCTGAAGATGCTCAAAATGTGAAATGGCTCAAAAATATTAGGGGGAGTCCCTCTCAGATGTTTCTTGGTGAGTTACATTAAATTTTAGTATTTTTTGTGTTCTTTCTTCATTAGTTGTAGTGCTTGGTTAAATAGAGTGTTGACATGGAGTAACAGGAAGTTGTCAAGGTAAGAAGAGGTAGGCTTAAGATAAGGGGTAGTTTGTATCATATCTCTAAGATGGTCCTCTCTTTATTGGTGGTATTTTTATGTCCTCAAGATCATATTATGCCCACTTTGTCAATCTGTTAAAGGGAGAAAATTTTCTTATTTTGACAGTGCTTGAAGAGGGACAAGGAAGGTGAGTTATATATTGTTATATATGATGGTTGTTGACATCAATGACAAAGGGGGAGATTATTTAAGAGTTTTAAATGATGTCATGATGATGTCATTAAGGTTTATAGGTGATTGGATGAATATCATTGATGGTATAAGTGACAATGAAAAAGTGTGCAATGTGCTTGTCCTTGTATGCTTGAAAGAAGCTTAGTTGATATTCATTTTTGGCATGATTAGAGATGTTCAGGAATGAGTATAGAGTATTAAGCATATGAAATAGGTATCTAAGATGTTTTATATACTTTGAATGCTTGTGTATATGAGTGGATTTCATCTGGTTGATCATTGTTGCCATCTAGACATTTTCGTTCTAGTGGAAAAAAATCTAAGTAGGTAGTTTGATGACATCACCATTACCATGTGTAGATGAGACAAGGGAATTTGGTCATATGGATATGATCAAATTAGTTCCTAGTTATTTTTTTCTAAATTTTAGATCATGTGCTAAAATGTGTCAAAAGATATGCAAGGTTAAAGCTGGGTTCCTAAGTAGTTTGATAGTATTTTCCCATACTTGGCCAAATTTGCATGAGGCAAGAAAGAGCCAAGTAAGCAGTTTGATGGTGGCATATCTCACACATGTGGACATTTAAAGAGAGGGTGATCATATGGGTTTGTTTAATTTTGTACCCGTTTGATTTTCACTAACTTTTAGGTCAAGTGTTGAAGCGTGACAAAAGATATACATGTTCAAAGTTGGCCTCCCGGATAAGTTTTTGACATAGTTGGCTCTGTGCTATAAAAATTTAAGTGAGAATTTTAATGTTTTTATATCTCATGTGTAATGATTCCAAGAGAATATTATCACAGGGTTGGATTCTCTTATGTGAGGAGATCATATGGTCCAAATTTCAAAACATGTGCTTGAGCGAAGCAAAAGATATGAAGGTGCAAAGTTGGCCTTCCAAACAGATAAGTAAAGGTTCTTATACAGTTTCACAAGTTAAATTTCAAGAAAAATTGATGTAGCGTGTTACTCAAATAAGTGAGGAAGTAGTGAGATGGTGCCAAGTGTTCAATGTTTAATGTTGAGTAGAGATAAAGATCAAGCTTCTTCCAAGGATCAATGGTGAGCAAGTGATCATATAGATAGAGATTAACAATGCAAATTAAAGTCAAGAGGTTATAGTTATATTTTTCTAGCATTGTTAAAGATAGGAAAATCTTAAATATATCAATGGAGTGCATGAGGTCAAAGTTATAAGAGTGCATGAGATGAGGTCAACATGTTCAAGGTTTAATGTTTGGCATTGGTGGACTGTGTGTTAAAGGTCAAGCTTTATATAAATAAGATCAATGTTAAATGATCAATCTAAGCATCAAGGACTTGAAATGATAGCATGGTGTTCAAGGTTTAATTATGATCATTTACATTTGAATATTTGAATTTGCAAAGGAAAAACTAGTGCTCTGTATTTGGTCATATCTTTCGATCTAGATATAATTTGCTCATGGTGTAAAAATAAAATTTGTAGAGGAGTCCAAGGTTCATCTAGAAATATATATTTGAAGATCTAAAATTGTGTACAATCAAATATATTGAGGTTCAAAGTTGACTATGTTTTTGTGTCTGTCCTGCAAGTGACTCATGAAGGATGTTTGAGCTTATGTTGATATTGTTTCAATGTTTCATGTTGTTTTAGATATTAGAGAGTGTTTTAGACTCCATAAGGATGTTCTATGTGGATTTTGGAGGTGTGACAAATCATATGTAGTATGAACAAAGGTTTAGAATTTTACTGTGTATTAGTTCATGGTGACTATGTGCATAAAATGTTGATTGAGCGTGCACAAAAGATTGAAATGATGAATATAATAATTTAAGGATGATTAAGGGGTCATGTAGTGTGGGACTATGCTTATAGAAGTGGTCCTATGTTCCTATTTTACTTGTTGATGTGATAAATGGGTGAATAGGTCTCCATGAGATCTATAAGAGCTACAAGGGCCTTATTAAAAGGTGTAGCTACCTAAGGATGACCCATAGATGATATATCTAACCTATGAAGATTATAGTAAGATGTGTATTTGTATGATAGATGCCTTAAGGGTTAAGCCATGCCTAATGGCCAACCAAGGTGTTGATTATCAAGAATGCTCTATAAATAGTGGAACTAAAGGTGATGGTTTCTTGACTTGAGTGAGATATTTGAGAGAGATTAGAGAGAGGTTTGTGTGTGTGATTTGTGGAGAAAAGGAGGGGTAGAGTGCCATGTGGATGAGTTTAAGAGAAAAATAGATTGAGGACTATTTGTATGACCTGTATGTCATAATTTCATTGGTTGAATGGTGTTCTTGTAGATTGAGTGTGAATGAAGATGAAGAGTGATAATCAAAAGTCCATAATTAGTTTTTAAAGACATTAGTTCATAGGTGGATGTGCTCTAGGTTTTTTTGTGGTAGATCAGCATTTAAGGGGGTTACAACCTCCGTACAAGGTGAAATTTGCTAAAAGTCTAGTTGCTGCAGCTCAACTAGATAGGTGTTATAGCACCTTATGGGATTATAGTCTCACTAAATAAGGATTGTAGTTCCTTGATTAGTTGCAGCTAGTCTAAATTGGTTCTTGTTATTATAGGATAGTAGTCCAATTCTAGGTTCCTGTGGGTTTCTCCCTTAAGAGGGTTTCCCACATATGTTATGTGTTATGTGCTTGATCTTGCATTGTCTCTCTTTCTCATCAATATGAATGTTGTGTATGCTTCATGAATGCTTATGGTAATTTATTAAGAACTTGAAAGGATTGGAATTGATGTTGGATTTTATAGGCTCATTGATTCACCCCCCCCTGCCGCTTTTAATTGATTGTACCTATAACATAAGAAGTAGTCAAGAAGGAATGGATCTATGTTAACTAGGTCTCTATTATAGCTATTGATGTCTCCATGAGGGTATTGATAGTGTTTATGTAGTGTTTGAATAATTGTTTGTAGACCTAAAGGATACCTATTGAAGATGTCACGATCCAGGTAGAGTATGGAGTTAGGGGGAGATAACTCAAATAGCCTGAGTGGCTTGGAGAGATGTGCATGATGTGAGGGGGAGCATATGTGAGATGCTTCAGTCATGGTGGAGATATGGATATGTCTGCTACAATTATGTTTGCAAGAAATTTTTATGATGACTTGATCAAACCAAGTCAAGTGCTTTGGCAAAGTTTTGAATCTTCATACATGGATAAAGAAATCATGTGAGATTTATAAGAGGTCATCTCATAGGATCATATTACTATGTAGATGAACCTGAGAGGATCATATGTCCATTTTTTCATTAATGGAAAAGGGGGAGAAGGAGAAGAAGAGATTGCCACCAATGACCAAGGGGGAGATTGTTGGCAAGTGTGTTGTCATTAATGTCAAAGGCTTGATGTCATGTGTGCATTGATGTCAAGGGTAATCACAAATTGATGATGTCATATTATGATTGGTGTTATTGAGGTCAAATAAGGATAAGCAAGGTCAAGGAGAGAAGACAAGTATGTGAACAAGTGTGTTGGCATAGGCTTGGTAGCCTTGTATGTTGGCATAGGCTTGGTAGCCTAGTGTGTTGAGTAGGTTGGGGCTAGAGAGAAGAATTTTGGCATCTATGGATCATGGCATGAAGGTGTATGATATGTTACTAAGGTGAAGAGAGCATTTTATGAGGCTTTAAGGTGGTATCAAGGTCAAGGTTGAGACCTAGTCAGTGTATAGAGACCTATTGAGGACCAAATGGTGGGTCAAGGTGTGTTTCCAAGATAAAAAAGATCATGTAATCATGGAATGAGGCGTTATAGGTTGGTTCAAAAGTTTTTAAAAAAATTTAGGTCTTGAATAGGAAGATAAATCAAGAAACTACATTAGAAGGACACTTATGCATCCAGAATGAAGGTTTCCTAGCTTGAGAAGAAGTTTGATTTGCTCTTTGGCATATGTATACTTTTCATTGTGACCTAAGTCTTTTGGGATATGTGACACATGAAATTAATAAGTTTTTACAATTATTTTATAGTGGTTTTAGTTACAATGATCTATGAACATTTGTTAATAATGTAAACTGGTCGAAACCCTCTAGAAACCCTTATAGTGGAGCGATTGGGAAGAAATTGATAAAAAGGACATAGAATGGATTGGTTAATTTTTTTTGAATATTGGATGATGTATATGGCTCCTCCAAGTGTATTTAAGTAGTAGTGGTGTGTCAGGGCACTGAGCAAAAGGTATATAAATATGCTTATTTCTAAATATTTTGGTATTACAGGTAGGGTTGATTGATTCAATGCATGCAAGATATTGGAGGTAAAATCCATATACTTATTATAAACTTCCATTAAGTCATTTTTGTATGATTTATCCATTGTTTCAATCATCTTTATCAATAAATTTGTCCTATTTCTAATATGCCATGTTGGGTGAATATTTTGTTGACCAGCTAACTGGTGAGAAAAATAGTTCCTATCACCACAGCATAGGGATATTGGTCATCCAAAGTTGTAGGTTTACCACATCCAATGGGGAAAAATCTCTCCTCTCATCAAGGGGAGGTTCCCTATTGAATATGTAGTGTTATATAATATATAAATAAGTATAAAATAACACATGGGGGAAGAATAAACCATCCATCTCTCTTCTTTCAGAGATGATGCTAAAAAATAGAGAAAATCCTGGTGGAAACACTGAAGGCACTTCTCTTCTTTCAGAAGTGTTCTTGCAGGAAAAAACAAGAGTTTATTTCAAATAGTAAAAGTAACTGATGAGAAAAAGGGCGCAGTAACCTACAGGATGAAATAGAACACAAAGTCTCCACCTTAACTACCCAGATAATATAACACAAAGGATAATGGGGTCACAAAGTCGTCCCAAAATCCTCAACACAAAAAGAAACTAAAAACACACACTGAAAATAATTGTGAAAGCATAAAGTCTCCCCATAGTTGGTTTTAAGACACCTTCCTTATTACTCTCACTAATTCTGCTTGCCAAATTAAATAAATGAGAACACATTCAGAAGACAAACATAAGAATAATCTCCTAAAATGGTACAAGCCAAAACAACACAAAGTTTTTAAATGACTTACTTTCTCATTTAGATAAAATGAAATGATATTACAATTTGAGCTCAAAGTCTCAGTATTTTCCTTTCAACTGGGTAGAGTTTCGCTCCTATAAAAATGAAAGTCTCCTTTACAAATGAGAGAAATTATAAACTTATAGCCACTACGCAAGGCTTGGCACTCTTTCCCATGGGACGGCCCATACTGCAGTCAACATCTTCAATGTGCCTTTAGTTTTGTCTGAAGGGACCATGTTGAGAATAGTGTATTTCCATAACTATGGCATGTCCATTTTTTCTAATATGTCTCTTCTTAGTATGGACTATCTGGTCCTTTTTCTGATATATATTTGTAGCTGTCCAATTTGGCATTACTTAAATAGGCTTGCGTCCTTGATTTGGTGTGTGTAGAAGTCTAAGTCTACTGATCCACTGTTCCACCTACTAGAAATAACTCTTTTGGAAATATTTTTGGTCCTTTGCATTGATCTTTTCTCCCCTATAGAAATTTAAATCTTTGGGCTCTCTTTTCATTTAATTGCTTGGTTATTCCTTTAAGTTCTACGCTCTATTTAAATTTCCATGGATATTCCCTTTAAATTTGACGTCCACAGGACCATTAATGGTCACCAACTGCTTGAACCATGTTGAACCTTGAACCCATTAAACCATTGAAAGTTCATTGTTACATTGGTTCATTCAGTCTCTTTTGTTTCATCGCTTCTTGGTTCAATCGCTTCCCTGCTCCTTGGTTGAACCATCCATTGAAGCACCTATTAGCTACTTTTTCCTTGACTAAGGCTGCCTTTGAACCTTTGAACCTATGAACCATTAAACCTTGAACTCTTTTAGTTTAATTTTTAATCGGTTCATTGGTTCATCCTTTGTCTGTCACTTCCTTGTTCTTTCTAAGCTCTTTGATCTTCATCAAATTGGTTGAACCTTTGAACTTGTGAACTCGTTGAACCTTTTGGTTCAAAGTTCAATGGTTCAATCAGTTCATTCTTTTTATTTGGCCAAGTCCTTTTGATCTTTCTGAACCAAACACATTGAACCATTTGGTCATTAAACCTATTGAACCATTGAACCCGTTGAACCTTTGAACCAAAGTGGTTCAATGGTTCAATGGTTCAAGCCTTCTTCTCTTTGATAAGTGTTTTGAAGCCATTGAACCTTGAAGCAGTTGAACTTGTTGAACCTTTGCCGAAGCACTTAACTCTTGCTGATGATGTTGAACCTTTGAACCCATTAAACCCGTTGAACCAAAATGGTTCAAGGTTCAATGGTTCAATGGTTCGATCCTTGCTTAGAAGCTTGCTGATGGACATTTTAGTTGAACCTTGTCATTGAACCAACCTTGAAATTGCCTAAGTGCTGAGAACTTGCTTCTTTCCTACAGAGTCCATAGAAATCAACCTATGAATTCTGTATAACTGAGTCCGTAGTTTTCTCTAAGTTTTCTCTTGAGCCTTGAAAGAGTCTATAGAAATGAGCCTATAGAGTCTGTAGTTTTAAGCTTGTAGAGTCCATAGATTCAAGCCTATAGAGTCCGTATATTTCTGAGAAAGCTGTGAAAAATGAAGAACCAGAATGCTCAAAACAATTTTTTTTTGAAAGGGGAAGAGAGGATTTTGGTCTGTAGGACCAAAATAGTTCAAATGTTGTCCCAAAAATGAGTGATATTTTTGGGGGACAACAGTTGGCTCTAGTTGGGGAATTCCTTCAGTTGAAAACTTGGAACAGCTGAGGGGAGTAGAAACCAGAATCTCCAGTGCCTTGAAGTGTGCCATTGGGCAATGGAGTCATGCTACCCAAAAAGAAAGGCTCCAAAAAATGAAAATAAAAGAAAAAAATAGGAACAAAAGACTATACAAATATACATATGCACAGGGGAACTCATCTGATACTTCAAGAGTTGAAGTGATTCAGATGTTGCCCATTGTGAGGCAGAGAAAAGAGAGTGCCATCTTGATACTTCAATAGGAAACTATTTTTACCATTGAGCTGATGAATAGTAAAAGGGCCCCTCCACAGGGAATCAAACTTTTCATGCATCCCCTTTGGTTCTCTTCTCTTGTCCCACAGCAAGACTTGATCTCCAATCTAGAAATCATGATTCTTTGCTTTTTGGTCAAAGAGCTTCTTCACTAGACTTTGATGGGTGGCAATTTTATCCACCACTACAGTTCTCTGCTCCTCCAGCTTAGTCAGGCACATGATCCTCTTATCCAGGGCATTTTCATACATTTGATCTTTAATTGCTTTAGCCAATTTTAGTGCTGGCAACTCCAAGGTAATTGGTATCTCAGCATTAACTCCATATAGAAGTTGGAAAGGTGACATACCAATTGCTATCTTTGGTATAATTTTGTCTGCCCCATAGAGCATCAACCAATGCCTTATGCCAAGTGCTTTGGTTGTCATCCACCAGCTTCTTGATGATAGTCACCAGGTTCTTATTGCTTAAATCAGCCTATCCATTCCCTTGTGGAAAGTAATCAGAAGAGTGGGAGAGTGTGATCCCGTAGTGGAAATAGAATTGAGTAATCTCTTGGGAAGTGAAACAAGTTGTATTATCAGTGACAACTTTGGTTGGGACCCCAAACCTAGAAATGATGTTCTCTTTGAGGAAATTGCATACTACTTCTGAAGTAGCATGTTTGGTTGGAACTGCTTCAACCCATTTGGTGAAGTAGTCTATTGTTGTGAGGACACAGTCATGTCTATCACTTGATGATGGGTTTACAGCTCCAATAAAATCAATTCCCCATTACCTAAAATGGCTCCTCTATGATCACTGGTTCGAGGGGCAGGGCAACTAACTTGGGCCTTCCAACAAATTGCTGGCATAGTTCACATCCCCTGACCCACTTGTATGCATCTTGAAAGAGAGTTGGCCAATAGTACCTAGCTCATAGGATCTTATGGGTAGTTATAGGGGCAAAAAAATGTCCTCTATAGGCTGAATTATGGAAGGACTTTAGAAGTCAGCTTTGTTGCTCCTTATCCACACAGCAAAGGAACCTTCCATCAAGGCTCCTCTTGTATAGGTTGTTGTCCCAGAGGACAAAATTAACAGCTTTTAGCTTGATGGTTCTCCTTTATTTATAAGATAGGTGAGCAGGACACTCACCATAAGTAAGGAAATGAGCAATACCTAAATTCCACTCATTCGTGGTAGAGACAAAGAGGACTATTGGTGTGTCATCCACT
Source organism: Torreya grandis (assembly GCA_037957365.1). Taxonomy (NCBI): domain Eukaryota; kingdom Viridiplantae; phylum Streptophyta; class Pinopsida; order Cupressales; family Taxaceae; genus Torreya; species Torreya grandis. Next base: position 125,129 of record JARHVA010005215.1, on the reverse strand, counting down.
TTTGGTTCTTCATGCTCTATTTCTCTTGGCTTGTTATCAACAATTAGTTGGCATAGCCCCTTTCCACGCACCATCTTTGTTAGCTTGATGATCAGATCAAACTCCTATATTTTTGCAACCCAATTGCCTCTTTTCGTCCCAAACTCCTGTTGAGTCAGTATGGATTTGACCATGGTGTCAAGAACCAAGGCAGTTGTGTGTGAATTCAAGATGTAGAAGCGGAAATGCTTCACTACCTTCACCACTACATAAGCATGCTTCTCCATGCTTGAGTACTTCAGCTCATGATCTTTGAGAGGACAACTCATGAAGAAAATGGGGGATTCCATACCTTATTTATTCTATTGAACTAGAATTGCTGAAAGCATATGTTCAGAAGCATAACTATACATGAGGAAATCCTTCATATAATCTAGACAAACTAGAAATGGGGCATGGGCAATGGTAGTCTTGATGTCCTCAAATGTTGACTTGCCTTCTTTAGTCCAGCTAAAGGTGGCCTCATCCTTCATCATGTTTACAATGTGCCTAGTCTTCTTAGCAAATTCAATGATGAACTTCCATAAAAAAATCACCTTTCCAAAGAAAGAGTGAACAACAGTCTTACTTGTGGGCAAGGTAAGCTCTTGGATAGACTTGACTCTGTCTGAGTCAATCTTTATGCCCCATTTTGACACAATGTGTCTGAGAAGTTTCCCTTCTATTACTCCAAAGACTGATTTCTTGGGGTTTAAGGAAATGCCATTCTGGCGGTAGTGTTCTAGCACTTATTGCAAGTGGCACACATGATCTGGGTGATGCTTCGAAAAAATAGTCAAGTCATCAAGATAAACTATAATGAACTTACCCATCTCATCTTTGAAAGCAAAGTCCATTGCTCTCTAAAAGGTGGTGCCAACATTTATCAAGCCAAAAGGCATCCTTCTATATGAAAATGTGCCCCAAGGTGTGGTGAAAGCAGTCTTATGCTGGTCTGCTTCACCAACTTTGACCTGATAATATCCTGAGAAGCCATCTAGCATTGATAACATCTCTGAGCCTGTCACTATTTGCAACACTTGATCCATGATTGGCAAAGGATAATTATCCTTCAAAGATGCTTGATTCAAATTTCTAAAATCCACACAAAGGTGGAGTTCACCATTCTTCTTCCTTATAGGCACTATATTGGCAATCCATGTGGAATGATGGATTGGGAAGATTATCCTCGCATTTATCATTTTTTGTATCCCAGATAAAATGGTACTTGATATTTTTAGATTATACTACCTGGACTTTTGCTTTTAAGGTGTTGAATCAGCCTTGAGAGGGATGTCATGTCAAATTTCATCAAGCCGAAGTGACTTCAGGTCATCATAGGAGTAAGCTAAGATGTCCTTGTATTGATTGAGAAAAGTGGTAAACTTTAACCTCTCCTCAAGAGTACAACATTTCCCAATGTTCACCATCTTGGGATCTCCCTTGGTTCCCACATTCACTTGATCAAAATCTTGGGAGGAGCTTGAATCTGTTTGCTGCTGTTTGACAAACCTATCATGTTTGTTAAACAGTTTCTCAAGAGAAACTAGGCCTTTGGGAATCTTATTCCTTTTAAGTTGTAAGAACTCCTCACCTACATCTGTATTCAATTCAGGGGCTGGTTCATACTTCTGAGGTTCACTACCTTCAAAATGCAGTCGTTTAAAGCTATCTTTTTGCTCTAAGAAGGCAATGATTTGACTGTCATTGTTGAACACTTGCTAGTGACTAACATTATTAGGTACACTTGGTTGAAATACCAGATTAATAGTGTACTTGTCTCTTTTGAATCCTGGATGGGGGATCAAGAGAGTAGCTAAAATAGCCAGTGCATTTACTCGGTCATTGAATTCTCTAGGAACTATAGAGATGCTGAAAGCATCAAAGTCTGGTCCCAGACTAGGTTGCGATAGTGGCACAATCTTTTGTTCTTGGTTTGATATAGGTTTCTCACCTGACAAACCACCAATTCTACATCTCCTTTGGCATGAAGGAGCTTGATGCCTTTTTTCCTGAGCAACCCTTAATCCAAGCAACAACGATTCATACTCAGCTGTATTATTAGTGTTGTTGAACTTCAACTTTTAAGATGAAGGAAAAATATCTCCTTGAGGAGATATTAGCACAACTCTAGCTCCTGAACCAGTGGAGGAGCAGTTTCCATCAAATTCAAGAGTCCATACCTCGTTTGATACTAATTTTTCTTTGGAATCTTCTTCATTTGGAGGGGGAGATCCTTCCCCACTTGCATTGCGCTCAGCCAATTCTTCTATTGTTCCAACTGAGCTAATCTTCAGATTGTCACCTTCAAGAGTTTCAACAGGTGTTTCATGGAATTCATCCATAAATAATAAGTAGTTACCCGCGCCTGAAGACTCAAATAGAATTTGAGCTTTAGGTGCTGAGGTCTGGGTAACCATGTATTTTGCTTCCTTCTTAGGGAGTAGCCTCTTCATAACACCTTTGACCAAAATCCTCGCCTCTGATAAATCCATGCTCAATTCACCTCCATCCCTATAGAAACTTTGCCCAAGAAGGATGCCATATGATGCTGGGACGTCAGCTACCAAAATAGTCATCTTGATTCTTTTGTCTGGGAATGTTGTAAATGCAAATTGGGCATCTTTAATTTGTCCCAGCAAAGGTACTTGTTTTTTCTCCATGGAGAAGCATCTACCAAAATTATTGGTCAATGTGAGGTCAAGGGACTCAGCCACTTTAGTAGGCATGACATTTTCTGAAGCTCTAAAATCAATGATGTAATTATTCAGCTGATGTCCATTTATTAGCAATGAGACATAAAAAGTTTAAATCCTACTAGGAGTAGTAGGGGGAGAAATGACAAGGTTGTTCCTGGTGGGTGCATTCTTGGTAGGATCATGTGTCACTTTGGGAATTGCTTGTTCAATAGGGATGTTCTGGTTTTTAACACATTGAACCAGTCTATCTAATTGCTCAAGATGGGACTACAGAAATTCAAATTCAAACATTTGAATTTTGGTTTTCTTTATATGGTCAATGATATCAAATGTCTGGAATGAGCTAGGAGCAGAGGATGGGAGTTCATCCTTTTGATTTTTGAAAGGGGGAGGACTAGACTATGAATTTGAAGTAGAGGGCATAGGGGCATTTGGGGTACTTATCTTTCTCTCAATCACCAGGTCCTTTGGCTGGAAAGGAAGAGTGGATCCCTGCTTAGCAATTGAAACTACTAGTTGAGGTCACTCCTATGCTTTCTCCTTATCAGGTTGTTGAGTTGATTGATTATTGGACCAGGTGAATATAGCATATGACCCCTTAGCTGCATTGCCTTCACTTTTGGGTTCGTCTTGATAGTTCAGGAAACCAATATGGGAGTTTCCAGCTAATTCTTCTTCATCCTCAGTGAAGAGATTAGCATCCTCTTCAGGATTTAACTTAGGCTGGAATGAGAAATCTGACTCAGCTTCAAGATATCCAACTGCTGAGTTGTTTAGAGGTGCTTCAAGGGTGAGCTTCCTCTATGGAGGAGGAAGGAAATTTTGTTGTCCTTGATTCCTGATAGCATTGCCTTGGTATGCCTGATTTTGAAATGTCCTCCTGGGCATATCTCTATATGCAGGAGCAAATGACATCCCTTGCACCATTTTATTTTTGAGAGCTAGCATTTCATTTGCTAGCTTTTGTACCTGTTGACCATTTTTTTCCCAACAAGCCAAAAATCGGTCCCCTTTCTTCCCCTATTGTTCTAGGCCAATTCATTTTTTATTTTGTACAAGTCCAAGATTTTCTATGGACTCTGCAGATTAGTCTTTTGGCACATGAAGAATCAGTTCAGAGAGTGTTGGGGTTTACAAGGCTCTTTTGGGCCTTCGTCTAAATAAATTTACAAGGAAGGTTGGCATCTTCAAACCATTGAACCATTGCTTCAGTTTCAAGCCTTTGGTTTAATCGGCAGTTCAATCGGCCTTGGTTCAAGCCTTAGTTCATCGCTTCAAGCTCATCACTTCAATTTCAAGCCTTGGTTCAATCTTCAAGTTCATCACTTTAGTTCAACAAAGAGTTCAATGACCTTGGCTCAACAGTCACTTGAACCGTTGAACCGTTCAATCGGTTCAACGGGTTGGTTCAACATTTTGGTTCAAAGGCTTCAGTTCAACATTTTGGTTTAAAGGCTTCAGTTTAACAGACTAATTCAATGGTGTAGTTCAACACTTAGTTCATTCAATTAGTCTATCAACAAGTTCATCAACGTGCAATGTTGAACCATTAAATTGGTTCAATGAGTGGTTTAAAGTAAATGGTTTAAAGTGAATGGTTCAACCACCTTGGTTCAATCAGCTCAGCACGCAGCGTTGAACCGTTGAACCAATTTTGGTTCAATGGGTTGGTTCAATGAGGTGCCCCAAATTTGAAGGGTAGGTGCCCTTACAGAGGGTAGTCCAGGTTCAATAATCCCTTGTAGAGGGCAAAGGCACTTCAAAGAGGCCACAAAGAAAGAAAACTGCAAAAGGTAAGTTTTTTGGAATTTTGCTTAAGGCAGTTGAAAGGTGCAATTTCTTCGAACTTTTGTTCAAAGGAATTCCTTTGGACAAAAATCCCAAAGAAGTTTGGAGGGGCTGCCCAAAAGATTAAAGCGAAGACTAAAGCAAAGGAATTTGGAGGCAGCGAATTCCCACAGACTTTTTGTCTGCAAGGAAAAAGCTCAAAGAAAAAAAGGCCCGGGGAAGCTAAACGGCCAATTCCCATGGACTTTTTGTCCACAGGAAAAGTTTGAAACAAAGATGAGCCTGACCAAGCAAGATAAAAGACTCGTGGGAAAAATCCATAAAAAAGACCCGATGGACTTTTGTCGAGGACAGTGACGTCATGAAAGTCATCAAATTTAAGCAACTGAACTAGCCATTGAGTTCAATTCAAGGTGATGTCCCGAAAGCTGTCAACTTTAAGAGGGTGAACTAGCCATTAGTTTTCAAGCGATGACGGGTGTGCGAATGTCAAATTTAAGCCAATAAAAAAATATGTTAGTTTTTAAATGCCCGAGCGCCAACCATGAAAGGAGCCCAAGGAATGCAGCAACCCACCCAAAGATAGCCCCGAGGGCTGAAGGAGCCAGAAAAAGACAAGGGAGGGAAAAGACAAAAGTGCCAAGTGTAGGAGCAGACAGATAATCCAAGTGGCGAAGGGAGGCACCAATTCAAGAAGTTACTCTAGCAGGTGATATAGTGTTTATGAATTGACCATTAGAATGCACAAACGGCCAACTGTGTGACCCATTTTTCTTTATTTCACATTTATGAGCAGACAAACCACGTAGGTGCCTTCAAGGAGCAGCCTCAGTTAATGGGGAAATGGCGCGGCCTATGTCAAAAAATGCATGAAGTTAGAGCTAGGGCCGACATAGCATTTATGTTTAAGCGGCCTGCTCTTCCCAATGACCAAAGCGCACATGGGACATTTGTAAAACAGGTGCCAAAAGGCCTTTTTCCTTCCTCTATATATTAGAGACTTGTCATTTTGAAAAGGATCTTCCACATTTATAAGGTGAAGCCCTGGCAAATTTTCACCTGAAATCAATAAACATATTTTTTACCTCTATTTTGGCTAGATATCTTTGTGTATGTTCGAGTGTCATTTTGTGTTTAGTCATTGTTTCTTGATGCTTCCACAGGTTCAACACCAACATACCTGGTGTCTATAAGGTGCCATTTTTGCAGGTGATAAGGAGAGCTATGTTTGGGAAATGTAGAGACAGAAGAAGCTACTATAAAGTGTGCCTTTCTACAACACCTTTGGTGAGTCTCTGTTTTCTATGTGTTCCATTAAGGCCTCCCTGTTAAGTTCTTGTAACCTGGTCCTTCTGCCATTCTAAAGTGTACGTATGTGTTTGTTTGTTTCAAAGTGTAAGTGTGATTAGGTCAATCTTTTGGTGCATCACCTCCTTTAGAGTAGTTTATTTTCCTGCAATCTTTCTCCCTTTTCACCCCCCCATTATATATATATGTTAGCACTTATTGGAACAAATTAGATGCATCAAAGGGAGCTAGCCCTTATCTAGAGACTCTCCCCTCTAGCTTCACCAGTCCCACAAGTGAGAGGGGAGTTTCCATTATTGCGTGAGGAAGGCAAGAGCTCAGCCTCCTACCAAGGGTGCAATCTTCTACGTCAATAGTTTTTGGCACACCTAGTGGGACACAGTCTTACACTCAGTAAGGTTTCAGGATTGATACTAGTCCTGTTACAACAAATCAACTATTTTCAGCATCTGGCGACTCCACTGATAATAACTTCATTTCCTAATCAAAGACCGGTTTGACTTCCTATGCCTAAAGTCACCACATGATCTGCTTCTAAGGGTGTCCCTTTTAAATTTGTTGAGTTGCCTTTGAACTTAGCAAAAAGACTGAGGTTTGAGAAGACCCATCCTTATTCTGCAAACCACCCTTCCAGACTTGTTGTAAGGAATGCATACACAACAAGGCCATAGTTACATCTCATCCTAGCTATGGCATTACCCTTTGTGGCTTTTCATGGTCAGAGCCCCTTGAATCTCCCACGTTATGACCTGATCCTAGGAGCAGCCCTCAAAAATGTGCCTTCTTTCAATGGAGAGGGGCCCATTACAATCATCGAGCACATTAGAAATATTTCTAATCTCTGCAATATTCACAATGTCATCAAGGAAAATATCACAATCAGATTACTGGCATTGTCTCTCAAGGGCAAAACTCTTGACTGGTATGGGACTTTGGCTATAAATTCAATTAGTTCTTGGAATGAACTAGGTACTCACTTGACAGACCATTTTGGAGAAAAGAGTGATCACCTCTTACTTGCTGAGTAGCTGACTACCATGAAGAGAGCCCCACACGAATATATGCAAGATTTCAACACATGGTTTCAGAAGACATGGGATAGAATCCCTATTCTGGTAAGACTGGCTGCTAGCTATACTTTCCTATATTATTTAAGAGCATTAAATAGTGATATTACTATTATAATACAATCCATGGGAGGGCATGTGTTGCCTGCTACCTATGACATAGCCATAGCAGCTAAAAATTGCTTAGTACAGGCTGGGAAAATAGCCCATAGACCCCATATGCCACTTTTCCTAGAAATGCTACCTCCAATTCAGGCCACTATTCCCACATTAGCTCCTCTACTTAGCATAGAGAAATTAGCTGCTGCTCCATCCAATGAGCTTGATGAAGTAAAGAGTCTATTGCAAAGTATGTCAAATGAACTTATGGCTCTTAAAAGGCAGCAAACTCAAGGCAACAGACCAAATCAGGGATACTAGCATTATGGCCAAGCTCCTAGACCCCCTTTCCAAAATTATAATCAAGGACAAGGTCAACTTACTCAGACTAGAGCTTTTCAAGGATACAACCCAAGTGTTCCTTCATCATCTAAGGTCATGGTGCCCATTCAAAACAATCTAGTGCAGGAACAACCAAGTTGTGCAACCATGGGATATGGCCAGAAGCAAGCTATTTATATGAATGAGGTGATGGGTTATTACATAAATGTGCAAGAAAACTAGGCATCCACTCATTCCCAAGTCTTCAAGGCTCCAATGCAACCCAGCACAAGAAACATTCAGAGTTAGCCTGACTCTACTCTTATGAACCACCTAGAAGGTGAGTTTGGTGTAATCAATTATGTGGGTGTTGCAGACAATCAGGCTGACTATGTTGTAGCCAAAACAAGATTTAAAAGGAGAGCCATAGGAGAAACTCAGGCTACCACATAAACATCAGCAATGCCTTCCTCATCACAAGAAAATTAGAGGGTCCCAAACTTCAGACTGCCATTTATACCTTTAGCCCCTCAGCCTGCACCTCAGGTTGGAATTATCCCCAAAGAAATCTTGAAGGGAGGCAATCCTCAAGTCAATGTAGTGGACTAGATGAAGAAGATGCATATGAACATCTCCTTATGGCATTCATTGTCTCTACTAGGATAAAAGGACATGCTATAAAGGGAATTGCATGAGCTAAATGGACAAGTTGTCCTAGTAAGGATCGATAATGTCTTGATGATGAATGGGTAACCTTCCACCTCAGGCCAGGTCAAGAAGGAAGAGAAAATCCCCCCTTTCTATGTGTCCTTGGTCATAGGAGATTTCTTGGTGCACAACTGCATCATTGACAGTGGGGCTACTACCTCAGTAATGCCCAAGTTCATAGCTGACAAGCTGGGACTGAAATATGAAGAGATGAACAAGGGAGTCCTATAGCTGGATGGGACACCTGCAAAGATAGTTGGGATAATGAAGGGTTTAAGCTTGACATTACATGCTTTCCTAACTTTCTCAGTTCCCCATGATATAGTAGTGGCAGATGTTCCTCCTTATTTTTCCATTTGCTTATCCAGGGACTTCACATCCAAGATAAGTGGCTATCTAGCAGTGAATTGGTCCTATCTAGTTTTTAGAACCAATTGTGGGACCAAGGTAAAGATTGAATCTGAGCCACTCCACAGGGACCATCTAGAACCATATTCGCTCAAGGTAGTGAATGTCAGCTATGCCATTATCGACCAAGAAGAGTCCCAAATAGACCAATCTCTATCCTCTACTCTTGAAGGAGTTGCAGACCTACTCTTGGATGAATGGGGAAGTGATAACTTTGAGCATGACCCTTACAAGTTCATAGAGGAGGCAGGCCTTGGGGTCTACTACATACATGAAGAGGGTACCTTCATACCAAATATAATGAAGGCAAGCCAAGAGGACTTAGGTCTATGGCAGCTATACTTTGATGGTTCTAGAAGCAGGTTGGGAGCTGGTGGTGGAGCGATGTTAGTGTCCCCTTCAAAGGTAAGATACTTTTTAGCTTTCCATTTCCAATTTTCTTGCACAAGAAATTTTGTAGAATATGAGTCCCTTATCCATGGTCTAGAATGGGCAAGGAAAAGAGGAATCAAGGAGTTACAAGTTTTGAGTGACAATGAGCTGATTATAAATCAGGTGAGAGGCCAAAATCTAATGAAAAATTCCTTACTAAAGTCCTACAAGCATAGGGTATGGGACTTGGTGGAAGATTTCCTTGCTTTCAATATCACCTCCATTCCTATAGAGTAGAACAAACAAGTGGATAGGCTAGCAGCAATTGGTGCTTAGTTTGATGTTTCTAGGGAGATAAGCCGAGACTGTGGTTCATGCTACTTGAAGGTGGTAGTTCGGCCCTCTATCCCCGACAACATTACAAACTGGTAGGTCTTCAACAATGACCAAAAAATAGCATTCTTTTTGTAGGAAGAAGCTAAGTTTGCTACAAATAACTAGGCAAAGTTGCAATAGCAATATGGCAACCAGATTGTTCAACTGAAGAACAATAAGCTCCCTAAAGGTTTGGTCACTCTAGAGAGTATCTTCAATGGAGATGACCAATTGAGAAGTGACAAGGCATGCATCACAACTAAGGAGGAGAATTATGAGAAGGTTGAGATCTTCAAGGATAAGTTGCTTGCACTTGGAAAAGTCTACACGATTCAAGAAAGGTGGACTTTCATTTTTTTGTGTCAGGAGTTTGTTGATGTTTTTGCTTGGGATTATAGTGATTTGAAGGGTTTTGACCCAAGACTTGCCTAGCACACCATCGAATTAGAAGGTGTCAATCCAATCACGCAGAAGTAGAGACCTATCAACCCAACAATTGAGCCTCTCATGTAGAAGGAACTAGGTAAATTGATTGAGTCTGGGATTATATTTCCAATCAAACATTCCTTCTGGTTGGCCAATCTTGTTCTTATCCGAAAGAAGAATGGGGAGATCAAGATATGTGTTGATTTTAGAGACCTTAATAAAGTCTCTTTGAAAGACCATTATCCTCTCCTGAGCATGGAGTGGATCCTTTAGAAGGTAATAGGTAGCGAGCATTTCTCCCTCCTGGATGGATATTTATGATATAATCAAATTTTGGTGTAAGGCTATGACCAGCACAAAACAGCCTTCACTACTAAATGGGGAATGTTTGCCTACAAGAAGATGCCATTTGGGCTATCTAATGCTGGTGTTACCTTTTAGTGAGCCATGGACATGACTTTTCGAGGCTTGATAAACAACAATATGCTAGTATACCTCGATGATGTGACGGTATTCTCCAAGGAAGCGAGCCAACACATGAAACACCTCAGGCCAATATTTGAGAGGTGTAGAGAGTTTGGCATCTCTCTCAACCCAAAGAAATGCGTATTTGTTGTTCATGAGGGGAAACTCCTTGGCCACATTGTGTCCAAGGAGGGCTTATCCATTGACCCTGAGAGAGTTCATTCTATCCTGGAGATGTCCCTGCCTAAGCACAAAAAAGGCCTGTAGAGCTTCTTTGGCAGGATAAATTTCATTTAGAGATTCATCCCGAATTTCATAGAGATAGTCAAGCCATTGACCTCTATGCTAAGAAAGGGTGAGGAGTTCAAGTGGACAACACAAAGGAAGGACAACTTTGAAGACATCAAGCAAGCCATAACCTGGGCTCCTACTTTGATCAGCCCTGACTTCAACAAATATTTCAACCTCTACACTTTTGGGAATGAAGAGGTAATCTCTACCATGCTTACCCAAGTAAATGGTGATGACCTTGAACAACCACTTGCATTTTTTAGCTAGGGGTTAGAGGATTTTGAAGTTAGATACACATATATAGAGAAGCAAATCCTGACAGTAATACAGAGCTTGAAGAAATTTAGGCATATGCTGTCCAAAAGTAGGATTCACCTCATGGTTCCACATCCTGGCATCAAGGATTTCTTAACCAACCAAGACCTAAATGAAAAAAGAGTAGGGTGGATCACCAAGGTAATGGAGTATGACGTAGACATCAAGATCACCAAGCTGGTGAGGGGAAGAGGCCTGTGCAAACACCTTGCTGCAGACTTCAAGTAGAAAGGGGAAGATAGCTTACTAATTCATGATGCATCTACAACAGAAGAACTAGCTATCATGAAGGATTGGACATCGGACCTGAGGCATTTTCTTCTCACTGGTGAGTGCTCGCAGGGTCTTGATAGGACCAAAACAAGGTACTTCAGACTCTAGTCTCTCCCTTATGTCCTAATTGATGGAGTATTGTTTAGGAAGGATCTCTCAGGGGTCCTTCTAAGATGCATAGACTCAAATCAAGCTGATAAGGTGCTATCTGAGTTCCATGATGGGCCAATAGGTGGTCATTTTGCTCCTAGGGCTACTACAGCAAGGATAATGAGAGCTGGCTATTTCTGGCCTACTCTTTTCAGGGATACCCATGCCTGGGTATGAAAGTGCCAAAAGTGTGCACTTTTTGATGGGAATCAACAGTTGGCTACCATGCCTCTATAGCCTATTCAGGTGGAGCAGCCATTCATGCAGTGGGGCCTGGACTTCATAGGGATGATTAATCCCCCTTCCAGTGCTAGACACAAGTGGGTCCTGACCGCCATGGACTATTTCACAAGATGGGTAGAGGCTATTGATTTGAAGGAGGCCAATGAAAGTGCAGTCTTGGATTTTTATGAGGACTTGGTGGCAAGGTTCGAGGTTCTAGCAACCATAATCTCAAATAATGCGTTGGCTTTTTTGGGAACCAAAACAAGTGAATGGGTGTTAAAATATGGTATATATCTCAGCACTTCATCCAATTATTACCCACAAGGGAATGGGTTGGCTGAGTCCACCAACAAGAACTTGATTAGGATCATCAAGTAGACCATGGAAGAAAATTAGAGGACTTGGCATGCCAAGTTGAAAATAGCCCTGTGGGTAGATAGGGTCACCCCGAAGAGGGAAATTAGCAACTTGCCATACATGCTCATCTATAGAAGGGATGCTAGGCTCCCCATTTCACTTGAATTACTAGCCTTGGACCTCACTCACCAACTACAATTAGAAGAAGGAAATAGCATAGAGGTTAGCCTATGTGAGCTGATGGAACTCCAAGAGACAAGGGACCAGGTTATGCTTTCTATAACCAATCACCAACAACAGACAAAGAGACACTACGATAAGAAATCTTCATCAAAAGGTTTCTCTGATGGAGACATTGTCTTGAAATGGGATGAAGACCGAGCCAAGCCTAGAAAGCATGCAAATTTTGATGCCCTATGGAGTGGCCCATACATAATCACTCAGTGTAAGTAGCATAATGCATTCTAACTCTCTAGGTTGGATGGTGAAGAACTATATATCCCAGTTAATGGGATACATTTGAAGCACTGCCACTGAGTCTCTTTTCATCATGTATATACTTCCCTTGCTTTTTTCCTATTTTCCTTAAGTGCTTTCTGCACATGTTAGTAGTTTTCTTAGCTTGGTGTGTTTTTTCATTTCTTTTGAGGTAAATTTTCGTGATTGATTTCTAGAATTTATTAGGGCTGTTACTGATTTTAAGTTACAATCTGACTCTGTGCCTAATGGATTTGAGGCAACTAGTTTCTAAGCATAGCAGGCATGCTTCCCCTGGGAGTCACCAATTTGTTAACCATTTTTTGCCCAACAGGCCAAAAATTGGTCCCCTTTCTTCCCTTGTTGTTATAGGCCAATTCATTTTTTATTTTGTACAAGTCCAAGATTTTCTATGGACTCTGCAGGTTAGTCTTTTAGCACATGAAGAATCAGTTCAGAGAGTGCTAGGGTTTACAAGGCTCTTTTGGGCCTTTGTCTGAAGAAATTTACAAGGAAGGTTGGCATATTCGAACCATTGAACCATCACTTCAGTTTCAAGCCTTTGGTTTAATCGGCCTTGTTTCAAGCCTTTGGTTTAATCGACAGTTTAATCAACCTTATTTCAAGCCTTTGGTTCAATCAGCTGTTCAATCGGCCTTGATTCAAGCCTTAGTTCATCGCTTCAATTTCAAGCCTTGGTTCAATATTCAAGTTCATCACTTTGGTTCAACAAAGAGTTCAATGACCTTGGCTCAACAGTCGCTTGAACCGTTAAACCATTAAACTGATTCAATGAGTTGGTTCAACATTTTGGTTCAAAGGCTTCAGTTCAATGTTTTGGTTCAAAGGCTTCAGTTTAATGCACTGGTTCAATGGTGTGGTTCAACACTTGGTTCAGTCAATTAGTCCATCAACAAGTTCATCGATGCACAGCGTTGAACCATTGAACCAGTTTAATGAGTGGTTCAAATCAAATCGTTCAAAGTGAATGGTTCAACTGCCTTGTTTTAATCAGCTCGATGCACAGCGTTAAACTGTTGAACCAATTTCGGTTCAATGAGTTGGTTTAATGAGGTGCCCTAAAGCCAAAGGGTAAGTGACCTTATAGAGGGTAGTCTAGGTTCAATAATCCCTTGCAGAGGGCAAAGGCACTTCAAAGAGGCCACAAAGAAAGAAAGCCACAAAAGGTAAGTTTTTTGAAATTTTGCTTAAGGCAGTTGAAAGGTGCAATTTCTTCAAACTTTTGTCTGAAGGAATTCCTTTAGAAAAAAATCCTGAATAAATTTAGAGGGGTTGCCTGAAAGACTAAAGTAAAGACTAAAGTGAAGGAATTCAGAGGCGGCCAATTCTCATGGACTTTTTGTCTGCAAGGAAAAATCTCGAAGCAAAAAAGGCTCAGGGAAGCCAAACGGCCAATTCCTGTGGACTTTTTGTCCGCGGGAAAAGTCTGAAACAAAGATGAACCTGACCAAGCAAGACAAAAGACCCATGGGAAAAAGCCACAAAAAAGACTCGATGGACTTTTGTCGAGGATGGTGACATCCCAAAAGCCATCAAATTTAAGCAAATGAACTAGTCATTGAGTTCAATTCAAGGTGACATCCCGAAAGCTGTCAACTTTAAGAGGGAAAACTAGCCATTGGTTTTCAAGTGATGATGGGTGCGTGAACATCAAATTTAACCCATTGGTTTTTAAATGCCCGAGTGCTAACCATGAAAGGATCCCAAGGAATGCAGTGACCTACTCAAAGATAGCCTTGAGGGCTGAAGGAGCAAAAAAGACAAGGGAGGGAAAAGACAAAAGTGCCAAGTGTAGGAGTAGGCAAATAGTCCAAGTGGTGAAGGGAGGTGCTGATTCAAAAAGTTACTCCAGCAAGTGATATAGTGTCTCTGAATTGACCATTAGAAGGTGCAAATGGCCAACTTTGTGACCCATTTTTCTTCATTTCACATTTATACAGAGAAACCGCGTAGGTGTCTTCAAGGAGCAGTCTCGGTTAATGGGGAAACAACGCGGCCTATGTCAAAAAATGCTTGAAGCTAGAGCCAGGGCTGACATGGAATTTATGTTTAAGTGGCCTACTCTTCCCAATGACCAAATCGCATATGGGACATTTTTAAAAGAGGCACCAAAAGGCCTTTTTCCTTCCTCTATATATTGGAGACTTGTCATTTTGAAAAGGATCTTCCACATTTGTAAGGTGAAGCCCTAGAAAATTTTCACCTAAAATCAATAAACATATTTTTTACCTCTATTCTAGCTAGATATCTCTATGTATGTCTGAGTATCAGTCTGTGTTTAGTCATTGTTTCTTGATGCTTCCACGGGTTCAACACCAACATACCTGGTGTCTATAAGATGCCATTTTTGTAGGTGACAAGGAGAGTTATGTTTGGAAAATGTAGAGACAGAAGAAGATACTATAAAGTGTGCCTTTCTATAGCACCTTTGGTGGGTCTTTGTTTTCTATGTGTTCCATTAAGGCCTCCCTGTTAAGTTCCTATAACCTGGTCCTTCTGCCATTCTAAAGTGTATGTATGTGTTTGTCTATTTTAGAGTGTAAGTGTGAGTGTGTCAATCTATTGGTGCATCACCTCCTTTATAGTAGTTTATTTTCCTGTAATATTTCTCCCTTTTCAACCCCCCGTTATATATATATATATATATATATATATATATATATATATATATATATATATATATATATATGTTAGCACTTATTGGAAAAAATTAGATGCATCAAAGGGAGCTAGCCCTTATCTAGAGACTCTCCCCTCCAGCTTCACCAGTCCCACAGGTGAGAGGGGAGTTTCCATTGTTGCGTGAGGAAGGCAAGAGCTCGGCCTCTTGCCAAGGGTGCAATCTTCTGTGTCAACAGTACCATTGGGTTAGTGGTGACTGTAGGTGAGTATTCAAAAGATGAAGAGGATTTACCTTTATTAGGGTCTCTCCTTATCTTTCCTACCAAGATAAGGTCATCTTCTACCTTAGTAGCCAAGTCCTAAGTAGTAGTAAGGTCTATGTGTCTAGCCCATCTCAGTAAGAAACTCACTTCAGGTAGATGTGAGTTGATGAAGAAACACTTGAGATTCTGAGGTGTTAGCTGGGCAACCACGGGAATCTTGTGCCTCAACTTGTCAAACCTGACAATGAAGTCCCTCATAGGTTCATGGGGCTCCTTCTTCATCTATGTGAGTTGGGCCAACAAGGCATGCGCATCCTTTGTAGGCTTGAACTTGGCTTCAAATTTGTCTTTAAGTGTATCCCAGTCAGTCACTAATCCAGCTTGCAAGTGGTAGAACCAGTCTATAGTAGCACCTTGTAGTGTCTCCATGAATAGCCTGACTGCTATGTCTTTAAATTCCACTCCTATTATGCCACAAGCTATGCTAAAGGCCACAATATGTTCATCAGGGTGAACTTTCCCATCCCCAAAGAACTTGGGGAAATTCTTTCTTAAGCTACGTGGAAGTTCATGTAGGGGTGGAGTCAAATTGAGTGGGCCAAATGAGTTACCCTAGGGGCCTTGAGCCATGATTTGATTCTGTAGAAGTGGGATCATAAATTTGGGTGGAGAATGGGTAGGCAAAGCTCTACTAGTAGTAGAAAAAGAAGCCTTGCCTTGTGTTGATGACCTGGTAGGGCTAGGAGGAAGGCTCCTAGTTCGTTGAAGGTGAGCTTGTGGAGGAAACAACTCAAAATTACTCTATTGCACCAACTCAAAAGTAGGGTCTACAACACCTTGGGATTTCTAGCTTCTGGTATAACATGGAGTTGCCAAATTGCAGAACAAAAATGGAAAAGATCAAGATCTACTTCAGCTTGAAGTTTGAGACTTTAAACTGCGTGCTCTTCCCCAGTAGAGTCACCAAAAATTGTTAGGTGAATATTTTGTCGACCAGCTAACTTGTGAGCAAAATAGTTCCTATCACCATAACATAGGGAGATTGGTCATCCAAAGTTGCAGGTTTACCACATCCAATGGGGACAAATCTCTCCTCTCATCAAGGGGAGGTTCCCTATTAAATATGCAACGCTATATACTATATAAATAAGCATAAAATAACACATGGGAGCAAAATAAACCATCCATCTCTCTTCTTTCAGAGATGATGCTAACAAACAAAGGAGAAAATCCTGGTGGAAAAACTGAAGGCACTTCTCTTCTTTCAGAAGTGTTCTTACAAGAAACAATAGGAGTTTCTTTCAAGTAGTAAAAGTAACTAATGAAAAAAAAAGGTGCAGTAACCAGCAAGATGAAATAGAACACAAAGTTTCCACCTCAACTGCCCAGAGAGTATAATAGAAAGGATAATGGGGGCACAAAGTCATCCCAAAATCCTCAACACAGATAAAAACTAAAAACACACACTAAAAACAATTGTGAAAGCATAAAGTCTCCCCATAGTTGGTTTTAGGACACCTTCCTTGTTACTCTCACTAATTGTTCTTGCCAAATTAAATAAATGAGAACACATTCAAAAGACAAACATAAGAATAATCTCCTAAAATGGTACAAGCCAAAACAGCACAAAGTCTGCAAATGAATATGAGTTTAGGGAAGATTTATAGGTGAGTAGGGATGGATCTAATGAATTTATATTTTTTTTGATACATATTCCTCACAATATATTTATTATCAAGTGGTGATGATGCTCATACACAGATAAGATAGTGCTCACAAAGTGACTAGTCTGTGTGAGACATGACAATAAAACCCAGGCTGTGAGAATAGTTTTTTGAAGAAAACATGCCATTGGAAAATATGATATTAATTTTTTAAGGTGTTATTATTATGTTTTAATAAAACTTTAATTTATTTATACATCATGATTGTTCCCATACTATTGTAGAGAGTCCAAGTTTTTTGACTAGTTACTGGCAGTGTTTGGTGGCTCTGAGTGAGCTTCTTACAAATAAGATTTTGTGGTTTTAGAGGTTGAATTTAGTACCCTAATGAGATGTATAATTATCCTAAGGTAATTATGTGTCTATAAATGTGTTTTTTTTCATATCATTTTTACAAAAGTATGATTTTGGTATAAACATTCTTGACTAAGTTTTAGATGATACAGGTAATTTGAGTGGGAAATTTACAGAGGTAAGTTGAAGGTGTTCTATCAATATTTTAAGAAAAAAATGAGTATTTATATGTTTTATAAGTCTCAAAGGCTCATAATAATTTATTTTTTATCATATATTATCTCTGATCATATGTGGAGAGTCAAAATTATTTGATTGTATTTTGACTGTGTGTGACCAGTCTAAGTGGTCATTTTGACCAGTCTAAGTGGTCATTTTGACCAGTCTAAGTGGTCATTTTGAAAGAGGTGATTTGAGTGCTTAGAGATTGTATTGGAGTATATAATGTATTTTGATGTGTTTAATAGGTCCTAAAGGTTAAAATAATTTTATATAATCATATGGATATGTAAAATATTTAAGCATTTGCTTCAGAAGTCTAAGACAATGTTTTTTGTGTATTAAGGCCTAAAGAGCGAGGAGACCTAATTGCTAGGTTTAAGGTGTGAGTTGGATTTATAGGTGTTATGAATATTTTTTGGAGTGATAAATGGTATATTATACTAATTTTTTATGTGTTTTAATAATTTTTTTAAGTTAAATATGGTCCAAGAGGTTGTAATTGTAATGTGTGGGTTTCAAGGCCTAATTATTTTAGGTCTCAATTAAGGCCTAATGGAGGATTTGAGTCTTAAAGTCTATGGCTGACCTATGGAGTGAAGTGTCTCACATATTTAAAGTGTGTGGAGACATATTCCAAGTGAAAAAAAAGTGTTATAAGCATCTTTTCAGACCAAGATGGGTTAGAGGAAAGTAATGGTATAAGTACAAGGCCTAATTGGCCTATTTGTGTTAGTTGAGTGTGTGTGGAGCCAATCGAAGGAGAGAACCTTTGAAAGAGAAGGTAAAATTAATTGAGGACCATAATATTGTGAGTAATATAATTCATTAATATCTTATCAATTTGGTAAAGGAAGATGCACATGTCATTACACCTACTAAGCCTAGAAGAGGCTAGTTAAGAGAGTAAGCCCTAGAGGCTATTTGATAGAGATTGAAGGGTGAAGAGTGAAAAAAAAGGAGGTCATAATTATTTGAAGATTAGAAAAAAAAATTCAAGGTGATTTGAGTTTCAAGGTATCTAATTGGGTGCTTGGTTTCCTAGGGGGTTGGTTCTTCCTTACAAGGTGAAGCTTAGAAAAGTCTAATTATATGGGTGCTCAGCTAGATAGGGGTTATAGTTCCTTGTGGGATGGATGTCTCACTAAATTTGGATCTTGTTATTATAGTAATGTATTACATATTTTAGGGTTTAGTGGGTTTTATTCCCTATGAGGCTTTCCCACATAGATGATGTGTTCATGTGATGTATGCTCTTGTTCATGCTTTGGATGTATGTGCTTTCATGATTATATTGCTAGATCAACTTGATGTATGATGGAATGATTTTTGAATTGAATGTGAATTTTTGTCTATTGATTCACCCCCTAATATAATTATATAATTATAAAAAATATGTTGTATCAATGGATGTGGATGGCATACCAAACCAACCACCAAAGGGGGGATGTTTGAATCAATGTGTCAAGATGAATGTAATTTCCAAGTTTTGGTAATTCCTATATTTGTGCATATGTGTCTTATATAAAAGGGAGATAATTAATTTTTTGATAATGTCCTTTCAATAATTTTTATTATTCGAAGGGTTGAGGATCACTTGGCATGGTTACTTCCATGCCATCATGAGAAAACTCCAAACACTAGTTTAGGGTGGATGGCATGGCATTCATAGAGTTGATCCATGGATATATAATGAGTAAATTATATGGTAAATCTGATTTAAGCACATGAACTAATGTCTCATGAATGAAAGACCCCAACATTAAAGGAAGATATATGGTTCCCATGAATTCACGTTCATTATTCTTATATGCCTTAATGGTAATAATATTTTATTCTAGTGTTGTTGTAGGATACCCCAAATATTTTATTAATATTAATGTACAATAATTCAAATCTAGGCCAGTGTCTATAAACACCCTTTGTACTTTGTGCCTAGAGATTACGAATTTTATATATAAAGGTAAATTATGTTCAAATCCCATAGAGGATATATCAGAATGATCATATGTAACTTGATTTTTAGTGGATAAGTTTCCAACTAACACTTGAAAATTGGATGGTTTGATGTCTTGAAGAACCTTGACCTCTTGAAGGGTTTTATGTAAAATGTCTTTATATACAGGTAATGTTTTGAGAAGATATAGGATAGATATATGAGATAGTGTATTCTCAAATTGCTCTATAATGTTTTACTTATGCTCAATGGTAGGTGAGAAGCACTTGAAATGGTAATATTGGCATGCGTTATTGTAATAACATAATATTGGGATTGTACTATGATAATAGAAACATGATGATTCGTATAATCAACAAAATTAACTATAGAATCAAAAGGGTGATTAGTTTGATTGACATTACTAGTTTGGGCTTGGTTTTTACCTTGTGTATTATGACCTTGCTCATGTTTTAGAAATGAATCTTTATGTATACCCAACTTTTGGTTATTGGATGATGTGGATGATTCATTTTCAATTTCTATGTCCCCACGATCTATGATATCTTGGACATAATCTTTTAGCCTCATACATTGGTTGGTTGAATGTCCCTTAATTCTATGGCATTCATAATAGTCATTGTCATGGTACCAGTTGAGTTTAGGAACATTTTCTTCAAAATATTAAGTGTTGGGCCATATGATCATGTTTGCTTGAGCCAATTTTGAAAGATCAATTCATAAGAGTCTCACTATTGAGTGAAATTTAGTTTAAGGTTTTCTTTTTTTTTTTTACCATTGGGTATTGTGATGTTGTTGATAGGTTATGGATTTTGAAATTGCTTCACATTTATCAACCCATCACCTAACAAAATTTTTATTTTTGGCAAATAACCTAGGTTTATCTATTTGGTTTAAGGAATTAGTGTTTGGTTTGAACATATTGATGACCCCTTTGGAAATTAATGTTCTTTCAATTTGAAATCCACTTGTTATGATCTCATTGAAGGATTTTGGACAATGAGGTTGTAATTGATGCGATAATTATGAATTGAGATTGTCGATAAAGATGGTACTAAGTTGTTTTTTAGGTTGGAACCATGAAAAATAGATCACCATGACCACCATATTTTCAAAAAGGAGGAAATTTTTTTGCCATTTCATTATTTTGTATTATATAAGTCAACCATGCTTAATTCATTCTAAACATTGTAAGAGAAGTGGCACATAAATATTTTTGGATAAATCTTCAAAGGTATTAATTGATCATTTGTATAAATTAAGGAACTACTCTAGGGCTTGACCCCTAGACTACATGGAAAGAGTCTTAATAAATATTCATTATTATAGGTGATATCTATGCAATCCATAAAAGACTCTTTAAGATGTTTCCAAGGATATCCCTTAACTTTTTATTTATCAAATTTAGGGAGTTCAAAGTGTGTAGGAAAAGGTGTCATCATGTTATTAATATCAAATAATTAGGAGCATATTTCCTCAAACTTGTATTGTTTTTTTTAGATAAGGTATTGTCTTGAAAGCCTTGGATTTTATCCTTCATGTTTTGCCACTCTTGAATCAAGTGCGGTGAGATTTGGTTGCTTTATATTGAAGAAGGAAACATGTTGGATGTTTGACCTAGAAATGAGCTTGGAATGGTATTAGATTTTGAAAACTAATATTTGTTATGATGTGGATTATTGATAAATTTTATTGTGAAGTGTTTGGAAGGGAGATTTAGATTTCATGATTGTGTGAAGAGGTTTGGATTTTTTGGTTTGGGGGAGAAGTTGGGATTTGTCTGATCTATGAAGATATTTGGATTGGTAGTGTTTTTTAAAATATTTGGATTGGTTTTATTTGTAAAAGGATTTGGGTTGGTTTGATTTGGGGATTGATTAGGGTTGGTTTGATTTGTGGATGGATTGATAAATGCATCTTGGATCTAGTTTGGATTTGAAAAAGTGTGTGAACCAAAATTTTGGTTTGGATGAGTGTTGGGGTTAAAATATTAATTTTTGTTGAAATTTGAATTGGTGTTGATGAATGGGCTTGGATTTGTGGGTGTTTTATTTTGATGTGATGGTGTTAAACCTACAAAAGAATTTGGATTGGAAAAACTTGAAAATTGATTTGATTTACTTCTTAAATCAAAAATTTGTTGTACTTCCTAAAGCAAAATTTTGATGTTGGTTGATGGGTAAACTTGAATAAGCATTAAAGTTTAGATTTTTTGATAGACTATTAATAGGAGAAATAGAATGAGTATTCAAGTTCATATTTTGATTTGGATTTGTATGATTGATTGGTTAACCATGCAATTTTGGATTTTGATGTGTTTGATTAATTGGGAAACTTGAATAAGCATTCAATTTTGGATTTGATTGATTGATGATTGGTAACATTGAATAATCATTCAAATTTGGATTTGATTGATTGATTATTGATAAAATTGAATAATAATTCAATTTTGCATTCAATTGAGTGATGATTGGTGAGGTTGAATGGAAATTCAAGCTCAGATTTGGATTGATTTGATTGTTGATAGGTAAGATAAAATGTGTATTAAATCTTGGATTTTGATTGATTAATAATGCTAAATTTGTATTCACACTTAAAATTGGATTTGGGTCAAAACCTTGGTTAACCAAAGGATTATTTGTCTTATTATCTTGGAGGTTTACAATCTATTAGTTTATTTGATAGGCATGGTCTTCTATTAAAAAACCCATGGCTTGCTTGGGATAATTATTCATTGAGTATAGATTTTTATTTATCATAGGATACTTGGGGATTATAATTGGATGAGCCAATGACAAACTTTATAACTTATAAATATCCTTGTGATGTAGATATATCCTGGATGGGTGATAAGGACTCTCTTCTAGCAAGTGGTGTAGGTTTTTAACATCAAAATCTGATGGAATTTTTTCCCCTGGACTTAAGGCTTAGAGTAAAAATTCAATCTTATTAGATAAGATGTATTGATTGAATGGGTAAGGAGGTAATATGGTACTAGGGCTACCTCCATCTTGATAATGTCCTTCTTCTTATTCATTGTCATGTATTTTATGGATTTTGACATGGTGTCCTTGATTTTATTGACTACCAAAGTGAAAGGGGTCATTTCTAAAAGGCTCTTCTCTCAACCTAGGATTGTTCAACATAGCCATGTGCCTTGTGATAGGAGATATTTCTAATATAAAAGCTTTGAATAGAAAAAAAAAGATAGATATTTGACTCTAAGAAAGTGAAAGACCAAAATGACTAAAAGTAAATCGATTGATAACAAGTTACTTTGAGTTTTGAATTTAGGACTAAAGTTTGTGATTTTTAAGCTTTAGATTATGACTTGATTTCTTAGTTTCAATACTAAAAATAATTTTTCATTTTAACTAAAGTATTTCAACACATGGTTTTTCATAAGGAAGTAAATAAATAAGTCCTACGTTAAATACACATGCATTACACAAAAAAGGATAAAATTAAGATGAAGGATTTGAACAAATTTCAAGCTTTTTGTTCTACTTGATTGTCCATTTAATAGTGTAAGCCTAATATTTTAGATCACTAACTATGTAGGAAGTGACATTCCCCTAGCCCACTATACCTATTTTCAAGGGTATGTGGAAAGTAGCATCTTGATACTAACTACCAACTGACGCACTAAATTTGAATGGTAAAAAAAGATCACATATGTTTATGGTTTTTACAAGATTATCTAAGGGGAGTCCTCAAAATACATTTTGGTATGTAAGACCCAAAATTGTGGAAAAAGTCATTTTAATGGATACACACAAATGGGTATAGTCTTAACGTGCCCAACACATCCATAAGATTTCAATATGTTTATGTTAGAAAAATAAAACTTTGATGCAAATATTGAAACCCTAGGTATTGGAACATGAAATACTTTCACATTATGGTGAGTTTAAAACATAACACCACTCAGACCTTTGAAATTGTTGATGCTAGATTGTATACCTCGCCAGTACATAGGGTTAGGCCTACCACATGGTGGTGAAATCCATGGTCGATAAAGCCCATATAAAATAGAAATAAATAATATTTACACTTTCCTTTAATTCTTAAGTATCCCATCAATGTGACACTTAAATAAGAGCATACACACAAATGGGTCTTGGGTAACAAAATTCTACAGATATTGTTTTTAATTTTATGAGTATCATCACCAATGTAACACCATGAAAAAGAGCGTACACAACAAGAGCCACACAAACAAATGTTTGGAAAGTAAAATTAATTAACTCTAAACTTTTTAATATGATTTAAATTACTATTTAAAATAAGAATTTTGAAATGGAAAATGTTATAAAATTTGAAATAAAAGGAAATGGTTAGCCTAAAAACAAAATATGAAGAAAAATACTAAAAACAAAAATTAAATCTGATTTGGCTAGCCTTTTTGGGTTTGTCTTGGACTAATGGTCTACAAGAAAACTGTTAAAAGTCTTTGTATGGCTAAGGATCAAGGCAACCTACAAAAGCTACCTAAAAAAGTGACAAAAGATGAAAAATGGCAAAAAATATTAACTTTATGAAATGATTTTTCTATTAAACAATAAGACCAAATGATGATTTAATTATTAGTTAGAAAAATATGGAAAAATAAAAAGTAGAAAATGAAAAATGGACACTTATAAAATGATTTCACTATTTGGAACAATTTTGTTTATATTAGGAATAATTTCACTAATGTTTTAGGTGATTTCCTTGACATTATAGATGATTTTGATGATGTTATGGATGATTTCACTAATGTTCAAAATGATTTCACTGATATTTGGAGTGATTTCACTAGTGTTCAAGATGATTTCACTTATGTTTGGAATAATTTGATTATTATACAAGGACATAAATAGAAAATAAAAATTGAAGCAAAGATCAAAATTGAAAGAGAAAGGGGTTAATCAAACAAACCACACACACATAAATTGTTAGAAGACTAAGAAAATAAAAAATATGAATAAAAACTACACATGAAAGAATTCATTATTTGCTCTAATAAATGCACTATTATGTATAACAAATTCACTATTTTACAGGTTAACAGGCAATAAGATCACAAACTCAAAAAACTAACTTGTAACAGAAAACAAATAAACTCCAAGATGAGGGTTAAACATATGTACACAAAAAAAGTAATAAAAAAACAACTGAAATCACTCCCTAAATGCACCTATGATATCTATGATTTTCAAGATGAGGGAAGGTCTCACTAGTCATGCCAAAATGTAAGTGTTAGATTTGGAGTACAAGATAGCTAAGAAATTAAATAATGAAATGTAATCTAAAGTAAAACCTAAAATTCAAGATAGAGAAAAAAATGATAGAAAGAAATAAACAAAACAATACTTACAACCATGAAGTATTCATCACCTTCTCTATTGTGATCAAATAAATGTTCTCTCTTGAACACTAAATGTGGGTGCTCAAATCCTTTCCAAAGAAAAGATAATTAGGAAATGTTTTGAAGTGAAAAATGACTTTGATGGATTTTAATCACTTTGATTCACAATAGCAATTTGATAGCACTTCATTATCTTGAAGGTGGATGATTGAAAGTGATGGATTGTACATCAATTCATAAGCTTACGGGAGACGAGATGAATAGTTGAGGATTATTTTAATTTGTAAAATTGTCTAAATATGTGAGGACTAATTTGAGTCCTTATTCATGAGGATAATGACTAATTCATGTGTTAAGTAAAAAGGGGAGGTGGTTGAATGACTCATCAAGAATGGGTAAAGTTCACTGGCTAAGTCATCTAGGAGGTTAAAATGTTTTAAGATGACTCATAAGGTGGTTGATGAATTTAATTAATTGTTTGGATAAACCAACACATAATTGAGACAAATGTGAAGGATGTCTCAGTGAGGTGGAAAATCTAGATTTTATACTAGTATTTGCATAAAATGATGTACATGATTATAATTAATTAAATAGTAATTAATTAATTATTTTAAATTGGAGGGAGATGATTTTAATACAAATTTAAATTGAGGAAGGTGATGGGTTAGTGTGTTAGAGTGAATTTTGACACTAAATGGTAAAATTTAGGTGTCTACACCCACTATGTATCTCGAATGTAATGGCCTCTTTAGTATCAGCTACCTAAGAAATGGGATTGCATTTTAATTACCATTTTACTAATGATTAACCTTAATAGGTTTTATTATTATTTGTCCTAGAATAAAATTCTCTTTTTATTTGGATGCTCATACTCGGTCCCTAAAACTATGCTTACCTTGTTGGCGTGAATATACTTGAGACATTTATGCATTATGGATGGCACTGCATGGATTTTATGAATCCAAGGTCATCTTAGTAACATATCACTCTCTTATACATTATAACTTATAATTTTATGGTCCCATGTGTCGTAATAACTTGTAAATGTAGATAAATTTCACTAAAAAAATGTTTTACTTTCCCATTGAATGATTTGACTATCTTGGTTGAAGGTTATAAATCATCATGTGTATATTCAAAATACATTATTAATATCATGTTGCATACATTCTCAATATAACCATATTTAACCATAACACTATGTATAATATGATGATCAATATGCGATCTTATAACCAATGAGTGAAGATCTGAGTCATCGTCTACAATATCATTGTCAATAAATGTAATAGCATACATCTGAACCATAGGAGGTATTATTCTTATGTAAGTGTGACAATAATCCCATCTAATCAATGTACATAATGTGGTGGATGAGGATGTGCATTATATTCCATTTTTACTTTTGGTGTTTACTTATAATGATCTTGTAATGGATTATTAAATATCTTCTAGTTTTGATGACCACTAGGCTATGACCCCAAATCCTTTGGAGGATCATCAAAGGGGATTTTTTTTCTATCAATGAGGTATTTTTTCTTGTTCTTCAACTTGTAATTTTTTTTGGTATAATGTCCAACACATTAGTGATAATTAAAATAATCATTTGCATCATATCCTTTTGGTAGAGGTTAACTTGTATCAACCTCTAACTGAGGAGGGAGAGATATGAGGTGAAACTCTATAATATTATTAAGGATCAAAGATAGAGAGTCAAGCAATCATGTAAATTATCTCTTAGGTGCATTAGATAAGATGAATTTATTAGGTTATTATGGCACTATATATATCATTATTTTTTATTCTTTTTTAGCATATGTAGGATTAACCTTATATCTTGATTTGATATGAAACTTGGTAGTAAATGAGTTAGTGTGTTACCTACATACTTAATAATGTTCAATGCAATAAGTTTCATTTCTTGATCTTGGACAATATGTCATAAGTCATCAAAATATTTATTTTTTAAAAATATATTAGACTCATATAACAATGCAATAAAAACTTGCTTAAAGATATCTTGAAGTTCCTTATTTGCCTTTGGATTTGTCATTTTGGCCAACATTGTCTTATACCTAAAAATATATTCATTGATTAGCTCATTTCTTCCTTTCTTGATATTGGCAATCTATGCATATAACATATTTTTAGTGATGTTAATTGAAAAATGTGATATAAATTAATTTACTATATGTTTGAATTTTTTTACTCATTTAACTAGTAGATCATAGAAACATCTCAAAGCATAGGCCCTTAGGATTCTTGGAAATAATTTTGTCAAAATTTTATCATTGAAATCATAATCAAGGCATGTTACTTATAAATATTGGATATGTTGTTGAGGGTAACCATTTCCATCATAAAGTGTGAACTTAGGAATTATAGAATAGGTTGGAATATGGTGCAAATATATCTCAGATATAAAAAGATTAAGTAATACATCTTATGAATCAATAATGTGAGTTTATTTTAAAACATTTTGCTCAATATTTGTAACCTTAGATTCTAAATTTTTAATAAATTGGAGAATATATTTTAATGTATACCAATTGGGATTAGTATTTTATATTTGACGATTCAATAAATGGGATGCAAACATTACTTGTATTGATGTAGACATTGAAACTAGTAATTGAGTTGAAGTATTGATTATTCCCATGGAGGATGTAACAATAGCCATTTGATCCTATGGGAAAAATGTATTGAAAAGATATCATATTCCACCACTATATGTGGTAATCAATTGTGTGCTTGATGGGAGTGATAATGGGATTGATGGCCATTAGGTATATCTAAATATCCCCACTATTTGGATCAATAGATGTAAATGGTTGTTCACTGACGCTTTTGGATTTTTTAGTTTACAATATACTATTGAGGATATTATTAATATATTTATAACACTCATGAATACGCTCTCAAAACATTATGATATATTTAAATTTAGTTTGATCTACTTGTTTGTGTTCATTATTCTCACGTGCTTCACTATTTTTATGATTAGATTCATCCTCTATGAAAACATTTTCAGTATTTTGATCATTCTCATCATTGGAAATCTCATTATTGGTAGAATTTGATAGGGCATAGGCTTTATAAATTTTAGGTGGAATAATAATAAGCTCAAAATACTCAATAGGTATACCACCTATTTTATAACTATGCCTAGGTTACATACAAATAATAAAATCAAATCTGAATAATTACTACAATCTAAAAACCTAAAAGTCTGAAAACCCTAGAGCAAGATATGGTGGTGAAAAATACTCAAAGGTCTATTTCATTTAATGTTTAAACATTTTTTGAAGTGTGTTAATGGTTAGGGTAATAACCTAATCAACTATAAAATAAATTATTCTTAAATAAAGTTAGTTAAATTAATTTAAATTTATAATATTCTAATAAATATGTTGAATCTAAGAATATACTAAATATAGAAAAGTACAATGCCAAATAATATTCTAAAATTTTAAATATGAAGGATTATAAAATAATTAATCTTATTTAATTATGCACAATAAGATATGATAGGAACAGGTGCAAAAAAAGGTAGATTGATGTTCCACATTGATTCATCAATTTTTAGACATTAGTTTTTTGTCAGCTTGGACATTACCATGAACTCTTTCATCCTCATTTAGATGATTTTGTCTTGCTTAAAATACATAATATTTTTTTTAATTTCCACATTCACATGTTATATTTCACTTTCACCTTTTATTTTTTTAGTTCAAGTCATGTGCACAGGTTCCCAAAATTGGTATTTTGCTCAAAACCCTAAGTCATCCAACTTGGCATGTCACCTTGTAAAATAGGATTTGGTGGGCTCAAGTGAATCTGGTTGACCTCAAATACCCATATTTTTTTATCACTACCTACATAACCATATACTATGAATATGGCCTTAGACCATTGTAGTTATCCCCCTTATGTGGCTTTGTGTGTAAAAAATTATGTAATATGTAATATATGAGTATATCTGGTGATCTATCTTGTAACTTGACAAATATTTCTCATGGGATACTATTTTAATGATTCAAACCTATAATAATACTGATCCTATGAATAATTTTTAAATAGGGAATAATAGGTTAGTATAACTCATTGTGCAAATGTTTTTCAATAGTGTAATGTGAGTTTGAGAGGTGTTTGCTTGATATATCTTCAATGATAATGAATGAATTTTGATATGTATTTATACCAAAACTTTTTAAATGATCTCATGAGAGAGTTAAATAATATGAATAAGTTGACTTGTACATATTGATATATTTTAAATTTGACCATTTGGAAGCTGGGGACACTATCAATAGACTAGGGATACCAACATCAATGTTAGTGTCTTAATATGGATGCTAGTGTCCTGTATGGTAAAAATTTGAAGAGGGTCTATTATTATTTGTACAAGATATAAATAATGTTTTATGTATACTATAGGATGTAGTTGATTTTGGTCATTAGAATGTCAGGTTTAGACTATAATATAATTAAATAGGTACATTGAGATGGAAAACATAAGCCTTTTGGTAGTGGGAAGGTCATGAACTCAAGGGTTGAGATATGATTTGTTTTTGTCAACTGTAAAAGACTATTATATCATAAAAACTCATATTTTATTATCAAAAACTATTTACAAATGTTTTACTAATACATATATCTTATATTAAGTACATAAATATACTATTTGATAGGATATGATCACATTAAATATGCATGGTTAAATTATATTTCTAGTTATATGTTTTAATGATGTTATTATCTATACATGTAGAATATAATTTTACTTGTCTATTATTTTTGGCCCTTGGTCCTTGTGTACAAACTTGTTTGAACATCTCTATGAGATCCTGTTTCATCTATGTGTCATTTGTACATGTCAAATTTTATTTTATCCTTTGGCCCTATGTTGTGTGCAACATTTGAACATGTCCCTTATTTACAAAATCATCCATGTCTACCATATGTGCAATATTTCAATTTATGACATTTGAACATGACCATTTATAGTCATATAAAATTTCCAAATTGATAGTTTTAGTGTGACTTGTGACACCCCATCCATATGTCCTTTCTACATGCTCTTGCAACTCTTCTAGACACTTTTTTACTCATTCCCAATCATCCAAAACCTTATAAATGATCATTCCACCTCGGCTAGATAGTTTTCCCCATACCAATTTTATTCCCCTAAGTCTTGAACCTATAGGACAAGAGCACCCCATTTGGACTATAGCACCTTATACAAAAGTGTCCCATTTTTAGTGGTCATGTCCATTTACACTTTGAGCCCCAACAATCATTTTCATCTAGTCTTTATCCTCAATTAGGTCAGCCTAGCATGAATACATATAACCCATGACCAATTATTCCTTATAAAAAACCACTCAAAGCTCATTTACAAAGGAGGTGACCAAACTTACAAAGAAATCAAGAATACAAATAAAGCACTAAAGAAAACTTCCCTATTCTTCACACACAGTCACCCAACACAATGGCAAACCTAAAAAAATCCTCATACTAGTCCCTAGCCACCTCAAACACTATCAATTTAGCATTTTCATCCACATCACACTATTACACAAAGCACACTAGGTGGGAGAGCTACATATGGCTTGATCCCTCTTTGGAGTATTGGTATGTAGGCAACATGCCCACACAAGGGGTGTAGATTACATGTTTGGTACATATTTCACACTAACCCCATTCTTTCTAAAATGACTCAAATATCATTTTATCAAGCATGATGAACGGTTAGGGTTTGAAGACAAAATAAGCTCCACAATGAGTTCCATCGACAATCAGTGATCAATTTTTTATAGAAACACTCATATAGGCACAATTGAACTACCCAAAAAGTTTTAGGACTCTGTGATTAGTTTGGACAATAATGATAGGAATGGAAAATAGTGTTAGACACCAAAGCATCCACTTTTTAGCACCCATGTCCTTTCATCTAATGAAAGATTCAGGTTTACAACACCTTCCAAGTCCTACACAACTATTTTAAAACTTTGTATCAACTATCTCAGTTTGTTTTCTAGTTAAGTTGTATTTCTTCTTGTTTATTGCTATTTTTAGAAAGGTGAAAAAGATAAATAGTTGCACAAATCAGGACTATATTTATTTCTATATTTTTTATTGATATATTAATCTATACCTTTAAATAAAATAGGAATAAAACTCCATTATTCCTAAATAAGTTAAATCATTTCATGAACCTAACTTACTTCATTTGTGCACAAAAACCCTAGAAACCCTAGGGAAATTTTTTTGTTGATTTTAGTAATATTCTTCTATTTTTTATAATTAAATCAAATTTCACATAAAATCAAAAATGGATCTCACTTATTTCAAAACATTTCTTGCAAACATTAAGGAGTCCATACTTACTCTTATCATGTATATGAATGATGAAGTTTACTATATGTTAATGCAAAGCTTCATTATTTCTCTTTCATGCTTAATGTTTATAATATGGGATGATATTAATAAATTTGTTGCTAAACATGTTAAGATCCCTTTCCTTCAAAGTAATGTTTTATTTTATTTAATACAAGGTTTCATTATTTATTTTACTCTCTCTCTCTCTCTCTCTCTCTCTCTCTCTCTCTCTCTCTCTCTCTCTCTCTCTCTCTCTCTCTCTCTCTCTCTCTCTCTCTCTCTCTCTCTCTCTCTCTCTCTCTCTCTCTCTCTCTCTCTCTCTCTCTCTCTCATGTGGAATAATTTTCAACTCTATCTTGCTAAACATGTTTAAAATTTCATGTCACAAGTAAAAAAAATTATGCATTAGTACAAAGTTCCATGTTATATATCCCTTGTTTGCTATCTCTCATGTGGAATGTTCTTTATAATCATATTTTTATACAACTTGTAACTCTAATTACATGCATTTCATCCCACATACATGGTTTTTACCTTCATATATCTAACTCTTTGGCTACTTTTGAGTGTTTCCCTATCACTACTAGACACAAGAAAACACTAGTGGTTATATATTTTCCTCCTATCTTCAAACTTGGTTTAACTAGTTCTTATACTACACCTATTACTAGCTCTATGCCTATAATAGATCATGTGGTACATGCTATCACCCAAGTTTATGAAGATAGACAGGTTGAGTACACCCATGGCTATAACTTTGTCACTCAGGTTAGCACCCCTTTTGATATAGTTATAGTTCTTCCTCTAGTTGAGATTCAAACATAGTCAAGGCCTCCCTTGCTATTACAGAGAGTTCATAAACTTACATGGAGGCCTCTCTTAGAGTGACCACTACATCAACAATAGTTTTAGGACTCTAGATAGTTTCTAGTTATAGTATTCACACCCATGGTAGTATCATTAATGTCTCATGCCTTTACACATAGAGAAAATATTCAAATATCTTACTATACTACCAAATGGGTCCATAAGAGCCCCATTGTTGCATCCACTTCTCAGAGTTACAAGGGAACCCATAGTCAGTTTCCATTATAGATATTTTAGAGCACTTATAACATACATAGCTTTCAGAATCAATGTCGACCCTTCCATCATGTTTCATGAACACGCACGATCACTCTTCTTGATATTGGACACCATGATAGGGAGTATCTTATGAAACTCATCAATTATTATCATTTCTTCTTAGTTTTTCTTGTACATAATTTATCAGCTTAATTGTACATAGTTTATTTTCTCTTTCTTGTACATACAATCCTTATGATTACTTGTAAATAGCTTATTTAAAAATACCAAACACAATAAAATATTTTAAAATACCAAAAATAATATAATATTTAAAAATACCAAAAATAATATAATATTTAAAAATACAAAAACATTCAAATAACTCAAAACACCAAAAAAAATCAATAATCTGCATTATCCATGCTTTACATTTCTACTACCATGCTAGACTTACATTTTGTTATTTTATGATATTATTTGTCAATTTATTTACATTATCATGCTTCACTTGATCTTTTTTGAGTGTGTGTAGTGACACCCAGATCCTTGATTGCTTCACTCTACCCATTAAGGGGGCATCTTATTTTTACATGCAAGACATACATTGACATATCTACCCACCGAGGGCATATTCTACATGACTACACCATCTAGGTTATGTCATTCCTACACCACACACTCTAGTTATTATGTTGATATACAATAATTACTAGCCTACATAGATTATTATATCAACACTCACTAGTGTATAACACTTATGTATTTCTTAGCATCTACCTAGTCTTGTAATACATATTTTACATACTTTCACTTATTACTTTGACCAGTTAAATGTGATAGTATTTCTAACATTTACATGTCTTCCTTTCTTTCTTTGATTAGTTAGATGTGATTGCATTTCTCAGTTCCTGTGTTGTTACTTGTGTGTGCCTTAGGACGTTTTCCAATGTCCTTTGCTTGTACTCTTGTATGTGCTTGTGGCCCTCATGTTAATCTTGCTTGTTTACAATTGTATGTATAAGTGGGAATTTGAACATGCCTTGTATGTTTTCTTTTCCTAGTTTGAGTGACATGTGCCCATGTCCCTTGTTTACATGGCCCCTTGGCCTCTTTTGTATACTTCTTGCTTCTTGCCTTGTGTTCTTGTTTGATTATTTGCTTCTCAATTGTTTTCAATGACATGATACACATAATGCATTATCTTACCTTCTTACATGCCATGATAGACATCATGCTCCATCCCTCCTTGACAACTAACCAAATTTCTAGTTTTAATTCAGTATATTGTACATGTTATTACATTATTACATCTATCTAGGCATACCCCTGTTGATCTAAAATTTTACAATATAAACTATGTTATATCTTGAGAAATATTTTAGATTATCATTGCTATATCATGTATTTCATAGGATAACACACTTTTAGGTATCTTTCTTCTAATGGTAGTCATTACAGGGTCTTCATTCCTACCCTCAAAAGAGGGGGAAATAAATAGGGGTTTTATCACAGAGCCTTCTACTAGTCAAAATTAGTTTTTAGAATACTCAAAACAATAATTAAAATTCAAAACATGCAAAATAGACCAGAAAAATATTGATGAACATATAATAATCATCAAAAATAGTAAAGGATAAGAGTGGCCCATTCAGACTACAATACCCTACAAAAAAGTGTCCACTTTTTAGCACTCTTGTATAAACAACCAAAAACCCAAAATTTTCAAAAATAAATAGAAAGTTAAGGTCAATTATAGTTTTTTTAGTTATAGTCTAATTAAGATTGGGTAGTTTTAGTATAGTTTTACTTAGATTATCTAGATATAGGGGGCATCATGCACGGCATGCTGGATATCACTTCTAATTTTAGATTTGGCAACTAGTACAACTTCTAGATCAAAATCCATGTTATAGATACCAATGATTGGGCGTAATGTGCACATCACATTTGCCTTCTTTTATTTCCAATTCATTGTATTACCTATGTATTATTATTAGTTGCATGTCTTATTCCATCTATAGGTGGTTGTCATCATTTTGGAGTGGCTTTCATATAAATCCTAGTTCTTAGTTTTAGAGAGGCTTTCATACAAGCCTAATCTCTACCTTTTGGAATGGCCAAGAGTGGCTTAGTTCTCAATACACATTTGCCTATCCACACCACATTATTAGATTATAGAGCATTCATGGGATTCATGAGTCATCTCATATAACACACATTCATATCGATATCAGTTCATAGTTCACACTTAGTGGGCAATGATGGAGCCAAAGGAATAGCTTGCCTTTGTATTCTTGAGCCACATACTTAGAGGGATTGGACACATAGTAAAAACATTGATTACCACATGCATGATCACATAGATTCACTACATAGTGGGTGTTGATGGAGTCAAAGGGATAGCCTTTGTATTCATGAGCCACCCTCATGGAATTGAGCACTCAGCTCCGTTCATGATATTACTCTTGGTACAACACATACCTAGCATCTCAACATCACTCAACATCACAATAGATTTATGCTTCACATTGTGTTATCTTTATGCACACTTAGTATCACACATATTAATAGGATTCACCCTTCCATGTAAGTTCAGGCACACTTTCTATTTTTCCATTATCCTAGTATTTCACTTTGTTGCATCACTAGAATAAAGGGAGGTAAATGTAGTCAT
The DNA here is from genome assembly GCA_037957365.1 of Torreya grandis. Lineage (NCBI taxonomy): Eukaryota > Viridiplantae > Streptophyta > Pinopsida > Cupressales > Taxaceae > Torreya > Torreya grandis. The sequence continues at coordinate 90,411 of JARHVA010005215.1, read as the reverse complement.
ATAAAATGTCCAAATTTGTAGTTTGAGTGTGTCTTGAGACACCCCATCCATATGTCTTTTTTGCATGCTCTTAAAACCCTTCTAGAAATCTTTTTATTCATTGTCAATCATCTAGAACCTTCTGAACAATCATTCCACCTCATCCAAATAGTATTCCCCATATTAATCCTATTCCCCTAGGTCCCGAGCCTTTAGGATAGGAGCACCCCATTCGGACTATAGTACCCCATAGAGAAGTGTTCCATTTTTAGTGGTCCTATCCATTTCTACTTTGAGACCTAATGGTCATTTTCATCCAGTCCTTATCCTTAATTAGGTAAACCTAGCATGAATACATCTGATCCATGACTCATTCTTCCCTATAAAATCCCTCTCAAAGCTCATTTACAAATGAGGTGACCAAACTTACAAAACAAGTAATCATAAAAACAAAGAACTAAATCAAACATATCTATTATTTGCACATAGTCACCCAATATAGCTACAAACCTACAAAAATCCTCATATCAGTCCCTAACCACACCAAACACTATCAATTTGGCATTTGCATCTGCATCACACTATTACACAAAGCACACTAGATGGGAGAACTACATATGTCTTGATCCCTCTTTAAATTATTAGTATGTAGGTAGCATGCCCACATAAGGGGTGATGATTACATGTTTAGTACATCTTTCACACTAACCCCCCCTCTTTCTTAAGTGACTCAAATATCATTTTATCAAGCATGATGAAGGGTTAGGGTTTGAAGACAAAATCAGCTCCACAACAAGTTTTTTCAACAACCAACACTTGATTTTTCATGGATATGCTCACACAGGCACAATGCAACTACATAAAAAGTTTCAAGTCTCTATGATCAGTTTGGACAATAATGGCAGGAATGGACAACAACATTGAACACCAAAGCATCCACTTTTTGGTGCTCTTATCTTTTCATTGAATGAAATATAGATTAACATTTATGACACCTTCCCAGTCCTACACAAATATTTTTAACCTCTGCATCAGTTGTCTCAGTCTATTTTCTAGCTAAGTTGTATTTCTTTTTATTTATTACTATTTTTAGAAAGGTGAAAAAGACAAATAGTTGCACAAATCAAGACTATATTTATTAATATATTTTGTATTGATTTATTAATCTAGACCTTTAACTAAAATATAAATAAAACTCCATTGTTCCTAAATAAGTTAAATCACCCTTGTATACGACCCTTGGCCTTATTGTTTGACTTTTATAGTGTTGTGCTTGTGTGTTCATTGAGCTTTTTAAGATTGATTAGTGCCATGATCTATATCATACACTACTAACATTAATATACTAATTATACATTGTATTTATATGATCTTGATTGATACACTTCTATATGCCTTGCCTCATATGTTACATACATAATTCAAAGGATGCAAATTATATTATGCTAACATGATTTTCACATATGCTACATTTTTTAATGATTACATGTTACTAAGCATGTGGTATCTAAATTTTATTTTGAGATAAGTGACTTTTATGATTAATTCCCTCACCTCAAAAAGGGGTAATTTAAATGGTCCTTTCATATATTAGATAAGCTTTTTTTAGAGTAAAAATCAATTTCAATACAAAATACAGTTTCAAAAGTTACAATATGATTCAAAATTTAGTCATTGACATAAACTATGTGGGTATATGCCATGCATATGCACTTCTATTTTAGGATCAAAGTATAAATTTACACAATATTGAGTACTTGACACAGGTTTATGCATAAGTTTCAAAAATAATTTTACAATTGGCATCTACATACTATTACACATTTTACAGTTACAATGGTAGCATGATATAGATTCATGCACACTATAATATATTTCAAAATACTATTTGACAGATACAAACATGGTAGGAGCATGAATGTACTCCATTTTCTTTTAATCATGCATTTAAGAATAAAGTTATAATTGATTCTATAAGCCAAATGTAGTGGTTGATTTAGTTTAAGTGCACAAAGCATAATTTAGAGGTTTAGTGACCTCTAGCATTATGTCTTAAAAGCCATTTTAGATTTCAATTTGTTTCACATCTTGGGCTTACATAGACAAGCTGAGTTAAATTGAGCTTTCTAAGTTAAATTGAGTATTGGATATGTAGACACTATTCATTCATTATGGGGGTGATTAGGGTCAGTTGAACTCAATTACACTCCACCTTTTTTTATTTTTAGGTTTTCAATCATTACAATACCTATTAGGGTTTCAAGCTTTTAAAAGCTATTTTTTAGGTTTTTTTCATATTTTTGAAAGTCAAATCTGCTCATACATACCCAAATTAAGTTGTCATAAGTGATCATGCCCTAATTTCCTATTTTTCAACAAACAAAATATAGAATCAACCAAGTGGAACAGAATTCAGAGTCGATCCTAACCTTATATGTCACTTTTGTCCTTACATAGTCTCAAATCTAGCTTTTGGGCACTTATATATACCATTCTTATTTCCCTATTTTTGCTCTTTATTAGTCAACGCAGTCTACAATTAGACATAAATAACTAAGTTTTTAATTCATATTCATAGTTAGCCTTATTTCAATCATTTGAAACTTGTCAAATTTAGATATTTCCTTTCATTATGATGGTGAAAAGTTCATTTATAAAATTCTAATTTATTCTATTTAGTTTATCTTAATTAGGATTAATTCACTATTTAATTCAAATTTAGATAAAATAGTCTCTTATTTTTAAGAAAATGGCCTCCCCAAAATGATGTTATTGTTACTTCTAATCTTGTATGTTTTATTTCACATGATTTTGAAATTCCTTTAAATGATTATGGCATGAATGGATCCCAAATTGATAATTATTATGATAGTGACCACCTATGTAATAAGGCCAAAAGAGTAGAAATAATTTCACACTTTATAAAACACATTATGATGCACCCCAATGAGATAGGAGAGATGATATATATATATATATATATATATATATATATATATATATATATATATATATATATATATGCTCAATGCAAAATACTAATTTGAGAGGTTATAAATAAGGGCACAATATAAGTTTAGACATCTAATTCTTATCATTATTGTGCTGAAATTGTCAATCTAAAAAATATTTTGTGGCAATGCATAATCTGGGCCAAAATCACTAAAATGCACTAAATAGTTTGAACTTGTCACATATAGGTGCTGATTTAAGCTAATATATCCCTGAATGGAGAAATGAGTTTTATGTGATTATTATATTTTCTTAAATTAAATAAATTCAAATTGTGACCATGAAAAATGACACTCTATACCACTAAATTCTCTTAATTCAAAAGCACACATCACGTGCATGTATTATTTCTCATCCATAATGCCCTAACTGGGGTAATATTCCATATGCAACTGAGACCTTCTTCTGATTATACTATAATCAAATTATGACTTAGTAAAATGATATTTATGACCAGGTTGATTAAGCGTGTTGTAGATTTCCAAATAATTGTAGAAAATTAAATAAATCCACTTAAGCAAATTAAATCAAATGAAGAACTTAAGTGAAAATTCAATGTAAGTTATTGAAAATATATTAATTGGGACTTCATTCCTCAAATTTGCATCATCCTATGACATCATCAATGGGGTAGCATCCATAACTCATTAATGAAACAAGTATCAGGATTAAGACTCCCCATACCTCATCAATTCCCAATTCTTTAAAATATTAATGAGAGTATTTATGGCTTGCCCCTCCAAAATTGAATCAGTTCATGCCCACACATCTTGGTTTCAAGATAGATGGTAATGTTTGATTATGAATATTTTCAAAAAGCTATAAATATAAGGCCTCACCATTATTTAAGAGAGGTTAAATTATGTAATGTTATTATGCAAAATTATTGCCATAAAACTTTACCTATTTATACAAATTGATCATACTCATGAGCCTAAGCCATTATTGTACTAGGAAATGATGGAGGATATTGCTACTCATCATTGATGCAAACTTGGAGCACCAAATTTGGGTAAAAATATGTTTCTTGGCCACTCTTAGGAGGGATGTTATTTGGGAGGTTTGGTAGTATTCCTTTTTTAAATGGATCTTAGAATTTATTAGCAACATGTCATGAGGGAGTGGTCTTAATGTTTTAGTGTCTATATGCTTTATTATAGAGATTTTCTTGATTAATGCATGGACTAATGCATCTTTTAATCCTAATCTACATTTTGTCATGACCGCTAGGACTTGCACCTCACACAAGTTTTTATACCTTCTAATTTTGCATTTAGACCCTCTTTGGAGGTTGTTCTGCACTTAGTTTTCTCTCATTTTATGTTTATTTGGCTTCTAAGACAAATTATAGGATTGACCTATGAAATGATGGGATCACCTTGGAAGACAGTGGAATTGACCTAAAAATTGGCAAGATCACCCTGTGAATTGATGAGATCACTTTTTAGAATGGCAAGAATGTATTATGGATCAACGAGATCATTTTATGGATTGGCAGGATCGACATATAAAATAGCAATATCACTCTAGACTAGAAATTGATAGGTGACTACTAGTTTTTTTAATCATTTTATTCTCAATTTCAATGAAAATGCCATGTACTTCGATGGGATCACCCTATTAATCAACAATATCACCCTATCAATTGGCAAGATCACAAACTAATGTTTTTATTGTTATGTCTTTTAATGAGATCAATCTATAGAATGGTGGGACTGCACTGTGGAATGACAAGATCACTTTGTTAAATGGTGAGATTGACCTGTACAAGAAAATAGAGACTTAAAATAATAAGCTAAAAGTTTTTGTTAACAATTCACACCCTCATTTCAGAATTCTAACATCTTCATTGTAGGATTTAAGGCATTTAGTTTCCATTTTAGTAACAAGAAAAGACAAAATTCTTTCATACTTTATTTTTCCACCTTAAAATAACTCTCGCATTAGCTAAATACTCTTAAAAGTTCTATTTTCATGCTTGTTTATTGAAATAGTTTATTTTTTAGCAAAATGAGTGTTATGCATATGCTCTCCCCCCATCCCCTTTAGGGATCTTAGATGACCAAAAGTGCTTATTATTTGCATTTGGTGATTTTTCCAAAGGCATAAAAATAAAGTTATTAGGGCCCTCCTCAAATCCATATGATTTAGGTGATCATAAAATGACCATAAAATCTTTTCAATTGTCTTTATGTTTTTTTGTACTTTGGCTTGTGAGCGGGAGTTCATCGCCTCTTCATGGGTTCTCTAGGGAAGAAATAACCCAATAATTCATCTCCTAACATCGGTTCAACCCCATTCCATGGTGGGATATATAAATTGAGGGTGACCCATTTGGATGTTTGTTTTGAGTAGTTAAAATAAGCTCTGCTAGTGGTTATCAACCTTGGACTTAGGGGTAACTTAGACATCACACTAAACTAAGAAATTTATGGATGTAGTGGTTTTGAAAAGGATAAGACCTTTTCACAACAATCTGATTAATGCATATCTAATTAACATGAGCATTTTTAGTGTTATCCATACTTGAGACCATCTAGACATGCAAAAATTTAATTTTATATAAACCCCACTTATCTTGGACATATTGTTGATGTAGGGCAAGTAGCCTGAAGTTCCATGTCACCATAAAAAAATCTTGATAGAATAAGGGGTGTAAAAACCTACTTTGTATGCACTTTTATTTTTTAGATTAACAATTAAAATCCTCTCAAGAGCACGTACATAGACAAAATTTGATAGTATTATGCATCCTTATCAGTTTTAGGATTTAAGACATTACACTTAGGTGTGTTTTCATTTTATCCTTTACTTACATGGTATTTTTGAGTCTTAAACTATTTGCGTGAAATCTAACACATGTTAATAACACCAAACACTTTGTTATACACCATTTTTTTTAACAAATAGGCATTATGCTAACCAAATTAAACCACTTTTTGCCTTGTTTAAATCATCATTCAGAGCATTGCATTTATATTTTTTCAATAGAATTTTTATGTTGTTAATTTGAGTCTAGAACATTTTCCCACTTTTCAGAGTCTCAAATTCCTTCATTTTTTATCAAAATTTAAAATCTCACCTTGCTAAATTCTGATCCATGGTGTTATCGATTTACCTTTTGCACTTGGTTTGAGTAACTAGGGAAGGATTTCCCATTTGGATTGAAGGTCATTACATAAAATCATCATCATATTCTCATTGTGTACTTAGATTATCTTTCATTCACTCATAGTTTAAATTCTTGGACCATATTAAATTCTATTACCATGTGGCAGTGTTGTGATGCCTATTTGGTTTTAGCTTTATACTTATGAGTTCTTGTGTTAATTCATGTTTTGAGATTCTTGGTTCACATTTTTATATTCCTAATTATAAGGACCTTTTTCTAATTTTCTAGTCATAACTCATCATAGTTATATATCACTTTTATGGTATTGACGTATCTTTGACCTAAGTTTATTGTGCTAGCCTACACTTTAGGGTCCAAAGTTATCTTACCCTCTTCTATATTGGCACCTTCAACCCACCAAAGTTGATTAAATTTGTAACCACTCTATTGTAATTATGTGGTACTATGCCACTTCTTTTATTATAGTCTCATCTTACCTTATCATTTATTTAAATATAAAGACTCTTTTTAAATGTTTGTAAAACACATTCCACATCTTAGAAAATATAGAGAGTAATATTTCAAGCATGATACAAAGGTATATTCATAAAAATATAAAAATCTCTTGATTGCACCACAAAATCCAATATTACTTCTTCTAGTAAGGGTAAATAAGTCTACTCCCAATGATAAGGATCTTTCTACCAAGATCAAGAAAATCAATAAATGATACATAGACTAGCTTATCATAGACTTAACAGACTCTTTGGCTATAAATTCGATCAACAATAAGGCTTCTAAGGAACAAGAGAATGTGATAGATCAAATGAAACATACCCTAATTGAGCCTACATCTATGATGAATCTTGACACTTTACCTAAATAAAACAAACCTAGAGATGTTTTTCAATGTGTTTCACTAGACATGGATTGTCCCTTCATAAAACCAAGGGAAACAAATTTCAACACATATTGGGAGTATTGTTCAAAACACTATGGAAAGTTCCTCCCAATTAGCATGGCCTTTGGTGAATCAATCACAGACTCCTCAAAATCAATATACTTATAATTCATAGAAGCATATTCCAAGAACTATTCATCAACCACCTAACTCGACTCAAGGAGTAAATTAGAACAAAATCATTGATCGTAGGGTTTATATCCCTAAAAAATGCAATAGGGGCACATACCACCCCAAAAAAATTATATTCCACCTAAAAATGCACCAAAAAAGCAAGAGTGAAATTCGATGAAGAAATCATGTCAAGGATGAAGACAAGAAACTGAGTAAGAAATATAAATTTAACAAGATATGTCCATATCCATTTGACTTAAGCATTCTCTAGGTCCCTTTCCCACCTTATTTTGAGTAACCCAAATTTGATAAATACAAAGGGAAGGGTAACCCTTGAGAACATATCCAAGCCTTTTTTATACTATGCCAAGAGGTATCCTATAGAAGTGTTTATTTAATTCACTTGTTCCCCCACAATTTGGTGGGACAAGCTTTGGATTGGCTCCTAAAATTACCTAAGGGGTCGGTGTTAGATTGGAATGAATTATCTAAAAAAAAATTCAACCATTTATCTTACAACCTTGAACATGAGTTGGCTATGGTCAAATTATGCAAAGAAAAACAACTTGATGGGGAAACCTTTGTAACATATCTCCAATGGTGGAGAGCATTAGCTAGATGTTTTTAACATAATTTTACAAATAAATAGGTGGTTAATATTTTTGCACAAAACCTACACCCTGAGGTGGCTCCTAATATATAGTTCACTTGTGCAAACACATTTGAGGAAATCATAGACAAGGGTGTGCATATTGAGAATTCACTTACTCCTAAAGGCCTTGTCAAGGTTTATTCATGGGATCAAACATTTAATCAAACCCAATCATCTATTCAAGTTGTTACTATAGATAAACCTAAATGTTTAAACAAAAACAAGAACATGATGGGAAATGGAGTGATAAAATATAGACATGTATAAATGGTATAGGCTCTACCAGCTCTAAATATACAACTAGATACGCCTAACCCTTCAACTACATTACAAAGGGCTCTTCCTTGAAAATCATTTAATAACTATAGATTATTTAACAAACTGGGAGAGCCTATTGAGGTCATGTTCCAAAATCTTGTAATAGCTAATCTGATTGTGTGGCCTATACCAAGGCCATTCCTTGAAGATCAACCCAAACCCGATTGGTATTAGGTAGATGAAATTTATAACTTTTATCTTTTTAATGGCCATGATATTTATTGATGTGTTCAATTGAGACATCTCATTGAGGATTTGATTGACAATGGTGAAATTAATAAAACACGTAGTGCAAAACACTAATCAGGATATGGTTATTTATAAAGACCCATTTCCTAAACACAGTCAATAACTAGTGAGAAATAATAAAAATCAAGGGTAGAACCAACATCAATAAGCACAAGGCCATAATCATAATTTGCATGATCATAATCAAGATCATAATACCCATTTTAATAACTTGGGTTACAACAACATGCCATATGATTATAATAAAACTATGGGATGTAATTCTACAAATCATGTTACCACCATCACCATCAAATCTTGTGAACCATCCAATGCTTCTTGAAGTACTGGACACCCCATTATAGGGTCAACACCCTCCTCTTCAAGTAGTCCTGCATCAGGTTCAAGTAGTTTCGTTGCACTTTGATTTCCATGGGTTACTATATTTGGACCCCATTTTCTAATTATAATTACTTTGTGTTGACTCAAAATAGTGCAAATGCAACTAGACGCTCGCAAGTCATCATCCAAGGCCCTTTTCATCCTTATTCAAATTATAATGGCTCTGTGTTAACTCAAAATTACACAATCATAACTAGATGCTCATGAGTCACCCTCCAGGGCCCTTTTCCCTCTTCCAATGTTAGACCCAATGTGAAAAATATGCCTTCATATCCAAAACTGAACAATGCACCAATCAAATCTAAAACCTCTTGTGTTTTTATTAAAAATCCATATAGTATCTTAGACCAACTAAGTAAAAACCTTGTGCAAATTTCTATCTTAGATCTTTTGTGTACATTAGAAGTCCACATAACTATTTTGAATGATCTCCTTCAACATTCCACTATTCCCCAAGACATTATCCTTGAACAATTTCAAACACTAGTAGGGAATTTTCCCCCTTTATGACAAGTTACATTTGATCAGAGATATATGTCTACTCTTGGTCCTAGCCATAATAGCCCCTTATATATTGAGATCATCATAAAAAATCATAAGATCAAGTGGGTTCTTATATACAATGGTTTGGGGCTGAATATAGTGTCGCTCAAGTTAGTACAAAGATTAGGTTACACTACCAAATATATCTAGCCAAAAATAATCATGATAAAGGCACATGATAATGTCGAAAGGGAATCTTTCAGAATTATCTATTTACCAATCATTGTTGGGTTTGTGTCCCGTCATACTTTATGTCATATTATGGATATTTAATTGCCTTATAACATACTTCTTGGTCATCCTTAGATCTATTAAGTACAATTTTCCCCATCCACTTTAAACCAGTGCATCAAGTTCCCCCATGATGGGATTGAAGTCACCATTCTAGTAGACCTTCAACCCTACCAATATTGCAAACACCTAGAGGATAAATTTTGTAATTATAATTATTTCCCTAGTTTTGAATTTGTTGTGAAGAATAACAAAGCCATGGTTTTTCAACCACCCAAGTCTAATTATATCAACCCAGGTGACCTTGCTTCTACTTTAGCTAATTCATTCCCCACAACACTTACACAATAGATCACTATTGAGGATGTAGGCATTTCCATGTACCATCTAAAAGATGACTTCCATATTTCTAAGTTTCCTAAGTCTTTTAAGTCCTTTGGTAAACCCAAGCCTTATCAAATCCCTTGCAGGCCCAACATGATTTGGAAAAATAAGAAAGATACACATAAATCACCAATGGTATTCATACCTGCTACTTCACCAAATCAAGATCGAGAAGCTTTTATTGAAGGAAAATGGTTATATTCTAACATTGTTGATTATTTTTAAAATCATAAGTATCTAATTCCTAATATGATTATGGACAAATTTGATTATATAGGTTAAGACCTTAGGCTGTAAGAGTGAGGTATCATATAACCATTATCAATTGGTAATCCAAACATGAGTTGAGGTATTAGATTTATACTACCTAGGGGAGACCTCATGTATTTTGATAGTGATTCTTCTGAATCGATTACCATTGAAAATCTTAGTAGTGACACATCATCCTATTATAAAATTTATGATGAGATTTCTGACATAGATCTATTTGAATCCAAATCCATTATGACTATCACATCTCATTTTCCCTTTTGCCTTTGCCATCCTGGCCTCATTGATTGGGACCAAAATGATTCTGTTATACTCCTTGATGAATTTTAAAATGATGAATTTATTTTTGTGTACATGGGCCTCAAAGATGGATTGCCAATTGGTGATCATAAATAAGGCTTTGACTTCTATTTGGACTCATCCACCTTCTTTAGAGAGCAGGCAAACTTGCTTGGTCATATAAAAGATAAAACATCAAGATCTTCAGATGAAAACCTCTTTTAGGCACTTGTTGGTCAAGGAAATAGTAAAGAAAAAGATAAGCCATTGAGTGAAAACCTATTTTAGGCACTCTTGAATGGGGAAGTTTTCTCATCTCTAAAGGATGTGCAGTGTCCAATTCCTAACTCTATAGCCAATGCCAGTATTACATCTGAACAATAAAAAGTCTTTGAGCATCTTGCTCTTGATTTTCCAAATATATTTGCTAGTTGGCCACTACCTAATATGATAGATTTAGATTTGTCTCACTATCCAAAACTTTGGGAAGAATAACTAGAAGATAAATTTGAAGAAGAAGATCAAGATCAAACACTACCCACTATTCTAGAGGATGGCTCTACACTCCTTGTAGAAAACACCACTAAAGTGAACCTAGGGACTTATGATGATCCAAAAAAAAATCTATGAGCATCCCTCACTGATGAAGAGCGTGAACACATTGTCACCATTCTAAGGGATTTAATCTATATCTTTGCATGGGCTTATTCTGACATGCCAGGCCTAGACCCTAATTTGGTTGTGCATCGACTAGTTGTCCATCTAGATGCTAAGCTAGTCAAATAAAAATTAAGAAGACTGCATCCACACATCAATTTTTTGGTAAAAGTAGGACTAGAGAAATTATTAGGAGTAGGCTTCATTAGACCACTAGACTATTTTGAATGGATATCAAACATAGTCCCAATAAGAAAAAATCCATAGAGTATACTCATTTGTACTGATTTCAGAGATATCAATAAGGCATGTCCCAAAGATGATTTTACTCCACCCAACATTTATATGATCATTTATTCTACTATTGGGTATGAGATGTTGTCCCTCATGGATAGATTCTTAGTTAGGATACAATCAGATCAAGATATCTCCATAGGACCAACACAAAACTATGTTCACCACATTGTGGGGAACATTTTGTTACCAAGTCACGTCTTTTGGCTTTAAGAACACTAGGGCTAGCTATCAGCATGATATGTCTATCATCTTCCATGACATGATGCATGATATTGTTGAGGACTATGTTGATGGCATCCTAGCTAGATCAATAACACATACTAGACATCCTGATGTTATACAAAGAATTTTTGAGAGACATTACGAGTACAAGGTCTATCTAAATCCTAAGAAGTGTGTCTTTGGCATCACTTTGGGAAAATTACTAGGATTTATTTTGTCAAAAAGAGTAATTAAAGTGGATCTTGCTAAGGTTAATACCATTATAGAAATGACTCTACCTTCTAACCTTAAATAGCTTCACATCTTGCAAGGAAAGCTCCAATCTATTCACAGAATCATTTCACAACTAGAAGATAAGTTCCACCCATTTACACACCTCCTTAAGAAAGGGGTCACTTTTTAAAGGGATTAGGAGTGTCAATTAGTATTTGGGAAGCTCAAAACATATTTGGCCAATTCATAAGTGTGGATACCACCAACTCCTAGATAGCCATTGATTCTTTTTATTTCAGCTATTGAACATGCACTAGGATCACTCTTATCCCAACATGATGAACATGGAAAGGAGCATGTGGTCTATCATTTGAGCCACACACTTGTGGCTTCTAAACATAATTATACACCTATGGAGAAGGCATGTTTAGTAATGGTGTTTTCTTCCCAAAAGTTATGACATTATATGCTAAATAATAATACCCTTGTTATTGCTAAAGTGGACCCTCTCAAATATCTATTATCTAAGTCAATTATTACAAGTCGCATGTCTAAATGGGTCATAATTTTGATTAAATTTGATGTTGAGTACCATAACCAAAAGGCTATCATGGGACAAGTTATTATATATCAACTTGTAGAATCTCCTATTATAGATACTCAACTACTCAAATTTGATTTTCTAGATGATTATATTATGACAATAGAAGAAGGGCTACATGAACCTGAATAGTGGAAGTTATACTTTGATGGATTCTTTACATCTCATGGATTTAGGGATGGCATTTTGTTGATTAGACTAAAAGGGGATCTAATTTCCAAAGCATTTCATATTAATTTTCATTGTACCAATAATCTGGCCAAGTGTGAAGCCCTTATTACTAGACTTCATTTTGAATTACAGTGGGACATCCATCACTTAATGGTCCATGCGGATTCCTAATTTATTATTAATCAAACCACAAATCAATATCAGACTAAAGATGAAAAGCTTGTGCCTTACAAGCACATTGTGGATAATCTCAATAATCATTTCAAATCCTTACAATTTGAGTAGGTACCATAGGCCAACAATAGATGAGATGATGTCATGGTACAATTGGGTCTATGATACAAATTAATAGTAGTGCTAAAGAGTATCAATTTCTCATTGAAAATATTTTATAGCCTACTGATGTATTGCTAGATTCAAAGAGGGTATGCACCATCGTTGGTCTTAATCCCACACCTGAATTACCTTGGTTTCAATACATCTATAATTATTTCCATGACCAAGTCTTTCCATATAACCTTTCCAATAATCACCATAAAATTTCCCTTCATCGCATTGCCTATTATACCTTCCTTAGAAACATAACTTTTCATAAAGGCTATGATGGAAGGCTTATTCATTGTTTATCTTTAAGAGAATCCAAGTTAGGACCTAAGGAGGTTCATGAAGGAATGTGTGGGGCATACACAAATCATGTAGTCTTAGCCAAGAAATGCCTTAGAATAGGTACTATTGGCCCAAGATGGAAAGAAATGCTTGTAATTATGTCAAGAAGTGTGTTGCTTGCTAAAACATGGTAATTTGATACATACACTTTCCTTGCCACTCTAGTCGATTACTACACCATGGCCATTCTCTACATGGGGCCTTGATCTCATTGAGAAAATAAACCCAACCTCTTTTTATGGCCACAAACATATTCTCACTACTACCAAGTATTTTACGAAGTGGATTGAAGCCATTCCTCTCACTTACATCATTGGGAAATAAATTTTCAAGTTTATTCATTACCATATCATCTGTTGATATGGTATCCCAGCCCATATTATATCCGATAATGGTGGATCATTTGTAAACCTAGATGTTAAGGCTCTTTATGCCAAATTCAAAATAGATCACAATAAATCTACACCATATAATCCATAACAGAATGGTCAATCTGAGGCGTTGAACAAAATCATTGTAACAATATTAAAAAAGATTATCAATGATGCTAGCCATAATTGACACTTGTAAATTTTTCTTACCCTCTAGGCTTATCACACCAGTAATTAAACCCTCACAGGGGCCACCCCATACTCCCTTATTGATGGCATAGAGTATGTTATCCCAATTGAGATTGAGTTACCTTCACTATGGGTATCTTTGGATAACATTGAAGATGATGAAGATTATATACTTTCCAAGTTGTAAGAGCTTGAGCTTCTTGATGGAAAGCATTTAGCTGCCCTAAAAAACTTGAAAGCGTATTAGAAATGATTGCACATAGGAAATTACAAGTGAATCCTCCCTTAGGAGTTTGAAATTAGGGACTTCGTCTTAAAGGAAAACCTAAAGAACACTAATGCTAAATGCAAGAAAAAGGGCAAGTTTCAAACTAATTGACTGAGCTCATATGTTGTCACAATAGCAAACTATGGATTGAGTGCATACTGATTGGCTACTCTAGATGGTGAACAAATCCCAAAACCCATGAATAATGTACACCTCAAGTGGTTCTACGCTTGACAACCTTTTGAACCATTATCTATAAGATCCCTTACTTAGAGGCAATGTGTGTCGAAGTCATTTTATCTTACTATTCTATTCTAGACTATCTTATCTTGGACCATTTTTATTTTGTCTCATTCTATTCTGGACCATTCTAATGTGAACCCTATTCTTTTCATACTCTAGACCATTATACCCTTGGATCATTGACACTTTGGATCATTTATATTCTACTGGAATCATTTTTATTCCATTATAAAATATTGTAACCCTAGGTTCTTCTACCTAGAATAATATTCTTTATAATACCCTGGACCATTGTATTCCATACCAATTATGATCTTGATTATGACTCATAGGCATTTTGGACACACTCCATGCCATTTCTAAAACATAGTTCAACCTGAACAATATTTTACAATTTCTTCTTCTAGACAAGCAACTAATGATGTATCAGTACATGTTTTCTGTCGACTAAATGGTTCTTCATATTTATCCAATACTACATATTATTCTATTATTATTTTCATGTTGTTTCATAGGCATTGTTTCCTTGACAAGATCACCAGGGTTTTTTTAGTTGGATTTAGCTATTATTGGAACTCCTACTCTTGGATGTGCATCTCTTTGATTAGTTGGTTCTATGTGCCATTATTTATAATCATGATCCCTATTGCAGCTAGTTTAACTATTGTTTGAAGTCTTACCTATGGAAGTACATCTCCTCAATTAGGTAGTTCCCTAGGCCTTTTTTTAATATTTCATTTATGTTGCTTATCCCAAAAACACAAAAACATTGTCTTAAACTTTTGTTTATTTTGATCCCATGATGTCATCATTTTTTTAGCAATCATTTGAAGAAACTTGCCATTTTATGAGACCATTTACTTATTCCTCTACACTACAATCATATTTTCTTATCATCACTTTTCTTTTATCCCATTTCCTAGGAGAACTACATTTGGCCTGAAGTTCATGTTGGATCTCGCATCCATAAAATTATGTAGGTAGCATCCACTTGCCTCGTACATCTAAATCAGATCAGCCACCCCTTCCTTTTTTTCTATTCTTGTGTTTTGTTTTGTGCTGTTATTTCTATATCACTTGGGGAAAATGTTGTCTTCTATTATTCTTGTTCTGTTATGCTAGTGTCGTTATCTCATAGATTTGGGGTCACCCTGTCACAACATGTAATGCCTCTATTACACTTACATGAATAATTTACTTTTTGTTCATTTTCACTAACATCATGATTAGCCATTGTTTGTGTGTGTTTATTTGATTTTTATTGTTATTTTGGTGTGATTTTTTATCTCTTCATTTATTTTTATTGGTTTTTTATTTGTTTGTTTGTATTTACATTATCTTATGTCTTTATTGTGTTTTCATTGTTGTTTTGTTGGGTTGTTATTTTATTTTTTGTAATTTTGTTACTTATGCATTTTTATTAGTATGTTGTTGTGTTTTGTTTATTAGTGTTTTATTGTGACTCTATTTTTATCTTTTATTTTAATGTTTGGTCTTGTTATTTATATTGTTTAGTTCTTTTGTGTTCAAATGCATTCTATAAACATTTTTAGTCTAGTTTTATTTAGGTTTGATTTGTTTAGAGTTGTGTTTGACTTGTTTTATTATTATTTTGTTTTTCAAGTACATCTTGTTAAAACACGTGGATCTTGATTATTCATATTTTGAATTCAGGTTGTTTAATAATTTAAGCTCACTTTGTTTTTATACATTCTTGTTCCTACTTAAGTCTTGATTGTTCATATCTAGATTTTAAGTTAGGTTACATTTTTGTATTGTTTTTTAATATTTATTTTGTTTTTTTTTTTTGTTTAAATGTAAATAATTGTAACTTTGGTTTTGGTATTTTTTATCATTATCATTAGTTATAAATATTCACGTTTGAACTAGCCAATTACAAATAGAAATATAATGTTATTATAAGTTACTCATACTTATGATGCATAATTTCAAAAATTTCTATAGTAAACACCAAGTGCTCCAAATCCAAAAGTAAATGAAGCACCGAAAATCATTTCTGAACTCACCATACCCAATGCCTAACACAATATATATTCTAGCCTAAATTTGGAAACAAACATGACTCTATACAAGACATGCAACTCTTGAAATACATTGTGAGTCTAATTGACCATTTCTATAATTAGTTTGGGGCATGCATCTCTTAAATTATCCTCTAGCATATAGTCATACATGAATCAAAATAATTGCTCCATTTGATCTCTCTTGGGATACTATTTTAGCCTCTCTTATCTATTTTAACTCCCATTTTCTTCTAATTGCTCTATTTTTCAGTCTCTTTTGCTGAAAATAATGAGATTACAATTTCTTCTGATCAAGGGCCCACACATCAAATATTTCTAAAAAATTTGTTTGCCCCTCAAGGGGACATCATGGGCCTCCTAAACTATGTTTGGGGAATTTCATAAACCTATTTCTCTGTAGTTCATGTAAACTTAAAAAATGGAAAGTAGGAATGAAATTTATCTCTTCTGATTATATTGACCTTTTCATTCTTTGAAAAGACATCGCTTCATTTTAATGTCTTGTTATACCTTCTAAAATAGGGATAAAATGTAGACATCCAATTCCTATCACTATTGTGCTGAAATTGTCAATCTAAGCAATATTCTGCAACAATACACAATCTAGGCCAAAATCACTAAAACACGCTAAATGGTTCAAACTTGTCACATATAGGTGTCAATTTAGGATAATATATCCCTAAATGGGGTAATGCATTTATGTGATTATTATATTTTCTTAAATCACTTTGAGTCAAATTGTGACCATGCAAAATGACGCTCTGGACCACTAAATTCTTATAATTCAGTAGCGCACATCATGTGCATGTGTTATTTCATGTTCATAATGCCCTAATTGGGTTATTGTTTTGTACGCAACTGAGACCTTCTTCTAATTATACTATATTCAAATTATGACTCAATAAAATGATATTTCTGACCAAGTTGATTAAGCGTGCAATAGATTTTCAAAGAATTGTAGAAAATTAAGCAAAGCCACTTAAGCAAATTAAATCAAATCAAGAACTTAAGTGAAAATTCCATGGAAGTTATTGAAAATCCATTAATTGAAAATTCATTCCTCAAATTTGCATCATCCCATGACATCATCAATGGGGTGGTATCCATGAGCCATTAATGAAATAAATATCAAGATTAAGGCTCCCCATACCTCATCAATGCCCCATTCTTCTAAATATTAATGGGATTATTTATGGCTTGTCCCTCCAAAATTGAATTAGTTCATGGCCACACATCTTGGTTTCAAGATGGGAAATCATGGTTGATTCTGAACATTTTCAAAAAGTTATAAATACACAGCCTCACCATTGATTAAGAGAGCTTAAACTGTGTAATGTTATTATGTAGAATTATTGCCACAAAGCTTCACCTATTTGCACAAATTGATCATACTCATGAGCCTAAGCCATTTGTACACTAGGAAATGATGGGGGATCTTGCTACTCATCATTGATGTAGATTTGGACCACCAAATCTGAGGAAAACATGCTTATTGGTTGCTATTGGAAGGAGGGACATTATTTATAAGGTTTGGTAGTATTCCTTATTTAAATAACTCTTAAAATTCATTAGCAACACCCCATGAAGGAGTGGGATTGATTTTTTAGTGTCTATA
The DNA here is from genome assembly GCA_037957365.1 of Torreya grandis. NCBI lineage: Eukaryota > Viridiplantae > Streptophyta > Pinopsida > Cupressales > Taxaceae > Torreya > Torreya grandis. The sequence continues at coordinate 72,368 of JARHVA010005215.1, read as the reverse complement.
TGCTTTCTTATAGATATTTTCTTGACTAACACATGGACTAACATATCTTGTAATCCTAATCTACACTAAGATACCCTATAAGGAAAATAATAGATATTTTAATGTTAAACATGTAAATCAACCACTTATGGGATCACTTTTCATGCTTAATAATGTAGTAATTTCCCATATTTATTCTTAAACACTTCCTCCTCCTACTTATATTGTTTATACTCTTGTTAACATTGCCTTTGCTTTTAAAAATGATTTTATTACTTTCCAAGTTTATCAAAAATCCTCCATTTTATACTTTTTTTTTGTTTTAACATCCTCCACTTGTTTCTTCTCAATTTATTCAAAATATTCCACTTGTTGCTTCTCAATTTATTCAAAATTATATTGACGTGCTTCTCAAATTCCATTTATTTTTCATAAAACTTCTCAATTTGTTTCTTTACACAATTATTCTATATTCCCAACCTATTCCAATACCACCTCTCTTCCAATAATTGATTTTACTACTATGATGAATGCATTGTGTGAGAAATAAATTCAAATAAAGTGTTTCCTCAAGGGCCTCAAAATCCAAACAATAGGGACAATTCAATTGATATTTTTCTTAACCCATTAGCTTATGAAGTGATTTCTTGTTAACCTAAGGGGTTTCAAATATTTCCTAAATATTGGAGTATGTGCAAGTTATAAGAAAGGATGCACACTTTGGATGGAAGAATGCACATATTCTAATGGGCATAGAGATGTATAAGGAAGAATAAGAGATGTTTTTTCCTTACAAATATTTTTGCATGGATCAATTAGATAAGGCATCAAAACATACATAAAAGAATTAAGGCATAAAGAGGACCAAAAATCAAGATAAACTATTTGTGCTACCATTTTAGGGGGAAATAGATAGTCTTGAATTCTTACAAACATTAAATATGTGTTTCAAAAAATCATTGACAATTGGTCCTAACCATGTACATGCATTTTTGGTTAGTTAAACCATGTACATCCATCCCATGAAAAAATATTCATGAGTAAATATAAAGGTTTATTATCTCACCATCATGGCATTTAAATGATGCAAATATATCACTCAAAAACATTTATTGTTGATTTTGGGAGACAAAGTTTGCAACCCTTCACCACTCCTCATGAAAATAATTCACATTATTCTCCTTACTTTAGGGAGGGATTTGTGAGCATCTCATTGCTTACTCACAAGGATAAAGAGGTGTTTTCATAGGTATTGGTGATGATGAAATAAGAGTGTTCTCCATACCAAATAATAATGCAGTCAAAGGCTCTTGTGGGATAAAGTAATAGGGAGTTAGATTCTTTTGTAATTCAAATGTTAGATTAGTTGCTTGTAGATTACTTGACACGATCGACATAGGGTTAGCTTGAGGAGTTTGAGTGACTTAAGAAACTAGGGTTTGAACCATTGATGATAATTTCACAACCTTGATGGCTATTAATAACATAGGGTTTGTAGTGGGGGATTTATTATTTTAATTATTTCATTGGCCCATGACTTACCAACTAGCATTGGTCCCTTCTTGGGGACTAATTTTCCAGTTGTGGATTTGGTTAAAAGAATGGATGTAACCATAAGATGAAATTATCTTAACTTTTTCTTAGATGACTAGAAACAAAAATAAGTGTTAGGTACATTGATGTACATCACCCACTGTATGAACCGTTTCTTACCTATTTGAATATATATGGTCTCTTAAAAAATTTCACAATGTCAGCTTCTAAGCAGACTCTCCATGTGGATATAATGTTAGATATTATATAGTTTGGTACTACATAAGTATGGAATAACTAAATAATATTAATGTGAGTACATCTTATATGAGTTATTATTCATTCAAAGATAGGATTGAGTTATCATTTTTAGGGATTATGTGAGTTTAGAGTGAAAAGGTTTGACTCCTATTTTGAAGGAGTTTACAAATATATGCATGTACTTCATATTTGAATAAGATTAATCTATTTTTTTATGTACCAAAAATGTATTTTGTATTAGAGAAGTACTTGACCCTATTTGTGATGAAAGACAAATACATTTTCAAGGGGAAGTTGTATTATGTTTTTCCCCTATAGATGAAAGAGAATAATTTGTGAAGAGTTTGGAGAAAAAATTAAAGTAGTTTTATAATTTTTTAAGGTAGTGTTTTATTTATTTTTAAAGGTAATCTAGCATTGATTTATAATCTGATATTTATTATTCAATTATTCTAATTTTGTGTAAGACTAGTACATTATGAGTTCATGTATAGCAATTATGATTATTATGTGTGTTGTTTTTACCCACGTGGCCACATCTATTCAAATAGACACTTGTATGCTACCTTGGATATAGTTGTGCTTCCAAGAAAAAATCAACTATTATGCACCCATACACTATTTCATTATATATTCTTCCCTTTAGTATGTTGAGGATTACCATCTAAAATTTTGACACAACAACACTATATCCACTTGAAACTAGGGAAAGGGAAATAATTTTTGACATATTTATGCAAGATCACCCTTATTCACTTCAAATTCGGGCCAAAGTGGTGCAAATGGGGTAACGCAAGCTTTGGTTTTGTATGCATGGGTAACCAATACGATTAAGTCCCTCATGCCAAAATCCACACAACATTACCATCTCCATATGTGACCAAGATAAATGATGATGATTTGGGGCACATATATGTGTGATCACCCAAATTCACTTTAAAATCAAGCCAAATTGGTATGATTGGGGCAATGTGGGTTACATTGGGGACCTATACATATCCAACCACCCTTTTATGTCATTTTTACTTGAGATTATGTGTAGTATAGACCAAAAACAACATAACAACACTATATTTATTCTTTTATAAGCTATGGGGGCACGATATTTCTAAAGTGTGCCTCAACAATCAACATAAGACATCAACCCCTTATATTTAAATAGAAATTATCTATAGACAATATGCCTCTTTCATGTTATGTGTAGCCTCTATTATGTCACATGTATATATGAGATACACACACATGAGATGAGTTGTATATGAGTCATGATCCATGGTTATTGTCTCAAGACAAGATAAGGGCTAGGGTATATATTTATAGTTAATGGCATCATAATATTCAATGGGCCCACCACACCAATGTAACCCATATGTAATGAAGTCCATTCAATAATGTCAAGTAGTCAAAACCAACTATCATATCAATAGGGAAGACATTACCCATCAGATCATGTTACACACACCCATTCCATTATCTATCACATCAACATCATGTTATGTATAGAAATGACCTATCTCTACTCTATGATATCGATATGTATTTTATCACACAAATAATTCATGCAATTCCAAACATTGTGTACATTGGGTCACTTCAGTCATACCATAAATATTGCATATGTAATATAGTAACATTGGTCATTGATAAACTTGTTCAATTGTTGATAGACTTGTTTAATGGATAAAGTGAACTAGATATAATTGATATCATTGATAGACCTTAGCCCCTATCTATATTCACTCTAAATTTATATCTAAATCCATACATGGGGTTCAGTTTCCAATATATATCATGTCAATTAGACTATATATTGTGTTAATGTCAATGAAACTCAATATCTATACAGTGGGGTTGGTTGCATGATCATGTTGTTGTTCATTGATGAAATATAGTGATTCCATATCATTAATTCATATTTGTTATAATCAAATGATCCAGTCATATTATGTATGTAAGATGATTCACATTTATTCATTCACTTGGCAGGGACCTACCCTATATAGATACAGGATATGGATATGGCATTGATTCATTATGGCTATACACATATCTAACGAAGCAAGGTGAATTAATTGGTGATATTTTTAGGGCCATGACTAGAAGACTTTAGGGTCAAACCCTACACACCCCTTTCCCTCTTCATATTTAGTTAGGGATAGGAGAGTGCTCATATATAGATAGTGTTCCTCAATTAATATAATAAATTAATTAAGTGTTTGACTATAAATAAGGGACCTCATCCTCCCTAGACATAGATAGGGTTGGCTAAGTGCCCATATGTAGATATGGGGCCTAGTTTAGTTTACAAATTGAGTGATCGATAGATCATATATATCTAATGGCACCCCTACCCCTATAGATTTATTGATATCAAATATATATCATCATTCATCAATAATTGATGTGTGAGTGATGTGTAGACAATTTCCCTTATGCCGTTATATCTATTTAGGACATGGATAGGGCATATATAATACATAGGGCACATTGGTGAGTGGTGGCTATCCTACCCCCCATCTTCCAATACCCCCCTCCCGCCTCCCCCCCCCTCTCTCTCTCTCTCCCTATATATATATATATATTGACCATCTATAGTTGATGTCAAGAGAGAGGTCCCATAATAGATGAGGGGCACTCGATTCATGACTAAACCTATATATCTATTTGGAGAGGGAACCACATAGATATTGGGGGGCTTGATAAACATATCTATATAGAGAGGAAATCGAATTCTCCACATTCTATTGAGTGATGCAAATAGTTTCCATTCTATTTATATAGAGCATAGATAATATATCAATGAATTGAGGGATGAGACTATACTTGATTGATTCCTTGAATTTCAAATATCGAAAATTGATAGAGAAGGGTGTTTGTGTGATCAAGAAATGATCTATAAGCACCCATACCCATCTTGGGAAATCAAGGATTTGCTAGGTTATATTTTATTATATTACATAAAGTTAATAGATTATATCAATCACTCTATTATATTTTGGAGGAACACTAGTGATTACTGAGAAGAACACCAATTATTACTTGGAAGAACAAGTGATTGATGCATAAACCATTCATTCAATGTGGAGTGCACAAACTGTAACCAGGCTTATCCATGATTTTGTATATATAAGGGAGGGGATTGATTGATTTAGATTAAACTGAAGGGGGTCAAGGTAGAATATTTGAGCTCTGAGTATGGTGCACAAACCATATCATCAATTCCCTTAATAGAAATCAACATGAGACTCCTACAAGTTATAGAGATAATGTTTTTGGTATAGTATCTCAATTATAAAGGGATGAATGTGCCCATGTGACTAAAAAGAATGCTTGAATGTGATTGTGTATGGTTTTTATTGGTTGCAAATGGATATAGTGTTTTTAGATTGCTTTTGGCACATAATACACATAATCGCGAGTAAAAATGACATAAATGGGTGGTTGGATATGCATAAGTCACTAATGTGACCTAAGTTTTCCAAATTACACAACTTTAGCTTGATTTCAAAGTAAATTTGAGTGATCACACACATATATGTGCTCTAAATCATCTGTATTTATTTTTGTCATAAGTGGATATGGTGTTTTTATATAGATTTTGGCACATGAGGTACTTAATCGCAAGTGAAATCAACATAAGGTGGTGGTTTGGTGTGCACAGGTCAATAATGAAACTTATGTTATGTAGAGTATTTTTTTACACTACATCATATTTAAATTTTTTTTTTAATTCGAGCACTACAATTTTGGTTCCTTCGCACTTTGGACATCGTGGCAGAGTTTTGGAGCAGAGGGTGGGTTCATTTTTGCTTTAGTGTCAAAGTGCAGCAGATGCTGCCAAGTGTCACCCTCTGAGCACGGGTCTTTTTCCCTTTCTTGTTTCCTTCATCTCATTTTGCCTAAGTATCAAATTCAAGCAGATGCTGCCAAGTGTCACCTTCTGAAACACAACACTGACCAACTGGCATCCTCTGAGCCCCTTTTTGTAACTTTCAGGAAGACCATGGAATGTGACACGTATCCAATAGCAGCTGAGCGGAATGCACCATGTGTCAGCATCCAAAATTCATAGATGCACCCACATTCATTCTACTTTTTTTGATAAAATTTCGATGAGCTAAGCAGCATAGAAAGCAAAAACTACCAAGTGGTAGTTGCGAAGGCCCTAAACTACCTTTTTGAAGAGGAAACAGAGATCGCCATGTGTCAGCATCCAGGAGATGTGGGTCCAATGCTTTCATTCAATGTAGAAGGCATTGTTTCATTTTTGCTTAAGTGCTGAAGTGCAGCAGAGGCTGCCAAGTGTTACTTTCTAGTCCCTTTATACTCCATCCCCAAAAGGTAGCGGAAGATGCCACGTCCCCCTAGAAGGAGAAGTAGAAGATGCCACATATCTTCCCAGAAGCAGCGGAGATTGCCTTGTGTCAATTTCTGAGAGACCATTTTCGAGCCTAATTTCTGAATGAAGATTGTGGTGGGTCTCGAATGTTATTTCAAAGGACTATGGAAGCGCCAAGTGTCAACATGCAAGACTGCCACGTGCATCCATCCCTTCCTAAAAGTTACCCGAGCAAGGAATGCAATAAGTTTTGTTTTGATAAAACTATAAAGTATCGAGGAAGCGGACTGCGACAGGTGTCGAAGGTGGAGCATTCCTGAGCAAAATATAGAAAAAGTGGAAGCGGCCAAGTGTCATTCTTTGGTGCTTTCTAGACAAAAAGAGAATTTTCATAGATGGACTAAGTGTCTTCTCCCATTTCAACATAACAGAGTGTTTCATGTATCTATTAACGCAAAGTGAAATGGAGGGAAAATTGGCTAGAGTTGATTGGAGTAGATGAAATAGTTCATTGGGTAGATTTTTGGAGCCCCTAAAGCATTGAAGACATTGTTTGTTTGTCCCCTAGGAGAAAAGGATGGAGAAGATTGCATGGGAAGGGGAGCGATGGAAGGAGACATTTGAGGCTATATAAGAAGAATTGTAGAATGAATTAAGGGGGGGAAATTTCTCATAGTTTTAGACTTTCTGAAGCTTTTGACCAGTAATATCATTTGCTCTTGTCTCAATTTTCTTGACTTGTAAAGTTTATATAACCGTGCATGTTTCTGTGCCCTTTATGTGGCTGAATGAATTAAGGAAATTTGAGCTCCATGCCTTGGTTGGTGTTGTCTGTGTCATTTGCAAAGTAGTCTATACTGTAGATTCTCTTGAGTTGTGATTAGGAATGTCATTTGCTTTTGTCTCATTTTCTTGAATTGGAAGGTTTACATAACTATACGTGACTTCTAAACCTCTTGTGTGATTGGAAGATTCTACTAAGGAGATTGAACACTATGCCTTTGTTGACATTCTCTATATCTCAGCAAAAGACTCCCTTGTTGTGAGCCTCTATTTCTATTATTCCAATCTTTTACATTGATCATGCACTTGTCTGCTCTTAAATGTAATTGAATCCTATAATAGTCTCACTGTGCTCAGATTAGGATTAGGATTACACTCAGGCGCATCACCATGGTTAGGTTTCAGTTCTTGCATTTGCATTTTTGTTTAATCTCCTATCCCTTTTCCCACAACATTTGATAACATAGAAGAGACTAGCTTCTTTAAAATCTAGAGGTTGTTTCAAGCCGCATCATCCCATAGCTTGAAACTTCCCATTGTTGATTGATTAAGATCAAGCATAATTTTCATCATCAATAGTTTTTGGCACGCCCTGTGGGATTGATCTTTCAAGAAGTTGAAGAATTTTGGTGTGTTCTTCGGCCAATTAGCCTTTGGAGGTTTTTATCAACACCAATGACGACTCTGAGTCATCAGTTGATCAAGCAGTATCATTAAGAAATCACCTTTTGGTATGTATAATTTTGTTACTCATAGCTATGGGTCTTATTCTCCTCCATATATTTTTAATCAAGAACAAGCTTCTCTTGAAATCATGTCAAGTAACGATTTTGCATATGGTCATGAGCTATACCAATCCTATGCCCAGTCTCCCCAATATGTCACATCCCATGTTCAACCTAACCTTATTTTCACTTTCAAGAAAGCATTGCTGGGATTTAAAAAATATGTGTTAGAGCTTGACAGCAGAAGGGGATATGGCCAAGAAATTCCTTGTCATGTCATCCATCAAGTGAGGGATGCAATAGATCTGATTAAAAGTGAGTGGGATCCCATTGAAAGGGCAAATTGGCAAGAGCTTACATATGAGATGCTAGATGTGTGTGGATTGATTGCATTTCTAGAAGAGAGGCTAAGCGTTCATGAGAACCAGCCTTACCAAGTCTACCAAACTTCATATTCACCACCACAAATTCTAGATCAGACATACGCCGCCGTTGTTCCTAAGCAAGGTCCAACTTGTCAAGGTCACTTCCCTAATAATGAAGAGACTATAATAGCATCAAGTCAAGAGGAACCCAAACTCTCACTTTCTCCTCAAGTCCCTTCTACCCTTACTCAAGAAGCTTCTTGTTTTCCATCACAGCCTTCTTCTTCACCCCTTTTCGAAGAAGAATATATTTTGAAGGAAGCAAATAAGTATGAAAAGGAGTACGCTTAATTAATGACTAGTCAAGAGGATTCCATAAGTACAGATAAGGAGGAAATCACCATAGATTTCCCCTTTGATGAACAAGAGGACAAGTCACCAGCTTCTTCCTTAACTTTTGATGAGGAGGAGATCATTTCTGACTTTTTCCTCACTTTGCAAGAGGATATGGAGGAGCATGGACACTCCCTTGATCAAGTCATTGAGATAGGTGACCTTATTCTTAGCCATGAACTGGCTGAATATGGAGAAAATAGCTTTGAGACTCAACTGAGTATGTAGAGGAAATGCCAGCTTTCAGATTTATCCTTTCAAGAGGATGAAGTCATCAGGGAGCATGCTGATGCAATAAAGCTAGAATCTGAAGAAGATGAGCCAAAAGATAATGGATATCAAAAGGCACAAAATGAAGAACCAATAGCTGAGGATTTCTTGATGACACACGATTGCATGAAGAACCAGTGTTTAGCATGAAGAACCAGTGTTCGACGGGATTTCAAGGACAAGAAGAGTTTGTGAGTGTCAAAATCATGTTTGACTTAGACTCGTTCGAGTGAAGGCAAATCTATGTGGCCAATGTAGAGGACATTCCATCAAAGATATACCCATTGCAATCATTGGTATGGCAACATAAGTTGGCTTGTCATAAAGAAGACGTTGGAAAGTTTATTTTTGATCCTGAAGGGAAACAAGGATGATCAATTAATGTAGTTAGGTAGTTTCCATTCCTGCATTGTTTTGTTTTCCATTATTTTCTCGCTTTTATTTTAAAATAAGCATTTTAAATGCAGAGTCCATGTCTTAGAAGTTTTAATTTTTTAAAATTTTGCCTCAATAAATGCTTCCCTAAATATTTGAGATCTCTAAGGTACCTTGCGCCGCATAATGTGTCCACCTCACTGTTTCCCAAAGATTGAGTAGGATTTGCTAATGGTCATCCAAAATTAATGCTATTTGGGACTTGATAGGCCCATAAATATCCCTTAGCAAATTTTAAAGTTTACAAACTCTCAAGCATTCCTGCAAAAATATCTTGCTCATTGTGATTGTAGCACCTAGTAAAAGTTTGCTTCAGCGAGCATGTTTCCATCCTGCACAAGGCTCATATATCAGGTATCATACAAGAGATTGAGAGATGGTGGGAGCATCATCTTCTCAACAAGGAATAGGGACACTTGGATATCTCAACAGGTTACTAGCTAGCAAATCATATGTTATAGCTCTTGCACAACTGCCAAGAAGCTACCCAAGAACAAAATCCCTAGGAGTCGGTTAGACCAGTGACCCTTCAACGGTAAGGGATTATGCAAATGGAATCATGGACCCAATTTTGCAAAGAGTCAGTGGCAAGAACTTAAGAGAAGGAGCACACCAAAGGTGTCTGCAAAGAGCCAGGGCAAGGCAATATGAAATGTTTGAACTAAGGATATGGACCTCACAACTAGCTCAGTTCATTGTCCCAGTTGTGCACCCATGCCCAGATATAATTGAATTATGCGCGGACCTACTCCATCCACAATATTGCACCATCCAACAAGGCCCCTTCATGCTACAGGTCACCCCACAAGCTATCAAGGACATGCTAGCCCTACAATACGATGGCATCACCACCTTCCCCACCATTGATAGGATGCAAAGGATGTGGGTGAATGTTAACACTCAGACAAGGTTTCTAAGGTCTGAGTTGCAAATGGCCGATGGTGATACAATAGTACCCATGCTCCCTGCATCAAGATCTCAGTTCACACTAGCTAGTCAAGACGCGCTGTCAATGATGGCTCTCATCTTTGGCATGAAGGATGACATGGTAATATATGCAGAGTAAATGGCCATTCTTTTTTGGCTGAAGACGATTGATAAAACACAGGAGTACTAACTCGACTTCTCAAAACACATCACCTTCTCAATGGTGGAGCAGTTAACCCAGTTTAGAGCAAAAGGGATATTCAGGTATTCCTCCTTTTTGTTCCATCTTATACTGCACCAGAACCCTAACCTTCTCACCTGATTCATGAGCCTGAATCTATATGACCCAGCTTTCGACCCCCAAAGGATTATTCTTGTGTCTGCATGGACACATGTTTTGTCAAAAACTAGTGACACGTATGATTTTTGGAAACTGGTCATCACCCCTGTTCTTCATTGCCTCAGCCCTGAGCCTGTTATAAATAGGTTACTCCCAAGTGTTACAAACCTCTTGGTTAGTTATCCCATCCCATGTGACTTCTATTTTGGGGCCCATCACATGACCATAAGGGTTCATGGATTTTGTGGAGAACCAGTGTTGCTACCAAAGAACTTAACTCTTCAGTTAGCATTCTTGGAGGTCACCAGGTAGGTATTTGTAGTTGATAATGAATATGGCTCTGGAAAGAAGAAGAAGAGAATGTACAATCTCCCATGGATGGCAAGCAACGTAAGCCTAGAAGCCAAAGAAGTTGAAACTATGCTGCTGAGGAAGTTGGCCTTCCTGGGGTTCCTATTAGTTGAGGATAGATGGGTTTATGACCCAGCTAATTACATAACCTCCGTAGTGAGGACAAATAGAATTGCAGCTAGGATTGCGCATGAAGGCTGCCCTTTTTGGGAGACCAGGAAAAACCCTGCTGAAGATGCCCCTGGTCTCTATGTTGAGCTAACAAATTTGCCCATGCCACATAATAGGCCATGGGAGACCTTCTATCACAAACAGAGGGATTATGATCCCAAGGTCAAGATGACCTCTGGTTTGAGAAGGATGCTGAGGAACAAAGGTTAGGACGCAGAGAAAATTGAGGCCTATTGGAAATATAGGCAAGAAATTTCCCAGACCACCCATGCATTCAGAGGCATAGATTCAGATGAAAGGTGGGAAGATCTCTGGGATGAGTGCCATCCATCCCCTACATCTAGCCCAAACACAAGCCAAATGCTGACACTTGGGGCGAAGCAAGAAACTGGAGCGGCACCAAGCCAACAACTAAAGACTTCAAAACAAGCTGCAGCTACTGTTGAACAAAAAAGGAGTGTGGTGTCATCACCACCATAGGCCTCCCCATCATCAGGAGTGATTGAAGTCCCTAGTTAGCCACAAGTGCCATCATCAATAGCAGAGGCAGAAGGGAGACCAACGTAGCTAGAGGCAGAGACACCCAAAAAATAAAGAAGGGTGCAGTTCCATTTGGATTCAGAAGAGGAAGAGGATCCTTCACAATGCCCAGTGTAGAGCACTGCACTTCTCCTCAGGCAAGTATTACTCCCCCTCCTCCCTCTCAATCTATTCCTCACCCTGTTGGCATGATGCCTCCACCCAGTCAAATGACACCTCCTGCCACTGTTGCCATTCCCATCTCGCAAGCCACCCCATCATCAGCACCTCAAGACCTAACATTACCCCATTTCTCTCCCTCCATCCCCAGAAAGATGCCCCTGCAACTCACCCCTACCTAGCCAATGGCTCTCTAATACAACCTACCACAAGGATTTCCTTTTGCAGGAGGCCATATTGCATCCCCTTCCACCTTCCAGATGTAGGCTGACACTACTAGGAAGGCAAGAGAGGCCCGATTGGAGAAGAAGAGGATTAAAGAGAATAAAATGCCGATTGTCCCACATTTGAGGTCACAATTTGACCCCATCCAATAGTAGCTGATGGTGACTCATTTGTCACCCAATGTTGCCAAGTCGAGTGAGCAAATGCAACCGAAAGACTACACCATGAACGTAGTGGCCATTGACATGTCCCTGTTTAGGCCCCAAAGACAGAGTCAAGCTGCTGACTGAATCCACTTTTATGGTCACAAAAGATTATTTAAAGAAATCAAGAAGACTGAAAAAGATGGAGGCCGACTTGGCCACAGAAAAGGCAAACTATAATAATTTGGCCAAAGAGATAAATAGGAGAGACAATGAAATAGCTAGTCTACAAAAATAGTTGCAAGATACTGTTTCCCTCTAGACTCAATGGGCAGTCTAGGCCCAGACAAATTCATTGAAAGTAGAGATCGCACTTGCCAAAGATGCAGCCATAGCCCTAAGGTAGGAGAATGCAACATTGCAGGGAAGAGTTGAATGACTCCAACTACAGGTTACCTAATCACAACAAGGGCTACTGGAGGAGCAAAACAAGGCTGCAGCTTTCCAAGCCCAATTCCAAGCAGAGCAACAGTGGATGACACAACTGACAATTGAGCTAGTAAATAGGCCAAAAGGTGTCAGATTCATGCAGTTGGTGAAGGAGATCTACGAGTCAGTGCGGGGGAGAATCTCTTAAGAGATTATCTAGCTTAGGCCATTTTTCACCTTCCTACTCAACGCACAGCAACTATGCGAGAGGGTGGAGAATTTAGTACATAACACTCTAGCCACATTCTCCAGAAGATTCTTGGACTCCCATTCATTACTATAGAAGCTCTACGACATGATGGATGTGACATTGGTAGCCGTGAGGATCCCTGACAGAATGGCTACCGTGAAACGGGTCAATGAGGAACTCAGTCACAATGTCGCAGCCAACAGTTGCAGAGAACGTTTCAAAGTCATGAAAGAAGGCATCAGTGAAATGAGACAACATATTGAAGATCTAGTGCGACTGGGCCTTCCTTCCCCATTTTTGGATGCAAAAATAGTGCTGATGCTGATCAAATTCAACCATTACTGCTGGCTAAACAAAGGGATCAAGCAGTTTCTCAGAGCTTGCGAGATGATTCCTTAGCCTCAGAGATTAAAACTGTTCTAATTCCTATTTTCTGACTAGAATTCAAGCTGAAAGCCACGATCTAGATCCTGTAAACCTTTTCACACAAGGATCTTATTAACCTTGATCTGGCCTTCATCAAATTGCAGAGCAAGCAGGGATTATCTGACCATGAGTGGTCTATCTACCAAACAACTCTTTTGAAGCTGTAATTTCACAATTTTGAAATTTTGACCAAGCAGGAGTCAGGTTCTTTTTAAGCAGGCTCAAAAGTCCTGGTGGTCACCAATAACTGTAGAGTATTTTTTTACTCTACATCGTATTTAATTTATTTTTTGATTCGAGCACTATAATTTTGGTTCCTATGCACCTTAGACGTCGTGGCAGAGTTTTAGAGCAGAGGGCGGGTTCATTTTTACTTAAGTTTGGAAGTACAACGGATGCTGCCAAGTGTCACCCTCTGAGCACGGGTCTTTTTCCCTTTTTTTTTCCTTCATCTCATTTTGCCTAAGTATCAAATTCAAGCGGATGCTGCCAAGTGTCACCTTTTGAAACACAAAGCCGACTAGCTGGCGTCCTCTGAGCCCCTTTTTGTAACTTTCAAGAAGACCACGAAATGTGACACATATCCAGTAACAGCTGAGTGGAATGCACCACGTGTCAGCATCTGAAATTCATAGAGGCACTCATGTTCATTCTACTTTTTTTGACAAAGACTTTTAACGAGCTAAGCAGTAGAGAAAGTAAAAAGTGCCAAGTGGCAGTTACGGAGGCCCTGAACTACCTTTTTGAAGAGGCAACAGAGATCGCCATGTGTCGGCATCCAGGAGACGTGGGTCCAATGCTTTCATTCAACGGAGAAGGCATCATTTCATTTTTGCTTAAGTGCTGAAGTGCAGCGGAGGCTGCCAAGTGTTACTCTCTGGTCCTTTTCTACTCCATCCCCAAAAGGCAGTGGAAGACACCACGTCCCCCCAGAAGGAGAAGCAGAAGATGCCACGTATCTTCCTAGAAGAAGTGGAGATTGCCTCGTGTCAATTTCCAAGAGACCATCTTCGAGCCTAATTACTGAATGAAGATTGTGGTGGGTCCCGGATGTTATTTTGAAGGACTATGGAAGCGCCGAGTGTCAACATGCAAGACTGCCACATACATCCATCCCTTCCTAAAATTTGCCTGAGCAAGGAACGCAATAAGTTTTATTTTGATAAAACTACAAAGTATTAAGGAAGCAGACTGCGACAGGTGTCGAAGGCGGAGCGTTCCTGAGCAGAATATAGAAAAAGCGGAAGTGGCCAAGTGTCATTCTCCAGTGCTTTCTAGACAAAAGAGAATTTTCATAGATGGACTAAGTGTCTTCTCCTGTTTCAACATAACAGAGTGTTCCATGTATCTGTTAACGCAAAGTGAAATGGAGGGAAAATCAGTTGGAGTTAATTGGAGTAGATGGAACAGTTCATCGGGTAGATTTTTGGAGCCCCCAAAGCATTGAAGACGCTGTCTGTTTGTCCCCTGGGAGAAAAGGATGGAGAAGATTGCGTGGGAAGGGGAGCGATGGAAGGAGACATCTGAGGCTATATAAGAAGAATTTTAGAATGAATTAAGGGGGGGAAATTTCTCATAGTTTTGGACTTTCTGAAGCTTTTGACCAGTAATATCATTTGCTCTTGTCTCAATTTTCTTGACTTGTAAAGTTGATATAACTGTGCATGTTTATGTGCCCTTTATGTGGCTGAATGAATTAAGGAAATTTGAGCTCCATGCCTTGGTTGGTGTTGTTTGTGTCATTTGCAAAGTAGTTTATACTGTAGATTCTCTTGAGTTGTGATTAGGAATGTCATTTGCTTTTGTCTCATTTTCTTGAATTGGAAGGTTTACGTAATTGTACATGAATTCTATGCCTCTTATGTGATTGGAAGATTCTACTAAAGAGATTGAACACTATGCCTTTGTTGACATTCTCTATATCTCAGCAAAAGACTCCCTTGTTGTGAGCCTCCGTTTATGTTATTCCAATCTTTTACATTGATCATGCACTTTTCTCCTCTTAAATGTAATTGAATCCTATAATAGTCTCACTGTGCTCAGATTAGGATTAGGATTACACTCAGGCACATCGCCATAGTTAGGTTTCTGTTCCTGCATTTGCATTTTTGTTTAATCTCCTATCCCTTTTCCCACAACATTTGATAAAATAAAAGAGACTAGCTTCTTTAAAATCTAGAGGTTGTTTCAAGCCGCATCTTCCCACAGCTTGAAACTTCCCATTGTTGATTGATTAAGATCAAGCACAATTTTCATCATCAACATGTTACACCAATCACATAACTTTGGCTTGAATTCAAAGTAAACTAGGGTGACTGTGCATACGTGTGATAGAAATTGTTTATATTTCCAAGGTCACAAGTGGATATGGTGTTGTTGTATCACTTTTGGCATATAATGAAGCTAATCACAAGTGGAATGAACATAAATTATTGGTTAGATGTGCAAGGATCACAATATGACTTATGTTTCCATAATCACACATTTTTTTCCCGAATTTGAGATAAATTAGGTGATTATAAATAAATTTGCCAAAAATTATTTGCATTTACCTTGGTTGTAACTAGATATGGTGTTTTATGTCTCTTTTGGCTATAAGAGACCTAGAATCATAAGTAAAATTGACATAAATTGGTGGTTGGGTGTGCATGGATCACTAATGTGACCTATGTTTCCCCATGCACACCATGTTAGCAAGAATTCAATTTCAATTGGGATGACCATGCACAAATGTGGTCCAAATTGTCCCCATTTACCTTGGTCGTAAATGATTATGGTGTTGTCACTTTTGGCTTATAAGGAACCTAATCATAAGTAAAATAAACATAAAGGAGTGTTTGGGTGTGCAATGGTTTGTAAACTTTAATTTGACAAATAAAAAACTCCTAAAAATGTCATCAAGCAATCTAAAGACCCCAAAACCTGAAAAATAACTATATGTTTACCCAAAATGGATATCAACTCTAAAAGTTATACTCTGAAGTCCTTAGGTTCAATACTGAAATCTTGAAAAATGACTAAGCACTACCCACATTGGATTTTGAAAAACTATCTTCTAAATTGTAAGTCATGCAATTGTGCAGTCAATTTTAGAAGATGCAAAGTGGCCCTAATTTCTTATATTTATTAAAATAAATTTATAGCATAAGGAATATAAATAATTAACATTTATTTTATTAAACCTCCCCCTCCCTCCACATGTTCTCCCCACCCTCAACCCTTTAATTGCTCACCTTTTTGCATTATAAGGGTTTATACTTGAATCTCTTAAGAATGCATACACATTATAGACTGTACATGCTATAATCTCTTAAGAATGCATACACATTATAGACTGTACATGCTATAATCTCTTAAGATGCATACATGTTATAGAGCGTATGCATTATAGCATTTACACATTTTTGTTATGTGTAATTTCAAATATATGTATAGTTTCAAAACATACATACATACATACATACATACATGAACATGTAATTATTTTTACATGTTTAAATATGTGTATGTTCTAGGCTTGGTGTTTACCAAGCCTATAAAACATAACACATGCACATTTTTGATATTTTGTGAAAATGTCTACGAAATTGTCCTCAAACTCCATGCACTTACTTATATATGATAATAATATATACCTATACATGATAATAATATATAATATAATAAATATAGTATCTATTATAATAATATAATATATTATAGAAATATTATATTAGTATTATAATATTTATTTTATATATATTACCAATATTATACATATATTATATTATTATAATATGTCTATTATTAATATATTATATATTAATTATAGTGTATATTATTATTATTATTATTATTATTATCACATCTTTCGTGGTGTAATCATGCACAACCTACGAAACAAATATTTTGAAAGGACTTTATCAAACTTTTTGATCTAACAACAACACTCTCAAACATACGCTAGACATGATAATATGCAGTTGACAAAATACCTCAAAGAGACCCCTATTTTCATTGAGATTACAAATGTTTCATTCAAGTATTGAGTAATTGAAACAGTTTGATGGAAGTTATAGATTGCATTGAAATATGTGACATGTCACTAAACTTTACAGATTTTATTTACCTAGTCTCTTCAAGTCCATTACCTAAAATATCCTATCGTCACCCCTCACTATCACCACCCAATGCTCCTTGAAATATTTCACCACTTTCATGTTATGTATGGGTTTACCCTTCCCTACCACTTCCTCTTTGCTCAAACTTACCATGAAACTGAATGTCCCTTATCAATGAAACTCGTTCCCACATTATATGAAAGAACACACCATCTCATTTTCTACCATCATCTCCACCAACAATATTAGATTATTATTAGTTAACATTACATGTACAAAAAATGACATGAAATCAATAATCATATATTTTAAACGAAACAACACTATCAATTTACACTCTTTCATTTTTTTAAAAACATCAAAAAATACTCCAATAAACATAACTTCCATCTTTAAAACAACTCTTAATAATATTTACAAAGCAATAGAACTCAAGAGTCACAAGGGCTAACAATAGCTAGTAAATAATCCTAAAAGGAAATCCGACAACAAATGGCGAGCATATCCGAGCTTTTTTTTGGGGCCTACATTAATAATCACGAACTGTTTATTGGGAAGCAGGGCATTGAACTAGAAAGTCAAAACCACAGAAAATTATAATAACTCATAAATAAGGCTAAAAAGAAATCCGATAACTAAAAATAATGTGTTTGAAAGACATGCACTTCCACATAATTTTTCGCATACTTCGCTTCCCAATACATCTCTGTTTGTGTGTTTTTGTCTCGATCGTTGCAAACTTTGGGTGCAATTACTAATTATTACTGAATTACAACCACAGCAATAGCAATAAAAACTTTCAACTTTGATAAAATAACACGATTTAACTTTAAAAAAGAAAGATTTCCGCAGCCCATTATAAATTACAAATTGTTTTTCTGTATACGTTGTGTTTGAAAACCCAAAAAAGCTTTATCGAGAGGTTTGAAACCTAAACATTCCGCTCATCATTAGGAGGGGGTGGGGAAGTGTTTACATATAAATAATTTATTTGAATACAAATGTCTAACATGTTATTTTTAACTCTGCTGCTGGCTTTCATCTTCTGTGGCTATGAGATTGAACGCCCCACATTCCACTGTACTGGTGGTATGGCTTCTGCCAAAAGCCTTGTTGGTTTCTCTTTTATAAACATAAAGCCAAGAAAACACCAAAAAAGCAGTAAGATTTAAAAAGCCAAGAACCACCAACAGGGCATAATAGTAGTACAGACGAGATGCATTCAGCTTATCCAAGATCCATCCAGTGTGGCCCTTCTTGCCAGTGATTTTATCCACGGTAGTCAGGAGAGAACTGCTGATAAAATTCCCAATCCCAATTGTACTAGCATAAAGAGCAGTTCCTATGCTCTGCATGCTCTCTGGAGCCTGATCATAAAAAAATTCGAACTTGCCTACTTCAACAAATGCATCCGCCACACCCATAAGTATAAGCTGAGGAAGCATAATGAAGACTGTGAGGGGCGCTACGGCTTTCCCATGACCTTCCAGGCCGTGTGATTTGACAACCCTGATCCTTTGTTCTTCTGTTATTGCAGCAACCGCCATTAGTATTACATGCATAACTAGACCAATCCCCATTCTTTGCAAGATTGTTATGCCTCTGGGATTTCCTGTAATTCTTCTGAAGAGCTTGACAAGGACTCTGTCGTAGACTACAATTGTTACCAGCATTGACACGGTCACAAATGCTGTGAGGGAGCCAGAGGGAATTTCAAAGTGAGGACCCATGTTTCTCTTAAGCCTGTTTCCCTGTTTTAAGAAGAGGGTATTAACTTGGGCTGCGATGGTGCTTGGAATGAACATGACCACCCATATTGGGAGCAGTTTTATCATGAGTTTGGTTTCTTCAACTTGAGTCACAGGGCATAGAATCCATGGACTTATAATTCCATCCTTTGTTGCTGCTTTGTCCAAAAAACTGCAACCAAAGTTTTCTTAGGTTAGGATCTATTTAGTCTCAGTTAGCAACATCACAGTTTCGCGTTTTTATAAGGTAAATTGAAAAACCTGAAAAATAATGTAAATCTCTCTGAAACAAGCATATTACAGCCCTCTGTAGGGAGGCACCCACCCTACCCTGTTTGGTTCTAATAACGATCATTGAAATACCTTAACAAGCTTGAAAGATGAAGATCTATCCTTGAAACAGTAATTCACCGGAGAGAGGGAGTATTAGAAATGGGAAATCTTCCTTTGGCAACATAGACTTTTGTATCCAATTCATGAAGCTCGTTTGGATCCGAAGGTACCTTCGCTTTCCATTTGCGAATTGATGCAACTACTACCTGTGCAATGCGAGCGAATGGATTCCCTTTCTGAAGCTTGTGTCTGTAAAACGGAGTCCCCACTAGAAATATGGCAACTGATATGATTAAGCCAACCGTGGGGACGGCATATCCCACAGCGAATCCTACATTCTCCTGGATATATATTAGAAATGTCTGTGCAAACAGCGATCCGAGGAACACACTGAACATCCACCAATTGAAGAAGGATACCTTCTGAACATTTTCTTTCGGATCAAATTCATCAAATTGGTCTGCACCAATTGTGGAGATGTTGGGCTTTGTACCACCGGTGCCTATAGCAAGTACGTACAATGCAAAATAAAATATTCCAACCTGAAGTTTGGAGGCTTTCTCGCAACCACTCGCATTTTGGGGGCATTCCGGTGGTCTCAGAGATGGCAATGAAACTGCCAGTGTCAAAAGTATCATTCCCTGCGTACATTAGAAATACTATATGTAAAACTTCAGACAATTTTATAATTTATACTCAAATGAAGTTAAGCGTCCCAAAACCACTCAGATCCGAGTTAAATTCAATTGTTTTTATTTTTTTAAATAAGTTATATATTTACAATTAAAATTATCCCAATCTAATTCTTTGGAATATTCTCCGCAGCTCTGAGAAAGCCTACAATCAGTCAAAGCTGCGTTTGCATGAGGCTACGATAAATTAGTGAAACTAAGTGGCTGGCTATAAACAGCAAAAGTAGAAAATATAAAGAAAAAGGGTAATTTAGAAAAAAAATCTGAGTAGAGATACAGACCAATATATAGATAAAAGAAAATATTGTAAATGTCCAGTAGCGACCCAAATGAGTATCTGCAATATATGCACCCAGTACAGGAGTAATCCAGATGGTACCACTCCAATTGTTCACATTCTTCGCAGAAGTCACCGTGCCCTCATGCAACTTACTTGTTAAGTAATTCACTAGATTGGAGGCGATTCCATAAAATGCCATCCTTTCAAATACTTCGTAGCCTGCACATAAGCACCGCGTCCACCAGTTAATTTATCAGGAAATACAACTGGTTAACATTAAGGAAAAAATAGCGCACACAGTTGTTTCAAGCTCTTATTAAAGAAAAAAAGGTTGATAAACCAAATGGTGGTTAGTTTTTTAATTTACCAACAACGAATGAACAAGCTGTCCATCTTCCAGTTTTGGACCTGAGAACAGGCTTGCCCTTCAGATCAACAGACCCATCTGTTGTAAATCCGTCGGATACTTCATTGCCACCCTCTCGTACTTCATTGCTAAACATTTTGTCTTTAAATAAACTTGTGGAAAGAATTAATGAGACGGTCTAGCCAGAATTCTCAGAGCCATGAATATAATTAACCATACAACGAAAGAATGGTGAGAGTAATCAAATTTCCAGGCTAGCCTCAAATTATATTTGAAGGGTTGCAGAGTTTTTATACTTCTAGATAATATTTTAGAATTTAATTCTATCGAATAATTTTAAAAGAAGGAAATAATAATTTACAACCCATTTGCTGACTAGAAACCCTTTTGAAGGGCACGGCAGCCAAGAAATTTGTCTTTTATCAGACTTGTGGAAAGAATTATTGAGACAATGAAGCCAGCATTCAGAGTGCATGCAAAGAAAAACATGGCCTTCATCAAAGCTAGACAAGAATGGCCGATGTTTGATGCCATCAAAGTGGACCAGAACATATTTTTAATGACTTTACATGTATTTTTATCGTGTTGTGTTGACCCAGGTATAATAATGAATACATCAATTGCTCAAGTCTGGTCTGAATCCTGATCTTTTGAGTAAGACAAACAAGCTGTACTCTTAAATTCAACGAAGCAAGCTGTATTCTTAAATTCAACGAGTCCGTGAATAAACAGTTGGAAGTGTCTGAACACTGTACAGGGTCTTGGCAGCGATTATAATTACAATAAAATTCTCAACGATTGTAAGAAACATTTCTACGGTAATGGTAACGCTGTGCAAGATAAAGCTCAAAATCCACAGCTTCTAAGCAATGTGGACACTTAATTATAAACGGTGGCTTCAACTCATAAAAAGGTATCGTGTTCGCTTAGCAGATGCCGCCCTCCATAATTCGCATTGCCTTTTTATATTTAGGAAGCAAATCGTACAAATTAGAAAAAATATATTCACTTTGGAGTCGGTACCAAAACAACGTTTTGTACAGTGGCAGGCACAATAACTTCATATCGTTACGAAAAATCAATTGTGAGAGCTAATTCCGCTTTCACTTCACGTTGAAATGGTTTTGGTTAGGGGCGGGAAAATCGAGGCTCCATTAATATGGACGTCGACGCCTCGTTATTCGTTAGGCCTCAATTGGCGGCAGGGCAGAAAGTAAATTAAAAGCAAAGCGCGCCGTCTGGGTTACTGTCCAGGGTGGGGCCTCCTCGCTCTGACCGGACTGATGTGGTCTGCTTCGAATTTTAAGCCAAAGCGTTTGCATTGAAGCAGGCTCCTCGGGATGGACGGACGGACTGCTTTGTACTTAAGGATGGGTATGATGCTGGGGGTTTGTATTTTTATTATTTTGAGCATTGCCATCTTATGTATTATGAAAATAAAAAATACTGTTTATAAAATTTATGCACCTTAAAATAAGGAGTAGTTATTGTTTAGAAGTGAGAAGTTGCAGGTGTTGAAAATTGGCATGATTGCTCTTATTTTTCTGTTGCCAATTGTATATTGACATCCAATCAAGTTTTTTTTTATTTTTTTTTAATGAGATATTTCTAATTTTTTAAGCAGCATTTATTGTATAAATTTTTAAAATGCATGGGACTGTTCATCAGGGAAAAATTTCCTATAATTTCTCAGCGCCTAAAACAATTATGAGATCATGCTCTTACTGTGTTGCTTATTCAGCCGGAGGCTTATATGGTGGGGCAAGGTCCAAGATTTGTTTCACAAAGAGATATAACGACATATTCTATTGTAAAAAGTGTAGTTTTGAATGATGATGATACAGAGTGGTTTGATAGCGAATGACGCCATTTACATTGGCCATCAATTAAAAGTTTTATCGACCACACTGCTATTGTTGTTTCAGGTTTTGAATGATGATGATACAGAGTGGTTTGATAGCGAATGACGCCATTTACATTGGCCATCAATTAAAAGTTTTATCGACCACACTGCTATTGTTGTTTCAGCAAATTGCCCAACATTTAATGTTTTGGACGGTAAGAGAAAGGGAATAATGATTAAGAAGACACATTCTCCCCCAAACTATTTACATCGTCCCCTATTCGATCCTCATTCCAAACCCTGATTTGGCCCCCTTTGATCGGCCATGCACAAATACATGCAACCCAGACGGCCAAAGGAATCGACAGATCGTAGAAAACGAAAACCACCTGTGAAAGACTCCAGCCAATGAGGCACAACGTTGGAGAAGATGAGGCATGAATCCAGCAAGAGAAGTCGATCGCTGCGGGCGAGGCTCGATCCCATTACCTCTAACACAAATATAAATCCCCTTCTTATATTGTCATCTCCGCAATTAAAAGAAGTTAATTGGCATCTGGGTTGTTTTATGGTGAGGGAGTACCTCTCCTACGGGACACTGCTAGGGAAACCATGGCCGTTGCACTCTTCAAACACACCACCCCATGAGAAATCTTCTGCCAAATCGAAGCTCCCTGAATGAGAGGAGAGAAACAATATAAAGGAAAAGAAAGAGGAAGGGATCTCCACTATTCTGACTACCAATTACCTGGCATTCTGAATCCTTCACAGTTCGCTGCTTGTATTGGATTGAGATGACCAATGGCAGCAACAGATTTGACAACCCCAAAGATTTGATGTAGATAACACCTCCGCTAGACACGTGTCAGTATAGGAGAGGAAAAAAAACTTTTTAGTTTTTAGGTATCATGCCAGACGAAATTAGGGATAATTTCTCACGTAATAATATCAAAATATATATATATCTTCAACTATATTAGTATAGTTTTTAAGTTCAAAAAAGACGCATCTTCTATCAAAAGTCTCTCTTAAACTCTAGATTATATGTAGACCTTTTTCTACACTGGGGCCATTATAATGAGAGGCTTCTGCCACTAAATGTATCGAACTATTAATTTTATTTTAAATTAAATAATTTATGGTTATTTTTTTTCATTTTTCACTTTCTTAAAGTTTTATATGTTTATTATTCAAATTAAATTATAAGACATATTTTTATCATATATCATGTTTTTATTTTTTAAGGAAAAAAATCAAATTAAAAAATAATATGTAAATAAGTTAAATTTGTAGTATGTATGTGAGGAAAAATGAGTATCTATTCTATCCACTTTCAAAACATTATTTAAAGACCGACCATAACATCAAATCTCTCTTTTAATATTTTTTCTATATTAAAATTTAAAAAAAAAAAAAAAAGTCATGTAGGAATGTTATAAATAAATCTATTATTTATCCAAACCATTTAAATTATAAGATTTAATAAATATTGAATAAATTTTTCTTTACAATTTTTTTTTTTCTTAATTTTTAAAAATGAATATTTTAAAAGATAATGAGAACAAACCTTTACCTAAGCCTACTTAATCCTCATTCATTTTCTCTTCCTTGGTGCCCTCTTGTTTGTTGTTGAAATTTACGTGGTTCTCTTTTTCATCTCGAACTGTTTGCAGAAACATTCTCCTTAACATCTCCTATATATATATAATCACAAAACAAAAATATACAATTCCTCTGTGTTTCTTTGCACCTTCAACGTAATTACTAGTATTTCCCTTGCCTCTCCAAATAATCTCAAAATATAATTAATCAAATTAAATCTCAAGTTTTTTAGTTTTTCAAAATGTATAGTTTTTTTTTATGGTTTAAAAAAAATGAAATATAAATGATTAAATTAAATTTTATAAAAAATATTAAATTTGAAAAAGTTTATTGATCGTTTCTCATACATAAATATTGTGTGAATTTATAATTATATATATTATATATTATAATTATAATTATAATTTTTTTTTAATAATAAATATTAAGTGAAGAGGGCCCTTAGAATAAAAAAGAATTTAACAAGTATATTATATTAAAAAAGGCAAAAAAAAAACATTTCCAAGAGAGTAAATGAAGACTAACAAGTAGCACAAAAAGCTAAACAACAAAGCCATCAAGTCATCCAACAAGTACATCAGCCAAATATCAAAGGACCAATTCCATGTAATATGAAGACCACCAATTGATTCTTAAAATAAAAAACTAGGGTAGTCCAAAATTGCATGATGGAAACATGACTTAGAAGAAATAATTGTTTTAGGGACATTGATTTACCATCCACAAGGGATTATTATAACTAGTAATTATTTCAATATACTAGGATAAATCAGTACCATCCATCATAATTGAGCCTTCACCCTTAGAACAAAGATTCTATTATGCCTATTTCTTATACCCCTCCTAAATTTTTTCAAAAATCTATACTTGTCATAGAGATGACCCTGTCATAAAGCTTAAAATTGTGTTGGGGTTCCATATTGATTGATAGTATTTTTAGATGCATATTTGATTATGAAATTATAATGATTTGTTGATAGTTTTATTTACGTTTTAAGTGCTTTCAAAAAGCATGGTGGATAAATGAACAAAATATGCATATATGGTAATAGATATAATCAGTTTTCTTGCTATTTAGATTCAATATTCATTGATAGTTTCAGTTGATGCATAGATTTGATCTTTGGTTTCTATTTATCTCTAGTTAATTTTATCTTTTATCTTGATTGGTATTTTAGTTTGATTACTTTATTTTGTTTAGTGACTGTTTCTTAGTTTAAGGTTAATTTCTTGTTTAATTTCTTTAGTTTTATAGTTAGTTTTATTTAAATAGGCTATAGGTCTATTT
This sequence comes from Torreya grandis, assembly GCA_037957365.1. Lineage (NCBI taxonomy): Eukaryota > Viridiplantae > Streptophyta > Pinopsida > Cupressales > Taxaceae > Torreya > Torreya grandis. Next base: position 47,071 of record JARHVA010005215.1, on the reverse strand, counting down.
TAATTCTTAGATTAATTTTCTCTTTTTGCTTTCCTAGTTTTATTCTTTTTTTTAAAATTAATTTCCCTTTTTAGATTTTTAGTCTTTGTTTAGTTGGTTTTGTTTAGGATAGTTTCCTAATTAGACTCTTTAGTTTCTCTTATCTTAGATTAAGTTTAGTTTGTCTCTTGCATGAGATTAGTTTCATTTATTAGATGTTCTTCTATTCATAGGTTTTTCTGTCGGATAGAATAGATTATAGATTCTTATCTTAACTGATTCATGATTCGATAAATAGATTTTTTATTGTTATAATGGAATAAGTTGTCTTGATAACTTGTTGATTATTTTCTAAAATTTATAATACAAATCTCCTCGCATATTTAGGATCTTAAATGAGCCTTTAAAATCCCTACAATTAGACTAGTACAATTTCAATTTGACCTTTGGGATAGGTGAAAGGGTTGATTCGTTGGCAGTACAATTTTCATCATCAACAAATTCTTAAATAGGTCTCAAAAAACCATATAGAGGCTTAGTTTCTTGTAACACTTGTAGTCGAAGTCATATTCAATAATATCTAGGTGCAAATAATCTGCTAAAGCTCTATGCAGTGGTTTTGTAAGATGCTTGCAACAATCTCCTAAATAAATTAGTGGTAAAGATCAAGAGGATATTGATTCCTTTATGGGCTTTCCTCTTCTAATATTGCCATTAGGATCCCAAGAAACAGGATGGCATCCCTGAGGACCCATATTGTCCTCTTGCTCTAATATCCCATAACAAAATAATCCTTGAAAGTATGATGGAAACCTTTCTTTAAAAAGTTATTCTTCTCACCTTTTGGACCACCATCCTTATGAGTACATTGTGGCTAAATTATATGACACTAGACCTTGCATGGAAGAGTACAATAAATTTACAAAATGAAAAACTTGCAATGGCCAAGGAAAAATCTAGGGTAAAGCTGTAACATTAAGATTGATTGAACCATGTGTCCACCACTTCAAAAAGTTGATTCTTGATCAACAAAGAGTTTACAAGAGTTGAGATATGGAGATGGCATGAGTTGCAATATAAAAGCTCTTGCCTCTCTCCAATGAGGACCTCCTTATTAAATTAAGATAGAATGGGTTGTTATAGCATGCAAAAATTACAAGATGGGAGAAATCATGAGAAAACACAAACTCTTCCTTTATTTTCAACCTCCAAGCATTGGTCTATCAATTGTTGGGAAATTGGGTATGGGTCAAATATTTGTCAATAAGGTCTCCACATTTTTCCTAAGGAGAATGATCTTGACAATACCAATCTTCATTAGGGTGAAGGTGAAAAGTCCAAAGTTAGCCTATAAATCCATAGAAGAGTTGGTTTCACAATAGTTACGAGAAAAAGAAATAGTCTCAAAGAGAGGAATGAGTCAAAGCATATCCTGAATAATTAATTTGATTTGCGACTAGTTTGTTCTACCCACTTTAACAATGTTGATGATCATAAGAGAATAACCTTCGACATTTAATTTTTTGAAATTTGAATCAATAGTGGTTCTTAAACCTCTAAGGAGAGCTTGAGCTTTGGCCACATTATTTTATGCCCATAGGATGTTAAAAGCAAAACATGATATCACTTCCAAGATTATTTCTTAAGATACCTCCACCTCTTGAGAGACCTAGGATTCCTTTGGATGCCCCATCAAAGTTTATCTCAACAAAGTTGTTGCTATGGGGAATTCAACAAACCATAAAACTTTGGTTGCATTATTGAGGAAGGTTGAAGTTGTCTTTTGATAATTTCCATTTTAAGAGAATATGGAAATCTTCACTAATGATCTTATTTTTAGGAGGTGATATTATTACCTTAAAAATCTCTTGATGAAGTTTCCCTAATTTAAGAGTTAGGAGGTCTTCTAAGAGAGACAAATAACTAAAGACTCCATTATTTCTCTCTTGCCATAAAGTCAAGATAATCAAATATGAAGCCATAGCCCAAATGCATCTGATTTGATCCCCACCCTCCTTTGTCCAATTTGTCAATAATTCTTGAATAGAACCCACAACCACCAAAAATCTAATCATTTTATTAAATAACTAGGTCTATTTTTTTAAGGCAAAGTTATAATCAAAGAGGACATGGTTTGGAGTTATCCTTACAAAAGGCACAACAAGAGGGCCCCTGAAAGACAATACTTTGGAGTTTGTCCTGGAACACAGATTTATTCTTCATGATAATCCATAGGTTTATGCTAGCCTTATGAACCCCTGAGGGATCCACACTTTTTTTTTGTTGCTCATATTGGATAATTTATATGAGAGACTAACATATTATAACTGTGGTTCACAAAATAATCATCTAAAGAATCTTAGTTCTATTTAATAACATCATTTTTCTTAGAATTACTGATATGTTGAGAGTTTCCTAATTTGTTGAAGGATATTTGGAGATTTGAGGAATGGCTGCAATTCAAAAGAATTAGGTTTTTCCAATGTCTTTGAAGGCCCTAGACACAATTTTTTTCATCCCATTAATTTTAAGTAAGGGGTCCCCATAGATTTGAGAAGTAATCTTCTGAAACGCTGAAAGAAAGATGATTACAAAGAGGCCCTACACTATACTAGGCATCCTTACAAAATTTTACAAATCAACCATTTTTTATATTTCAACAAAGGAAGTTAGAAATTAAGGATATACATTTCCTATTGGAATTCTAGATATGTGACCCATACATCCAATTTTATGTAGTATAAATATGGGTTAGATCCTCCACATTATCAAGGCACTTTATTCACACCAAGATACTCTAGGTGTTGTCTTTGTCCCAATAGACTCTCTAGATAAGTTTTGCTTCTAGAGTTTCATTCATCATGATTAAATTTATAATTTCAGCTCCCATTTTTTATTTAGGTAAATAGACATCTTCCCATTTCATTAAGGAAAATTTTCTTAGAGTCTGTAGGTCCAATCCATAGAAAGTTTTTCATGAACTCAAACAATCTCATCTAAAAAGTACATTTATTGGATCTTCTCAGATAGACACCATGTAGACTAGTATTTAAAATATACCTTTTTAGTATTTTACAATATTTTGATTTTTTTTTGAATATGTTAATCGAAACCCTAGGTAAATACCAACTACAAAATTATACAAAAAAAAAAAAACCCATCTAAAGTTTTTTAATTTAAAATTATTGATTATTATTGACTGAATCAAACCTTAACTAAAAATTCACAAATAACAATGAATTAAACAAATAAATACCACACATGGTCTACCAAAATGAAGTACAACAATGATGAATAGCTTGATGGTTGACATCTAGGTTTAGAAATGAATACTAGTAACCCAACAACATTAAATAGGGTGACATCCAAGTACAACCATGAATAGTGACACTATGAATAGCGATATAAATAGTGATGCCACTATTGGTTATGATCAAGTACATATGTAATCCTTCTTCAAACCTTATGCCCTGGCTGAAAGTATGACACCCTTACCAAATAGGCCTCTAAAACTAATTTTCCTTTGAAATCGGTAACACAAACGTATTTCTTGGGTGGAATCCTCACTTGGGTATGAGGGGTTTCATCCTCCCACCTGTAAATTTGAGGGTTTTTATCTTTGAATGTGGATATGAAGTTATAAGTTTTTTCTCTAGAAAAATGGTGTTGGTTTTTTGTTTGGGTGTTTGAATAAAAAAATATATTTTCACCCATTTCTTTTATTATTCACTTTTCCAGTCCAACCCTATAAGAAATTAATATTTATTTTAATTGAATATTTACCTTTTTTTTAAAATTATGAATATTAATTACTTTTTGGCCATGTATCCAATATTTAAATTTAGCCCCATTCAATAATAATAAATTACGTGTCCTTTTCTAAAGTTATATTTTAAAGTGTTTTTTTGGACAACTTAATAAATTATTATTAGATTTTTTCCCTTTTAAATCCCCCTATTTAGCCTATGGAAAATAAAGATAGGCTACAGGTCCTTTGATTTTATTAATTCGATAAAGGGGTCATTACAGTCTGCCCTTTTCAGAATTAATTGCCCACAAGCAATTGTAAACTGGGATGCTCAAAAATTTATACACCCTTCCAAGTAGCATCGTCTATTGGTATATCCTTCAAACACACCAGATACTCTGTGATAGTTTTGTTTTTTAGTTTCTTTGCTCTGACATCCAATATAGCTTTAAGAACAAAGATAAGTTTGACTTCATCATCTAAGGGAGGCAACTCAATAAAAGGAATGACATGCTGCCCCAATGCCTTTTTGAAGAATGATACGTGGGAAACGTTATATATTATAATATGCTCTGGCAACTCATGTTCATATGCAACCTCCCCAATCCTTCTGATGACTCTGTATGGACCATAAAAATGGGTTTTGAGCTTCTCAACTCCACTCTTATTGATGGAAGACTATCTATATGGATGCAACCTTAAGAAAATCATGTACCCTGACTCAAAAATTCTCTCTGTACAATGCTAATTTACATATAATTTCTATTGGTTTTGAGCATGCTAGAGGTTTTCTTTAAGCATACCCAATATCTCCTGGCTTTAAGCAACCAAGTCTTGTGCCTTGGCACTTTACTATTAAAAATAAACAAATCAACAAAGGACAAATCATCATTCCCATATAGAGATTTTAAAGGTGACATACCAATGGACATGTGGTAAGTGGTATTATAGAAATGTTCTCCCATGTAGATCTATTTGACCCAAGCTGATTACTAAGTCACCACATAATTTATCAAGTAACCTTCAAGACATTTATTAACAATTTTAGTTTACCCATCTATTTATGGGTGGTACCTAGTGCTTGGTGTCAATTATGACCCTACCAGATGAAAGAGTTCCTACAGAAACAAACTAAGGAACCAATTATCCCTGTCACTCACAATGTTCTTAAGTAAACCATGTATCCTAAACACTTCTCTAAAAAAATAAATCAACTACCTGAGGAGCCTTAAACTCAGTAGTAATGGCAAATAAATGAGCATGTTTGGTGAGTCTATCAACCACCACATATATACAACTCTTACCTTAATCCTTGGGAAGTCCTATGTTAAAATCCATGAAAATACTCTCCTACTTTTATTTTGGAATTGGCAAAGGATGCAATAGTCCTAATGGAAAAATAAACTCTATTTTATTATGTTGGTAGGTGATACATTATATTATGTATTGGAAGACTTCTCCCTTGATTCCTTTCTAAAAATACATGTACTTTATCTGATTGTAAGTCTTAAAATACCCTGGGTGACTAGTCAAGGGTGTATCATGGACCTCATTTTTGAGATACAAAAAATTAACTTCCCTAGGTGATATGCTCCTCTCAGATGCGCCATAAATCAAATGGATAAAAGAGGCTTAATATGGTATAAATAAGGGTTCGATGGTGTTTCTGATATACTGTAAGGGATGTGGAAACTAAAGTTTGTGTTTAGTATTGTACAATGGTTATGAGTATTTAGGTAAAACCCTCATACCATAATATATGTAAACAAAACACCATGTATCCCTTCATTACAGTCACTAATTAGTTTTAAAACTATTGCAACACAATTTATATAACAAGCAAAAGAAATATAAAAATAAAGATGAAAATAAAATCAAAATATTTTTATGTATAGAAATCAGAAAATGTCAATGCAAGGTCAAAAGAAAAAGCTTTTATGTTGAATTATTTAAAATAACTAGACAAACTTCTTCATTATTGGATTACTCCAAGGTCAAATAAGTTGAATCATTATTTTTCAAATTTTATCCAAGGTCGAAGGATGTTTTATTTTAGAGTTAGGAATTTATAAAATATTAATGAAGTCTTAGAAAAAAATCAAGCAAACAAAAAATAATGTTCTAAAGATATCAGGTTCACTAGAATGTTTAAAGTTTTTAAATTTAAGTGAATGCAATTATGTGATTTAAACTATTGAATCATAATGTTGAAATATATAGATTTGAAATTGAAATACAATATGCTACAAATTTTTTTAGAATTATAAACTTATTAAAAATAGTCAAAGGGCCTAAGGATGTGTAAACATCTTTAAAATAATTTATATGTTGATTATGTAGGTTGACAAAGACTGGAAAACATTATCATGTATGAAAACATAATTATAACCTATATTGGTATAAGGACATAGGAGGCAGACAAGGGTGCAATGTAGTCATGTATTTTGACCATGGCTATAACATGATTGACCGTGCATCTAATTTCTCGATTTATGTCTATGTGACTCCTTTTGAATTTTTAGTGTTTATGTGTGGGATCCAAATAGATGTGCTAAAGACATGTAAATAAAAAAACCTTAGTCTTGCACATGCACTAGATAGTAATTAGTTAACAAAATATAGATAAATAGGGTAGTGGGAATGGCTAAGCTACCCTCAGAAAACCCTATGTAATCTAAGTGGTACCTACATAGCTAAAATGGGCCTCAGGTCAATAGATTTCTCCCTTCTATGGTGATTGTGTGATATGTATTGTGTAACTATATGTGAGCAACTAGAATATTGATTGAAATGATTAAAAATAGATGCCCTTGACCTGCAATAAATAATTTTTAGACTTGATACATGTCTATTATATTTAAACTTGAAGAAATAGTGATATTTTTCTAAGTGTATAGTGATTTTTAAATCATCTTGCTAGGTCTCTTCAAGTGAATGTCTTGATGTGCTTTTATAAGGGAATATTTAGAATATTTTCACTAACCTACCTTAGAATAAGTGTAGGAGAGCCATTTTTTAATGTATCATTTTGAAAAATTAGTTATTAAAGTGTGAGGGACAAGGTTGTGCTAGTGGACAAGGCTATAGTGTTGTGAGGATCCTTCTCACACATTTGTGAACTACAAAAAATAAATAAACAATGAAATGAACTTTAGAAAATAATTCAAAATAACCTTTAGATCAAAAGCCACTTTGAGGGGGCAACCTCCTTAAGCAAGCTCGATACTATAATATACATGGATGTCTTCATTGGGCCTCAACACTTACTTAAATATTGAATCTATTCTAACAAGTACTACTTCCCATGTATGTGGGATAATTCAAATATGCTCAAGGGATGACTTAAACAGCATATGCATCTATAGTGACTAATAAACTAATAATACAAAGAGAATGGTAAGACACGAGTTAATAACATCCCCTCCCCCTTAAAAAAAGATTTATCCTCAAAGCTTTAGATGTGAGATCATTGTTGAATTTAGAATAGAGGTTCCCATATTGTATATTCTGGTTGCATATGATGCCACTAGATTAAGAATTTCATGATTGAGCGAGAGTGAATTTGGTGGGTGCACCTGTTTAATACTTATTTTGATTCTAGAAGGATGGATCCTTCATTATCAAGTTCTAGTAAAGTTATTTACACTCTGATGGTGGTTCTAATAACTTTCTTCAAATAGTAAACATGAAAGACTGGGTGAACTTGGGAGGAAGGTGGTAGCTTGAACTTGTAAGCAATAGACTCAATCTTCTAGAGAACCTTATATGGCCCATCAAATGTTGGACAAATATTATGACACCCTTTTAGTTTTATGAGTGATTATGTGTATGGATAAAAATGAAGAAAAACTATATCATTGAGTTAAAAGGTGTATTTAGAGCAGTGTTGATTAGCATGCTAATTTATTTAGTTATGTGTTAGATGGAGATTACCTTGTAGGGTGCTAAGAATCTAACCCTAATGTCAAAGAGTAGTATTGACTACCTGAACTAGTGAACTATTAAGGTTTTATGAGAGAAATGATGGGTGTGATTGACCATAAACTACTTCATATGGAGTCATTTTAGTAGAAGTGTTGTAGGAGGTATTGTACCACCATTCTGTGAGGGGAAGCCACTTTGCCCACAGTTATTGTTGTTATAAATAAAAACAACAAAGGACTATTTCCAAAAATTTGTTGATAGTTTTTATGTAGCCATCTCTTTAGGTGTGATACCCAAAGCTCATCTTGAGTTGTGTGTCTATGTATTATAATAGCTTTGTCCAAAAATGGCTGGTGAAAGTTGCACCATGATCGAATATGATTGAAGAAGGGATGCTATGTAGATGAAATATCTTATCCAAGAAAACTTGTATAACTATGGAGGCTGTATAGGGATGGCTAAGGACACACAAATGAATCTATTTGGAGAGGCAGTCTACTACAACTAGGATAATTGTATTTCCTCTAGATTTAGGGATCCCCTCAATGAAATCCATATAAATATATATCCATATCCTAGTAGGAATGGGCAAGGGCTCAAACAAAATAGGAATCACTATTGTTTCACCTTTGTTGTTTTGGTAACTATCACATTTGGACACCATCTATTTAGTTTCCCCTTTTATCCCCTTCCAAAAGAAGTTTCAACGTGCCCATTCATATGTTTTGATAAATCCTAAGAGCCTTACTGAAGGAGAAACATGGATTTTATAGAATATGATCATATGAATATTTGTGCTATGGGAAGCACCAAATGGACCTTGTATCATAGAGAAGTACCATCCCATGAATAATTTGGTACTACAAAGGGGTTAGTGGCCAATTATTAAAGGAGGTGGTATAAGGAGGGATCATTTGCATACCCTTGGTTTATATGTTCCAACCATTTCAAAATGGGTATGGAAATGGTAGAAAAGGAAGCCTAATCCTTGAATGTGCATGAGAGAGCATCCACCATGACATTGTCTTTACCCTTCTTGTAAGTGATCTCATAATCATAGCCCATGAATTTGATAACCCATTTATGTTGGGCTGGTGATGAGAATCATTGTTCCAAGAAATATTTCAAACCCTAATGATTAGTTTTGATAAAAAAATGATTCCCAAGTAAGTATGGATGCCATTATTTTATTGCATGCAAAATTACTAGTAAAAGTAATAAGATGACCCTCTTGGAGAGGAACAACACCTACTTCATTTCCATAGGCATCACTTTTGACGGTGATTTTTCTTGTGAAGTCTGGTATGGTCAAAACTAGTGTGCTACACATAGCCTATTTGAGTGCCATGAATGCTTAGTTAGCTGCATCATCCCATATGAATGCATCCTTATTCAATAATACATTTAAAGGAGCCACAATCTTTCCATAATCCTTGATGAAATTATGGTAGTATCCTATAAGGCCTAGGAAGCCATGAATGATCTTAAGGGTTATTGGCCAAGGCCAATGTTGCATAGCACTAATTTTTTATGGCTCCACATGGACCCCATCAGCTAAAACAATGTGCCCTATATATTCAACTTCCTCTTGACCGAATGAAAAATTAGAATACTTGTTACATAATTACTTATTTTCTAGAAGTTATAATTCCTTATCAATATGTTGGAGATGTTTGACCCATGTGTGGCTACAGATCAAAATATCATTAAAGAAAACCAAAGAAAATTGCTAGAGGAAAGGCCGAAAGATTTTATTTGTTAGTGTCTAAAATGTTGAAGGGGAATTTGTAAGTCCAAATAGCATGACCAAGAAATCATAATGACCATCATGAGTGTGTAAGGTTGTCTTTATAATGTCATCAACATGTGCATGTATCTGATGATAGCCTGAATGAAGGTCCAATTTGGAGAAATTTTTTGCCCAATGGAGCTCATCAAGAAGCTCATCAATGATTGGAATTAAGGATTTATCTTTGAAAATGAGGTGGTTAAGGGCATGAAAGTTAATTTAGAGGCACCACGACCCATATTTTTTATGGACAAGAAGCACTAGGAATGAGTATGAGCTAGTGTTATGGATAATAACTCTAGACTTGAGGAGTTCTCATAAAAGCTACTCAATCTAAGTCTTTGATAGATGGAGATAGAGGTATGTTTATATTTTAGGTGGGATGCATTTGGAAGGAGAAAAATGTGATGATCTTTTGGGCATGAAGGGAGAAAACCCACTGGATCTATAAAAATGGTTGCATACTTATCGAGGTTAACTTATAAATTAGTAGGGTAGTTAGTAACAATACATAGTTGGAGTTGAATAGAGTGTAGCTGGGCAATGACCTCATGTGAGCCTTTCTTTAGAATATTTTCCATGTGATGGTAACTGATGATGTAAACAGATCTAGGTAATTACTATTTTATGGTGTGATTTTGGCCACTATCTATGAAATGCATCCAAAGCTCAGAGAAGACCCATAAAATAGGTTCCAATGTGTGGAGCCACTACACCCTTAAGATCACATCACATCCTCATAAGGGTAGGCCAAATATATCTGAGCAAAGAGTGTAATTGACTATCATGATATACACAGTCTGACACTTCCCTTTACATGGAAATGTTCCCCATTAATAATCATGACTTCAAAGCTAAAACAAGGGTGTACAAAGTAGTCTGCCTGCTTAGCAATGTAGGGATCAATGAAATTATGAGTACTACCAGAGTCAACAATGATTATGAGAGGGATGTTTTTAAATAACCCCTTGACCTTAATGGTTTGAGGGGTGGTAACACCTACTAGTTCATGTAGAGATATCTCATGTTAAGTCTTATAAGCCATTGAATCCTTTGAGGGGATTTGTTTTGCTTGAACATCTTGGAATACCTAGATATCGAGTCACTATCATGCTCTAGTAGTGATTCCACATCTAGAAAGTAGAGCTTCTATGTGATGAACTTATGACCCTTAACCCATATATCATCACAATTATAACATAATCCTTTCTCCTTATGAGTCCACATCTCTACCTCAATAAGGTGCTTGAATAGTGTGGTTGTGGTTGGCCACTGGTTCACTGTGTTCTTTACAGGTAGGAAAGTGGGAGGTCAATGTTGCACTGAGAGTTTATCTTCTACTAACTTAGCCATACCCAAGGCATACATCATGTTGTTGAGATGAAACATTTTCACCTCTGAGCATATTGGCTCTTTGAGGCCACTAATAAAATAAATCTTGAAGAAGTCATCTGATAACCCTTCAGCATGATTAACCAATTTCTCAAATTCAATTTGATAATCACAAATGGTGCATGTCTGGTGGAATTTGGTGAAAGCTCATATAAATTCCTTGAATGCTGAGGTATCAAACCTGCACAAAAAAAATGATGCAAAGGTTTTCCAATCAGGTTCATCATTTGACTTGAGATACCAACGATACCATTGGAGTGCTTCTTATTCCAAGTGGAAGGAAGGAATTGGGACTTTGTTCATAGAATAAGCATTGTGAAGGTTTAAGTATTGCTTGGCTCAATATAACCATCTTGTAGTATCTGTACCATTGAACCTTGAAAAGTCTAGCTTGGACCCATGAGATGTGTGGGAAGAAGAGAAACTATTCTCTGAAGAAGACTCCTTCTACAATTTGTTGAACATAAGGCTATTTTACTAATTCAGTCCACACATCATATTGGTTAACTCAGTGACCTGGGATTTTATTGTTGTGATATATTACTCCATGAGCTTTGTGCCTTCATGGATGGTTACCATTACCATTTTTTTTGGGAAAGGGATAGAAAAATGCATTCTAAGACATGGTCAGTAAGGAAATTTTTTAATTCAGACTCAATCAGAAGGGGTAAATGTACTTTTAATAATTTTTTGGCACATCCTGGTTAGGATTGACAAAGGCAAGGGTAATTTATGAATCATAATGGAACAACTAGAAAATTTGTCCAAGAGGGAAAAATGAGTAGAAAAGGGAAAGAAACATTGTGGGAAAGTTTTGAAGCAAAAGGGGAAAAGCTAAAGAATATAGCAAAACTTGAAAAAATAAAAAATTGAGATTTTTGGCTAATAAAAGTGGAATTTGTATATGGATCCTCAAGGAAAAAATGTACATAATGGAATTTTAGGTGTTCTAGGAAATTTTGAGAGTCAATGGAACTATAGAGGGACAGATATGGTGAAAAAATGTTTTTATTTTACTCTCTTTTTGAAAAATTGATTGTCGTTTGGTTGTTCTTTCCAAAATCCTATTTGCAAGTGCATTGTGATCAATTGTTCTTCTCAGCTATGATAACTCTATTGTTGGTCTTCTATAAATTTTATGTTGGATATGTGCCCCAAGTATATTTGATTGCCAAAGGGTTTTAAGGAGTCTCTTTGGCCACGAATGCTATTTGAATGAGTACCACTCTCTAGAAAAAATCTAGCCACAAATTTACCCCAGAATGACAGTTCTTGGTTTACTTCATGGGTGGAAACTAGTCAATCAAGATGGGGCCATTATCCTTTTTGTTGGTAGATCCCCTCAATGGGCCAGCTATTTCAGGGTTCTTGTGGTAGTCCTCATAATGAGTTTTAGGGCTTATGCCCAAGCACTTCCCATAGTTATGCAGAGGGGTATTTACCTTTATCTGAACCCGCAATGAATATGTAAAAAATAGAGGCAAGGAAAAATACTTTTGTAAATGGTGCAGCTCCTGGAAATCCACTATTGAAAAAAAATTCTCTAAAGCTAAAAATATGCTCTGATACAAGATGTGAGGATCCTTCTACACGAATTGATGAACTATAAAAAATAGATGAAAAATGAAATGAAATTTAGAAAATAACCCAAAATAATCTTTAAATTTCATGCCACTTTGAGGGGGAAACCTCCTTTGAGAAAACTCAATACAACAATAATCATGGATGCCTTCATTGGGCATCAACACTTAAATACTAAATATATTATAATAGATACTACTTCCTATATGTGTGGGATAATTCAAATATGCTCAAGGGATGACTTAAAAATAACATGCATCCATAATGACTAATACACTAATAATGCAAAGAGAAGGGTAGGCCACATGATCCTAACAAGTGTGGCCCTATCTGACCTAGTGTAGTCTTGTTCTAGAAAGACAAAGACCATTTGAAAGGGATCTATAACACCTACACATTGAATAGGAATGAATAGGGTTGAAACAAGGATGTTTGTCTAATTTTTCCATGTTTTTAAGATAATAGAGACTCTCTTATATATTATGAGGTAGTGAAATAATGAATAGACCAAATAAGAGAGAGAGAGATGTCACGAATAAACAATTTTAAGCATTTAAATGTTTAAATTTATGTGTCTACACCACCACTGTCTAAAATCAGTGAATACACCTTGAAATTAATTAAATGCAACCTCAAAGCAATCCAGTACAACTGAACAATGCACCACACAACCAATATGAGTTTTCCACATAGCCAAAAGAAGTCAAAATAGCCATAGGGTTTTAAATAATAGATATAAGGATAAAAATCCTTAGTAATCATAATTTAAAAGATTGAAATACAACCAACACACATTTTTAATAGTTGAATATAGTTATAATTGATAGATGCATAGTCCAATCAAATCCACATAGATTGACAACAACAAAAAATGGCCAAATTAAGACCAAACACCTTTATTGCAAGTGCCTAAATTAATCAAAATAGAAAATATAAACATATTTTACCATGTTACAGGTGGAAAATGGACAATCTGCCTCATTGTATTTATATTCTCTATCAAATCACCTTCCTAATATCTATAAATAGCCAAAAACATGTCTAAAAAATCCAATGCATCCTTGTATAGTTAATATGCATTTGTAAATGATCAAAAATAGCTACTACACAACTCTTGGATCATAAATACTAAGTTTCAGGGAATATTATTGGTCAAAAATGAATAATTAATAATGGAAAATGGAGGAATGACAAATGAAAAGGTCTAGACTTTAATACCAATGGCAGGCCATGTGATAAATGGAGTGACACCAATATTTGGTGCAAGCCAAAATTATATATTCATGATATAAGTTTTAAAAGAAGAACATTACAATATATAAAGCCAATATTTGGCTATTCATTTCACCTTTTAAGGAAACTCTTCCTTTTCCTACAAGAGACTCTTTATCTATCACACATAAATACAAAACTCTTCTATGACACCTAAGACTAATGATAAATATTATACAATAATGTTACATTATATTGTTATTAAATATATTTATATTGTTTCTATATTTAATTACATTATATATATATATATATATATATATATATATATATATATATATATATATATATATATATATATATATATATATGACTTTATAACATTTTGTTGTTGTGTGAATTTACGTTGTGTAATTGTGGGTTGCACGGTCTAAGGCATTCCTTAATTAGAAGCCTTGACTGTGGTTGCATCATAATGGCTGGACAATTCTTCTACCCTTTTACATTGTACATATATTTTTCAATTCTAAAAAAACACCTTGATCATAACCTAACTCTCTTTGAAATATTTCACCATTTTAATGTTTTGCATTGCCTCACCCTTCCTCATTTTCTATCGTGACCTCCACCAAAAATATAATATTTTTCAATATTTTATAATTTTAATTTTATAACTACCAAATTATACAACACTTCATTGCTAACATCTATAAATAAAAATTTGTGTCTACATTATAAACATACTATTCTCACAACCTAATGATGGTTTATAGAGTGTGATATGATATATCGATTGAAAAACATTTTACACAATTAATTCTCAATTATTATTATTTTACTTCATAGAATATAGAAACACTATCTCTCTGATATATTATTATTGCTACTCAACACTTCATATATAAATATACGATAAGGACAACAATCATAAATTTTGAGTAATATACAACTATCAATTTACACTTTTTTACTTTACAAAACTCTATTTTACCAAAATTACAAATAACATCCCTTTTAGTATAACTTGCATCTTGGGACAAGTGATACTCTTAAATTTAATGATTATATATAAAAAAAAAGATTAAGATATTTAACCACCCTTCTAATGCGAACCATTTTGAAGTAGTCTAACCATGAGCCACAAAGTTGTTAGCCTTCCCTTTTTTGGCGACTAGTTTTGAATTTAATATTTCATGCATAATTAATATTTAATATTTTGTGTACGTCATCCTATCTCTACAAATTTTATTAACTTATGATTTTGATAACAATTTTATATAAAAAGAACCCTCAAAAGTGCAAGTTAAGAGAATAGAAGGCATGAACCCTGAAAATTGTAACTTAAGAGAATGGAAGGCATAGGATTAATCATGCTTTGAGGCCCCTCTTCTTCATTGATAGGTTAAAAGGCACTCTTTCATAAAATAGAGGATGCTTGCTTTAAATCATGCTTAGTATTGTGTTATGATTAAGTTTACCAATTTTATTTATATGAATTTTTTTATCATAATTAATAAAATAATTAAATTTATAATATTTTTTAAAAATATATAATTAATAAGAATAATTTGTTTTACTAATTTTTTTTGAATATAATTAATAAAAATAATTTAGGTATATATATATATATAACATAAAAAATTAATATACATATCTTAAATAAATTTATGTAAAATATGTTGAGAGATTTGTAATATAAATAAAATAAACACCTCGAAAATAATATCTCTCAACATCTTTTATATAAATTTATTTAAAATATATTAATAATATTTTTTCCTTATAATTTTTTAAAAAATAATTATCTTGATTTAAACAACTTTAAAATGTTTTAAAAACTATTACTAAAATATAGTTATCAAACTAAATAATATTTACTTGACTTCAAATACTAAATTAAAGTATATAAATTTCAATCTTAAAATTATTGATTTTTTTAAAAAGTAAGATAACTACAATCAATTAAAGAATGTAAAGCTCGTAATCTTCATAATATAGTTTCTGTCCCATGACTATTTATAGGGTGTCGAAATCTCGCCAACAATACAAAAAAAAAAAACAACGGTTATTAATTATTGAAAGAATCTGTACAATTTTTTATATAACAGGAATAGGTGACCCGCAAGCGTTAGATGCTGAATTTTAAACAGTTGAAATAATTTAAATTTTATTGAGGACACTCCATAGCAAAGGAATCTCACCTTGACCCAAACTAGCCATAAATGCAAGCAGACACTTCCGTAGTTTTCCTGCAATAGAGGAGGAGATAGCCTTATTATCATCGTTTTTGTGAAGAAATGTTCAAATAAGGCTGCTTATACCACTATTATTCTTTTGAGAAGCTTCAAATGGCCACTATGTTGCAGCTCCTCCTATGCGTAATGGCCAACACCGCTCAAAGGTGCGTGTAATGTCGATTCGAATTATTCTTATATTATTTTTATAAATTATATTATTAATAATGTCGGTCCTAGTTTTTCTTTCACAGACATGATATATATACTTTTCCTCTCTACTATCATTGTAGGGTGCCTTTTAACGTAGTACTAATTTATTTATGGATTAAAAAATAAATAATAAATTGTTCGTGACTTTTTTTTAAAAATAAAATTTTAATTTAATTATTATTTATTATTTGTGATTTTATTTTAAATTATTTGATTTATAATGATTTTTTATTCAATAAATAATAAAAATAAAAATAAATTAAATTGAGTATGATAAAGTAGATTTTAATTAAATTTTATTTTTCTCTAGATTAATTAGGATTCAAACTAGGAAAATTCCATTTTTTATTTGTGTGTTACGGTTTTCTACAACTAAATTATTCATCTTTTTGAGACCTAAAGTGTGGATTGAATTTTAATTATAAACCCCTAATTTTAGTTCAGGGGTAGTTATTAGTTGAATATAATTGTATATTTAAAGGTACTTCCTTGTTTATCGATTATAAGTTCATATTGTGATCTTATTGCCATGTTTTCATATATATATATATATATATATATATATATATATATATATATATATATATATATATATATATATATATATATATCCTCTTTTTCTCTCATCCTTTCCCTATTTCTATTGATTTTTAAGGTTTTCTCAAAATCTTACATTGTATGATTCTAGGGTTGGCCCTTGTGACCCTAGTTTTGGGTCTCCTATGCCTTATGCTCCTGATTTGTCAGCATTTCCTTCATGTTGTGTGTTTACTTGCACCCTAATATGGTCCTCATTTAAACTTGGCAAGTTTATAAACACAAAGGTGCATTATTGCATATAAGATATGAAAGACGTGTGACACACATGTAAAAGATATTGTAAAAGTGCAAAATCAATTAATTCAAGTATTTATAGAAAATTTCAAAGCACAACATAAATATCTATTTCTTTGTTTTGCATCCATTCTAGCATGAAAATTCATATAAGACTAGGCCTTGCATTCACTAGACTGCATATTCAATATGCATTATACTTGGTGTGTTTTTTTCAAAATTTGTATAAACATCCTAGAGGCTTGAAAATAATTAAAGAATACACATATCCCCAAATACATCTCCCATTTTTTGGTGTCTTTCAAGGAATTATTTCACTTCTAGGGTTTTGAAGGAGATTAGTTTCCCAAAGATCTACTTCAAAATTTCGGAAAATAGAGCAAGGTTTTCGGAGTCCTAAAGCTGACTAACAAGTTTTTCAAATCATATTTTTCCTACAAAAGAATTGAGATAGCGATTAATTGATGGGTTCAGAAGAGTACACTAACAATACTAAAAGCGTGCATTGCTGGTTCTAGAGATAAGTCTTTATTTGATCTATTTTTTTCTAGGTTTTATTCTTTGGACTTGATTTGTGTTATTCATTTATTACAAACGTATCTAGATTTTCAAAAATTTAAATATTCTTATTCAATTCCATCTCTTTTCATTTATCACTACATCGGGATATTATTTATGTAACTAAGTCTAATTATATTGTTTTAGAATTGATTAGGTTTATTTGCATGTTTTGTGGGTAGTTGTATTTCATGTTGATATAAAACCACTTTCCCATATAATACTTTAATGAACACATGCTCTCTTACACCCCTTAGAGTTAAATATTTCTTTCATTGTGATAAATTTTATTTTCCTATGACTTGTGCAATTCCATTTTTTTCAAAATCACTAGCCCTAGCTCTTATGTGTTACATTCAATCCATAGACTATTTTTGCTTGCATATTATTCAAAACCTAAGGTATTCACATGATGTCTATATTTTCATCTTATGCAACTTAAATATTATTAGATCGGAGACCCAAATTAGGAGTGTTGGGATAAATTTCAACCTTATTGATTTTGTTGAAATCCTTTTGGCTAATCCCGAAGTTTGTTTGTTAAAGAAAACTGCGTCTATAAAATGATGTTAGTGTTCTTCTAATTTTTATGTTCTATTGCACATGATTTTGAGATGTCTTTGAGTGATAATGGTGTGAATGGATCCCAAAGTAATAATGCTTATGATAATGATAACCAAGATAATAAGGCCAAAAGAGATGAAATACTTGCACACTTTAGGAAATAAATTACAATGCACCCTAATGAGATAAGAGAGATGATGTATGCATTAAAATATGTTCAATGCAAAACCTAAGTTGAGATGTTACAACTAAGGCTACAATCCAAGATATACCCTATAAGGTGAACAATATATATTTTTAATGCTAATAATGTAAATCAAGAACTTATGGGATTACCTTCAATGCCTGATAATGTAGTCATTTCCAAACTTTCTTCTTAAACATTTCCTCCTATTTTTATTGCTTATACTCTTGTTAACTCTAATTTTACTTCTCAAAATGCTTTTATTGCTATCCAAGTTTCTCAAAATCCTCTAATTGATACTTATATTATTCAAAATACCCACTTGGTTCTTCTCAATTTCTTCAAAATCTTCCACTTATTGCTTCTCAATTTCTTCAAAATTCTCTTGACATGATTTTAAAATTCCATCTATTTTTCAAAACAACTCTGAACTCGTTTCTTTGTACAATGCTTCTATATGCAGAACCTTTTCAAGTAACACCTCTCTTCCAAATATTGAATTGACTACTATGATGCATGCATTATGTGAGCTCCAAATTCAAAATAAAGTGTTACCTCAAGGGCCTAAAAAACTAAGCAATACAGTCATTTCAAATGATATTTTTTTTAATCCCTTGACTTATACAGTGATTTCTTGTTGACCCCTATATACTAAGGGGTTTGGGATTTTTCCTAAAAATGGGAGTTTTTTCAAGTTAAAGGGAAAAATGCATATGTTAGATTTAAGTATGCATAGATTCTAATAGGCATAGATATGGATAAGAAATAAAAAGATATGTTTGTGTCTTATAAATATCATTGTGCAAATTAAACAAACAAGGTAGAGAAACAAACATACAAGTGTCAATGCATAAATAACAGCAAGCGTCAAACTAAATTATTTTGACTACCATTTTTAGGGGCAAACTAATAGTCTTAACTTCTTATAAACATGAAATATGTATTTTTCAAAAAATCACTGACAAATAGTCCTAACTATGTACCTATGGTTCATATTAGTTAAACTATGTACATCCCATGAAAAAATATTCATGTGTAAATGTCAAGGTTTATTGTCTCACCATCATGGAATTCAAGTGATGCAAAGTTATCAATCAAAAATGTATATTGTTGATTTTGGGTGAGAAAATCTACATATTGTACTCTTCACCACTCCTACACATGATTCTCATTTTCATCTTTGCTTGGGGGCAGGGTAAATTTTAGTGGACTATATAAAAATTAACTTGGGTTTTTTTTGCAAATCTCTAAGTATATGTTTCGAAAGTCTGGCAAAAGTTAATAGATGATGTTTAAGTGAGAAGGTGAATGGACAGATGAATTATAATGGGGCGTATACGTTAAACAAGCATGCGACTATATAAAAAACTCATAGATAGTCTGCACCTTATTTTTGTATGGATCACACCTCTTCACCACTGAATGACAGAGTTGATGGTGAATGAAAACAATGCTACTGAATGACAACTATGTTGTCGTTTGATAATAATGTTGTTTCACAATAATAATATTATCATTTGACAATAATACTACCAAACAATAACAATGCTATCATTTGATAGTAATATTGTCGAATGGTAGCAATGTTGTCTTTTCACAACAATGTTGCCAAATGATAATAGTGATGTCACTTGACAATATCGCTGTCAAATGATAGATATTACTATTAAATGATAAAAAAATTGTCATTTGATGGTGTTTCTATCATTCGACAACATTGTCATCATTTAAAAACATTACTATTGAGAGACAACATTATTGTCATTCAATAAAATTATTGTTGTTCGAAAACATTGCTATTGTTCGATAGCTTTGGTGTCACTTGGCCACACGCTATCATTCGACACCATCCCCTGACACTTCTTTCATCCTTTTCCTACTACTGAAAGTTGCCATTATGAGTACATGGACAAACGTTTGTTTACATATAATGACAAATAAGCTCATATTGACTTTCGATGAAGTGGTGAGCTATATTTATATGCATGAAATTTATTTTAAATAGAAGGCGAGCAAACCTAGAAAACTAACTTATACCAAGATAATTTAAGCAAATCCATGTTGTTCACAACCTCCTAAAATAATGAAATACCAATTTCTAAAGCTGAAATAATCATGAATTAATGAAGAATAGTTACTAAAATTTACCCTACTTGGAAGAGGGCTTGACAAACATTTTGTTGCTTACTCATGAAAAGAAAGAGTGTTTTCGATAAATTGTGGTGCCAATGACAAAAGAATGTTTTTTATAACAAATAATAATTGAGTCAAAAGCCCATAAGAACTAAAAATTGGGGAGTTAGAGTCTTTTAAAATTTAAACACCATGTTAATTACTTGGAGAGTACTTGACATAACTGACATAGGGTTAGCTGGAGAAGTTTGAGGGGCTTGAATAACCATGGTTTAAGCCATTGGTGACGGGTTCACAACCTTGGTGGCCATGACTAGCATAGAGTTTATAGTGGGTGCTATATTGTCTAATCATTTCATCGGCTTACGACTTGCCAACCGTCGTTGGTACCTTTTTGAGGATTGCTTTGCCCAGCCATGGCTTTAGTTGAAGGGTTGTAGGCAGCCATCAAAGAGCATAAACATGTTAAGTAAATTGATGTACATCACCCGTTGTGTGTATTCTTGCCTGCATGCATGAATATCTACGATCTCTCGAAAGTTTGCACACGGTCAACGTCTACGAAGACTCTCTCCTTTGAGGTATCCTTTGGGGTGTAGTGTTGGATATTATATAGTTTAATGTGTACGATAATTTTATTTGGTATTAAAGCGTACTTGACCCTGCTTGTGATGAAAGAAGGGGCAGTCGTATTGTGCTTCGCCCTCTAGATTTGAGAGAATAATTTGTGAAGTGTTCTTACCACAGATTAAAGTAGTTTCGGAGTTTTTAAGATTGTGTTTTTTTTGGCTTTATTAAGGTACTTTGGCGTTGGGTCATAATCTGATATTTGTGATTCAATTATTTCAAGTTTACGCATAACTGGTACATTAAACCTTGAACCTGCCTGTACTTCCAAGCATGCATCAGCTGTATGCCGCATCCCTTTGAGCAAACTTGTGCGTATCTGTTCAGACATGTTTGACACCATTGTTTGCAGATCTGTGCATTGCAGTCCTATTTCGGCTTCATTAATTTGTGTGTGTGTGTGAAGTCTGGTATTTCGCGTTTATCATTTTTGAGTGAATTCTACAGCGGCCAACAAAAATACCCTTGTGTTTATCATCAATCACCACTCCTGTCGATTCCGTTCTTGGAAGATCCAACATATATAGGCTTGGATTTGAGTGTTTTTAAAGTATTATTTATTAGTTTTATTATATAATCAATGGTCTTAGGTAATATAATTGTCCGTTTAATTGTATTTAGGTTGCTCAATAAATTTTAGGTATAAAATAGTGGTTTGTTAATAAACCTTTGTCAAAGTCTCCATTTATAATTTGTTTTATTTGTGTTTAGAGTGTCATTGATATAAAGTAATTATGTATTAGTTTCATAATATTTGAGAGTTTAATTAATAAGTAATATTGTCTTTAGTCAATCTCTGGTTAGTTTGTAAAGTGTTATTATGAAAACTTGTTAGTCAGGAATTGTATAATTAATTTATGTCGTTAAAAGAAAAGAAGTTAAGAAGTTATTGTTAAACTATAAATTCTTTATGTAATAGATTTATTATCAAGTGAATCCAATGTCTTTGAAAAATATATATGCACCAAATTAATTAATGTAGAGAATAATAGTCAACGTAGTATCGACCATTTATATTATTCACAATCAAGTCGAAACAATTATCAATAAAGGTTATAAATACAACATGAAATGAGAAACCCAACACTCACTATAAACAAACATTTATATCCGCTAATATAAAAGTAAAGTGGAGGGGGGCCATGCCATAGTTAATATAGAAAAATGTGTTCTTGATAAGGGTTGTAGTGCAACCAATCCCACTACTTTTGTTAACTAGGTTGATGTATCCCCATGGATTGGTTGATGGGTCCCTATCCATGACCTTGATGTGTTCCCAACCATCAGTGTGTGTGTCAAGTACATGTTCATTTAAGTTCTTGATTAGTATTTTCTCCCCATGTTCATACTAAAGGGGGAATGTTGGATATTCTATAGTCTATTACCACATAGGTATAGAATAAATAAATAATATTAGTATGAGTGTGCATTGCACGTGAGTTGTTATTCAATCAAAGATAGGATTGATTAAGAGTTTATAGGGATTGTGTAAGTTTGGAAAGATAAGGTTTGAGTCCATTTTTTTAGGAGTTTAAAAACTTATAAATGTACTTCTTCATAAACTGAATAAGATTAATCAAGTTTTACGTGTACCAAAATTTCATGTAGTAGTATAAAATTGGTCATATTCGAAACAAAAAAATGACCTGAGGATTTAACAAGTTGCTCAATGATGGCCAGAAAGGCATAGAAAACCCAGAGAACTCCACCCACACAAGGAATTAAGCTTGAATTTATCTGAGACAAATGTCATATCCCACTTGGGAATACCATGAATAATGTGTTTTGATTAATGGGAATATTCAGAGTTTACACAATTTATCTCAGAATAATAAAGCTAAATCAAAGACCCGAATACACAGAGACAAAGAAACATTTTAACATACTGATAATATTATATTATTCCATATATCTTCATACAAGATATTACAAAGTTATATGGGAAAATTCTTTCCTATAATTGGGGAGATCATATCTCCACATATCTCTCACATCCCTATAATCTCTTAATCTCCTATATGAGTAATATTGCTATAAGTCATAATAATATATCATAACTGACTAACCAAATAATATATTATAATAACTAACACACATAATATTATATTTACCTCTCAGTAAATATCTAAATAAATATGATGCAGAGGTCATCATCTCTTTGTCATTAACTATTGAAAACAAGAACACTTTTACTACACTTACCTTTGCCTATACCAATTGGTTCTGATCTTTGCTTTGTCTTGTACTTGATTCTATGCGCTAGGCCATTTTGAATCTCTTGATCCCTACTTTATTTTAAATTTGAATACACCTTAGTATTTATAAACACTCATTGATTAAAATTCAAGAATCTCGAATTAATATGTTCTCACTTTAGCAAAGGTTCACAATCACTAAGTTTGTTGTTTCACTTGTTCATATTCACTCTATACTTCAAGACAAGTTCTCAAACTAATTTACAGTGACCAAGGTCTTTATCACATTCATTAAGCTCTTATGGAACCCTTATTCATTAACAAGACTCCTCAATACTCTCCTTATACCAACTTATTTTCCTTCTCACTGACAGGGTTTCCTTTGTAGCCTTTTTAAGGGATTTCCTCTTGGTACGGTCATGTATAAACCTCTAATGATAAAATAAGACCATTTTCAAATACCCTCTATGACCCTTGGTATTTATATAAAGTTTCATTTCCTACCTCAAAAATTAGACCCCTTTTTGAATCCTTTTAAGATCTTGGGTTAGGCTTATTCGGCCTGTTTTGTTTTTCCACACACAATTGGATATATTTTTACAAATCCATACTTGATAGGACCAAAACCTTCCAAATAAATTAAATCACTTTCACAACTACATTTTCATAAACATTTGATATTTTCATTGGTTCATTCTCCCACAATTCTCACTTTTCTATGAAAACCCTAACTCAGGGTTTTGCCTGACTGTGTAGGCCCGAGAATGGATTAAATTTGTTTTCAAGCTTTATTTAGGGTTTCTTATGATTTTAAATATTGTATTAGGTCTAAGTTGACCCAATGCACATTTTACAAGTATTAGATTTTCCTTTTTAGGCTACTATGGATTGACTTACTTAAGTTGGAATGGACTGTGTACTCAGACACAGGGTTGCAGTAATCTGAGGAGTCATTTTGTTTTGATTAATTAAAAAAGGGGTTATAAAGAAAAATGAGGGTTGAATATCCTTTACACAATGTCTACACATTATACAATCAATGACTTCCATCTCTAACACTCTATTTGCAAATTTTCCACAGGATATCACTTGACTATGTTAGGTTTCATGCCAACTTATAAGTATGTGTTGATCAATTTAGATATCCTTAGAAAAATAACTAAATACATTGTATAAAGATGATTAAGGTATTTTTATATCAAGCCAACAATTATTCATACACTCCAAACATCCACCAAATAGAAACTTCTCTTCTTGCCTTCCCTCAGCTTTCAAAACCACAAAAGGTAAGCACAGAGAACATACATGACTATAATTTGAACATTCAAAAGATAATGAAACTCAATTAACAAATTATTTAATCACCATCACAAGGCATATTTCAACTTACCAATACATCAAAACATTCCTTTAATCAAATACTCTACTTTTTACTCACTTTAAATCCACCCTATCCTCTCTTACCTTCAATGAATCATTACACAAAACACCTACCTATTCAAAAAGACTCCAAAACTCCCATAACTAATTTCTAACTTCCCTTTGTAGGTTGTGAATGTCCTCAACTAACTCAACTACTAACATATTTCTCAAAATGACTAACTTATGAGCTTAGGTATGTGTTGAAACATCCTAAACTCCTCATTAAAGTCTAACCACACAACATACAATGTTGGAACATTCATTATACATGAATGATGCCCCAAAAACTTGATAAGAAGTTTGAAATTTAAAATCATGGGTATTGGCAAAAAAATGCCAAAATGTCCCTAATTCAAATTTGATCAAGTTCTAGCAATTATAAATGAATTCTATAGACCTAAGATGAGCAAAACAACTTTCAAACGACTCAAAACGTGAAAATTAGACCAATATATACAATGAGGTAGTGATGCTCCTGCATCATACTACCGAGGATCAAGAAAAACTTTCCATGAAAGTTATAAATGATTTGTCTTTGTGGTTCTTTGCATCATCCTTCTTCCACCTAGATCCCAGGGTCTATTTGAGACACTTAGTCCTTTATGATTGCTTAAACTCACTATGGCTCCTTCTTTGTTATTCTTATTCTTTATTTTCCTCTTCCTTTGCATTCTCAATTTGATCATGGGAAACTATTGCTCATTCTTTTGCCTCCAAAAATTTGTAGATGAAGCAAAAAAGTCAATGAAATCCACTTCCTGCTTGCTCTCTTGGTATTCACTTTATTCTTGGGATACCAACTCTGCTTCTTCTTGAACCAATATTGCTTTTAATGCAAATTCAACTACCATGATGCTATTCTTATCTCCTATGAGACTCAAATCATCTGAATCTTCCATGATATGCTACCATATTTGATGCTCTTCTACTGTATACTCATCCACATCACCTTTGTCTTCCATTGGTGCCAAGCAAGACACCTCTACCTACTGCCATGAAAGTTTTTAAAGTACTTTAACTTGTGATTTTCCTTATTTCTCAATTGTTGCCACCTCACATATGTCAAACACTTAACTATATGCTATTGAACCTTCTTTTCCTTCAACTAACATGTTCATTAGTTTCAAATTACTCTCACACAAATCATCCTTAGCAACATCTATATCAACATAATCATCAAAATGACATTGAAATGTATACCTTGTATGTTTTGGCTCTCCTCCAATATTTCTTGACTGAAACTTGCCTCCTTCATAATCATCATGAGGGATGGTACTGGTGCAATCTCTTTATCTTCTTATTCATCCTCCAATGGTTCACCTTCTTTAGGATAGCACAAAATTGAATCACCAAACTCAGCTGTCCAATCCACTTGTTCTTCAACACTAACATGTTGCTCATACTTCTAATCTTCATGCAACTCATCACCTATATATATACAATTCAAGAAATCATTAGTGTTAAACATGTGAGTCTTACTTGCCCCTTTGCTTCTCCTTCTAGGCTACCTTGTTTTCATCTTCATCACTTTTCTTCTTCTCTTCTCCATCAACTATTTGAGAGGCCATTTCACTTTCCTCTTTATGCATACACTGAATCTTGGTCTCAACTCTTCCAAGATTTTCTCTAGTCTTGTTAATACCTCCATCTTAGTTATTTAATTCTCCTCTAACTCTCTTTTATTTTATTCAATATTCTTCTTATGGCATTCTTCACTCATCAAGCCCTTCATCTTATTTACTCTTCTCTATCTCTTTAGATCTCTCTTTTGGACCTATCTCTTTTCTTCTTGAAAAGCCTTCCCACTTGCCTTCTTGACCATTCACTTGGTCTCTTTCTCTCACTTGACTCTATCTCTCTATTAGATTCAATCTCTTTCTCTTATCCTCACCTAGGACTTCTATCTCTAACTTATCCTTTTGCCTATGACTCTTATCTGTTTATAAATCTCACTTTTGAGCTTCTCTCGCTTCGAGCTTTTACTAGCTCTACTCTCTCTAAGCCTTCGTGGCTTAATGGATTTGTCACATCTCTTTTTTTTTTCAACTATTACTACCTCTCTTTCACATATCCCTGCAGCCTCTTCATTTCATTCCTTCCACTTATTAAAATAACATCCAATACGTACTCAACACTATCTTCACATAAACTAGCATATTCAAAATAACAAACCATACCTTAGCCTTAGAATAATCCTGATATGATACCAAAATGATGTAGAGGTCATCATTTCTTTGTCACTAATTGATGAAAATAAGAACACTTTTACTACACTTACCTCTGTCTATACCAACTAGATCTGATCTTTGCTTTGTCTTGTACATGATTCTATGCACTATGCACTTTTGAATCTCTTGATCTCTATTTTATTTTACCTTTGAATACACCTAAATCCTTATAGACACTCAATTATTAACATTAAATACTCTTGAATTAATTTGTTCTCACTTTTGTAAAGGTTCAGAATCACTAAGTTTCTTGTTTTACTATTCATCTCCACTCTATACTTCAAGACAAATTATCAAGATAATTCACAGTAACCAAGGTCTTGATCAGATTCATTAAGCTCTTATGGAAAACTTATTACAATCATAAAACTCCTTAGTACTCTCCTTGCACCAACTTCCTTTCCTTATCACTGACAACTTTCCTTTATAGCCTTTTTTAGGGATTTCCTCTTGGTACGATCATGTACAAACCTCTAATGATAAACTGAGACCATTATCAAATACCCTCTATGGCCCTTGGTATTTATATAAATTTTAATTTCATAAATCAAAATTTAGACCAATTTTTCAATCCTTTTAATCTCTTGGGTTAGGTCTATTAGGCTTATTTTGTTTCTACACACAAAGCTAGCTATAGCTGTGTGAATCCATACTGGATAGGACCAAAACATTACAAATCCATTAAATAACTTTCAAAACTATATTTTCACAAAAATTTGAGATTTTTCAATGGTTTGTTCTCCCACAATTCTCACTTGTCCATGAAAACCCTAGCTTAGGGTTTTGCCTGACTATGCAAGCTTGAGAAAGGATTAATTTTTTTTGCAAGATTTATTTAGGGTTTATTGTGACTTTAACTATTGGATTAGGTTTGATTTAACCCAATGCAAATTTTACAAGTATTATATTTTCCTTTTTAGGCTATTGTGGATTGACTTACTCAAGTTAGAATGGACTGTATACTCAGACATAGGTCTACAATAATTTGAGGAGTCTTTTTGTTCTAATTCATTCTAAAAGGGGATTTAAACCAACATGAGGGTTGAATATACTTTACATAATGCCTAAAAACCTTATACAGTCAATGCCTTCCATCTATGACACTCTATTTACCAATTTCCATAAGATATCACTTGACTGTGTTAGGTTTCATGCCAATTTACAGGTCTACATTGATCAACTCAGATATCCTTATCAAAATAACTAAATACAATGTATAAATATGCTTAAGGGATTGTTATATCAATTTACCAATTAGTCATACACTCCAAAAATCCACCAAATAGAAACTTCTCTTTTTGCCTTCCCTGAGTCTTCAAAACCACAAAAGGTAAACACAGAAAACATATAGGACTATAACTTGAACATTCAAAAGACAATGAAACTCAATTAACAAATGCTTTAATCACCATCAAAAGGAATATTTTAACTTACTAATACATCAAAACATTCCTTTAATCAAATACTATGGTCATTACTCACTTTGAATCTACCCCATCCTCTCCTACCTTCAATGACTCAATACACAAAACACCTACCCATTTAAAAAGACTCCAAAACTCCCATAACTAACATCTAACATCCCTTTATATGTTGTGAGTGTCCTCAACTAACTCAACTACTAACATATTTCTCAAAATGAATAACTTATGAGTTTAGGTATGTGTTGGAACATCCTAAACTCCTCATTGAAGTCTAACCACAAAAATTACAATGTTAGAACCTTCATTAGACATGAATGATGCTCCCAAAACTTGATAAGAAGTTTGAAATTTCAAATCATGGATTTTGGAAAAAAAATACCAAAAGGTCCCTAATTCAAATTTGATCAAGTTATAACAACTATAAATGACTCCTACAGACCTAAGATGACCAAAAGAACTTACAAAAGACTCAAAACATGACAATTAGACAAATATGTACAATGAGTTAGTGACACTCTTGCATCATACTATCGAGAAGCAAGAAAAACTTTTCATGAAAGTTATAAATGATTTGTCTTTGAGTTTATTTGAAACATCCTTCTTCCACCTAGATCTTAAGGTTTGTTTGAGACGCTTAGTCCTTCTTGATGCTTGCTTCAACTCAATATGGCTCCTCCTTTTCTATTCTTCTTCTTGATTTTCCTCTTGCTTTTCATTCTCAATTTAATCATGGGAAACTAATACTCATTCATTTTCCTCCAAATACCTACACATGAAGAAAATAAGTCAATCAAATCCACTTCCTGCTTACTCTCTTGGTATTCACTTTGTTCTTGGGCTACCAACTCTGTTTCCTCTTGACCCAAAATTTCTCTCAATGCAAATTCAACTACCATGATGTTATTATTATCTCCTATGAGACTCAAATAATTTGAATCTTCCATGATGTGCTTCCATATTTTTAAATCCTTAGTTGTATACTCATCCACGTTACCTTTATCTTCCATTGGTGCCAAACAATACACCTTTACCTACTGCTATGGAAATTTTTTAAACACTTCAATATGTGTTTTTGCTTCCTTTTTTATGGATTCCACCTCACATATGTCAGACACTTCACTATATGTTGTTATAATTTCTTTTCCTTCAACTAACATGTTCATTAGTTTTAAAGTAGTCTCATACAAATCATCCTCAACAACATCTATATCGACATAATCATCAAAAATGACATTGAAGTGTATACCTTGTGCATTTTGGCTCTCCTCCAATCTTTCTTGACTAAAAATTACCTCCTTCTTACTAATCATGAGGAATGGTACTGATATAATCTCTTTCTATGCTTCTTCATCCTCCAATGGATCACCTTCTTTATGATATCACAAAATTAAATCACCATACTCAGTTGTCCAATCCACTTGTTCCTCATCACTAGCATGCTACTCATGCTTCCAATCTTCATGAAAATCATCACCTGTATATACACAATTCAATAAATAATTATTATTAAACATGTGAGGCTTACTTTCCCTTTTTCATTTTCTTCTTGGATACCTTGATTTCATATTCATCACTTATTTTCTTCTCTTCTCCATCAACTGCTTGAGATGTCATTTCACTTTCCTTTTTATGCATAAACTGAATCTTGGTCTCAACTCTTCCAAGATTTGATCTAGGCTTATCAATACCTCCTTCATCTTAGTTATTTACTTATCTCTAAATCTCTTTTCTTTGCTTCGATCTTCTTCTTGTGGCATTCTTCACTCATCAATCCCTTCATCTTATTTACTCTTCATTATCTCTCTAGGTCTTTATCTTGGACCTATCTCTCTTCTTCTTGACAAGCCTACCCACTTACCTTCTGGACCATTCACTTAGCCTCTTTCTCTCACTTGACTCCATATCTCTCTTAGAGTCAATCTCTTTCTCATGTCCTCACTTGGTACTTCTATCTCTCACTTGTACTTTTTCCTAGGTCTCTTATCTCTTTCTCAAGCTCACTTTTGAGCTTCTCTCTCTTAGATATTTTACTAGCTCTCCTCTATCTAAGCCTTATTGGATTAAGGGATTTTCCACCTCTCTTCTCTTTCTTTATTTCAATTTTTTCTTCCTCCTTTTCACATATCCCTATAACTTCTTCATTTCATTCTTGCCACTTCTCAAAATAACATCCAATACGTACTTAACACTATATTCACACAAACTAACATATTCAAAATCATAAAACATTCCTTAGCCTCTGAATACTCATGACCTAATACAAAAATGATGTATATGTCATCATCTCTTTTTCATTAACTCATGAAAATAAGAACACTTTTACTACACTTACCTCTATGCTTACCAATTGGCTCTGATCTTTGCTTTATCTTATACTTCATTATATACACTAAACACTTTTGACTCTCTTGATCTCTGATTTATTTTAACTCTTAATATACCTTGGTACTTATAAAAAATCATTGATTAACATTTAATACTCTTGAATTAATTTTTCTCACTTTTGCAAAGGTTCACAATCACTAAGTTTCTTGTTTCACTTGTTCATCTACACTCTATACTTCAAGACAGGTTCTCATACTAATTCACAGTGACCATGGTATTTATCACATTAATTAATCTCTTATGTTAACATTATTACACTCACAATACTCCTCAATACTCTCCTTATACCAATTTTTTTTCCTTCTCATTGACATGCTTTCCTTTGTAACCATTTTTTAGGGATTTCTTCTTGGTAAAGTCATGTACAGACCTCTAATGACAAACTGAGACCATTTTCAAATACCATTTATGACCCTTGGTATTTATATAAAGTTTCATTCTAAATCAAAATTTAGACCCCCTTTTCAATCCTTTTAGGTTCTCAGGTTAGGCCTATTAGGCTTGTTTTGTTTTTACACACACATTTGGATATATTTGTACGAATCCATACTAGATAGGACCAAAACCTTCAAAATACATTAAATCACTTTCACAACCATTGTTTCAAAAAAAAATTGAGATTTTTCATTAGTTCATTCTCCCCAATTTATTAATTTTATATGAAAACCTTAGCTCAGGGTTCTACCTAACTATGCAGGCTCGAGAAGGGATTAAAGTTATTTACAAGCTTTCATTAGGGTTTATTATGATTGTAACTATCATATTATGTCTGAGTTGACCCAATGCACATTTTAAAAGTATTATATTTTCCTTTTTAGGCTACTATAGATTGACTTACTCAAGTTATAATGGATTATGTACTCAGACATAAGTCTGCAGTAATCTGAGAAGGAGTCTTTTTGTTCTAATTCATTCCAAAAGGGGATATAAACCAACATGTGTTTTGAATATCCTCTACACAATGTCTACATACCTTATATAGTCAATGCCTTCCATCTATGACACTCTATTTTCTAATTTCCACAAGATATCACTTGAATGTGTTAGGTTTCATGCCAACTTATAGGTCTTTATTGATCAACTTAGATATGCTTAGAAAAATAATAAAATATAATCTATAAATATGATTAAGGGATTGTTATATCAAGTTACCAATTAGTCATACACTCCAAAAATCCACCAAATAGAAACTTCTCTTCTTGCCTTCCCTCAATCTTCAAAACCACAAAAGGTAAGCACAAAGAACGTACAGGGCTGTAACTTGAACAATAAAAATATAATGAAACTCAATTAAAAAATACTTTAATCACCATCAAAAGGCATATTAAAACTTACCAATACATCAAAACATTCCTTTAATAAAATACTCTGCTCATTACTTACTTTGAATCCACCCCATCTTCTCCTACCTTCAATGAATCATTACACAAAACACTTAACTATTCAAAAAGACTCCAAAACTCCCATAACTAACTTCTAACTTCCCTTTGTACATTGTGAGTGTCCTCAACTAACTCAACTACTAAAATATTTATCAAAATGAACAACTTATGAGTTTAGGTATGTGTCAAAATATCCTAAACTCCTCACTAAAGACTGGCCACATAACTTACACTGTTGGAACCTTCATTAAACATGAATGATGCCCCCAAAAATTGACAAGCAGTTTGAAATTTCAAATCATGGGTTTTGGTGGGAAAATGCCAAAAGGTCCCTAATTCAAATTTGATCAGGTTATAACAACTATAAATGACTCCTATAGACCTGAGATGACCAAAAAAAAAAAGTAAAAGACTCAAAAAATGACAATTAGACCAATATACATAATGAGGTAGTGATGCTCTTACATCATACTACTGAGGAACAAAACAAAATTCAAGAAAATTATAAATGATTTGTCTTTAAGGTTCTTTAAAACATCCTTCTTCCACCTGGATCCCAAGGTCTATTTGAGAAACTTAGTCCTTATTGATTCTTTCTTAAACTCACTATGGCTCCTTTACTATTCTTCTTCTTGTTTTTACTCATGCTTTTCATTCTCAATTTGATCATGGGAAACTGCTTCTCATTATTTTTCCTCTAAAAACTTGCACATGAAGCAATCAATTCAATCAAATCCACTTCATGCTTTCTCTCTTGGTATTCACTTTGTTCTTTGGCTACTAAATCTGCTTCCTCTTGACCCAAGATTACTCTCAATGCAAATTTAGCTACCTTGATGCCATTCTTATTACCTATGAGACTCAAATCATCTGAATCTTCCATGATGTGCTATCATATCTTCTACTCCTTTACTCTATACTCATCCACATCACCTTTGTCTTCCATAGGTGCCAAGTAAGAAACCTCTACCTACTGACATGCAAACTTTTCAAGCACTTCAACTTGTGCTTTTCCTTCCTTCTCTATTGCTGCCACCTCATGGATGTCAAACACTTCACTATATACTATCATACCTTTTTGTCTTTTAACTAACATGTTTATTAGTTTCAAAGTACTCTCAGACAAATAATCCTCAACAACATCTATATCAACATACTCATCAAAAATGACATTAAAATGTATACCTTGTACATTTTGGCTCTCCTCCAATCTTTCTTGACTAAAACTTGACTTCTTCTTACTCATCATGAGACATGGTATTGATGCAATATTTTTCTCTTCTTCTTCATCCTCCAATGGATTACCTTCTTTAGGATATCACACAATTTAATCAACAAACTCATCTATCCAATCCACTTGTTCATCATCAATAGCATGTTACTCATGCTTCTAATCTTCATGAAACTCATCACCTATATATACACAATTCAAAAAATCATTATTCTTAAACATGTGAGGCTTAATTTTCTCATTACTTCTCCTTCTAGGCTATCTTGCTTTCATCTTCATCACTTGTCTTATTCTTTTCTCCATCAATTGTTTAAGAGGCCATTTCACTTTCCTCTTTATGCATATACTAAATCTTAGTCTTAACTCTTCCAAGATTTTTTCTAGTCTTTTCAATACCTCCTTCATCTTATTTATTTCCTTCTCTCTCTAACTCTATTTTCTTTGCTTCCATTTTATTCTTGTGGTATTCTTCACTTATCAATCACTTCATCTTCTTTACACTTCACTATCATTCTAGGTCTCTCTCTTGGACCTATCTCTCTTCTTCTTGACAAGTCTTCCCACTTTACTTTTGACCATTAAATTGGTCTCTTTATCTCACTTGACACTATCTCTCTCTTATAGTCAATATCTTTCTCTTGTCCTCATCTAGGAATTTTATATATCACTTATCCTTTTTCTTAGGACTCTTATCTCTTTCTCAAGATCACTTATGAGCTTCTCTCTCTTGAAACTTTTTCTAGATCTCCTCTCTCTAATCCTTCTTGGCTTAAGGGATTTTCCACCTCTCTTATCTTTCTTTATTTCAACTATTACTACCTCTCTTTCACATATCCCTGTATCCTCTTCATTTTATTCCTACCACTTCTCAAACTAACATCTAATACATACTCAACACTATCTTCACATGAACTAGCATATTCAAAATCAAAAAACATAACTTAGCTTTAGAATACTCCTTCTCTTATACCAAAATGATGTATAGGTCATCATCTTTTTTTTATTAACTGATGAAAGAAAGAACACTTTTGGTACACTTACCTCTGCTTATACCAACTAGCTCTGATCTTTACTTGTCTTGTACTTGATTTTGTGCACTAAGAACTTTTGACTCTCTTGATCTCTAATTTTTTACCTCTAAATACACCTCAATACTTTTAAACACCCAGTGATTAGCATTCAATACTCTTGAATTAATTTGTTCTCACTTTTGCAAAGGTTCACAATCACTAATTTTCTTGTTTCACTTGTTCATCTCCACTTTATACTTCAAGACAAGTTCTCAAAATAATTCACAATGATGAAGGTCTTTATCACATTCATTACGATCTTATGTAGCCTTTATTAAACTCTTAAGAATCCTCAATATTCCCCATTATACCAAATTCCTTTCCTTCTCACTGACATGCTTTCCTTTGTAGCCTTTTTTTAGGGATTTCCTCTCCTATAATCATGTACAGACCTATAATGACAAAATGAGACCATTTTCAAATACCCTCTATGGCCCTTGGTCTTTCTATAAAGTTTTATTTCCTAGCTCAAAGTTTAGACCCCTTTTTCAATCCTTTTAAGCTCTCGGGTTAGGCTCATTAGGCCTATTTTGTTTCTACACACACACACAACTGGCTATATTTGTATGGATCCATATTGGATAGGACCAAAACCTCTTAAATATATTAAATAACTTGCACAACTATATTTTCACAAAAGAATGATATTTTTCATCAATTCATTCTCCCATAATTCTCACTTTTCTATGAAAACCCTAGTTAAGGGTTCTGCCTGACTGTACATGCTCAAGAAGGGATTAAACTAATTTTCAAGATTTATTTAGGATTTATTATGATTTTAACTATTGGATTAGGTCTGAGTTGACCTAATTCACATTTTCCAAGTATTATATTTTCCTTCTTATGCTACTATGGATTGAATTACTAAAATTGGAATAGACAATGTACTAAGACACAGGGCTACAATAATCCTATATGGCTTAATATCAGAAGGCTTAAAATTAAAAAGAGTAATTTGAATAATATCTTTAGTGATATTTATAATAGGGACTTTAGAAGAACTTTTGGTTGTAAACACCTCTTCACCAGGGTTCTGAGAATCCAGACTGAAATATCCTTCAACTTTTACCTCATTAAAATTTTTAAATCCTTGAGTCTCTATAGCAGGAGAGAATTATGTGATTCTTGAACAATAAATTTCTAGAACTATGAGTGTCTCTAAGTATACAATGACCAACAAGCAGAATAACACATTATCACAATAAAAAAAAATGGCTTTTATGCTCTCAGACAGGAATAAAAAAACAACGTGACAATAGATAAATTATATACTTATAAAATAAGTTTAGAATTATATATCAATATAGATATTCTTCATAATTAAAAACTAAGGAAAATGGCACTGATACTAATAGTAATGCCTCTAACGTAATAAATATAAAAAATATTAAAATAATTTAATTGTTACTATAAAAAAATCATCCCAAAATGGAAATTTCTGCAACAAAATGAGATACAAAGAGCATCAAAATTAACTACATCCTTTTACAAAGGGTTAAAAAAATGTACAACCCAACCAAAAAATAAAAAATAGTAATTAAAAAAAAATTTGTAATATTTAATGTCACCCACGCGATGTACACTATAA
The DNA here is from genome assembly GCA_037957365.1 of Torreya grandis. Taxonomy (NCBI): domain Eukaryota; kingdom Viridiplantae; phylum Streptophyta; class Pinopsida; order Cupressales; family Taxaceae; genus Torreya; species Torreya grandis. The sequence continues at coordinate 11,174 of JARHVA010005215.1, read as the reverse complement.
GTTCTCTATGTCTGCACTTATCTCTTTTATTCTTCTTTTCAAAATTTTAAGTGACCAGTTATGTAGTAACTAATAATACTATTTCCATGTCCTATTTTTAAAACCAATGCTATTAATTTTCACAATCGTTTTCACCAATAGTTTAATTGTACTTTTAACTTGAAAATTTTCACATATTTTTGACATTTTTTTAATCTCCCTTTCTCCTTACTTTATCACTGCATTTCTTTACTTTTGCTTAAGTATGTCTCCCTAAAGACAAAGAAATGGGATTTTCACCATTAAAATCTCAACCACCGATCAATTTATGTATCCCCAAAATTTATCTCAAAATATATTTTCATTAATGCATTTGTTGTTCACTTTGGATTATTTATCCAATGTGGCTATCAACATTTTTTTTGGGATTTCTCATGAATAATTTACACTTGTTATGTCATATAATAATTTCCAACCTTTATTTACATAATTTAAATATGAAGGTATCCACTTTCTCAAAAATGTGTAATGTGAATGTTTATCTCTATTACTAATAGTGTTCTAGATATTCCTAACATTATTTTTATTATTCTCTTGGGTTGAATCAACTACTTCTCTAATAAAAAAAATTAAAAAACGTATTAACTCATTTCATGATATTTATAATGTTATTTCATGTATCACAATATTTGTCCTTTATAAATTAACAAAATACATCAAGGTATGTTTATATTATGATAAAAATAAATAAATAATCTCAATGATAAATAGAGATAATAATATAAAATATTATTCATATGATAAATAAAATTTTACCTATACAATAAATATCTTATTATAATTTATATGTTCATGAGTAATATAAATATAAGTTCACATAAATTAATAATGTGCACACACACACACGGTCTTACCGCGCCCCGCCCCCCCCATACATATGTATCCTAGCATATAAGTTTCTCAATAGCTTTATATTTAAGTGATATAAAAATTCATATATCCAACAAGGTATATTATCATAATAATAACTCAAATGAGACTCTCATGAGTCAAAACATTGAGGGTCTCAAAGTGGGCACTACATACTTCCCTTCTTTAGGAGACTTAGTCCATTAAGTTTCATGAGAAATTATGAGGATATAAATGATGCAGCTAATATGTATTATCTTAAATAAGATAACTTGGACTATATTATTCAGGTAGAAAACATTTATATGATCAAATAAGTGGTGCTTAATTCAAAACAATCATCAATCAAGGACCCTCATGAGATCCATTTTAAACAATTTATTGTCCATAAATAATTCTAACCCTGATGGCTTGGTGATTTTTAACCATTATATGGATCTGATGATTATGACCATTATTTCCAACATTTTTGTATTAAACCTAGACTTGGGGGGCATGTTGACGCTTCAGACAATATCATGCATAGTGTGGACCTATACAAATGCACCACTCAATAATGGTTATGTCAAATGTCCATTTCTTTTTAAGTATAATACAAATCATATCCCATCTATGTTTTCCAAAGTGTTACTAACCTTGCTATGTTCAACCACCCATAGCTCTAGGGTGAGGAGTTTTAGGGAATTCATCTTGATGATCATTTCATGAGTGGTCATGCTTACTATGTTGCTACTGCTAAGTCTTATGGTTTCAAAAATTACTATGAGGATTGAATTAAAACAATTCTTTCAATTATCTTGATGAGATTTCCTCTACTCATGATTTTTGTCTTTCAAGATTTCTTTCCTATGAGGTATTATGCCTCAAATATATCTAATTATTATGAGTATATTGAAGTAAATAGGTCAAGAAAGCAAAAAATATTGTCTCCATCTAGTATATCCTCATGTACCACTACTTCCATCATAGGTTCATGATCTTTATTATGTTAAATCTTGCCATGATTTTTATTTTATGCCTACAGTACAAGAGGAGTGTCAGGATCTTAGAGTACAATTGATTACTTTTGTATAAGCAACTAAACACAGAATTGAAACCAGAAGCAATAAGTAACTAGAAATTAAAAACAACAAATAATAGGAGATACGAGAAACAACCAATCTGTATTAAACTCTTCCAAAAGGAAATACAATGAATAAATCTCTCTTCTCACACCTCTCAGATGTACAATAATTCTCCCTCAAGAGTTCTCTCTCTCTCTCTCTCTCAATCAATCAATTACAATCAACTTAATTACTGAGTTGTCTCCCCTTCATTACAATACTGCCCCATGGGTCTCTTAAATAGAATTGAAAGCAAACAATAATTAAAAAAATAGACTCAAGACTAATTTTAGTCTTTACATGCAAACTAACTGTTCTCCTAAAAATAGAAAATCTAGAAACATCTGGAAACGCACAAAAATCGGTGTCGGTCTAAAGATGATCAATGCCGGCCGACCCCTAACCGATGCCGATTGACCCCTAACCGATGTCAGTTACTGTGTAAGCCCATCAACCTCCACATTCACTCATTAGTGAAGCTTTTAGCTCCACAACTCAACAATCTCCCACTTGGAGATAAACAGTTGCACCTGTACCTGCACAACAACATCCTCTAAACATCTTTGGCTTATTTCTCCCTCTTCAAGTTCAATCTTGAAGACCAACAAAAGTTGAATGAAGATTCAACTTCTCCTTTGTTACCGGCTTTGTTAACATATCAGCAGGGTTCTTATTCGTATGGATCTTTTCCAGCTTCAACTATCCATCCTCCAATACCTGCCTAATGAAGTGGTACCTAAGCTATATATGTTTGGTTCTTGAATGAAAGACTAAATTCTTTGCCAAATGAATTGCACTTTGACTATCACTATACAATTTGCAACTCTCTTGCTTCTTTCCCAACTCTTCCATGAACCGAGTCATCCAAATCATTTCCTTGCTAGCCTCTATGACTGCAATGTATTCTGCCTCTATAGTAGACAAGGCAACAACCTTCTGCAACTTTGAAATCTAGCTAACTGTCGTTCCACCAACAGTGAACACATATCCTGTGGTGCTTCTCCTACCATCCAAGTCACCTGCCATATCCGAATCTACATACCCATGTAGAGAAGTGGTTGAACCTCCATAACATAAATCCCTACTGCTGGTCCCTCTCAGATATCTGAGAATCCACTGAATTGCTTTCCAGTGTTCCTTTCCTGGATTGGCCATAAACTTGCTAACAACTCCCACTGCTTGGGCAATATCTGGTCTAATACATACCATTGCATACATCAAGCTCCCAACTGTTGAAGCATACGAAACTCTACTCATGTACTCAACCTCATCATGTGATTTAGGACACTGTTCTTTGCTCAACTTGAAGTGTCCAGCCATGGGTGTGCTTACTAGTTTTGCATCCTACATATTGAGCCTCTCCAACACCTTATTCACATAATCCTCTTGAAACAAAATCAAACTGTGATTTTTCCTGTCTCTCTTAATACTCATGCCAAGGATTTTCTTTGCTGCTCCTAAATCCTTCATGGTAAATGTGTGAGCTAATTTTACCTTAAGCTCAGTAATTTCCTGCATGTGTGAACTTGCAACAAGCATATCATCTACATACAATAACATGATAATATAACTACCATTATCCAATCTATTAAAATAAACACAATGGTCAGATTGACATTTACTAAAGCCATGATCTGTCATAAACCTGTCAAACCTCAAATACCATTGTCTTAGAGCTTGCTTAAGACCATATAAGCTTTTCTTCAACCTGCACACAAGTTTCTCCTTACCTTTGACCTCAAAACCTTCCGGCTAATCCATATATATCTTTTCATCCAAATCTCCATGAAAAAATGCTGTCTTAACATCAAGCTGCTCAAGATGCAAATCCTCAATAACAACTAAAGACAATACAGTCCGAATAGAAGTCATCTTTACTACAAGAGAAAAATTTCACTAAAATCAATACCTGGTTTTTGTGCAAATCCCTTTACTACCAACCTGGCCTTATGTCTCATTTGTCCATTCTCTCCTTCCTTTAACCTGTATACCCATTTATTTTTTAGTTCTTTCTTTTCGGTTGGCAACTCAACCAAATCCCATGTATGGTTCTCTTCCAAGGAATCAATTTCCTCATTCATGCCATGCTCCCACTATTTCCTGGATTCTACATGCATTTCCTCATCAAAATTTGTTGGTTCTCCACCATCAGTGAGCAACAAGTAGTATAAAGAAGGGGAATAACGAATTGGAGGTTTACTTACCCTTTCAAACTTCCTTATGGTCATTTGAGACTCATTTACAGCTTGTTGTCTGCCCAAATTTTCTTTTGATAGTGACCAATCTCGGTCATCTCTGATCGATGTCAGTCTGCACCTGATTGACATCGATTCCACCTAACCGACATCAGTCTCCACCTGACCAATGTCGATTTCCACCTGACTGACATCAGTTTATGTATTTCTCTATGAGTGATGATTTGTACCCACGAGCTCATTTTGGATCATAACCTCTTCCAAATCAAGATTGCCCTACTCAGAATTATTCAGCTTCTTGAGCTGATCACTATACATCACATTCTCATTAAAAACCAAAGCTTTTCATTTCTTAAATGTGTCAAAAACATCATATTTCCTCTTTATGCAATAAACCCATACCTTTCTTGTAGCATCATCAATGAAAGAAACATAATACTGTGATCCTCCAATAGAAGCTACCTGAGCTAGTCCCCACACGTCTGTGTGAACAAGCTCCAACTTGTGCTTCTTCTTTGTTGACCCAGTTTTGAGAAACCTCACTTTATTCTATTTTCCAAAAATACAATGCTCACAAAAATCTAGATCTATGCTTTTCAAATCTGAAAGCTTACCTTTTGACTTAAGAACATTCATTCCCTTCTCACTCATGTGACCAAGCCTACAGTGCCACAACTTTGCATCTACATGTGAAGTAAATAAAATAAAAAGAGAATAATTAGTAATACAAGTAGATAGATAAAGTGTACCTACTCTCTTACCTTTTGCTAATACAAGTTCACCTTTAGAAACTTTTCAAGATTCAACTATGAGAGTTACTGTGCAACCCTCATCACCCAACTTTCTTACAAAAATCAGATTCCTCTTCAGGATGGGTACATGCATGACATCCTTCAACACCCATGTGTTGCCATTCTGCAATTTCAGCTGCACTTTTCCTTTGCCAACAATTTTACAAGGCTCATCATCCCCTAAATAAACTTTTCCAAAATCTTCATGGACATAATCATTGAAAAATTATCTATTTGGGGTTGCATGGAAAGAGTCACCAGAATCTAAAACCCATGATTCTACTTTATTATCCAAAGAAAATATAAGAGCATCCTGTGCAACAATACCTGCAACTTTTTCTTCTTTATTACCTTAATGCTGATTTTCTTTGTTATCCTTCAACCAACAATCTTTCTTTGCATGCCCTTTCTTTCCACAATTCCAGCAAGTTATTCTTCCATTTATGGATTTGGATCTACTTCCCATCTTTGACCTTGATTTCCCTTGCTTGCCCTTCTCTCTTTGCCTTCCCCTGCTTTCAACACTTAAAGCATTCCCTGATGTTTCCCCTGTGCTTTTCCTGTGAATTTTCTCATTCAAGATTACACTAACAACATCATCAACTTTCAAGATATTTGAAGTAGATGCAGTATTACTAACTGCCATTACCAAACTATGCCAACTTTCAGGTAAAGAGCATAAGATTAAGAGAGCCTTAATTTCATCATCAAAAACTATTTTGATTGAATTTAACTGATTTACTATTGTATGGAAATCATTAAGATGACTAGATACAGATCCACCTTCCTGCATTTGTAAATTAAATAATTGCTTCATAAGATATACCTTATTCGAAGCTGAGGGTTTTTATATAAAATTTCCAAAGTATCCATTAACTCTACCATTGTCTTTGCCTGTGATAAGTTGGAAAACACAGAAGCTACCAGGCTAAATCTTATAGATCCAAGAGCCTTTCTATCAATAATATTCTATTCTTCATCTTCCATATCTATGGGCTTCCTTGAAACCCCACCCAATGGTAAATATAGATCTTTCTGATATAGATAATCTTCAATCTGCATCCTCCATAATTGATAATTTTTGCCATTGAATTTCTCCATTCTTAGTTTACTTTTTTCTGCCATTGCTTTGCTCCCACTCAATCAGAAATCCCTGTGAGTGAATTCTGTAATCAACAAACACTAACACGCTCTGATACCAGTTGTTAGTGTTTAGAGCTCTGATACTAGTTGTCAGGATCTTAGAGTACAATTGATTACTTTTGTATAAGCAACTAAACACGAAATTGAAATCAGAAGTAATAAGTAACTAGAAATCAGGAACAACAAATAATAGGATATACGAGAAACAACCAATATTTATTAAACTCTTCCAGAAGGAAATACAATGAAGAAATCTCTCTCTTCTCACACCTCTCAGATGTACAGTAATTCTCCCTCAAGAGTTCTCTCTCTCTCTCTCTCTCAATCAATTACAATCAACTCAATTATTGAGTTGTCTCCCCCTCATTACAATACTACGCCATGGGTCTCTTAAATAGAATTGAAAGCAAACAATAGTTAGAAAAATAGACTCAAGACTAATTTTAGTCTTTACATGCAAACTAACTGTTCTCCTAAAAATAGAAAATCTAAAAACGTCTGGAAATACATAAAAGTCGGTGTCGGTCTGAAGATGACCGATGCCGACTGACCCCTAACCGATGCCGGCCGACCCCTAACCAATGTCAGTTGGTTTTGACTGATGACGACTGATGCCAGTCGACCCCTAACTGATGTCGGTTGGTTCTGACCAATGTCGGTTACTGTGTAAGCCCAACAACCTCCACATTAGCTCATTAGTGAAGCTTTTAGCTCCACAACTCAACAAGGAGATGGTCAACTAATTTTAAGAGGGAAAATCTTATCTCAAAGAAGTTAATAACTTGTATTTATGAATCATAATGAAAATGAATAAGTTTGACAAAAATTACAATAAGTGCTAAACTATACTCATATAAAACATGTATTCTTTAAACAAAAATAGATATAATCATTCCCAAATTACCATGGAAATAAATCACACATAACGAAATCGTTCTTGAAATCTCAACCAAGCATTATAATTGGTACCCATACCAAAGTTTCAGTCTCTATAAGGGTTATACCACAATCCAAACTACACACTTATGAAAATCAAGAGCAACCATGTAAATCAAGACTTCTATCTTAACCTAAAACTTCAAGGTGTCACCTAATTTATTGAAGGCATATTTTATTAGATTATTCTTTAAAAAAAAAAAATAAGACTTATTTTTAATTTCAAATGGTGGGTGGGGGTCTCACACAATTACATTTTCTAAAAATTTACAAAATTTTTAAGAGTGTCTTTTAATATTATCTTTATAATATTAAATAGTGGTAGGGTGATTAACTTATGCATTCAAATTTTCCACAAAAAGAATTATTAACATAAAAATTATATTATTATATATAACATGTAGCTAAAGATGAAATACCCTACATATACTCATAATAAAACATGTTATTTAGTAAAAATTAACAACAATAATCTACTATCAAAGTGAAAATTTCAACTTCTTAAAATTTTACCATATTTTCTCTTCCCAAAAAATTGCAGTCACAACTTATTCTCTGCCACCAAAAGACAAGGTAAGGTTATCCAAATTGCATTGCCCAGGGATACAAACCCAACATTAATTCCTTATCATTAATTGGAAAAACATTTTCTATTTTATCTTAGTTCCACTCGTAATTATCCCTTTTCTCAATATTAGGGATGACTAACTTTATTTAAATCAATGTAGTGTTTCTCTTGCACATTCAAATTCATCATTGTATTTATTTATTGTTTTTTAAAATTTTACTTCTTAATATGAAGCACAATTCCACAAAGTAATTATACTTATAATTTAAATTACTTTTATGGTGAAAACATTATCTCCATTATTCTTTATTTAATATAATTTCTCATTTATTAATATACTTAAGTTGTAGTAAGAGGTTTTAATCCTTTGTCACTGTTGATTTTGCATTATTGTAGTTCAATTCATTGAGGTACATTGTGCCTACGATTTCAAATTCTTGTGCAATTATGTTAATTTCCAAATAATTTTAACACAATATACAGTTCTATATAATATATAATTTTTTTCAAAGTTTTACAATTTTATTACTAGAAAACTCTATCGAGAATTTGAATAAGTAAAATATGTCTTATACACATTTACCAAAGGGACATTTGTGCTTGTTATAAAAGCTTTAAGATGCAAATTTTCACCAATAAGTTAGTTATAATAATATCCTCATTTATTATAACATTAAACCTAATCTCACTTAAATTTACAAAATAAAACATCTTTTGAAATAATACTTTGAGCTAGTTTTAAAAATTTGAAAGTGGGAGAAAATGACTGAGTATAACCATGACATCTAAATATCAAGTAAATTATAGTCAACTATATATTTTGATTAGAAAATTAGATACTTATAGATTTAATTCTATTATATTCCTATCATACTATTCTTTTATTATGTCTATTTTTATCTTTTCAAATTAATTTTTCCTATCTAGTATTATCTCAAATAATGTTTGGGAGATAATTTTGAGAATTATTGTATGTACACATATTATCATATTTATTTGGAATGGTTAAGCTAATCAATATAAGTAAAAAAATATTACAAATATTTTCATGGGTGAATTGTATATAATTTTTCCAAGGTTATAAATTAAATGTACACCTATTCACATATAATATTTTCTTAGAGGTCAATAATGTTGGACCTTGCTCTAATATTAATGTCTAACACTTTTATGCAATTCTCCAAAACCAACACTTTATATATAACTTATGAAAAGATAATGATTTGAATGTTAAGCATATTCACCAATACTTAATACTAAAGTGTATTAGAAAATTTATGATAACACTCATAATTAATTCTAATAGATTAATATGGAATATGTTATAGAGTATGTTTTGGTTCATTTCACAAATGACATGCTATATAGGATATTTGGACGTATATATTATGGGACCACATGATCAACTTCCATATTAGATACCTAAAAGAAAAATCTAACCTTGCCATCAAATAAAAAACATTCTAACTATTAGTTTCTAATGCATTGTTGTGAATTGCCTATATATAAGATTAAGAATACATACAAAAAATGAATCATAACTATTATTATTCAATAAAATAATTTATATAGTGACTGTATTTCAACACACTCAATGGGACTACATTATTCACTAAGTGAAGATTTTTTGTGTCTCTTCATTCAATCAGCCTTTGGAGGCATGTGTACAATCACCAATGGATAATACAAGTATTCATCAAATGGTATGAGCAGCCCAAGTGCCTAATCATCATTTATTTGGTATGTATAATTAACCATATTTTGATCAGTATGTTTATTCTCTACCTCAACATCACACTTATCAAGTTAACAATGTTTATGTACCCCCCCTCAAGTGGCCCTCAAAAAACCCTATCAAAACCTGCCATGGCATTTACCCTCCTCCCACCCCTACGTATGACCAAGATCAACCTCCTATGCATTCAAATCAATCCTCTAATTATCCTTGTCAAGACTATGTTTATCCTATAACATCATTGTCAGGATTCAAGCAAGTATTATCAGATTATATTGAGTTGATAAGGGATAGTGTTAGGGGTTTATAAATTTCTTTAGTCATCCCTATTTATGTTCTATAAGAGGAAAGGAGTTCTCTTCAGTTGGTCAAGAACATGTGGTCAGTTTGTGAAGATGAACAATGGGAAGTTTGTGAGAGGGAGAGACAAGGTGTGGTTGAGAAGCATGGTATAAAATTAATAAAGTGTGTTGATATCTTATGAAGATCAATCAACTCAATTCAATCAATCCTATTTGTCCTCTCCCCTCTAAGAACCTCAATCTCAGCCTCTAAGGGTTTCAAATCAACCCCCTAGTCAACCTTGTTAAGGTCCATCCTTGTCAATAATTAGAAAAGCAATAATGGAACAAGTGACAATAATCATGAAAATCAATAAGGAGGTTAGACTTGAACTAAAAATCCCCATTCATGCCATGGAGGGGACAAGTATCTTCTTACATAAGCTTTGGAAAGTATGGGCATATATTGAAGATGGTGACTATCCACACATTGAGAAGTAAGAGATGAAGGAATGGATACTCTAGATATAGGATATGCTGACTCATTAGGAGGATGATTATGTTAAACCCAAACCAATTAGTTTATCCTATCCTACCCCTATGCCTGTTCCTTCTCAAGATTTTGAAACCCATCCCACCATGGATCTCCTCCCAGTGCCTTTGATCATGATTATGTCATGCCCTCTCTTGTGAAACCACCCTCTCTTATACCTGTTCAAAAGGAAGAAAAGGTGGATGTTACCTAAACATTTACATTATGGAAATCAGTTTAGAAAGGCATAGAGAAGAAGGAAGAGGTGTCAGTTATGGTGGTCCAAGAACAAGTTCAAGAGAAGGTAGAATTAGTGGTTGAGGAAAATAATGAAGAGGTGGTTAGCTTAGCTCAATGAGTTTTCCCTATAAGAGTTCCAAGACTCTTTATACCTCCCATAAGAGCCACCAAAGAAACCACTCAAGGTACCTAGTTAGAAGGATACTCTCTTAAGTTGCAAGCAAGGTGAAATTTTTCACCCTCCCACCATCTCCCTCTTGGAGAAAGAACCTATTTTACAAAGGATAGAGGAAGAATTTGTAGTCTTAAGTGAGTCTCGAGAAGATGAGGTAAGTGTGTATGAGGAAGAAATATTGATAGGTATCCCACTTCATTTATAAGAGGGAAAATTAGGTCTTGTACTAGCCTTGTTGGCATGGCTTTGAAATAAACTAGAGCTTGAAGAGGACAATCCTCAAGCTAAATATAACAGAGACCTTGAGTGGACTACTGAATGTCTATTCTACATAAATGAAATAGAGGATTAAAATGAAGTATGGAAACATTTATACCATGACTTCATGGACCAGGTAGAGGTTATAAACCAAATTATATCTCCTCTAAAGCATGAAAATGAACTTGTAAATCAAGTTATTGAAGCTGATTGGTCTCAAGATGAATTGTCCATTGAAGGTGGTACTAACGTTTTCAAGAATAAAGGAGAGCAATCAGATCTAGATCCACAAGAATAACAACATTTTGAACCTTAGATGGGTTGGTGAG